>JARBWI010000004.1:12400000-13000000 GCA_037576405.1 Campoplex capitator | reverse complement strand
TTTCATGGCATTTGAAATTTCCACGCTTCTGAAACGAACGCATTCCGAGTACTTTGGATAAATGAATTGTTAAAATTGTGCCAATTTTCTTTCGATCTACTCCGCGACATCATTTTGAACAGAGAGAAAAAAAATCTTTGTCTGACTTTTATCTCGACCGAATGACAGATGGAAGAAAAAGAAAAAAAAAAAACGTTTCAGAAGTTCATTAACCCACGAATTTGACACGGAACGTCCCATACAAGTGATACGCAATATACAATCAGGAAATTCAAGCCGGCTCTATAAAACCGATAGCTTATCTCATACCGGTATCGTGCCAGCGACGTTCTCGCCTTCGAATTCTTATCTGCCACATGAAACGTTTTATTACGGAAGATATTTTTGTTGTCTCTTTTCTCTCTCTCTCTCTCTCTCTGGTAAATATATTGCGAATCTTCTTAAGTGCACCTTCGCGTTCAATCGCCACTGAGTCTCCGTCGTCAGCTGTTATAACTTGAAATGATTTTTTGATGCAATCGCTGAATAAATTAAACCAATCAAGAGAATTAGCGAAAGCTTATCGAATGATATTCACTATTTTGAACCATAAAAATTCCGATAACGAACGTTTCAGGAATGTAGAAAAATATTAGCTTTTCACGTTTCTCGAAAATATTTACCGTTCGTGTTTACAAGGGGGAAAAATTTGGAAAAAAAAAAAATGGGAACGGTATCGTGAATGCCGATTAATTTTACACATCCAACTTCGAACTTTTCAACTGTTTGGAAATTTCATTCGTCACATCTTCTAACAGCTTTAATCTCTGTCCAATTGTCTAGTTTTTTTTTCTTTCTTTTTATTCGTTCATTTGGTCGAGATTGTTTGGTGAAAGTTCGAATGGGAATAAATCTCGTGATATTTCACGGAGTCGAAAAAAAAAAAAAAAAAAAAAAAAAAAATGTAAAGTCAGTCTTTTGTGGATGCGGATGAGAAGCGTCCACCTGAAAACAGGCGTTCGATGTCGCGCGGCGCGTGTGTTGTCCGTTCTTGCCGTAGCGTCGACCACGAATTATCTCGGACGATAACTGACCTACCTTTTGTAGACAATTTAAAAACCGGTTTTCGCGGTTTCCTCGCCTCCCGTAAATGTTGTATAGTTCCGTCGAGACTCCGCCGTTCTTCTCTCGTAAAATAAACTTTGATGAACCGCCCAATCTCCTCTCGCTAAACCGTTAAATTATAATTCGCTTCGTCGAACCTTCGTTCGCCAGCAGAAACAATTACTTTTTCTGCCAGCACGTTCCAATAAGTTGTTGTACCATTGTCCCTAAAATCCATTTCGACTTTTATCGCTTGCAGTTTCAACAATCAAAAAATGATATTCGTTACTTTTGTCAAACGATTTTTCATCGAAATTCTATTTCCAAAAATTCGTATTTATTTTTATATACACCTTTGTAGCTTATTTATCCCTTTTTTTTTCTCGTCTCAGCCTCGCTCATCCATCTAATCGCATAACTTTGGTTAGAAATCTCTCTCGTCGGTGGCAAACTCGTTTCTCGTTGTTTCGTGACACACACGCTCTGCTCAGCGACAAATTTTTCATCGTTTTTTTTGCTTTTCATTAAAAAAAAAAAATTTTTTTTTTCCATCACAATATATACGGGTATGAAACCGAAAAATGATCGAGCTTTTTTTGGCTGTTTTTTCCTGAATCTTTTAGTACGAAATAGTAATTGAATGAATTATTATCGATTAGGTAATGAGTCGTTTAAGGAAGTTCAAGCGAATCTTATGGTAAAATTATTTTTCAGCTTTGCACAATAAAATTTTGTAAATAGAAAGCTTAAGACAGTATGAAACTTCTGGCGGAATATGCCGATGATTCACCGTCTCAAAAGTGAGATATTCATTGTCGAAGTTCGCAATTTTTCGAAAGCTCCCATAAGAGCCCATGTTAATCTTGTCATTTTCAACAATAAATATCTCGATTACCAGACGGTTAAACCTCTCCAAATTTTTCACACATAATTAAGCTCTGTTCAAGAAGATTCACGCAAATTTTCAATTCATTAAGGAGTTTCGGTACAAAAGGCAAAATGTTAAGAAATTAATGAAATTTGGTGATAATGTTCTTGAACATCGAGTACGAAAAGACAAATTTTTTCAAAATTTTCTTCTACTTGGCAATCGAGTAATTATGCATTGAAGCAGATTTCTTATGCCCGAAGTGTATACCTATATATATGGAAACGTTATGCTTATACACGTAAACTTTAGTCTTCAATTACTCGCGATAACTGTGTAGAAGAAAAATCTGAAAAAATTTCTATTGTCAAATTTGGCACTAAAGAATACGTTCACCAAATTTTATAAAATTCTTAACTTTTTGAAATTTTTTGTGTTTTTAACATGGTTTAGCATGGCAACGTTGTATAGCCTGTACCGAAACTCCTTAGCTTGGAATAATCGAATCTAATGTATTTTTCGTATGGTATCCTATATACATCGCTTGAACTTCCTTAATCAATCGTAACGATTCATCCCAATGACTTCATAAGTTGATAGCTTTGTTGTGAAAATCGTTAGGAACTAAATAAAAATAAATTCCGAGTTACGTAAAGCGAAGTTATGCGACGATGAAACGGATTGAATTTTCATAATTCGTTGAACCATAATGAAAATATAATCGGTAGTAGAATTTATATTCCACGCTTGATAGAGTGTGCAAATGGAAATGGTAGGGAATACTTCATTCATTAAAATGTGTATTTGGTTAGAGGGCATTGTACAATATAGTTGGTTGCGGTTATTGAGCGATATTTCTCGATGAACAATATGCCGTATATCGTGCCCCCGTTGAAAATTGGCCAACCGAAAGTTAACGGACAATTCAGAACGCGTTTATTTCAGATCGGAGTTGCTCGCTTCGTTGAACAAATCGGAATAAAATAAAGCGAGAATAAGACGACCGTCGGATTCGAGAGGTTTTCCATTCGAGTATCACTCTGTTTACAGTTTTCTCTGTGTCTGTGTGCAAGCTTCCGTTTCAATTCTCATCGTTCTCAGCCGTGGAGGATCGCCTGTCACAAACAGAATTCAATTATTATACGCCCCAGGATCAACGAAGCTTTCGTGCAAATTTACATTCACAATTCCATTTTTTTTTCATACAAACATGGAGTTTATCGACGTTTATTTATTATCAGATTTTCGAGAGCACTCGTCACTGCTCTATTCAACACGATTTGTTGTTATTTTATTTTTAAATCGAATATCAATAAAATACATTATTGTCCAATAATATTCGATCGATTTATTCAATTAAACGAAACGAATAATTCGTATAGCTGGAACAATCAGATAAATGATTATTAAAATATGTTTTCGATGTTAAAATACTCTCAAGCCATCATTTCAGTTTATGTCTTCATATCCATGTGAAGCAAATAATGAAAGAGTCTATATTATTTTAAATCGATGCTTTCTCTCGTGGTTGAATAGAGTTCGAGACGATCGCACATGCATTCATTAATGGGATATTATTAATGGAAATTCTTGTGCAAATGAAGAAAAGGGATTGGAGGAAAATGCTATGGAAACCATGGGGTTCGGAGGGGTGTTTTTATAGATGCTTCGTCTATATATGCCGCGAGACCACTTTCAATGAATATTACATCGATGCAGTGTCAGACGAAGTTGAAAACTCCACTGAATCAGACGTGCAAAAGAGAGTTGTTCGAATTTGCATGAACGAACAATCTTATGCTCGTACACTGCTGGTCAAAAGTATGGAAACGCTTTTCGTAATTTCGAGCCGCACTAAAAGTTCGATCGCTCTGTCAAAAAAGTAGATATGCCAATTTAGCGAACGGGCTTTTAAAGAGTACATATTCAGCTTCGTTTTCGTTTTTTTAAATATTTTTTATGATTTTTTTTGGACCCAGTACACAGTTTTAAACATGGTCGTTTTTCCTCTTTTTTTTAGCTGTTCAAAATTAGGCGCAGCATCCATGGAAATTTTTTCCCATGAAAATCATGGGAAAAAATTTCCATAGAAAAGTTGAAAGAGGGAGCACAAGCTTTAATTTTGTTTTTTATAGAGTTTCGTGCGATTTTTTTTTTGCAAAAATATGCCTTTTTTGTATAAAAAAGACCATTTTCAAAAAATTCGGCGTAACAAAGAAACTACAGGGTTTTAATGGAATTATCAAGAGGATAAAAAGTTGTGTGCGGTCATACTGGGTACTCTAGAATTTTTTCAGAATTTTTGTTCAAGATTTTTTTTTTTTTTTTCATAATTTCTCGTTGAAACTCCGATTGAAAGGGTGGCTCAACTCGGGAACCATGAAGTTTAAGGCAAATATCAAAATAGAAAATGTTTTCATTATTCAATTTTCTCTTCGCTCGAATTTTTTCAGAATTTTTTCCAAAATTTTTTTTAACCAAAAAATAATCTTTTCTCAATTGTTAAAAAAAAAAACCAACGAAAGCAGGAAAAAAAGAGATCGTTGTCAGTGAACTCTTTAAAAAAGTGAAATTTTAACACTTCAAAAGAATTCCGAGCACGAGTCTCTTCCATCCAATCACGAGAAGAGATGATAAAAAAAGAAAAATTTTTAAAAAGTGTGGTTTTCTCTTCACATGGTTGGTTTCGATGCTAGAGCATTTGGTGAATGCTGGCCGAAGGAGGATTTCCGTGAGTCATGGAGCGTTATATAGATCGTAAATTATGTCACAAGGATTGAGAGTAATCGGAGATTGAATGTGTTATGGCTGGATGCGAACGACGCCCGAGCTGAATTGGCCGAACGTCTTTTTCTTCGCGAGCAAAATCTACCGATAATACCACCACGTTTATTGTATATATACATATTTATATCTTTATGAGTTCATTGCTGTTGGTAAAAACGACGAAATTGACTCGATTTCACGTGTTAAGTAATTCGATGATACGCCCTTACAATTACTCGGATAAATAAAAAAAAAACGAAATATTATTATACACGAATTACATAAATTCTTGTATATACTTTATCCTCCAACAGATAACTCTCCATAACCTTTTTGTTTTGTTTATTTATTTTTTCATATTTCAAATTGCTTCTATTTTGCTTCTTTTTTTTTCCGAAGCCGCCTCCTCTCCCCCGTGTACGTGTTGATGATATCACGAGCTCAATCTCCCTTTCTCTCTTTAACTCACTCAAGATGTTTTCTGTTTATAAGAAACACACACACACACACACACGCCGAAATCGTTTTGCCTCTGCGCCCCAACCATCATCGACGTATTTCCATATTGGCCTCCTTTGTTCCCCATTGCTCGGAAGTTCTAATACCAACGTTCTATTTGAGATTATAATATCTCTGTTATGGGTAGGATCTTGAAAATATTCGAATTTTCAAGAATCTCGTTGCGATCATATTGTTTTTTATTCGGTCAAATTTTTTCAAAAAACGAATTTGATGAAACTGTTGATGGAATTTTGTTCGTCGAGCAGTGAAATAGCCCAGTCGGGTTAGCAAAAAAAAGCACCGAACCCTGCAAAAATTCCCGTGCTCAATTTTATTGTTGGAATCTTTAGGGGGGGTCAGTGGAAGTCTAAATTCAAAATGGCGACCAAATTCTGACGGTGCGTCAGCCGCCATTTTGAATTTGAGCAAAAACGGTTTTTGCTTAATAACTCTGCCACTTTCAATTTTTCGACAAAAGTTTAAATGGCAAAGTTGTTGCAAATTTGATTATCTACAATTTATTTGTTGCAAATTTTTCTGTATGATCGATATTTTTAGAGTTAAGCGGCAAAATAGTGAAAAAGTATTATTATCAAGTTATCTCGTTTATTATTAACTTTTGGACATAAATGTCTCATAACAAAGTGGAATACCGTGGAATAGAATATATATAATGGGAAAGGAGTTCGCAAAATACAATTTTTGCGGTACTCTTTGCCTTTACCGCAAGCGTAGCACCTTAAATATTGATTCTACAAAAAAAGTCTTATGAACTAAATTTCTTGGAAATTCAATTCTCTACAACTTTGTTATAAGACATTTATGTCCAAAAGTTAATAATAAACGAGATAACTTAATAATAATACTTTTTCACTATTTTGCCGCTTAACTCTAAAAATATCGATCATACAAAAAAATTTGCAACAAATAAATTGTAGATAATCAAATTTGCAACAACTTTGCCATTTAAACTTTTGTCGAAAAATTGAAAGTGGCAGAGTTATTACGCAAAAACCGTTTTTGCTCAAATTCAAAATGGCGGCTGACGCACCGTCAGAATTTGGTCGCCATTTTGAATTTAGACTTCCACTGACCCCCCCTAAAGATTCCAACAATAAAATTGAGCACGGGAATTTTTGCAGGGTTAAATGCTAACCCGACTGGGCTAAAAACGATGTTGAAGTCTTGGCTGAAAATATAATATTTACTCGATTTTTTGAGTGAGCAGCGTTGCTTACGTTTTGCTTGAACTTTTATTTTATTTTATTTTATTGTTATTTTTTTGGTTTTTTTTTCTCCCTTAAATTCTATCGAATAATAATAAATATTGAAATTGATGACGATTAGTTAGGTGCGAACGAAGCGAAGATTGGATCGAGAAAAATTTGTTTCTCGGTGCTGGCATTTCCAAACACTCAATTTCTAAGCACGTTTTCTTTTCAGCAAATTCATGTCCGCGCACGAGGCGTTTATAATGAAAAAAACGCTTTTGCCTTTCGCGCAGTATACTCGAGGGGCTATTCATGCGCTGACACTTCATTGAAGTTTTCATAGAAATTATTTCTCCAAGTGGCCAAGTTTTTTTTTTTTTTTTAACGAGATTCTTCTCGCGCATGATATACATTTCATTTCTTTTTTGTTTTTTTTTTCTCTCCACTTTTCTGTACCAGCACGAAACTCTTTCTTCAAGGTTTCTGTTTGACTATTTTTTTTTTATTTAGCTTTTGATCGTTGACTCACACATCCCGAGTTGTTCGTTGACCTCAACCCTCCCGACTCTCTGTATTTTAATTTATGGCCAACCGTTTAGATATCGTTTAGAATTTCCTCCTTTTATTTTTCTAATTTTTTTTAATCTCTCCTCATAACCCGGATTATTATGTTTGTTGGAATTAATGCTCGAGAGAGTCGAATTATATGTTTTCAGTTTCAAACACACGTATCAACGTATTTGCCAAATTTTTATTGCACAACGCACCCTCGTTTTGACCGCTGATGAAACGGGATTTAAATGTCACCAAGAGAATAAAACTAATTGAACAGTTTATTCGATCAAGTGAAATTATAATTCGAATTTATTTCATTAAGGAGTTTCGGTACAGGCGATACAATGTTGCCATGCTAAACCATGTTAAAAATACAAAAAATTGTCAAAAAGTTAAGAATTTTATAAAATTTGGTCAACATATTCTTCAGTGCCAAATTTGACAATAGAAATTTTTTCAGATTTTTCTTCTACACAGTTATCGCGAGTAATTGAAGACTAAACGTTCACGTGTATAAGCACAGCGTTTCCATATATATAGGTATACACTTCGGGCATAAGAAATCTGCTTTAATGCGTAATTACTCGATAACTGAGTAGAAGAAAATTTTGAAAAAATTTGTGTTTTCGTACTTGATGTTGGAGAACATTATCACCAAATTTCATTAATTTTTTAACATTTTGCCTCTTGTACCGAAACTCCTTAATCCGAGCTCGTATTTTTAATAATATTTCATTTCAATTTTTTTTTCTCTCCTGTTCGATCGCACTGATGTAAACCGAAACAATCGAATGATTCTTCGTTCGACGTATAAATATTCGAAAAAAAAGTTTCTCGACATAAACCGAGTGAAAAACGTCGCGATACATCGGCGATATTTTCCTGCCATTTCGAAAACTTTTTTTTTGTTATTATTTAGCAAGCTTCGTCGACGGGTTCGGTTGCGAGGGCACAGCAAAAGCTCGACAGTTTGACGTTTGAAGCTTCGACCCAATTATCCAATCCTTCGATACGTCGATCGGTGAAGTTGGGATTTAAAAAAAAATACAAAAAATACAAAAAAAAACACAGTCAATCAGATTTTGTTTGTATTCCGAATTCTCGTTTTCTTTCGTCCCATATTCTCGACGGAACATCGATGCACGCGACAGCTTTTAACGCTCAAGGCCGGCTTATCATTTCTCCTTTCATTCGAAAATCAAAACTTTGTAGAATCGAAACTATAAGGACAAACACCGTTGGCCCTTATCGTGTCCTAACTTTTGTGTCATAATCATTTTTTCCCCCCATAATTATCCGAATTCTAATATTTCTACAGAAACTTGAGGAAAAAAATTTCTGAAAGAATCACCGACAATTATCATTCGTCAAATAAATTTTGGTTTATTGTCAAGGAGAGTCTTGAAAAAAATGCCAATTTTTAAGTCCCCCATAAAAAAGATTTTTTCAACGAACAATCGAACGAATGCTTCGACAAGAAAATTCAGAGAAATCCTACAAATTGCACGTTCAATTATAACTCATATAAATATGAAAAATAAAATATATAAATAATTATTAAAAAACTCGATTCAATATTCAACATAAAAAATATTTTTTTTCATTCATCATATATATATTTTATTTTTACCTCAAATGCTTTCATTTTCAAAATAATTCATCAACAGACCTAGCCCCGGGGGTGTGGGCGATAACGGGGTCCAGGGTGTTCGAGGCAAAGGCCTGCCTCACGTGATCTATTGTCGTCTGTGGCGTTGGCCGGATCTCCAATCTCATCACGAGCTAAGAGCTATCGAACACTGCGAGTACGCTTTTACCCAGAAACGCGACGAGGTCTGCGTCAATCCTTATCACTATCAGCGAATACAAACGCCAGGTAAGAAATTGGAAGAAAATAAAAATTATTTATTCGCGATAGTAGACTATTGTGAAAGAAAACAAAAAACACCAAAAATTGTAGAAATAATTATTTACGTAAAAATGTTCATCATTTTATTTTACAAAAATTGTTTTTTCATGCTGCTCATAATTTTTGTTTGTTTTGTTTGAAGTTTTACCGGCCATCCTGGTACCGAGGCACAATTTATCTGGTGACGAGTCCGTATTGTACAATACTTCCCTCGAAGAGCTTAGCGTAAGTGTGCCCGAGAACACGAGCTTCCACGCAACGTTGAATCACCAACACAATAATCAACAGGGGATAGCACAGTCCCCGCAACAGCAACAACCAAATAATCCGTACCAAGGAATGCAGGTTTGTTCTTCTTTATTTCTGTATTTTAAACAAAGTTGAGGCTTATTCAAATTTCGGTTAAACTGTTGTTTTTTTTTCCCCTTTTGTTGAACTATAATCTGCTAAGTTAAAGCAATGAATAGTTGGTGTGGCAATATTAAGAAGAAATAGGAGAAAGATGAAGCAAAATGAAATAAAAAATAAAAATAAGATAAAATAAAATATGTTTATTTATTTATTATATATTATATAAAAAAATTTGATCAACAATAATTCATGCACGAGCTACGAAACAAGAATTATGGTTGATTAAATTTTTTCAATTCCATTAATCGATTTCCTTCTTTGATTAATTTATATACCGACTTGATCATTGAATTCGTAGCATAATTAGGATTTTCGAGTTTTTTTTTTTTTTTTTTATTAATTTTATCTTACTACAATAAAATAAATAAATAATTCGAATGTGGAGATTGATTTTGGTCAAACATTTTTCGATTCCATCAATCGAATTGGATTTTATTTATCAAGTTCTTTCATTCTGATTTCATACCAATTACGATTTTTTTACATCTTTGTGTCTTTTTTCGAATTTCTTCTTTATCTAATTATGACGAAAAAGGATGGAAATTTGAAATAATAAAATTGATACTGTAAATTGGTTTCATTCGAATTGATTTTGGATATTATTTTTTGCAGAGTATGCAGGCAACGAGTCCGGCGAGTGTCGGGAGCCTCGGTAGTGTTCAGGGTTCGCCACATCCTGCACCAGGATCTATGGATCCACCAGCAGACACACCACCACCAGGTTACATAAGCGAAGACGGTGATAACATGGATCACAATGATAACATGTCACTTTCGCGTCTCTCACCTAGTCCCGTAGACGCTCAACCGGTCATGTACTGTGAACCAGCGTTCTGGTAATGAATTCCAGAAAAAGTGTATTCGACACTTTGTTTTATGGTTTTTTTCATTAACAGAAACAGTTTTTGCTGTTTGAAACAACAATTTCTTGGGACTTTTTTTGAGTCGAATGGTTTTCAGAATGTTCGTGAGTGTAAAAAGATAGGAACTGTCGTTATTTGCTTATAGCAAAAATACTACGTATGAAAAAATGCTCGTGAATCATGAGAACATTCATTTTTCTAATTATCTATGAGGAATATCGGAATGACGATTTTTTCTTATACTTCGTACAGTACATTTTGCAGGATATTATAGATATTTTTTCAAATTTTTTCGACTTGTATTTGTTGAAGAAAAATGGAGATACCATCACTCTATTAAAACGAAGCTAACGATTGTTTTTTTTTTTGTATTCATGATTTTGAATCTCTGGATTTTGTGACGACGCCAATAATGTACGTCCGCAAAATTTCAGACAAATCGTACGTAAGGAAATGTGTTTCCCTGAAAGGATTTATTTGGGTTTTATTTTCTTACGTCGAAACAATTGAGCCTCAATTATTTTCAAGTTTTAGTGTTCAATCAATATCGTTTGGGGTCTCAAAATTGGTTCAATTTGAAAACCAAAATTTAGGTTTCATGCTTTGGTTTCGGAATAATTCAAAATACAGAGTTTTCGGTCAGTCATTGGATACAAAATTTTTTGATTTCTAAAGTTTTCGTTTTTTTTTGCAGGTGTTCCATCAGCTATTACGAACTCAATACAAGAGTCGGCGAAACGTTCCACGCCTCACAGCCAAGCATAACCGTCGATGGCTTCACGGATCCAAGTAACTCCGAGCGTTTCTGTCTCGGTCTTCTATCCAATGTCAATCGAAACACCGTTGTCGAACAGACGAGACGACACATCGGCAAAGGCGTTAGACTCTATTACATCGGTGGCGAAGTATTCGCGGAATGTCTTTCCGATTCTAGCATATTTGTTCAGAGCCCGAATTGCAATCAACGCTATGGATGGCATCCCGCTACCGTTTGCAAAATACCACCAGGTAAATGGGTTCATTTCCAATTTTTATCAATGACATTTACGTTAAGATTATCAATTTTTTTCAAAAATCTTTTATTATATTTTATTTTTGAAATTAATTCGAGAATCTTTTAAAAAATTTCAATTTTTTAAAAAGATGCGCTGCCGCGTCTTTATATCGATGGCATTTCTTCGATTATTCCAGTCTTTGGATTCAAACATTTTATTTTCAACATTGAAAAATGGAGAAAACAATTTTTCCAATAGTGCCATTATTTTTTATTGACAGGTTGCAATTTGAAGATCTTCAACAACCAGGAATTCGCAGCGCTGCTATCGCAATCAGTGTCACAAGGTTTCGAGGCGGTTTATCAATTAACGAGAATGTGCACTATAAGAATGAGTTTTGTAAAGGGTTGGGGCGCGGAGTATCGTCGTCAGACGGTTACTTCGACGCCATGTTGGATCGAATTGCATTTAAACGGGCCGTTGCAATGGCTCGATCGAGTTTTAACGCAAATGGGTTCGCCCCGTTTACCCTGTTCCTCGATGTCTTAAATCGACCTTTAAAAATAAATGACGCAACGGAAAAGCGTCTCCGAATAACGCGAATGATTATTAGAGAACTGGAAACAAAAAAAAAAACGAAGCAAAAAAAAAACAGAAAAAACAACAAACGAAAAGAGAATAAGGAAACGAAGGGATAATCGATGGAATGATCATTGTGGGTTGAGAAGAACCGAAATCAAGAACGAGGAAAAAAACGATCTGCTACTGCTGGACGGGACAATTGTTCGTATTTCTCGCATCAAGACGTTCAAAATCCGTGTGTATGTCCGTAAGAATATCGATACACGTCGGTCTAGATCGCGAAATTTCATGGGAAAACGTTGAAGAAATCAGAAAAATAAAAACGAAACTTAAAATGTAATTTTTGAAAAAACGAGATGAGAAATGGCTGAGTGATAGTGAGAGAAAAGAAGTGTTCAAAATTCGAGTAATAGAGGAAAAACAAAACAAAACAAAAATATTGCCACTACGATGGCACTTTGCTGGTCTCGCAACAGTCACGTCGTTCATTGCCGATGAAAGGGCGTTTTAGGATTAGGAAAGTTTGAGGATGACGCGTGAAACGCTACACATCCGAGGGAGCAGAAAAAGGCAAAGTCAATCGCTGTAAAAGACGTTTTTCATTCTCAAAAGTAATCAATTACACTCGAAACGTTTTAAGAAACGTTTGTCAAGGCGCTCGATCCGACGGACGAAAAAGTGAACCCAAAAATCTCGGAAAATCAGAAACTATGATTTTTTTGGATCCATCAATGACGATGAGAAAATCATATATACATATATATATACACGTACACGAACGCATGTATTTCTGTCGATATTTCGATGAGAGAATCACGATTTTCAAGACTCATCATATTACGCCAAAAAAAGAAACAAAATCTTGAGTAGTACATGAGGTATTGCTACCTTGTAATGGAATGAAAACAATTTGAAGAATATTTTTTATTCAATCGGAATATTGAGATTTGACGGAAATTTGAAAAAATTCAGCCCTCTACTTATTTTTTTCTGTTCAAATCATTTCTAAGTAACATTCTGTCATTATTAAAAAATAATATTCGCAATGCCTGACGAATACCTGAGTTTTTCTTGATTTCAATCAAATCGCTTATCGACATTTTGGTCGAATAAAATTTTTGCCTGCTTACAAAAATGTAAAAAGTTCTCAATATTATATACATATTTATGTATATATATATATATATATATCTGTGTACATGTAAGAATTACAAGAAATGTCACAAGTGTCAGTAACGATTGAAGAAAGACAACAACAAAAAAAGCATAAATTCCCGTGGTCGAGTCGATTTTTTTTCTAAACGATCAAAAATCGTCCTTAATATTGATGTTTAAAAATGGTGATTTTTTTTTTGCAAAAATTGTTTCTACAGTGTTTTTTAAACGATAGTACATTCATTCTTCGACTGGTCAGATACCATTCAGAGTTGAAACAGAAAAAAATGGAAAATGTATTTGCGCTCGGATTAAATTAATTTTTTCTAATTTCCTTTTTATTTAAAAAATAACTGGAATCGTGGTTCATTTTTTTCTTACTTTCTGTGGATTGAATACAAGAATCATCAGTGATTTGGAAAAGTTGAAATATTTTCTTTTTTTATTTTTTATTATGTAAAGTTTTGTTGTTATTGAACAGACGAAAGAATATTAAGTGAAAGTAGAGCATGTAAATATTTGTCGAATGCACCAAAACTGACATGAAAAATAGCAAACCGAACGAGGGGGTATCGAATGACCATTTATATAATATTAATGCGCATTTTTTCAAACATTGAAACGAAATGAAAAAATAATCGCATCATCGCGGAAACCAGTGTCCTATTTTGCGAGGGTTTAAAGTCTAAGAGTGTGGGAAATCGTTACGACGAATTCGTACTGACGATGGAAAATGAAATGCGATCGATGATATCGCAAGGGTAAAGTTTTCATTGTCCAAGAATGAAAAATTTGGCGACTTTGATTGGACGATGAAACCAACGAAAAACAAAGATTAAGAATGTAACAGAAAAAAAAGCAGAAGAAGAAGAAGAAGAAAAAAAACAAAAGTCTGCTTCCTACGAAGGAGAAGATATGAAAAGAAATATCGCTACGTATTATGGTGTCTTATCTTAACTAATCGCTACTCTTACTAAGAATTAGAGAACGAACGAGAGAAAAAGAGAAAAAAACCATAATTTCTCACAGAATGGTAAAGATGCTGAGTGAAAACAATTTTTGCGAAGAAGAAGAAAAAAAAAAAAAACAGAATATCTTATATACTAATATCAACGTAAGAAAAAAAGCAACTATATAAATATATATATTATATATACAAAAAATATTATATATGTTGTCGGGTGTGTGAGGCGTTCGCGACGAGACGCGTTATATTTCGTAATTGATCTAGTAAACCGTCACAAGGCTAAGTTTCGAGAGCGATATTTGTGGAAATGAAACGAGAAAAAATTAACCAGAAAATCAGAATAAAAACAAGAAATTTTCGTACGTCGGACGTGACGCTAGAGATCTGTGTTGAAAACAAATCGAGAATGATTATCGAGCGCAGATTTTTGAGTTAAGAACATTGGGTGATTTGAAAATGTGAATTTAAAGTCTCTTGATTTTTCCTCATAAAAAAACGGTTGTGGTACACAAATTCGGTTTTAGACGAGCGGTTCGTTTGATTTCATTCTTTTAGACTTGAGACTATTTCGGAGAAACGGAAATTGGAAGACATGCTATTAAGTGATATCAAACGTTTCGGTGTATCGAGAGAGAAAGATGTATGCTGTAAGTGATAAGAAAATGAGCAGTTTTGAGAAGAGGTTGAAAAAGAAAGCGGAGAGAAAAAAAAAGTGATTTTTTTCGTCTTGAAATATATGTATAAATTATTATATTCAGACTATTGCGAAAAGGCTTTACGATTTAAAGAGCTCCTTGACGAGGAGCGAATTTTCTCTAATTGGAGATAATTTTTCCACGTCGGAGATATTTCTATTTTTATTACCAAAATTTTTTATGATTATACTTCCAAATTTTAGCGTCGCTCCAAGTCGACTGAGAAACAAAAAATTACGAAGAATGCGAAGAAAAAGGAAAGGAGGGGAAAGAAAGAGGAAAAAAAATTAACCATTAGCGACCGATTATCTGGTGATGATGAAAAAAAATATAACAAATTGTATTTGGCGAGAACACGATTGTGTGTATAATTAGGATGAGATTGTGTAGAAGTTTTTGCGAATAGTTCGTACACGTAGTGTACACCTCTTCGGGTCTCAAATCGGCGTATTATTCGTCGTATATCTTCTTCTTTTTTTAAAAATATTTTAATTATTTTGACAAAATTAAAATTGTATATTCGCGTGTTGAGAAGAAAAAACGAAAAACTAGGACTCGACGAGATCGATCGCACGGAAATGTTGTACCTCAACGTCGGAGATGCTACGTTACGAATATAATTCATACACTGCGTGTGTACACTCATTTCAGCTTGTCACACCGACTAAACGAATAATTGAGGAGAAAAATTAATAATAAAATTAAAAAAAAGAAAAAAAAAATAATAATGAAGTAATACGAAGAAAATAATTAAAGGGGTAATAAAAACACGAATGAAAAAGTGACGAAGTTGAGAGAGGAAGAAGAAGTGTAATATTTTGCTACTGAACTTAGAGTTTTTAAGTCCATAGGTTTTTATCAATGAAAACAAAAATACAAACGAGAAGAAGAAGACGTAACCGAAAAAATAAATAAGACGAGCGATCCAATATTAAATAATACATTTCTATGATATTAAGTTTATATAACTTGTATATTGATATTACAAAATTTTTTTTTTTTTCTTTTTCTACGAAAAATTTTCGTTCCCTTTTTTTAAACATGTGTGGCTCGGCAACCCTCGTTTGTCTATCTTTTTAATAATACGAAACTTTTTTTCGTTAACCTTATTTTGGTTTATTTTTCTTAGTCAATATACGGTTGTAATATTCGTCGAGAGTGCACGAGTCGTTAATTGCTCTTTAATCGTTGTTCTATATTTCGAATTCCTCTAGATAACACAATTCATCAGCACGAAATATCAAATAAATCGATTTAAAAATAATAATATTAAAAATATCTGCGCGAATCTAAATTGAATAATTGTTGAATAATATATTCGGTACACGAGATAAAAACATTCCATATTGTATGTTTATGCTTCACGCGCTTCCAGTCTCCTCCCAATCATCACGAACAATGATTCATGCGATACGCGACTCGTACATTAAAACGAGCGAAATTTACCTCAATGAGATAATAACGGAAAGGTTTAAGAACGAGCGTCTTTTGTATCATTTTTCGATGGTGGCCATCGGCGATTTTTTTTTTTTTTTTTTTTTTTTTCCAAAAAACAATTTCGAAAAAGTGTTTTCGTTCGTTTGAATTCGAAAATATTTTTTTGTTCAGTTGGTTTCGAATAAACTGAGAAATCGAACACAAAAATCTGGAAAATTATGTTTTTTTTTTCGTTTTGTCTTAATTATGTGCGAGCTGGATAGCAATACGAGCGAGGAAGAACGAGATGAATGGAAAAATTCGACAGTGTCACTAAAGTGTTTGAGAGTGAAATTTGACGCGCTGGCCACGTTATGTTTTTCAATAATTAACGGACGATGTTTCGAGGCGACCTGTCTCGAAACAGAAGATGGACAAAAAATGTTGACGTTCGAATCTTCAGAAATAAAAATAATAAAATTGTCATCGTCTTCTACGATCTTATAAAAAAAAAAAAATAAGAGGAAAATGAAAGAAAAAATCGTTTGCTACATGGTTATTCGTCATTCGTGTCAGCCAATTTGATTTTAGCATCGATAATGTCTATGTTAAAATATTTTATAAGAGAATAGATGTAAACAGAGAGGCTCGAGCGCCTCCTTGAAAATTTGGGCCATGTTCGTTGGGAAAATTCGTATGAAAAAGCTAAAATTCCCTATTCAATCTTCGCTACTTGAATCTGTCGTCTTATTTGGGTTTGTTCTTTTTTTTCTCAAATTCTCGTCAAACACGATCGCGAGCGTTGTGAACGTAAAAATAAAAATCATTCGATCAAAGTGTTGAACCATGGAATTGACGACTCACTTGCGTGTAGACTGCCATTTTAGAGTAGTGAGAAAGAAAAGGATAAAAAAATAAAAGGAAATTGTGTTAAACGACCAGAGTGTGGATCGTGAAAACGCGACAGCGATTTAAATAAACAAACAAACCAATTGCACGAGTCGCTGATAAATGAAAAGAACATGCTGTGATAGCCACGTACTGCTTCGACGATGATATACATTTTTCATTTTCAAATATTTGAATCTTTCTTTTATTTTTTTGAGATAAAACAACTTACTTTGTGAAGAGCCACGAACTCTCGAAGCTTCTCAGTAAAAAAAATAAATAACAAAATCGAAATAAAGTTTCGTTTTCGGAGGTCCGTTGCAAGTAGCCAAAAAAAAAATATATATATATATCGATAATTCTTTCAGAAGAATATTGACGAAAATTTCTAAATCATATTGAAAATCAAATACGAAAAAATTGTAGAATTCAACGTTTTTAAAATAAACGAAATCTTTGAAAAATCATACTCGTTTTTTTTTTTACCAATTTAAATATTTTTGCTGTAATTAATGAAATATTGTTTCATTGAAATTTAGAAGACGAAGAAGAAAAAAATAAAGATTTTTTGCAAATTGACAGAGATGTTTCTTTGAAACGAAATAATTCTGAAAAATTTAATTCTTTCACAAATGATTTTGATTTATCTTTAAATACAAATTGCTCAGTGAGCACGATACGCTTTATTTTTTTCCATTTTTTTTTTTCTCTGTGCATTCAATGTCCCTTCGACGCACATTACGGTAAAATTTTGCTCGTGCAATGGCAAAAAAGAACATATAAAAAATTCGTGTCCGGAACATACGTTCGACGTAAACAATGTGTTTAACACAAAAAAAAAAAAAAAACGATCCGAACGAGTTCCTCTATCATTGTTGTATAAAGAACGGCAAAATGGAAAGACTTCAAATACCACTTGTTTGTTCGAAGAACGAGGAAGAATAGATTAATCTAGGCCAGGCGTGAGAAAGAATAGTCTGAAAGAGAGAGAGAGAGAGAGAGGAAGAAAAAAAGAGTAAAAGAAAAGAAGAACCGAGAAACGATACGATAAGAAATCAATGCGTGTGAGACTGTATCATAGTTATAAATAAATGTATATGTTAAGGAATAACATTTTCGTCATCCTTTGCGAACATAATGAATTATTTAAATCCTTTTAATTATAAATTTCGAACCTCTTTTTCCTGCTGCCACAGCTATTCCCTTTTTCGTTTTTTTTAAAGATTTTCCAAGCCTTTGCACACCATATGTTTGCAATTCTACAACATTTTCTCATATTTTTGTTTTGAAAATAACTTGCAATATTTTCAAATTGTAGGCTTCATGCTGTCAATGTCTTATTTTAAATTAGTTCCAAATATATTCCAACTTCTTATCCTTTTGGTCAAAGTACCCGAGAATGAGTATATAACATTTATAAAGCGAAACATTCTTCATATTATTTTGTCAATTTTTTCAGTTTTGTATAGGGAAACGTTCAAAGTTTTCGAAATATCTGAAGGCGGAAAAACAGCGAGGCCCGAAATGACCAATTTTTTGGATGTCACGATGACGTTTTACCGTTTTTTTTTTCACTCCTCGATAACGTAGTAAACTCTTTTCGAAGGGTTTACGCTGAAGATTTCAAGGGAAGAAATTGAACATTGGGAACAGGGTGAAATAATAAGACAAGATATTTTCATAAGCAGACTGCATGTTGAAGAGAAAAAAAAGGCAGTATACAGCAATACTTTTGAGATGTGATAGAATTACAACACTAAGTATAACACGAGAATATCATATGAAGGTGAGCTTAAGTTGTACTTTTCGAAATATAAGATATTTCCGGGGTCGAAACAAACGACTATCGTTTGCTCTATTTTAATTGATTGGTGTCAATTGCAACCAAATATCGAACGATCTCTCGGTGATCGGGGAAACAAATATAAAAATCGAGAGCTTTGTGCCTGATTTTTACAAATTCCTCCAAATCCATCATCATCAAACTGAGAGTTACGGCTTGATCATTTTTCCCACGATTCGGCAGGCTTTACTTTCATTCTTGGAGAACGTTCGTGTGACAATTAAAATCGTGAAATTCTAACACAACAAAAAATGTTATACCTCTAACGTTTGTGTCACGATTTAACAATATATTTTATTTCTAAGGTATTGTTTGCTAACGAAAAACAAAAGGATGATTCGACGTGCTGTACCGGTGCTGAATTCGACATTACTGAAGCTTGAATAGTATCGTGCGCATTTTGTTTCTCTCACGCGTGAGCGCATTTACGAAATGGGCAGTCAATTTATCGTTTTTATTTTGTTATACACGTAAATATTCTAAAACGTCGTGATCTTAGTTTGTAACGAAGATAAAAAGAATTTTTTGGCCAAGTATGATTTTTCACAATTTTCAATGAATGTGAATCTCTGTTTATTCGTCGATGTTGTATCAGTATTAAGATTTCTGTTTAGCGCGTTTCGCCACTATTTGTTTTTTTTTTTTTTTTTTTTTTTTTTTTCAAAAGAAAGTTTGTTTTGTTTTTCAGAATTCACGTTTTTTGCCAGAACGATCTTCTACGATTTAAAAAATCGTGAAAAATGATACGTGACAAGCAAAGCCAATGACTTTTTGATCTCGCAGATCGATGCCTAGAGTTTTTCATGCTTTCTTGTTACAATCCTTTAATGTAATCGACGGAGACGCTTTTGTGGCATTTGGGATAACATTTGCTTGAGCGAAAACATGCTCACGGACAAACCAACTGTCGCCAGAAGTACTGCTGAACCTGTTGTGCCCAGATCCAAGCTACTTCTGCGGTATAGCTGTGTACTGGTGTTCTGAAATTCATAAAACCAACAATTTATCATCTTTTAACTAATTGCTATTGAAATTTATATTCATAAAATATAACTTCTGCTTAACAAATTTTTGAATTTATGAAATTTAATCTTTTTTCAGCTGTAATTTTTTTTATTTGGAAATCATCACATCAGAAATACAAATTTCTCGAATTCCGTTTGCAATTAAAGTATTCGAGTTCGAAAAAATTGTCAGCTTTTTGAAATACTATTGAAATTTTGTTTTTGCTATTGAATCGTAATCGTATCAATTTATTATGGAACTACAAATGATTTTCATGACATCAAGCGCTTCGTTAACGTACAAATTGTTCTAATTCTATCAAATTCTTCTCATTCGGCTCACTATTTAAGTTTTTGAGTTCGAAAAAACGTTTTGAGCGGTTTGAAAATGAATATAGAATTAGAAAATACTTATTCCATTGAAATTCCATAAAATTACGAATAGAAATTCATTTTGTGTTCGATAATTTACTTATCGATTAAATGTACTAAAATGATCATTGATATATAACAGTTTTGAGATTGATTAAATTGAATTTTTAATTAAAGTTCCATTCACTCAATAAAAAATTATTATAAAATAGATTTCTCTAGAAAATATACAAATATTGGAAAAAGAATTTTTCGGAAAAAAGTCATAGGTAAAATAAATGTTGTTAAAAAATGAAGAAAACCGTACCTGACTCAGTGACAGTTTAAGAGCATAGCAGGCAGTGCGCGTAAGATACATGTCGCCACTGAAGCTTTAATGCCCAGTTTCGTAAGCTGCAACATAATAAAAAAATCAATGTGAAAGTCAAATTGATTATAGCATATTTTACATTCGTATGAATATCATTGCTAATTGGAATATGTCTGAAGCATTCAGTGCAGCAGGAAGAATTCCATTTCCTTGTTATTTTTTTTTTTTATAACAGACAAACATTTAAAAAACATCGAAAAACATTTTTTTTTGTTCTTATCGATTTCGTTCCAATCTTGAGAAAATATTGTTTTGTTTTTTTTTTTTTCAATGTTATTATTGCCAATTTTTTTTTCAGAGTAGCAAAATTCTCAGACGCTGAGTCGCCATTGAATTTTTTTTTTTTGGTTCCCACGTGATAAGACGCGTGACAAAAAAAATCTTTCGTCTTATCGTCCGAGTCGATTGTGAGTGTAAAATGAAGAAGGCGCCAGACGCTAAATTTGTTCGTTTTTATGGCACTTTGCCATTTATCGTATGACGCCGAGTCTCGTGTTCAGTTTTGAGAGTTTTGAGAGTGAATTTCATAAGGCCAATGCCATGAAATTTTAGCTGCTACGATGGTTCGCATGTCTCGATATTATTTCTACTTTTCTTCGTTGAATGAGAGTCATTCGTAGCGGTTTAATTGTGTCGCAGGTTTTAAAAAATTACAGAGGGTCGATGGTTTTATCGTTACTGCGTAAAGTCGAGCCGATCGAGTCCGACAAACACTCAATGTAAATACTGTTACGCAACTCTTGTTACTAAATCTGATTCCATTGTAATTGGCGTTCATGGAACTTGGAGCGATTGTTATGAGATTTAAAAAAAAAAAAAAAACAGTAAAATATAAATTTTTCGGTACGATTAGACTATCAATAGATTTGATTATTAATTCGAATAGAAAAACACGAATAAAGACTTTTATCTATCACAGAAATTGACAAGCCGGTAACTATAATCAAGTTTGCCGAGTACCATGAAGATAAGAATTTTCAGTTGTTGTCTAAATGATCAATTAACTTGAAATTATCATGAATCTATTCGAACGTGTGCGAATTTTTTATTTCATTCAAGTTTCAATTCATAAGTGTAAGTTTCATTAAAATCACGACTCGTATCAGTGTTACTTTTATCAACTGAATCTTCAGTCCGATATCAGAAGATAAAATATTAACACGAAGAGTACCAAAAATGGTTGGAATACATAAAATTTATTCTCAGCAAATAAATAAAAGTTACGAAACGTGTCATTATTTATAAAATATCTCTCTCGCTTATCAAGTGATGATAAATTGAAAATTCACTATTTTTGAACTCTCGTCGAAGCATTTTTGTTTCCACGTAAGTTGTACTCCCAGGACTTTGATAATGATTTATTCAATACTTGCACTCGGCGGATAAGTATTAATCGGTGAAGAAAAGAATTGAAACTGTACAGAAAAAAGCAGGGATGATTTACCGTCGAGTGCTGTGTTTGGACTTTGCTTTGACGAGACTCAATGTCGGTGAACTGTGCAACGGGGAGATTTCAAATTGGCAAAAATAACAATCCCATCTAAATTTTCAGGGAATCATAAATTTTTAATTATTTCCGTTACTTCATCGAATGAAAATAATTTTCCCAAGAGAAAATAATGTTGGAAATAGAAAATAATAAAATCGTTGTTCAATGAGTTTCATCTTCCAATGAAGATTAATAATTTGTAATAATTCAGTCTTCTCGTTAAAAGAATTTTATAGAAAATCTCATAATGATATTTCGTTATACGTTAGTGTCATTGATAAACAATTTGACTGGGTTAGTAGATTCAATAAATTTATAACTTGAAAAAAAATAAATACTTGAATTGAAAATGAATGAGATATATGTAATGTCAAGTATTGCAAAAAATTGTAGAAGATTAAGAACGAGAATGAAAAATTGGATCGATTGAAAAAGAAAACAATGAAAACATTTGCGAGTGATCCGAATCCCATATACTCGACAACGATAAGAAGATTTACGTCAATAATGCTGGCAAAAGTGTGGGTTATCTAAATAAAAAATCTTAGTGCGTCATTGACCCGATAAATTGCAGCACGTGGATTGAAAATACGCAGTTTGTGTTACTCCCATATAATACGCGGACTCCGAGTAATTCTATCATAACGTAGAGCTGACAGACTTCGCGTAAAATTATCAATTACATTGACAAAAAAAAAAGTAGGTTCATTTATCATTGACAACAATTTCAATGTTATTGGAAACGTCACAATACAAAAAACCCAGCAAAAAAACGTCGGATTTACTACATTTACTGGCAAACGCAAACCTAACCTACAAATTGGCCATTTTTTTGTGTCAGTTTAAAATCACTTTGTAAAATCAAACTGTTCTGTATGTTTTGAAACAAGCCACATGAATTTTTGATGAAAAATGATATAACATTTGCGGTGATAAACCGAGACAGAAATGAACATGAGAAAAGATTTTGCAGTGCAAAAATCTTGAATATTCATGACGATCAATTCGGCAAGAACATTGTTCCACTTCACTTAATGTTCTGGACATTTTTGACAGCTGTATTTCGATTTTTACCCAAAAATCTTATTTGTTTTACGTAACGTACACACGAGTAGATGATTTTTATCGATTATGCCGGCATTAAAACGCGAGTTATGTAAACGAAATTTTATTTATAAGAGCACATTTTCACTAACCTTCCTGCATGAAACTTGCCGAACGAAGAGAACTCAACTAGATGCGGTTACTCCCTTCAACCAGCTGATTTTTTTCTTCCACCGATTTTTGCCATTCCCCCACTTGACTCTGCAATACCATAGAAATAGAAAAGAATATAGATTCGTTCCAGCACGATATATCACAAACTGCAGTACCGACAAATTAGAGTAGGGAAGTTTCAAAATAAATGTAATTTTTTTACCGACCGTGCTCGACCTTTTCAAAGAAGTTTCTTTATTACCGTAAGACGATACATTTGAATTTTCAACTGTACACGTAATTCGCATGTGACGAACGGTTATCGATCGGTGTCATCGGTGAGGAGAAATAAAAAGAACAAGAATATTTTCTTGATTCCTCTCGTTCCTTGAATACAAAAAAAACTTGAGTCATTTCTCGTTACAAAATATCATAATAACTGATGCTCATCAACGATCATTCATCGATGATTCAATTTTCTGCTTATTTCGTATTCAAATTTAAATAAATGTCAAACTCCGTTGTTCCAAAAATTCTTCGAAACTGATAATCGTTGATTGAACAAACAAAAGCAGTATAAATTAAAATAAAACGATAAAACACGAAAAAACGGTTTGAAAATTATCGAAAGACGAGAAAAAACGTCTGAATTCGTTCTTTATTTATTTTTTTCAATTTGGTAGAATAATTCGTAAAAAAAATCTTAAAAAAAAAATGAAATTAAAATCGATTTAAAATGAAAATGAATTATCGAAAAAATTTTTTTATTTCCAGTCAACAAATATAATTCCTCCTCGGTATAGCCTGTTCGATTCTTTTTCTAATTCAAACACTCGCATCAAATTTATTGTATTTCAATGCACATACGTTTAAATACGTAAATATATTCCGCAACACGGTTGCGTTACAAGGACTGAAAATATTATTTCTCCGACACACAATGAGCAAGAACGTGCGATTCGTAAGCCACGGTAATAGAGAGATCTGAGAATAATAAATGCTTCAATGACGCATCGTTGACTTATCGTAAGCGACTCATTTCCGCGGGATGCGGCAGTATCCTTTCGGTTGGTGCCTCGTTAATACACTTTTTTTCAACATTATTTTTTTCTCCAGTTTTCGTGGCTGCGAGTAAAAATTTTTAATTAATACGAGTGAAAAGAAAATAAGGATGAGGCGTTTGTTTATTTTGTTCATCGTTCAATTGTCGATTTTATCGACGTTCGGAGAGCACAAGGACGAAGAAAGTTTGTGCGCGGCGCAGCAGACCTGTACGAAATGTCTGCAAACACCGAAATGCGTTTGGTGCGCCGAAGAGGTAATTTGATTGTTTTCGTTAAAATTTTAATTCTTTTTTCTTTGTTTTTTTTTTCTTTCGAATTTTTAAGAATTATCTATAGATCCAAACGGTTTTGTTTTTAGCGGTCTGCAGAAACGGGCGGTTTAGTCAGATGCGTTTCCAGAATGAAGCACGAAAGAGAACAGGGCTTATGGTGTCCGCATACAGCGGTTTATAATCTTTCGTCGGAGACAATTGTTATCAGAAATTTGCCACTTTTATCGACGACCTCGAAAGATCCCATTCAAATTCAGCCCCAAAAAATTCGGCTGCGATTGAGACGAGGTAAAATTTTCATTGGAAAATTCAAATTTCACCTTTCTCAGCTGTTTTTTTTAAATTTATTTATTTATTTTCTTTTCCATTTGAGAAAATTGCTCTCGAGTTTTTCCATTTGTCACACGAAACATTATTTTTAAGGCGAGGAACATCACGTGATTCTGAAATATAGTCAGGCACAGGATTACCCGGTCGATCTTTATTATCTGATGGACTTATCGGCATCGATGCAAACGTACAGAGATCGATTGTCCGGCCTCGGTTTTCAACTCGCTGAAGCCATGAGAAAATTGACTTCGAATTTTCGCCTCGGTTTTGGTAGTTTCGTCGATAAAGTTGTTCTTCCGATGACTAATACGCAACCCGAAAAGTGAGAATTTCAAGCTCGTTTCGATAATGTTGTTTTCTGTAACATTCGTTTTATATTTTTCTTTCTTTTTTCGCTTATTTTTACGATATTTTTTTTTCTCCATTTTTTTTTTCATACTTTTCGATATCGGTATTTCGACTATTGAATAAAGTATTTTTATACTTTTGTGATAAACAATTGTGAACTTTTTGTTCGAGCTTTAAAAAAATAATAATGAATTCTCTAGATTGATATCGCCCTGCATATTGGAATTGACCAAAGAGCCATGCGCACCTCCATACGGATTCAAAAACCAAATGCCGTTGACGGAAAACGTGACGCTTTTCAAGGTGAAAAAATTTTTGCCGGAATTATTATTCTTCCGATCGATAAACACGTTCGTAAGATTTCGCGAGTGAAATAAAAATCAGCGTTGAAAATATTAAAAATCATTCGAACGTTCGTTTTTGACCGATAGACGAGAGTTCAAGAGGCCCCAGTTTCCGGTAATCTCGACGCACCGGAAGGCGGACTCGACGCAATGATGCAGGCTATGGTCTGCACGGATGAGATAGGCTGGAGACCAAAAGCGCGACATCTTCTTATTTTTTCGACGGATGCGAGTTTTCACATCGCCGGAGATGGAAAGGTACAGAAATTGTTGAAATATGTATTCAAATATTTTGTTGCACGTATTCAACAATTTTTTTTTCTCTTGTTCCGACAACAAAATTTCGAATATTTCAACAAAGCTTATTTATAATGAAACAAAACTTTGTTGAGAGGATTGAAAGTTTTGTTTTCAGTGTGTACTGCACGCTAGTCGAATGAGTGCTTGATTTTTACAAGGCTTTTGAGCCGAGTTGAACGTACCGATTGAACGTATTGTTAGTGGATTTGTATTGCAGCGCGTTTCATTAACGTGGAAAAATATAAAAAACGATCGTTTCGCGAAACTATCGACTGATAAATGCAAATTTTCACGATGACACATTTACGCCGGGATTTTTCAACGAATAATCTGTATTTTTTAACCGATTTTAATGCACTTTGCCTCAGTTTGTTCCTCGACTGATCCTCTATGAACTCACCAGGTAGATTTTTTTTTAAGTTTATTCGTTCAGAAATTATTTATGAAAAAGTTCTTAAGGAGGTTGGCTACATACGACAATATGATAAGAATTTAATCAAATTTAGTGATAACATTCTTTAGCATCAAATGCAATGACACGAATTTTTTCAAATTTTTCGTCTACATAGTTGTCGAATAATTGGAGTTTACAATATCCAAAAGATATACCTATATATATCAGAATCCTATGCTTACGGATGTAAAGTCTCTAGTGTTAAATTACTCGAAAACTATGTAGAAGAAAATTCTTAAAAAATTTGTATATTCATATTTAATCCAAAAGAATATGCTCACCAAATTTCATTAAATTCTAATCGATTAGAATTTTCCTATGCTTTTAACATGGCAACATTGTTGTGTGTAGCCAACCTCCTTAAGCTAAATAAACAATTGGCTGCAACGGTGAAACGATTGAGCTTTAGAAAAAATCTACCTGGTGGATTCGTACAGGATCAGTTAAGAAACAAAATGAGATGTGGTGCGTTGAAAACGGTTAAAAAATGCGGCTAATTCTTTGAATAATTGTCAGTCAGTGAAAATGTGTCATCATGGAAATTTGGATTCATCAATCGATGGTTTTGCAGAACTATAGTTTTTAATATTTTTTTCACGTTAATGAGAAATGCTACGGTAGTTAACTTAATAGTGATTAAAATTAGTGCGAAACGTCAAGTTAAACGAATTTCTTTGCAATTACGATCCAGTTGTTTGCTCACAAGTGTTTCATTGATTTTTCATTAATCAGCTCGCTGGCATAGTCGAACCGAATGACGGTCTCTGCCATTTGGACAAAAATGGATTTTATTCGTATTCCCTTATTCAAGATTATCCTTCAATTTCGCAGGTATGAAATGAGAATAAAATAAATCATGAAATTTATTTTACCAGTGGAAAAATTTCGTGCGAACTAAATCATTTTTTTTTTTTTTTTTTCAAGTTTCATTATTTCATTGTTTTCCTTCCTGCAGATTAATCGAAAAGCTCGTGAACACAACGTCAATATTATTTTCGCTGTGCCCGGCCACAAGAACTCGACTTACCAATTGCTCAGTCGCAGTCTCAGTGGAACCTCCGTTGGTTTATTGGAGCATAATTCTCAAAATGTCGTTTCACTCGTCAGTGGTGAATATGAGGTAAATTTACTAAAATTAATGAAAAAAAAAAAAATGGCTGAAATGAACAAAAAAAAAAAAGGAATCTAATGTGTCGTCCCATTCGATGATTTTTTTCTAAATTAATTTTAGAAACTGGTTGATTCGGTCGAACTGACCGACGATGCTCCGAACTTCGTGGACGTCAGATATTTTTCAAAATGTTTAGATCAGAACGATGAAATGAAAGAGAGAAAAGAATGCGGTGGACTTCGACTTGGTAATGTCGTCGAATTCGATATTGCACTGAAGGCAAATATAATTTCAGATTGATCCGCATTATTTTCACACTCGATTTTTCATGAACGAATAAAAGAATGTGGAATAAAAAATGAACTGATTTTTTTTTCAGGTAGTAGAGTGTCCAAAAGATCCAAAAAATTGGCAACAAACAATTCGCATTAAGCCACGAGGCGTTAACGAGAGTTTGACGATCGATTTGGAGCTCCTGTGCGAGTGTCCTTGTGACAAACGAGAACACAAGGTAAAAAAGTGTTTTTTTTTCTCGTTACTCTGCAATTTCTCAGTTTATTACATTTATTCGTATAAAAATGTATTTAAAAATGGGATTTTATTAAGAATTTATTGAGATTTTTTCATTCAATTTAATGGCTCTATGTTTTTTTTTCGTTCGTTGTGTTCGATCCTAATGAAGTTTAGTTGCAAATAAACGATGAGCCGCCTGCATGGATCACGAGATATTTTTTTCCTTATTTATTTTATTTATTTCCAGGACTACGTAACCGATGCGGTTCAGTGTGAAAAAAGTGGAGATCTCGTTTGTGGCGTTTGCGCCTGTTCAGGGGGTTTTTATGGGAAACATTGCGAGTGCAAGGGCAACGAGGCTGGTGACAAGAAAAGCATGGACGACTGCAAACCAGCGAACGAGACTTTAATTTGCAGCGGTCATGGTGTCTGCAAATGCGGTGTTTGCGATTGCGTCGAAAGGCCAAATCCTCAGGAAGTTTTTTTCGGAAAGTACTGCCAGTGTGATAATTTTTCGTGCAAGAGATCCGGTGGCCTCGTAAGTAGTGGAAAACAAAATATTAAGGGTAAATGTCGAAGCTCGAGGGCCCGGAAAGAATTTCTGTGACTAAAATGGCATTTCTGGATCTGAAATAAAATTGAAATACATAATAAATAATAAATTGATAAAAAAAAAATGAATAATAATAAAAACAGATAAGAGAATGGAGATTTTTCGATCGAAAATCGTTGACTCAATTCTTTTCAGGTTTGCGGTGGTCGTGGCAAATGCGAATGCGGCACTTGCAATTGTCTGCCAGGATGGGGTGGCGAAACTTGCGACTGTAAAGAAACCAACAGCACTTGTACACCACCCGGTGACAAAAGCGAAATTTGTAGCGGCCGGGGCGACTGCATCTGCGGTAGCTGTCATTGTAGAGAAAAAAATGGAATCCGATATTCCGGACAGTATTGCGAAGAGTGTCCTGTACGTATCATCCGAATTTATCCACGATAAAGATACAAAACTGTCGCATCGATCAAAGATTTTAAAAATTGCTTCAAAATTTCGATGCTGCGAATTGAATAGAAGCTCTTTTGTTTTCTCCAGTTTTAACCCATTGTCGCGGTCACCCCTACCTATTTCTGAACGGCTCAAAATTATTTCCTCTGGTAGTATGGCTGAAAAAGAGCTGAGCATGAATGTTCGACCATAATTTTGTTGATAAGTACCTGGGAAGTACTATTTTCGAAATGTAGCAAATTTTCTGCATCGACGGTTTTACACTCTTTCGAACTATTATCCAAATTCAATCACGAATCTTCGTTTATCTAATTCCATCAGAAAATATTTTTTATTGATATTTTTTTATTATAAATTGATTTTTTTAACGTTATTTTCATGGATTACAAATGTTTGTAGACATGCCCTGGTCAGCGTTGCGAAGAGTTAAAAGACTGTGTGGAATGTGTGGTCCACAGTGCCGGGCCTTTAGCAAAGTCCGGATGTGCCATGTGCTACCATCAAATCGATGTTGTGAGTTTCAGAATCGTTGAATTTTCTATTTACCGATTAAATTTTCTTTTGAGATCGACTTAAGTATCATTCCGAACTCGAAGTTAAGGAGGCTGGCTACACACAACAATGTTGCCATGTTAAAAGCATAGGAAAATTCGAAATGATTAGAATTTAATGAAATTTGGTGAGCATATTCTTTTGGATTGAATATGAAAATACAAATTTTTTAAGATTTTTCTTCTGCATAGTTTTCGAGTAATTTAACACTAGAGTTTACATCCGTAAGCATAGGATTCTGATATATTTAGGTATCTTTTGCATATTGTAAACTCCAATTATTCGACAACTATGGAGACGAAAAATTTGAAAAAATTTGTCTCATTGCATTTGATGCTAAAGAATGTTATCACTAAATTTTATTATTAATTCAGTCTTTTAATTTATTTGAAAATTCCATCTTTTGAGAAAATTTTTATCGATACTGATGTCGAATTTTTTTGACGTTTTAATAATCAGGTAGAAAAAGTCGAGGAAGATCCTGAAAAGGACGCAACGACGGGTGCGAGAATTTGTCGAGTTCCCGGTGACGACGGCTGCAGTTTCGTATTCAAATACGAATTGTACAGGAGTGGATCGGGCGGTGATATTAAAATTTATCAGATTTACGCCCAAAAGGAAAGAGATTGTCCCACACCGGTCAACGTATTAGGTAAAACGAAAAAAATGAAAAACAATCGAGAGCAAAAATGATCAGTAGATCGAGAATCGCAGAAAATCGTTTATTCTCTTAATTACTTATTTCTTAAGGTGTCGCTCTCGGAGTTGTCATAAGTACAGTCATCCTCGGATTCCTTATTCTATTGATTTGGAAGATTTTATTGATGGTCCACGACAAGAGAGAGTACGCCAAATTCGAGAAGGAAAGAGCAATGGCCAAATGGGACAGGGTAAAAATTCATTGAACATTCATTCACTTTTATTTCATCGATTTAATTCATCGTCAATTATCCCTTTCGACTTGTTACTTCACAGGGTGAAAATCCGCTGTACAAGCAGGCGACGTCGACGTTCACGAATCCAACATTCGCCGAGAGCACGAGGATTTAAATTCCTATTTTGTATGCTTTTTACAACAGGTAAACTTCGATTTGAAATTTTTTATTTAGCAATTATTCGAAGATGATATTGATCTCAAAAGACTCCGAGGTGGATTTCAATTTTAAATTATGTCATGTATAATCATTGCCGCAAGTGCCATTTTTTTGTATTGAAAATAAACGGAGGCTCGGACCAAAAAAGGGACAATTTTATTCAAAATCAACTTTTAATTTTTATTTCTCCGATGAGTTGTTGCTTCGATCTGATTTGAAAATAAATAACGATAAAAATTAGCAAGAAGATGCTAAAACAGTATTCGATAATCTCTAATCCTAGAAATACTGGAACGTAAACAAGTTGAAAATTTATTGCGAAAGAATAATTCGCAATTTTTTTAATAAATCGAAAAGGAATTTCCACACTGGCAAATTTGATTCGTCGTTATCCGTTTTTGTTGTATTGATTTATTACGAGAGGGGTAATGAAAGTGGCGAACGATGCAAAGTTCCGGTAACTAGCGACGTGGCAGCGTCTCGAACTAAAGAGACGGTAGCGCCATGTTGCTTAATTGCCGCATAATGAGTCGACCAATCATCGCCTGAGATCTTGAGCCACCCTTTCTCGAGCGAGACAGCATAAAAAACGATAAAAATAAATGAAAAAAAAAAAAACAAAACCGGAGGCTGCTTTCCCTCTCTCCGGGGACTCATTCGCTCTGTACAACACCACGCCGACCAACGAAGCTTGTCCTATATTTATTTCAGCGCATTTACTAAATCGTTCTGGGCAGCCAACCGGCGCCGGCGATGCGTGGAATTCCTCTGCTTCGAGCTTCGATTACTTTGTATGCAATTAAATACACACGTAAAAGTATATAGACATAGAAATTCGAGCGAAGAAATTTTACTCCATTACCCAATTAACTTCGCTTATACAGTTGTGCGCGTGGAAATTGCATTGAAAATCTGTGATCTCGAAATAAAATGTTCCTAACGAAATTCCAAATAATCGTTGCTGTTATTAGAAAACTACCGAACAGGATTAAGGAGTTTCGGTACAAAAGATAGAATGTTAAGAAATTAATCAAATTTGGTGATAATGTTTTTCAACATCAAGTACGAAAACACAAATTTTTTCAAAATTTTCTTCTATTTAGTTATCGAGTAATTATGCGTTAAAGCAGATTTCTTATGCCCGAAGTGTATACCTATATGGAAACGCTATGCTTATACACGTGAACTTTAGTCTTCGATTACTCGCGATAACTGTGTAGAAGAAAAATCTGAAAAAATTTGTATTGTCAAATTTGGCACTAAAGAATATGTTCACCAAAATTTTATAAAATTCTTAACTTTTTGACAATTTTTTGTGTTTTTAACATGGTTTAGCATGGCAACATTGTATCGCCTGTACCGAAACTCCTTAAGACGGAAATAAATTACAATTTTTTTGAAAGCGGATTACACGCAGTGATCTCATCGACTGCTCCGTGAAACTTAGCAGAATTCGAATAGCTCCAATTTTCGTAAAAGCAATGATAATGTCTCAACTCGAATAACTCACAAATGTTTTCACTTCGTTTAGTTTTTGAATGATCTGCCGGAAGAAAAAGAAATTGAAAAAATCATTAGACTGTAGAAAGAATCGAAAACTGTGCTAACGAATCGATTAGTTTTTGCACGAAATCCATCGAATTTTGGAACCAATAAAAATAAAAATGATTCAACTCCCGAAGTGACAATTTGACGCAGGTATATATATGTTCGGTGACGTTGATTTTCATGTTTCTTCCGGTCTTTTGTTGCCGACGTTTCGTCCCCGAACAACGATTGTTTCAAGCAGCGATATATAGTCGCGTTTTGCCTCGAAGCTAAAAACGGCCCAAGATTTCACTTTATCGTTTCTCCATGCTCGGAAGAGGCAGCTCGTAAGATGCTCGTAAATTCGTCACCACTTGGTCTCCCTGCGTGGCTTCTCTCCTCATACACAATACTCCTGTGAATTTTCTCTTTTCTTCTCTTTTTCATTTATATCTCTTTCTCCCTCTCTCTCTCTTTCCATGTCAGAGAATATAATTCTTCGTCGATGAACCGATATTTCTGATTGGTTGAAAAAAAGCTCGGCCTCGAGCCATTTTCATGTGGGAAATAAAAGCGTGTAAATTATAACTGAATATATAAATGTGTATATAAACATATATTTACATTCGATTTTTCGTATACACATATGTATGTAGGAAAAAGAGAGAGAGAGCTCAACGAACTGGAGAATATAAATTTGATTCGAGAAGAAATTTGACGCGATTCCGGAGCAAATGATAAATTTATATCCGTTCCTTAACAAACGAGCTTTCGATCGTTTGCCGTTACCATATACGTGATAACGATCTTCACTCATCCAATTATATTACAGTTATAAATTTGCGAAGATCACCTATCAACTTCCATTAAAATATTAGAGTTTTATTCATATGATTCGAAAGAACAAAAATAATCTGCTTGCTACTATATTCGAGAATCCCGTCGAATATTTTCTTTTTCCCCAATTATCGAGAAACATTCTGGCACCGAGTAACGTAAATACGTTGTATCTTTCTGAATGATTATTCTGATTCGTCAATAAACATTCTCGACAAGAACATTTGAGAATTTGAGTTATTTTAAAAAAAATTCATCGAATTTTGATCTCGAAAGTGGCGCCATGAGATTTCGGCTCTAGCATCGAGAGATCTCTTGTTCGATTCTTGATTTTTACGCCCGGCGCGAAGGATCTTGCGTAGATGAAAATGGAATAAGAAGAAAAGAGGAGGATAGAGAGACGAGTCTTTGAAAGAGAATTCTTTGAGGAGCCTCAGGGATAACGAAAGAAACGTTTGTATATATGTATATACAGATATAAAAGGTGTATATAGTGAGTGTATATACGAGAAAGAGTGAACTGAAGCCGGGCGCGCCGGCGCTCCGCACTAAATCATCACCGCACGTCCGTTTCTTTACATTGCCCAGATTTTATTGATTATTTTACGGCCAGGAACATTGTAAATCTCTTCATCCCGGGTCGTGGGCCTCCGGCCTTCTCTATATACGTTCCTTTCTATCACTTTATCCATTCTCTCTTTTCCACTCACTCTCTCTCGTGTGTGTGTGTGTTTGTGTGTGCATTAAAAGAAACGAAAGATAAATAAGAAAAGAGTCTTCTTCTCTCGCTTCTCGTATCCATAGCGCGAGTCCATAGATGTCCAATTATAAACGAAAACTTGTGGAACATTGTTACGGATATTTGGTCGAGGATCTCGACTTTCTTCGGCTCGCGATCTTTCCACATAATATATAACTGTCTATTATCCCCCTATCGCTCTGCTCGATGTTGCAGACCACTTTGTTTTTTGGATCGATCGACATTGATGCCCGGTAATGATGAATTATGCTTATTTTAAAGGCTTTAATCAAGCGTGTATTTTCTCATTTGAATACATTTCCTTAACGAACTTCGTCCAAGACCTCATTTTTTATCGGTTTTCTAAGCAGTTATCGAGACCCATTATTAGGCATTGAAGTTTCATGTCTTTTCGTAGTAATTTTTTTCAATATCTCCATCTTCGAATAACTGATCAGCAAAAATTTGATTTTTTCAACATTTTCTTTAAAACTTTCACCAAACTTTTTTCCGAGTGATCTATAAACAAAACAGACGCGATTGAAACATTGATTATTGACTTTGACTCTGCGTACAAATTCAATGCCACATCTGCACTGAGAAAAAACCTTCTGATAATTGAAACAAAATTTGTTTCTCTCAACCATCATATTTAGTTCGATATTGGGACCAAAGTATTTCTGAAATGAAGCAAAATCATTTGTAAATGCTAAAGCGATTCATTGGTCGAACCATCAGACCTTTTGTACAGCTAAACAAATTCATGATACGTCAACAAAATATCATCAAAATAAACTAATTCATTTATTCAACCGAACAATCGACGTTTAATCATCTCGACTATTGAGATTCAATCAAATATTTATCAAAGCAACTACAAAGTGTGTGTGTGTACGTAAGCAATTAAATAATAGCAGTTGTTCGAACAAAATCAATTCGGCTTCGACGATTCCATTGATTCATACGAAATTTTCAACTTTGTTGAGTGAACTAAATCTAAATCGATGTGCCATTCGACAAAAAAAATGATAAAATCGCACCAATATTCATTCAACAAAAAGGAAATTATGTTCGACGAACAAATCGTTTTTCTTTATCTCAGTCTGCCTGAAATAAGACGTATCATATTAATTCGCTGATTCAAATACCTTATTATGATTGTGTTCGATCAGAAAAACACACGAAAAAGAAAAAAAGGTAAGTTTGCCTCTAAGGGATCATTGATGTTACCAGCCGAGAGTGCCAATCACTGTAGCATTTTTATTATGTACCTGTGACGATGTGGCTAGATCGATACGCACGTATATATGTATATTAATAAATAAATACACACGTATACATATATATGTGGCCATATAAGCTGCTATTGCTCTGCGCCCCTCGGCTCGTTAGCGCGCGTCCGTAAATCAAACCACAGGGGTGCCAACCGCTAATATACCCGAGATCTTTTCTCTCTTTCTCTCACTATAGGTTTTGTCTCTCGGAGCGATTCACGCGGTCCCCCGGACTACCTCGAGAGAGAGCTGAATCCCCCGCGTGAGCGAACCACCGGACGCTGCGCACGGTAAACGCTCGGAATATCTCATCCGATAATGAGTTCGTTAAATGGATTAATATTGTATAGTACCGTCGGGTTCTCTTTCATCATGAGCCTCATCGGCTATAGAACTCCGTCACGAGTGAAAGAGAGACTCGCCTCAGCTTAATACTGATACCAAAATGGCGGCCGATGGCGTCATCTTCGAGGTGCGAGCATCCCAATGTTTTTTTTTTTTGCTTGTATTTTTAATGGAATTCGGCGAACAAATAAACATTTTTCTCCATACAGATCGAAATTGTTCTTGCAATTTTTGCTTATCAATGCGTTCGCTGTTATTGAATCGATGCGTAAGCTTTTCGAAACCTAATTTTTTTTGTTTTTTTTTTTTCTTCCAAGTATTACGAGCGAGATTCAATAAAATAAATAAAAATCAATAACGTGTAATTCATGGGCCTGGTAACGAAAAAATTTCGTTCCCTGTCAGGTTTGAGGGCTACCATTCGAATAGCATCTTGGATATATAATTAATGGAGCCGGTAATGAGCTGATTATTATTAATAATATTTAGCCAGGGTTAAGCCCGGGGTCGTACCTGCTGAGAGAGAGAGAGAGAGCTCCATACCACCAACGGGCGCATCTATGTATTCGTTAATTGAATATGCCAATCATTGTAATGAGCCTCAGCTCCGGATACACTCTCCACAGCTCCTCCAAGATTCCTCCGGCTCTTTTATACTCTCTGTTACTCCGGGGTCGTGCTTACTCTTAGAACAGTGCATTTTTATTTATAGGAATGTTCATGCAACGTGTAAAATATGTTACATGTTCTATGCAAGATTTCATGGTCCGGTTACTCGTGTTTTTTGTTCTTTCTGCGTCAGAATATGTATCAATTTTTCTTCAACTTTTTTGTCCTGGTCGATAGTATTTTGTTTCTTTGACCAACTAAACACAGTCGGACCGTTGACGCAGCGAGAATAGTCCAACTCCACGAGTAGTTGGCAACACTTTAATTGTTTTTTATCTTTAGTTTATCTTTAGTGTAGGAATGACATTGGCTTTGTTTTCCTTGAGCTAAAAAGTGATTGAAAAATTTCTAAAATTGAGTAGTGAGTGAATAGTAGTGAGGGGAGTAACGTGAAATAAGAGCGTAGAATTCCGACAGTTTTAACCTGGCGCCACCGGGTAATAAAAATTTGAAGAAAAAAAAAAATCTCCGATGAGCGGTGAGGTATAGAATTTGGTCGTGTCGAAGGAAGAAACCGGGGGAATTCGAGTCGAGCAACGACCAAGATCGATGCGTTTACTTATTGCAAAGTAGAGCCGAGGCTTATAAGTAGCGATGATAAAAAGGACGCTGGACAAATGTTCACTCTCCCGGCGAGAGATAAGAGAGAACAGGGAAGAGAGAGAGAGAGAGAGAGAGCTGATTATTTTATCTTTTTCACTCTCTCACACGCGTCCGTTCATCCTAATCTCTCGTACGGCTTCTCTGCTTTTCCTAATATATATTGCGTCATGAGCCTGTCTGCATTCCTGACGAGCCTTACGCTGACTCATTCTATTCTCGTGTACACACTTTTTTGGGAATGAAATGAAATGAAGTTGGACAGAATGTGAAAAAAAAATTTGTAACGCGAACTACGGATAGAATGAAAATGATCGCACCGATACAAAAATCGAATTAAAGAATTTTTCTTCCGATGTGAGTGGCAAAGAATGGAAATACGAAAAAAATAGGTCAGTCGATTCTCGAAAAATCATTGCAAGATCGTTCTAAAATAAAACATTAGAAAAATTCTGTCAAAAACTAATCGTTTCATCAAAATGATGTCGCCACGGTACTCAAATTCCAAAAGGTTCGATTGGAAAAAAATCTTCGCAATAAGAAAGCTGTAGAACAAATAGAAATAAAAAATTACTTCGTCGGTGATTTTTCTCAAAACCCACTTTCTCATTCGTTTTCTTTTAAATATAAAAAAATATAAAAAAACTGTCCTCCGTCAATTTGTCGCACGTAATCGGTACACGAGTATCGATGACCAACATTGAGATTCCTATCGAGAAACTTTATTCGTATGGGTGAAGAACATGCCGAGGGGAGATGAACCCTTGTCGATGTATGATGGAGCTCAGAGTCCCGGAGATTTGGCAGCAAGGTTTTGAAAAAAATATATATCTATATTCATAGTCTTGTATATTCAGTAGAAGGAAGTAATATCTATACAGTTTCCTTAAGCAAACGGATATCACTTGCGCCCTTTTGCTTTAAAAGCACATAATATTTATATAACGCGCGAGGTCGAAAGCCTTTCGCGTCTATACGATACTCACACACGCCAGGATTCTTCTCACTCTCTTCTTTCAACCCTTTTTCACTCGTCGTTGTCCCTCTCTATTGCATTTCGATCTCCCTCTGCCTCCGTTTTATCCCCTCTTCGCCCTCTCTCTCTCTCTATCTATCTTACTCGTTGGCCATCTACGAAGGCTCTAAAAACGTTGTTTTCTTTCTCTCGAATTCGCCGATATATGCCTCCCTGCTCTTCGTGAAAACTCGTTTCTTTCGACGCCCGATGCAATCTCGCGTGCAGGAATTAATAGATTAGCGAAGGGCACGTCTCCTCTTAATTCCATCCCATTACGCCGAGGCCCCGGCGTAGTTTTCGCTCGGGTTTTCTGGCCCAAGAATGAAAGGTAGAAAGAGAAAGAGATGAGGCAAAGAAAAAGAAAAGTTTCTCCCTCGACGAGGAACGGGCGAAGCGAAACCCAGCCGATTACGCCAGATAGCCCAAATCACCGGTGGACCACGCGGAATTAGAGTGAATTGCACCTACACCATCAACTCCCGGACGGTATACGTACGCATCCACAGTATCCTTAAAAGGTCTGTATGTATATGTGAAGACTAACCGGGAGAGCGTATATATAAGAAAACGTTTCTTCGAAACATTCTATCGCGAAAAGAAAACGAGATCGATGTGCCTGGTGTGTTGCTTTTTATTGCAAGCTCTCTTGGAATATGGACCGCGATTGACAAGATCAAGAATCATCGACGTTCCAAGCTGGAGGAATCATAGCTCGAGAAATCCACGTAATAGCTGATGATGGACACCAAATGAATCTATAACTTTTGCAATGTCGAATAAAGCAATCGATTGGATTAACGAGAACAAATCAGTTGATTCGATTGATCAATCAATGCTGATAATATGAAGGCACAACGTGAGAATACACTTCCAGAGAGCATGCCTTCGTTCATACGAGTATATATAAGAAATTATGAAGTTCCAAATATGCAATGGGTTACTCTCGAATGAATTTCGATGAATCGCCAATTTGTGACCCCCGCGGCGCCATATTCGGTAGAATAAAGGTGATTCCGGTGAAATGAGCGTGTTTCGTAAGGCGCCCGAAACAACAGTATTGTAGAGAGAATATAAAAGAGGCTTGAATGAAAAAAGATAATAAAAGTAAAAGCGAGTTATAACGTGTGCTCTTTTAGGATGTTCTTGCCTCTCGTCGTATTGGCCGTTCACAAGAGTGAAGATCAACCACGAGAAGACTCTTCCAAACGTTTCTCCCAGATATTCCCTTCTTTTTTAAAGGCTCTGCTGGGTTCTGTTTACGTGTGCATGGCTTTACTTATGTATGGACCGAAAGTGAGGCTGAATGAAAAACGGTCGAATTCGCCACGGGGTAGAGGCGGGAGTCACGAATGGGCCAATAACTTTGCGAGCTTATGTTTGTGGATAAAAAGACAGGGGGGTACTTTGCATTACGGGGCCCCTGGACCGTATTATGCCGTGTCGATCGAAGCATTGTATTTTCGTAACTGCTTGAACCTTCAGCCGTTTTCCTCGAATATGTTCACATATGTGTATGCACATATGTTGCCTCAGTCAATCGCGATGTCACAAGAAAGTGTTATTTTCTGTTATGAAAAAATTCATTCATTTTAGTCAAACATCGGGCAGTAAAAAAACTGTCAATCACAATTAATTATAGTGTTTTCGGAGATTCAATTATACAGTTTTGTAAATCAAAATATGAAATTAGTCGTTCGATTGATTGGAATTTTTGATTTTATTCGGCAACGATTTTATTTCGATCTAATTTATTATTCAACGTTTTTAACTGAAATTCAATAATTTACTCGTCCAATTAAGCGGTTCGGAGATTTTTAAAATGATTTTTTGTTAATCAATTATCAATATTTTTAACCAAGTTGCGGGGAATGAGGCTCCACGATCTACAATCACGTGGACTTTAAATCGGACTTCTGAGACTCACTGCAAACACCGACTGTGTGTGTGTCCACATCGACGGACAAAGATCAAGCATATCTTTGGACCGAATGTCTGTCCAGGTCGCGATCTTCTCCGCGGCGACTGATGTAAGACTGTCGTTTCCATTGAAACGCGACAGGCAGCACGCCCCTGCATATTCGGCATAAGATACGTGGACCACAGAACGGGGCAGGCATAACGAACTTTCGTAGGTGATTTTTTTCTGGTTTACCCGCTGGGAAACCCTGCGGTTCGTAAACTTGAAATTTCTTAGTGAAACCTTCCTTCGACCGTAATATCTGATATTGTTATATCCGAAATGAAAAATAGCAATATACATATTTCTGCGGTTGGACACATATGCGAATGAGCCGAATATTTAAAACGGTGCTTTAGTCTCTTCGAGCTCTCAATAATTGTCTACATCGGATGCGCAATACTTTTCGAAAAATCGGTTTTTTCCTTTTCTTGGTCGCAATGAGACGAAGCGTGTACACAGGGATAAGGATTTTGAGGAAAAAAAACGAAAGAAAGAAAGAAAGAAAAAGTAACAGCTTTGATTACGTCGTACGTATACGAAAAGTAAATGCGATTTGGGCGAGTCATCCCGTGGGCAGTTCTCGTTCGAGTCATTTTTGATTATTATATTTCGCTTTAAAAAAAAAAAAAAATTTTATCGATATTTACGATTGACGCTGCGCAGCTTGCCCGAGACAACTTATTTCGAAAATGAACAATAATCAGGATAAAATTTCGGTTCTCTGAAAAGAAATACAATTCCTCGTCGCAAGAAATACGTCACGTGAAAAACAGCGAACAGATTTTCCACTCACTCCCGTGTAATTCTTCGAGGGGATGAAAAAAACGATATCGAATAAATGATTTCTGGTTTCAATTCAGGAAAATTCGTACGAACGATTTTAATATCTCCGGAAATTGAGAGTGATTTTGGAGTGTTTGGTTGTGGGGAATATACGACGTAAGAGAGTGTCTTGTATGCGTATACAACGACGGGGTCGTGAGCTCCCGTGGCGCACACCGGGCTTCGACACCCACACGCCGTGTCGCCTCAGGAAACACATAAATTAAAAGCACATCTCGCCAAGAGACTCGCGGAGGCCCCTGTACGAACGATATTATTGTCGGGGACGTTTTCTTGACCATTTTACGTGTATCGGTTTTACATACACAAATATATATTCAAGTAGCAATATCTGCCAGGAGATCTCCTGACACATCGAAGACACTCGTCTACAGCCTCATCCCTCTGGTAACGCGTTGACCTTTCTTGGGTGGAGAGAAAAAAAAAAGCAATTGGTCGAGACGACAAAAAAGTACTGCGCAAAGAAGCAACAATGTACAAGCTCGAATGACGTGAAGTGTGTGCTGGTAATTTCAGGGCAGACACCCCTGAGAAACTTTGGAACATTTTGTTTCGAAGAACGATCAAAAATAATTATGAGAAAATGAAAAAAAAAAGGTTTCGTGGAAAACAGCGTATGGAAATAATGAAAAACACTAGTCAGTGAAATCAGATTTCGTTGTTGTTTTTTTCCTCCTTCGGTTTCTTTTGTAGGTTCACATATCACTCATTTTTCGATTTACACTTTGCTGACTTATTAGCGCGACTGTTCGGTAAAAAAAAGGTTTTTTTTTTTCGTTTCGTTTCGTTTAGCCTCGGTGTTCACCTGCGTGAATCGCGAGAACCTCGCGTGAACACGAGAAATTGAATGACCCTTTGAAATCGGCCGAAGGTATTTATTCGTCAAAGTGCGTCGAAGATGGAAACGAAACGAAATATGAAAAACGTGAAAACGATCCGAAGACACGCATGTATGTGGACTTGGCTACGGAAAAAAATGAGGCGAATTTATTCTTCGAACGTCGCTGCGTCGACTTTGAAACCTTTTCATTTGTCGATCAATTTGAAATTTTTTTATTTTTTCATTTCAATCGAATTCAACGCGACTCGTTGAATCCTAATGCGTAGAATTCGGAGATCGAAATTTTTAAGAAATTCGGTTGCTGTAACACGTAACGCATAATTACGAGAACTCCGTAACGTTGGGTGCGCGCTTATGGGAAACAAATATTGTACCAACGTGTACAACGATTTCACCGGTCGATTATACCGGAGGGTTAATTCTCGCTGATGTACACACGTACACGCTCATAAACGTAAGTTGAAGAAGTGATCAATTCTGATCGTTTCCTCTGTCCTACTCGCCCCTCACGCGTTCCAGACGTATTACTAAATTGTCAGTAGCATTTTCTACAAATTTTTATCTAAAAACTTTAAACATCCGTCACGCAGTCACATTATTCTGGTTTCAATAACTAGAATTAAATTTCTTTTTTTTCCTTGACTGTAAATTTTTTCAATTACGAGGATTTCGCGTTTTTCGCCTTTTTTTCCAACTTTTCTTCAAAGACCTTAAAAAGAATCATCATTGAGTCACATTATTTTAGTTTCTTCGCGAAAAATTCCATTTTTATTTCTTCAAATCTCTTATTCTTTTGACCATTTTGATATCGTTAAAAAATGTTTTTTTTTTTATCGCAAAGATTACGTGTTTCGAGCACTGGATTATTGTTCGTGTCACTTTAGCCAATTTCGGGACATTCGGCTGTAATTTTTGAGGAAGATTATTACATTATTATGAAAAAACATGTATTTGAAAGAAAAAAAAAACGTTTTTATCTACCAAGTCGTACGAAAGAGAGCTGAAAAGGTAAGGGCTGCGAGGACGTTCACCACCTGTCGTAGAGCCCGAAACCAAGACGTCCGTTCGTTTTTTTTTTTGTATAATCGACAAAGTACACGTGTACGCATGTGTCTATACATCTGTGAGATAGAAAATGGCCCGTATAAGAGGGTTATTAGCAGAGAGTAACATAATATGCCCCGAAATAATTGTCGATTATAATAATTATAATAATATCAGGATGTAACGAGTTTAATCAGGCTAAACGTATACGAAGATGTTATGCTCGACCGACCGGCGCACAGCAGTCGAGCTATAAAATAATTGAGGATGCTACAATTAAGGCGAATAATAAGAAATAAAAAAAAAAAATAAAAAGAAGGAAAAGTAATATATGGGATGAAATAATTGGTGGGAGTCGAGCTTTCGACGTTTGCTGTGAACATGATCGATAAAATGAACGATACTTCAATTTGTTTCTTTTGAATGATCGTCGATAAAAAAGTAAACGAAAAAATTCTTTCGTTGATATGCATAATGATCGTTGTTTTTTTTTGTTTTTTTTTTTTGACATTTTTCTACACTTTGACCTTTGAAAATGTAATAAAATTGGGCACCTTTGGAGGACGAGAAGAAATACACATTTTGTGTCGTTCTCGCTCGCAATATGAGGCCTGCGAAGTGTACAATATTGTTCTGACTGAAAAGGTGGCCGAGACACGTCGATTATTTATGATCGGTGGCTCGACGCGTTGTTTGCACCGTTAAAATATTTATGCGTCTCTGCCACTGTGGGCCAAAATGCACGCGCTCACTTGTGAACGATACTTCGTTTTAAGCACTGGTTGATAAAAAAATTTGAATAAAAAAAATAAATAAACAAATACAAATAGAAATCCTTTGTTGAGCGAATTGAGGAGCGACGTGGTCGTTGCAACGACGAAGATGCGAGAGCGTTATGAACGCAGCCATAATTTGCCGGTACCGTTTTAGCGAATCGTGAATTTGAGTGACTCAAAAGTAACGGAAAATCTGAAAAATAAAATTTAAAGCCGGAAGGACCATTCAATTTTTTCTTTACGAACAGAATTCTCATTTTTTCCTCAAATCTACACTCACCTGACCGAAATGTACCACCAAACATTCTCATCACAGATAAAACCCGTAAAAGTAAAAAAAAAGTAAAAAAAAAAAAAAAAAAAAAACAATGCTCGTGGCTGTAAAACGTATACTTTGAAGAAATTCTGTAAGATTTCGGACTTTGTATGTACCTCGATCGTTTTCGTTCAGATCCGCCAAAATTCGCAGTCACATGCGATGCCGCGGTTAAAACGCATCTTTTTCCTCGGTACTATGAAGCTAAGCGAATCTTCCGCCTACTTTACGCGAATCGAGCATAAAGGAATGAAGGAGTAGACCAATGATTGAGATAAATATGTAAATGAAAGAAAAAAAGACCAAGGATAAAGATTTTGGTATAAAAAAATTTACGACTCGCGAGGTTTTATGATCTCCGACACCGAAATCGATAAGAAGGATTAAAATTTTCTTTTGCAAATATATATATTGAATTACAATTTGATATGAATAAGAAATTTATATTTTTACATACATGCATATATATATATATATATATATTTTGATTTTATATATCGTGAATAAAAACTGTCGAGATATATATTGCAGCGTTTCAATAAACTCTGGAAATAACATATATCGATTAGCATTGTGTACTCGTTATAACGTTGTATATGAATATGGTTAAACTTAGCGAGTTATTAAATAAATATGTATAGTTTGAAAATTTGCATATATCGAGGCGTGGCGTAAAAATTCTCTATAACTGTACCCAATAAATTTCTTTCTCATTGATTGGCCTGTCGACATAAAAATACAGCGTCCGGTTGCCTCTACCCTTGCATATATATATATGTATATGTATATATAAACATATACAGTGTGAAAGAAGCAAAGCCACAAGCGCCATCAAGTATTAGCATGATTTTCATAGGCGTCTTTGCGAGAACTCTGACAGGGGGTCCAAAAATAAAGTGGAAGTTTAGTAGACTTTTTCAAGTTTTGCCATTCTCCGACGAAACTGATCGTTCCAGTCACAACGTATCATAGATTTTACTTCCAATGATCTTTTTTTGTTTATTTTAATTTTTTTCTCTCTCATTTCAACTCGTATATTAATGCCATTAGCGAATTTAATTCGTGAAGATTTTATTGATGCACGAGTGTTTTGTTGATTCTACGGTAAGGAATAACGTCACCATATATGAATTTTGAGGAATATTGAAGAAAAAATATTCCGAATAAAAGAGAGACGTTAACACCACTCCGGCTCATTTCGTTTCTCATTGTCAATAGATTTTTAAAAATCTGTCATAATCCATCAAGCCAATTATCATCGATGCGATGAAAAAAGCCTATGGTTATAAATATCAATGAGAATTCGTATAGGTTTCGTGAAAAAATAAAAAGAAAAAAAAGTCAGTGTCGAATCGCTCCGTCGAAATACCAATTGATTCTTCACGAGATGCTACGAATACCAAAATCATTTGCAAGGTAATTTGATTCAAATAACAAAAAAAAATTCTATTTTAATACAACCAATCTCCCCCCCCCCCCCCTCCCGTTCCGAAGCAAAAGTAATTGTCGATTCATGAACTTTCATTTGCGACTTCGCATGCGATAAAAGGTTTATATACTATTGGCTGGTAAAAAATGTTACTGAAGAAATAAGAGTTAAAAAAATAGATCTCGCTCGTAATATATGAATTTAGACAAATAGTATACAATTATCCGAGATATATTTGTGTGCACGTACACGTTTATGAGAATGTGTATTTTGTGTATGTATGCATTCGATCATGGTAAAGCAGATGGAAAAAGACTCGCTGCCTCTGCTGGTCATTAAAGGTTAACGTATGGGATTTTTATTCCGAAAGGTTTTTTCGTAAGATGATGGTCGAAAATGTTGGACGTTATATATTTTTGAGTATGCGTATACGAGCGAGCAGGGTCTTAAAATGCGAGAAATTAGCTGTGCGACGTGCCGCGAAAGGCGTGGAAACCACAAATCAAGAATAGTTAAGAAAGAAAGAGATCTTTTAACTCGAGTAGATCAATCATTAATGTGGGAGAAGGTTGATGAGTCGAAGCGCGTATGGTTCGGAGATCTTTGTTTGGTTTCGAGGCTTTCTGAATCGATGTTTTGAACAAGAAATTTCTTAAATTCTAAAATCGAAAAATTGGCAATTTAATTTGAAAAAAAAAAAAATCTGATTTTATTGCTTTTGCATGGTCGATTTTGATCATGCATTTTTTTCTAGCATTCGGTAACACAACGCAACGCGTTTCTGAAGTTATATATTATTTGCTTCGTTTCAAAGGTCTCTGAAAAGGTTTAAAAAATTCCAGACACGCCCTCTCGACTCTGGGGGAAGGAGAAATATAAAAAATAAAGAAAAAAAAAAATAGCTGGACTCTCGAGTTCGAGTCTTGAGAGATATGAGAATCCTAATTTAATTAAGACGGACCGGTTATTAACCAGGGGAAGTCTTGTTTCATCTCACTCCTCCTTTTATACCTTTTCAAACCTTCGAATGAAATGGAATATATTTTCGTCAATGTACACCGTAACTTATTAGTTACCTCGAGCTTGGTTTATTCAAGCTTTTTATTTCGGGATCATCCAAATTAATTCCGAAATTTTTTATTGTACGGAAAATTGAATACTTTATTCCATTCGGTGGGGTTACAATAAAAATAACGTTTAATTGTGTTTATACTAATAAATTCTAGACTCAATTTTCTCCATGACTGTCGGGATTACAAGGCTATCAAAGAACTTGGAAAAAGCACCGGCAGTGAAAACGATTTTTCAGTGGCATCGATCTAATCACCATCGTTTTAAATTTTCATACTTTTGGTATGCAAAATCTTCTGATAAATGCTCGCTTTCGTTAGATATCGCAAACGCAAATTTCATGGAAATTAATTATTTCGTTTCAAATTACATTTTTCCTAACGGAAGAAAAATTAATGAGAGTGACAATCTCAGAAATAGTTTTTTTCGTACAAAATTCATTTCGACTACGAAAAAATATTTGAAAAATCACAAATTCTCGATCCCCGCTAACATTTGAGTTTTCGAAGTTCTATTCGTGGCCGATTTTTGTTCACTTCCATCTCCAAACGCTCCAAATTGAATTGCGTTTATCGGTGTTTCCGGTCTGTAGGATTTGGTCACGAACCGGATGAAAGAACGAGCAAAACAAAACTGACAGAAAAACCAAAATGAGAATAAACGATCTTTGGACCAGCGCGACAGACAGAATAGTTATTTAATCCTTTTATCTGTCATTGTAGCAAATTTGCTACGTCTACTTTCACCCCGCCTGTAAAAACATGAAGACGTTATAGTGGACAAATTAGTTTGCAGTACTATCAATCCATGCTAGATAGAGCTCCAGGTGCCAGGATAGCTTGAAATTCAAACGTAAACATATGAATTATTTCAATATAGCGATAATGTAGCCGTGAAAATATACGATGCTTGGCATCTGCTGTCCGTTTTCGATCAAAAAAGTAAGAAAATGGACATTCTCGAAATATTTTCTGATGGAATTGGATAAACGAAGCTTGACTAGATACACTAGGCTTTGAAGATTCGTGATTGAATTGGAATAATAGTTCGAACTAAGAGTGCAAAACTGTCCATGCAGGAAATTTTCTACAGTTCGAAAACACTACTTCCCAGGCCCTTATCGATAAAATTATAGTTGAACATTTATGGTCAACCCTTTTTCAGCTATACTACCAGAGGAAATAATTTAAAGCCATTCAGAAATAGGTGTGGCCATTAAAGGGTTAAAAATAAAGAGTTGCAGTGGCGCCAAAGCTTACTTTCGGTTGCCGACTATTCGAGAATCATAACTATGTTTGGTTACATTAGAAAATCGTAAAAGTGGATGAGAGTTTTCGAAAAAACAATCGGTACAGAATCGAATGAAAAATGGATATAAAAAGAAAATGTCTGAAAACTTCCAGTCTGCAAACTGGAGAATTAGATAATAGTTGTAACGAGAAAGAAGATTAGAAAAGATTGTTAAAAATTCACGTTAACGTCGATTCTGCTCGGACTAACGTTCACGTATGAATGGAGGAATGTATTCATTCTATAGATATATATAGATGGAAGTTTTACTTGTTTCTCATCCGCCCCGGCTGTCAGCGAGGCTGTTGAAATATCGTTCTGGCTCTCGTTCTAGCCGGTGTTCGATAATTAGTTTACTCCTCATTACGGCATTGCTTCGGATTATTAGGCGCATCAGCAGGCACTCGAGTTCACGAAGGGGCGCGAGTGATCGAGGAAAAGAGGAGGAAAGAGAGTGGAGAAATATAGAAGAAAGTAAAACAAAGAAAAAAGTGAAGGAGATGAAAATCTATATGCATGTATAGGCAACATTATATAAAGAAAGAAATTCATGTGTACGAAAAAACGACAGCGGGTAGGGAGGGGGAGGAGTAAACGAAGCGCTAATTAACGAAACGTTTAGGGGTTAGTCGACCGGTTGGTTGACCACGCCCGTCAAACGATACCGAAATTTGTGTGAGGATAAATAAAAAAAGAATTTTTTCCTTCGTCCACGCGATTCGCATCGAAATTTTTTTCATTTTTTAGCCTCCGTTTTTCATTCCCATTTTTCCAATCAATCGATTTTTTTTCTCTTTTCGATTTTTTGGCTCTTGATAAAAAAAGTTTTCAATTATTATTCTTAGTTCGGGAGACAAAATTTTTGTTCACTCGTTCGCAACCAAGCGGATACGATATTGACTCGATTTTTGGAAATTTGTTATTATTTTTTTTAAAAAAAGCTTCTGCCGCTAATGTATAATGAATAGATTGACCAGATAAGTTGGACGAAGTTTTAACCGATAGTTTCGGTCGTCAGGGGTAAGGTAACGAGATGAATGAGAGAGTCAGCGAGAGAGAGAGGGAGACTTTTGGCGTAACTTTAACGCGCTCCTCCTCTCTGAGATGGAGAGCAGCACGCGGCAATCTCGATCCTTTGATCTCGATTCTGCCAAGTGGATCGACGGAATGCTCCCGCGAGAATATATATACAAAGCTAAATGTATATGTATAATATACATAGGTACACATACGTGTACAGTTCGAACCAGAGGAGGAGCACGATGCGCGGGAGCCATCTCTGTTAATCATCGCGTAATTACCGTTCCAATTATCAGATACTGAGATACGGGTGTGCGCGAGCGCCTTGCGCGGACAGTCACCGCCTGTGTAATCCACTCACATTGCTGAGATCCTGTATACATAGAAAGCACAGCGATATGGAGCAGGGCACGTAGAAAGTAATGCGACGGGGTAAAGACTATATCCAACCATAGCAGCAACCAAATTGGAAATTTCAATGACATCAGAAATTACGAACATCTTCCAAAAATTTCGATCCAGATGAATAAACTGTGACAAATAAATAAAAATGATTAAAAAAAATATCGTAATGACATAAATAATTTCAATATTTACAGATAAATTACAAAGATTCGTTACTTTTTTACTGTAAATAAATAAACTTCGACTAAAGTCGAAGGATTCGGTCTGAAAAGTTCGCGACTCCGATGTAACGGATATGTACCCTCTAATTCGCTGATTCTGGTCGTTCTTATCGTTTGTTTTCGCGCCGTGCGCAGTGGTAACGGACAAGAAAAAAGAGTGGAGAAAGAAAAAAAAATTAGTTATGTTCGTTAAAAGCGCGCGCGCGAGAGTCATCGGACAATACTTGTTCGTTCGCGGCCACGGGAGGGGAGGGGGTTGAACGTGCGGGGGGCGTTACCCGACATTCCTTGGTAAATTAACTTAGCGGACAATATATATGTGTATATATAGTGAGGAAGAGAGAGAGAGAGAGAGAGAGAAAGAAAGTTACGTCGAGTAAGGATGGTGGTCGTTGAGGAGGCTGAAGAGAAGAAGATTCGCGCTTTACACGAGCGACCGTCGGCAAGTCCTCTCTTTCTCCCGCCAAATATTCATTTAAAAAGGTAAATGCAATTTTGCCGTTTTACGTGATTGAGATAATGCTCTCCGATTAACTGCTGCTGCTGCTGCTGCTGCGCACAGTTTTCTGATGCTCCTTTACCTGCCTCTTTCTCTCTCTCTTTTTTTTCTTTTCTCTCTCTTTCTTTCTGCACCCTTTTATCCTGCTCGCCCTCAGCCGCTCTCTTCACATCACCCTTTTACCGTACATACCACTTTCTTCTTCTTACTTTTCCTACTCTTCCCTTTCGCCCTCATCTCTCGTGTCCTTTCAATCTCTCTGTTCTGCCTTTTCTCTCACTCTCTTTTTCTCAAAATTCGATGTCATTTTAATTCGTTCTATTGCATTTTACAAATCGTGCTTCAGTTTGCCTCTATTTCTTTATTTGTTTGTGTTCTCCGCATAAAGCACAAAGAAAGATAAAAATATAAACTTAAAAATTTGGATCCATACATGAAATTTTAGGTTTATAATTTTTTGATCACCCCATTGCCTCGCAACTGATACTCGAATGAGTGCAATTATCGTGCAATCGACCCCTGTCACTCTTTAAGGAGTTTCGGTACAGGCGATACAATGTTGCCATGCTAAACCATGTTAAAACACACAAAAAATTGTCAAAAAGTTAAGAATTTTATAAAATTTGGTGAGCATATTCTTTAGTGCCAAATTTGACGATACAAATTTTTTCAGATTTTTCTTCTACACAGTTATCGCGAGTAATTGAAGACTAAAGTTGACGTGTATAAGCACAGCGTTTCCATATATATAGGTATACACTTCGGGCATAAGAAATCTGCTTCAATGCATAATTACTCGATAACTAAGTAGAAGAAAATTTTGAAAAAATTTGTCTTTTCGTACTTGATGTTGAAGAACATTATCGCCAAATTTCATTAATTTCTTAACATTTTGCCTTTTGTACCGAAACTCCTTAATATGTGTCTTTATGTTATTTCATTGGGTCTTTTCGATTATCATTGTTTTCATTAAATTTATTCATCGGCATGACTGTTTAAATTCTTTCGTTGGATTTTATTCATTCTGTGTTCTGATTATTTATTTCTCACCACTCCAAATTGACGTATTTTTTTTTGTGTATGAAAAGATCAAAGAGATTAGACGTATACAATGTTTGTGAATAGTTAAAAAATAATTAATTTTGCACATCTGGACAACGTGTCACACTTCTTGAGCTGTGTATTCGTTGGTACGCTTTGTTGACGCTTGGGTCATTAATCATCATTAAAAAGAGTTAATTCGGGGGTTCTAAGGTCGTTTGACCTGCACTAATTGCATGGAACTTTGAAGGAAAAGATACGATGATTGAAAAAAAAAACAAAACAAATTTTCGATTGACGAATTGAAAAAATTATTATTCTTGTAGTGGTTTCGCAAAATATTATATTTTCTCAAATCGAAGTCACGTATGAATGGAGATCCATGACTCCAGAGTAATTTCATTCGCGCCTAAATCGAATATTATACTAATTAGCATCATTTATCGAGCTAACAAATTTTCGGTGCTTTTCTTTTTGTTATTATTGCGTGAATAAATTTATCGCTCTTTTACTTCTGAGGTGGAGTGTAAGTTTCATTCATTTTTTCGACTAACCGTTCGAGTTATTGATGATGCTCGTTAAAGAGCTCTCGCGCGGTAGTACGCGGATCATTTCTTCCGAGCTCTTCTTATTTCTACTATTCTTTCCTCATTCTCTTTCTCTCTCAAACATACTTTTTTTTTTTTTTTTTTATTTTCTCTTTTGCTCTTCCATTTAACCGGATTCGTTTTTTTTGCTCCTCTTCATCGTCCCTTCATTTTTCTCTTTTCTTGTTGCATTTAATATACGTTCCTTTTGGAATTTTGACGAGAAGATCGAGCACTCCTATACATTTATTTATACTTGTTATATACGTATACGTATAGATATATTTATGTATATTGTACGTATGAATCGTCGTTTCTTTTTCCACCGAGACTCTTACGAGATCGTATTATAACGTTTCATTAGTCAACGCCAATCAGAAACTATATTCAGCTTTAAACAATGAAGCCTTAATTCCAAGGAGCCGACACTTTGTCAATGATCAAATTAAAGCTGCAGTTTATTATATTTTTTTTTCACTTTTTACGAAAAATCTTTGCATTCGTTCAAATATTCCGTTGGAACGTAAGTCTGTGTTCGGAAAAATTTTCATATAGGGTATAACAATTCTGAATGGATTGATTAAAAAAAGATTTGAAAAAATTAGAATGCCAAGTATTAAGAAATCACCGTTTTCATTGTAAAATGACCATTCTATATTCTTGTTATTATTACGTTGTTATTTTATTTGGAAAAAAAAAACATTTCTTACTAATTGTTGTCCAGAGTTTTCAAAAATCTGAATAAAATCATTCCAACATAGTCAAGAAAGGCAATTGGATCACGGAATACCACAAGGAATCATGAATTTCTTAAGGAAGTTCAAGCGAATTGAAAATTTGCGGGAATCTTCTTCAACAGCGCTATAATTATGTGTGAAAAATTTGGAGAAGTTTCACCGTCTGGTGATCGAGATATCCATTGTTGAAAATGACAAGATTAACATGGGCTCTTATGAGAGCTTTCGAAAAATTGGGAACTTCGACAATAAATATCTCACTTTTGAGACGGTGAATCATCGGCATATTCCGCCAGAAATTTCATACTGTCTTAAGCTTTCTGTTTACAAAATTTTATTGTGCAAAGTTGGAAAATAATTTTACCATAAGATTCGCTTGAACTTCCTTAAACAGTACCTACTGCGACGGTTTTGTCGCCGCAAGGGTCTCCGAAGGAAATCCTTGCAACCTCCAAGTGTGCAGAAATCGTTGTGATTTTATGTCAACTAAGAATGTCCAATACGCATCTATACAAGTAGTTATCGCATCGATCCAATGCAAAAATTACTCAAAATCTTGGGGTGCATGCGTCTGTCAAGTATAAGCTCGGTGAAGGAACTTCTCTTATTCCGTCTGTACTCGTAGCAAATTTAAATACTGACTCTGTCCTTACCGTGTGAATCTGCGTCTCCGTTTTTTCCACTGAACAATATTTTTTATTGTTTGTTGTTGTCGTTTCTTTTCACATTGTGTATTTTTGTGAAAATATCTCAAAAAATAATAATTGTGTCCTCGGGAAGCGGTGCATCCTGTAACCCTCTTTGCTCCGGGTTTGTACAGTATACAGAGGTTCAACAAAAATTTTTAACCTTGCAAAGGTTCAGACGTAAGCGAACGTTTCTTACGTCTTTCTGACTCCAGAGAAATAACTGATCCAACGAAGCAACGATTCATTCAGATGCGATGAAAACAGAATCGAACAAGATTGAATGGTTACAGCGATACGAAAAAAACCGCGATACAATTTCATCGGGAGCAATGTAAATGAATAATTAAAAGAGCCACTGAATCAAGGATGTAAAACGTGTAAAGAATTAGTAATAATACGATTGATTCGTAAACGAGCGAAAAAAAAAAAACATTCTCTCGTACCACATCACTCAGAGCAATGAATACGAGTGACCGATGTTTAGAAAAAATTATTTACTCAATCAAGGATTTATTGCAAGGGTAATGAAAATAATCCGTTACGATAGAATCGTTGCTAAAAAAAAAATTGTTTCATCACGATTTGATTGGCAGCGATTAATGTAGATCGGATGGAATAATGTGCGAAAGAGATTGAGATAAAAAAAAACAAACAAACAAAAACTCATTTACTCACAAGTCAAGGCCTCGATGCAAAGGCGATAAAAATAATACAGATTATGCAACCGCGACTTCATCTTTCATTTTCCTTGAGAAATGTTTCGCCAGTGTGTAAGCATTATAAACATAAAGATAAAAAAAAAAAAAGAAAAAAAGTAATAATTCTGACGAGAAAATACCTCAAAGTGATGATGCTGAGCGTTAGCACGATTTCCGAGAGGATTTCTCACCTCGGGAGATGATCGCAGCATCTCTCGCGAGTGTCATTAACGCAGTTCTCGCGCGCCCGAGGTCCCAAAGGAGTTAAAGGCGGGAGGGTCGTTGAATCAGCACGTGGTGGATGGTCAATCAACGGTACACCCAGGGCCAACCGCGATGTACCATAATACCGTTTTGCTCACGGTAATTTGACGAATATCTTACGCAAGCTTTGCGTTCAGTCCCATTATGCACAACTTATTTTATCTTTAGAACGATAAAAACAACAACAACAACAACAATACCAACATTTTCAATTACATTATAAAAAACGTTGGATATACAACGATTGCGACATAGAAAATCAAAAGTGTTTGCAAAAAAATCGAAACGCTTTTGATAAAACTTAAATTATTTCTCGAAGCTGCTCGAAATTTTTCTTCAATTTTCAATGAGAATTACAAAGAGCTCCCAAAAACTGTGAACGTGTAGTGAAAAATGGTTTCGCATATTCGTGGGCGTCGTAATATTACCGGACTGGTGAAGAACCGTTACGTACGTTAGTTTTGCGGTGTGTATGCACTCTCGTCGAAACTGCGTCGGCATCGGAGGCAAACGTGCAAATTACCAAGCGCGATTACCGCGCGAGTGGGGAAGAGACAGCGATGATAAGAACGAGAAAAAGAGAGAGAGAGAGAGAAAGCTGTATTTCGCGATATCCTGATGACGAGCAGAGTTTACCGACGAGGCAACACTCTTGTAGCGAATCGCAAACAAGGTCGCGATCCTTCATAAAAGTTGGTAGCGTTGATTCAGGCAGGGGTGGGAGGAGAAACGCGAAAGATAAAGCTTCTTTTCCGTCTCTCTCGCTCCTCCTTTCTCTCTAATCTTTCCCACAGCAGGGTGTAAACCGCAGACTCCGTACAGGCATTGTAATGAGCACACGGACACCTGCGTATACGCTGCTTCTTTTTTCGTATGAACCTTTGTAACCTTTACCCATTTTCTTCGCCATTCAACCGATCGACCGCTCTCTAATTTGTTTATGAACATTACGATAATTCATTGGACTGATATGTATTTTCAGAAGATTCCTGATCATTTCTATTTATTCATTTATCGATATTTGATAAGCTTGTTAAACGCTAATGACGATTCCCCGTACGGTTTAACCGTAAGATATATCCTGGAGCTTTTTACGGCGATAAAAATTTGCATTTTCAATGAAATTTCGATTAGTTTTATCGTTTTTCTTTTTCATTAAGATTTTTCCTCATCAAGCAAAATATTTTGGATGTTTTCTCTACCGTTAACGTATCTCCTAACGATCCCCTATAAAAATGGAGATAAACATTCTCTTCGTACATGTATACGTATGTATATGCACACGAATAATCTTTATTCGCACAGTGTCACGTAGAAATTTCTCGCCGCGAGAGAGAATCTTTTGCGCGTACGCGAGAAGAGAGAATGAGCGGACCCCGTTGGGTATGTGTGTCTGGTTATTTATTCTTCAAGTGAATTTTCCCACACGGGGTGTAAACCGCAGGTGCTGTATCGTGTAGCGAACCGACCACATCACAAGAGCGCTTTGATGCTCTTGAGTCTTTTGCACTTTTCATATGTATATATATATTATAATATGTTTATGAATAATCGTAGGTAAGAAAATATAAACTTACGGTAAGTATCGTATCGCCTTTCTTAATTCACTCATTTCTCGAATGATTTCGAAAGTTTGATTAGCGACGATGATAATTTTATTCAATCGAATAATTGGTCACGCAGCCCCGAACCCTTCAGTATATTTATTAAAATATTCGAAGCACCGAAAGGATCATCGGAAATGGGCAATTTTCTTTGATCAAAGAATTTCTTAAAAAGAGAAGAAAAAAAAGGATGAAAATGTCTTCGACGTCGTGGCGAGTACTTCAGCCCACTTCGTTTAACATTAAACACATCGATCGTTATCTCTCATTAAATCAGATTCGATCGAGAAGCAATCCGGTAGATTCGCGGATATATTCGTTGCTTTTTTTTTATTGTTTGTTTTATTGCCCGCTTTACTCATCACACTTGGTAAAATCTTTATATATAATTACTTTTGAGCGGAAAAAAGTGAGACGAAGTGGCTGGGCTGAGCGCCGACGGCTCGTTTAACTGATGATCGATGTTTAATCTCTTATCATGGATCTTGTCATCGTTTCATGGCAAAAGAGCATGCAACGAGAAGAGAGAGAGAGTGAAGGGACACCTCAACAGGAAAATACGAGGGAGAATCTTTCCATCTTTTTTTTATTTCTCTCTCTCCCTCCCTCCCTCTCTCTCTCTCTCTTCTTCTCTTTCGATCTTTTAGCTTGTCATATCATCATCTCTGTCGTCTTCGTGACGAAGATCGTGAGATATAGCGAGAAGGATCGGCTGAGATTGTTGCACGCGCTCGCAGGTGGACAAATTATCCCCTCGTGTACTTATATACTTCTCATCTCTCGTCGCGGGCGTCAAGGTCTCACACTTTCGTACCTCCCCCCTCCCTTCCTCCCCCCCTCTCTCTCTCTCTTTCTCTACCTTTCGCGTTCTCTTAGTCCTCATGTATTTGCATCAAGCAGGCGCGAAAAAGTTGCATTTTGTATATAATGATCTGTGGTTTGCAAGATTGGAGAGAAAAAAAAAAAGAAAAAAAAAAACGAATCAAGCAAAACCATCATTTTTCGCCCTATTAAAATCCTCGCGACGAACCATCCGCAGAATCTTTTTTATTCATACGATTATTATTCAATTTCGAGGCGAAGAAATCAAAGCGAATCGCGAGACGAAGAAGAAAACAGTCATTTTTTCGATTTTCCCTAAAACCTGCTGACTTCACTTTTCATCAATTTTCTATACTCGAGCACCACTTTGACCTTTTTTTAAAAAATTTTTTTTTTCTCAATTCTTCTTTTGAAATACATTTGAATGTATATGGGGAAATTTATGAGAAAAGGGTTACGGAGAATGGAAAGAGAAGTGCTGTGCGAGAACGGCAGCCGCGCGGCGGTGTAAATGCAATCAAGAAGGCCTCAATTAGACCGTCACGGCGTGCATCCCTCATCACCGAGTGCTCGGCCCAACCCTCTTGCCGATTGTTTCGCCTCTTGCCTCTTTTTCTCTGTCTCCCTTTAACTCACTCATTCGAACGTATTCTTTCTATACCTACACCTCATTGTATACCAACTATAATGCATGTGTTAACATACACGTATATATATACGCACTCATCTCAAATATCGTACGGTATAAATATACCGCGGAGTGCCATATATGGATGCGAACATGTGAGGATATTATACTCAGGAGGTGTAATGCGAAAAGAGCTTCTGTGTAAACTCGTCACTGCGGTCGTCACTTAGGAGAAATCTCAGATGTGTGAGTTTTATATTTTCGCGTATTTCTATATCTATATGTATACGTAACGCATATATAAATCATCTCACTTATATTTGTATATACTTAAATTTATATGAGTCTATGTATAATGTATAATTATCTTGAAAATCATCGGCTTATTCTTTGCACCTGATTGTAATCACCGGAGTGAAATTACTGCGAGATTTATATTCCGTTTTTTATTCGAGCTTCGTCGCTTTTTTCTTCTTTTCAATTTATCTTACACGGAGCTCTTATTACTGGAAAAATATGACAGATTTTTTTTTTTCGAATCTTTACTTAGTTTTTTTGACACGATCCCCAAGTTCCTTTCTGTCGTCTGGCAGGAATCGTTCTCTTTTCGAAACGACATTTGAATATTTACTTTTACGGATATTGATGTTGATGATGATGTTCGAGGCTCGCACCGTCTCTTTTTTTTACTTCAGAATTCCTTCGGTCCTAAAGTATGGACTGTGCTTTGAAAAGTCTCGATGAACATAGGTGTCGACTTGGAAATTGGGCTTGTCAGCTGATGGTTTCGCGCACCGGTGTTTATTAAGATTTTTTCAATTCGATGAGACTTACCGCGATGCAAATGCACGTTTATTTTGCTTCGGAGCAGTCAATTACCATCCGAACAATCGAGGACGCGAAGTTACGTTCTAAATTGATCAAAACTTTATTACGCGTTAATTGTGCAAAAGTACAAAGTAATGTTTCGATATCGTAATTGAGAGGTAAGAACTCGCGTTGCGGATGGATGGGGACAAGGACGAGGAGTGCTCGATGCACAACGACAGGCAATTTGCATGAATCTCAGAGAGATTATATTACTGGGGAGAGATCAAAAGTCGTGAATCTCGCGCGCGCATTTCTTCGAGCTCGAAGGCCACGAGGAGCTAGCAGAAGACTCGCCAAAGAGATGAGACGTTAATCGAGTTAGGTGCATATAGGGTTATTCGTGTAACCCTCAATTAGAAATTGTTAACCGAACGAACCAGCTCTTTGATCTTTACTCCGCGAATCCAATATGAATATCAGATGCAACGACTTTTCTTTGTTTTTCACATTTTTCGGAGGCTACGTTTTTTTTTTTTATCGGATATTCGTATAATCAGAGGAACGTTTCTGACCGGGGTTCTCTTTAAAAGGAAGTTCTATGCTTCTACGTTGAGGGACCCGTGGGGCACCGGGGGTCCCTGTGCTTATACACAGGCTAGCCTCAATGCAGCCAACTTGATTTTTCCATCTTTATCCCAAGGAATTCGACGATTTTTCATACGATTATTCGTTATATCTCATGAAATACGTGGTAAATCCGGTCACTTTTTTTCTCATGTCACTGTAATGTGTAGGTCAATACTCGATCGAATTTGCGGTGAGCCACCACCTTTTTTACTACATGATATTGAATAAATTCTCTCACCAAAACAGTAATAGCCATAAGACTCTGTGCAATTTGAGGGTAACTTTACGATTTTTTATCTCAGAAACTAGGTGGTCAATCTTGTTCAAATTTTGCTGGTACACGCGTAATATGTTCAGGAAGATGCTGTTAAAATTTAAAAGAGCTGCCATCTTTTTGAGATTTGACCAGAATTTGACCAGTTTTTCGTCAACTCAACTTCTGACTAAATATTCATTGTAATATTTTTAAAATTATTTGTCTTCATTTTTTATTATTGTTTATTCCCTACTGACTCTGCGTGATCGTCATCAAATGAAAAAAAAAAAAAAAATCAGGTAAATTCAATTTTTACTGGAATTTTACTGATTTCCTGTTAGCCTTGTGTTTCTAGAATTTCGTCAATCCATTTATCGATTAAACTGCTCGGATGAAAGTATAAAAATGAAAATAAAATTGAGCTAAATCATTGGATGCGTGTCGCACAATAACGCATCAGGAAATGAGGCGGTTTGTTAACCAACGGTCCGAGAATTAGAAATCTAAAAGAAAGAAAAGCTGAGAAAGGGAGAGAGAAACACTGACATATTTCTGATGTGTTCGAGGTTTTTCGTTACACTGAGTAAAGCATTTAGCTGTGGGCGATGCGTAATATAAGGTTGATTTGTTTACACCGTAGTAATTTGCTAATGACGGGGACTGGAAAAAGGGGCAAATCCGTTGGTCCCGATGAATTGCGGGACAACGAAAAAAAAAAAAAAAAAAAAAAAGTCAAAAATCGTTGCCGTGTTGCGCGTGATCTGCATGTCGAAAGAGGCCATCGATTTCATCACATGGTAGAGGGCAAAAAATAAATTGGTGCGGCTCCCGAGTTAGTCACGAAAGAGAGAAATCGTGTAATTACTTAAATGAAAAAGAAACAAAATCTTATATTTTTCTCGAGCTCCGTAATTTTGAATTATTTCTAATTAAAATTATAGCTGTGAATTGTGCATGTCGAATTGCATAAATATTGCGACGCTTGTTTCGCAGTCACATCGCACCGCCGTACACTGAATTTCCATTTTGTTTCATTGAACATTTTGTTTCAATAAAATTAGAAAAAAAAAAAAGAATAGAAAAAAACGAGAACTGATTTAGTCACGATTTTTACGTGATTAAATTGCAAAAAGATTTCACTCCATCGTATTAATAAGTAACCATAGCATACAGGAGTAAAAACGAGGTCAAACTCGATGCACAGGATAATACAGTTGCGGATGGGTACGAAGAAACTTGATCGGGATCGATAATAGTCAGTCGTATGTAGTTTGCGAAACTGAGCGGAAATTCGCCATGTCCCGACGCGAGATTTATCGTTTACCGATCTATAGTCTCGATTAACACTCTCGAAGCGTGTCCGTGGCCCGATCCGGCTAATTAGCTTTACGAGCATTAATGGCCCGGGGCACCATTAAACTATAAAATATTTAAATAGCCTCGAAGAGAGAAGAGAAGATGCGTCCGGAGCCTTCGCAGCTTCGAAGAGGAGGCGTTCCCGAGACTCATCTTTCCTTTTTTTTTCATTCTCTTTCGCTCTTTGTTTTTTTTTTTCTTTTTCTCCCGTCTATGCACTCATGGTTGTTAATACTATATAGTACGTTACGCCTTTATACACTTCTTCGAGGCTTCGAGAACTAACGGAGCACTCTCGGAAGCTAAATAAAATAAATAGAGATTGTATCGAGTCTAGGATTAAACGTTGTACTCGTTTCCCTCCCTGTTGATGTCATTATTTTTATTTTTATCATTAAAGTTGGTGTAAAATTGAAGAAGCAATCAAATTTCGAATATAAAAACTCGGAATAAAATTTTTTTTTTTCTTCAATTTATCGTTTTACAGCATTTACTTTTCATCAAAGTTGAAAATAGCGACGAAAAATTTTGTAAAGAAAAACCAGTCGATCGCACGCGTTCGAATTCACCGATTGGAAGCAACACGTTTTCATAAATATATTATTAAAGCTAGTGCAATTTTGGGTCGCTTATCGAGTGAAAAAAAAGAACGTGACAGAGTCATTTTCTCCATTCAATCGATCGCTATTACAATTTTTTTTTTTTCTAGTCGCCTATAAATTCGATAGGGGTGAGTGAGATTTAGAAAATGTCTAATCAAATGTTTCCTCAACATCAGACCAAGGAAATTAAAATAGTTGGTCCGCATTTTCATCAACTTCTCGAGCCTTACCTTCGTTTTTTTTCGTCCTCTTTTTCATCTTCTTCTTCTTCTTCTTCTTCTTACTCACTGTTATATTTCTTTTTTCCACGGTAGGGTTCGCTTACTTTATTAATCACCGTTACGGTTGAGAGGAAGAATGAGGTAGAGAGAGAGAGAGAGAGGGCTTCGTATGACTCTCGCGAAATGTTTCATACATCCCGACTAATTGAATTTCCATATTTACATGCATCAAGCGTCCGTGCTCCGGTCATTTCACTCGGCATCAATTATAATTCATAATTTATAACAAAACTCGGCATGTTGTAAGCGCGGAAGAGATTGAAGAGGGGGATGAAAATGGAAGGGCGAGGTTCAATGACGATCGGTCCTTTCTCCATTGACAATACTCGTTTATTTATTGCAAAAAAAACTAATAAAGGCGAACGCTTGTCTTTCGAGAATACGTAGGGTACAATGTACATCGTTTTTTTTTTCTTCTTTCTTACTTAATCGATATAAAAACAAAAAACTTGGTTACCCTTAATGCAAAATAATTCTTTATCTCATTGTTTTTTTCTTCGTTTTGAAAATAAAAACAAATTTTTACCGAAACAGAAGAAATGCCAAAGTTTCATTTTTATGTTTGGCCGTTTTCGCTTTTTTTTTTTTGTTTTACCGTCATTTTCGAGTTGTTATCACGTAGAATTTAAGGTACAATATAGTTAAGACACAGGCCAAGGCGAGACCGTTCAACGAGGCTCTCAAATTTGAACCACTTTTCGATCAATTTCATCTCATTTCTCACCATTGTTTCTCGCATTTTATTTACAAGTTTTTAACCCTACTTTCTCGTTCACTTATAATTGTAAAAACTTGTAACAATAATTTCCATATTCTTATGTGTTGTTGTTGTTGTTGTTTTTTTTTAATTTTTCTTTACGTATTTATATATAATATATATGAATATAATAGGTATAAATATTTATCTAATAATTATGTAATATCGCTAATAAATAAACAAATAAATGTATAGACGCGTATATTTATTCATTTATTTATTCGTTTATTTAATATAGAATTCTCTCAAGGTCCATGGCCTTTGGACAAGTTTTCTTTTTTCCATTCTCCATTATTTATATATATATATATATATATACATACGCATATATATATTTTCTATATACATATTTGTATGTATTTCAGAATCAGAATGATCGAAGGCTCAACACGGACGGATTCGATTTATTAGCAATATCCCATCAATTTTTTTTTTTTTTTTTCCTTAAATTGTCTTTTTCAAAAGGCACTCGCTTGTTGCGCGAAACGTGTTTATTTCAAAATAATATCGGTGAGATTCAAACGAATCACGTAGCTCGAAAACGCCTGTTTCCTGTAGCTCAGAGGGTTTTCTCTTTTTCAGTATTGGTTGCTCGACAAAATTAATATTGCCGAGATCGAGAGCGTCTTTTTTTCTTTCATAACTTTTTAAAAACTATTCGATCGCAGTACGGAATAATGCTGGAAATCAGGCAATTTATAGATATTCTATCGATATCTAACGCTTTCATTGAGTGTCTTCTTTTCTCGTCCTCTACACAGAGATTATATAAAAAAGAAAAGAAAAAAACATTTCTTTCCGAGACCAACGTTTGCAGCGATGAGGAAAACGATGGAATCTCGAAATTGACGTTTCTCGATTCAACGCTAAAAAGCCAAGTGAATCTCGAAGTGTTGGGCAAAGCATGTTGAAGAAAATAGGAAATCTTGAACTCTGAATCTAAGCCTGGTTTCTTCGAGTCATCGGCGTTGAAAAGGCGAGACGTCATTTTGCGAGTTTGTGAAAAATACAGATCTGTCATTCTCCATTTTCTTCTGGTATTTCTGAATGTTTTTTTTTCTTTTTCTGCGAATCCAAATACGAAACGATAAGAAAAAAAAAAACATAAAGAAATCTTAGCACCGATTATTCCATCGGAGATTTTCTCGTGAATGAGAAATCTACTTATATTTTGTTGTCTTTTGTACTCAGTGGCAAGATATGATCTTCATATTTAGCACACCGAATTCTGAAGTCGATAAAAATCCAGAACGTTTTAGCGACGAGTACAAAAAGTGTGTTTCGTTGAGGCTAATGAACTTTGATCTCAGATTTTCACGAGCGAAGTAGCAGGAAAGAATATAAATTTTTCAAGATTGTTCAACTGATGAGATCACCGTTTTTTCGCAACATTTCAAGATGAAGTTCATACTCTCGTGCCTTGAGCCTGAGGGAGGCTATACTGTTGGTTCTACGATCGATATCCGGTAGAGCGGTGACACTTCCGGTTGGTGAGCTTTGTGGGGAACTCGTGCAAGTCGGTGATGCCGCGGATGCTGCGGAAGTTACGTTGACGGCGGTTGGTGGTTGAGAAGGAGGCGGTGGAGGTGGCGGTGGGGCAATGGTTGCAGATGACGGAGGAGGAGGAGGAGGAGGAGGAGGAGGTGGTGGTGGTGAATTACGAACGATCTTTGGCCTCTGAGCTGCCGATATATTGGCAAGAAGAGTTTGAAAGGACGCTGCCGAGGTGTAGGGCAATGGCATTCCAGGCGGCAACAGTTGCGGTGGTCCACGATGATAAGGATGAGCTGGATAACCGCCGGGCAAAACGTGACCGTGACCGAGGGGTGGATAACGAAAAGCCTCGAATGGTTTTCTCAATGCGAACGTTCCAAGATGAGCAAACGGATTGGGCAATGATGGTGCAACTACTGCCGATGGCGGTGGTCCTCCGGTTCCCAAATACGGATTATAAGGATGACCTTGAGGACCTACCTTCTCCTGTTTTCGCCATTTTGCTCTTCTGTTCTGGAACCATACCTGGAACAATACGTTAAATTATTATTCCATTGATGCTATATGCTTTTCTCGTACTTTTTCATCTTCTTCCTCTTCTTCTTTATGCGACATAAATTTTATAAATGGACACTCCTCGGGAACATAATGGTTACTGGAAATTCTGGTATTTGTTTCCATAATTATTGGACACTCGGTTGGTTTATGACGAGTATTGTATATACATATATATATATATAGAAATATATGTATACAGATATTCGTCGTGTTACCACCAATTGTATACAAGGGGAAAGGTCTAACAACCACCGGTGAGTAATTGCAATCGCCCTTTTTTCTTACAATACACGATCGATTTCGAGAAAAAAACTTTTGTGCAGTATTAGAAAACCGACAATTATTTTTTTACAGCTTTACCCTGAGGGAACGAGAGAAACCATACGTGTGTATCAAGAAAAACGATCATTTTCAAAACGTCGCAAATATTCCGATGAAAGTGTTTAATGTTCATTCAAATGACACTTAATATTTGAGGAAATAATAAAATCCGAGAAAATGGTAATAAACTACATGCTTGGCTGCCTGATTACAATCGCATTTTACATCGCGATAAACCAAAACGTTTCTCCACAGAAGTCGTTGAGTGTACACGTCTGTGAGTAGCGTGTGAGTGCGTGCGTTCATTTAGATTTTAATTCATCGATAATAACCGATCATCAGCATGATACAGAGGAAAAAAGAGAAAGTGCGACGTGATGAAGACGAACCAACACGAGTTTGAATATAGCTGTTGACGCTCGTGACCTATGCACACGATTTATTAATCGTATGCCTCGCAGAAAACGAATATCAGGCGCACAGTGGCATTTTGTTATTTCAACTCATCGAATGAACTCGGCAATTAATCATTCACTACTTGAGAATGTTGAACATTTTTCAAGCTAGCTCCGAATCAACCAACCGATGAATGACTATCTATAGTATTCTAGGAAAAGTTGAACGAAAGGACAATGATTTTTTTTAGGTCGATCCGAAAGGGACGTGTACACCGATCGCTGCAGCATATATACCGGGCGGTCGGTCATGGACTCGGTGGATCATTTCGAGGAAGGTATCCTTCGAATTCCGGGTCACGGGGGAGCGGACAAGTAATGCTCCTCCCTGGAAGTCATTCGATCAGCGAAACGTAGAACGGCGAAGAGGCTGCGTGAAACGGAATAAAAGGGAAAGAAGAGAAAAAGATGGGGAATGTGGATTCCGACTAAAGCGACGCGTTCCCTTTTCCTACCACGATCATGTTGTCTTCTCTTTTTTTTTTTTTTTTTTTTTTTTTATTTTTATTTTTTTTTTTCAGGAAGCAGCGAAGATGTTGGGGTCGTATCATTACGTCTTTTGTGCACTTGTTTCACCAACTTCTCGGTGAAAACGAAGGGAAAGCCGGCAAAATGAATGCCCGCGAAATGACGTTTATCTCTTGCAACGCTAGGCACAGAGCCTCATATAGATATAACCCAAACGGTACTGGAGTTGCGTGATTTTTGCGCACTCCCAGAGACATTCTTCGTACTCCCGCTCACTCTCGATACTCGATTCTTAACATTTTTTTTTTTTTTTTTCTTACTTTTAGTGAGCTATCAGGCTAAATGGCAAATATATAATGACCCAGAAATATTTGGACATCGTAAAACAGCTGCTCAAGGGGGACGCAACCTCCCTTACGTAACGTATATTTTGCTCCCTGTTCTCTGTCCTTTCCGAAAGTCTGGAAAAACGTGTGGGAACAAAGCTCGCACGAATTGTCGACGAATTGTCGACAGTTGCACGATTCTGAATTTACGACTACGACGATGAAGCCAAATTGTGCAATGATATATTTCACGAAAGTCGTTGTACATTATTTCTCTTTTTAACTTTGTACATCATCGCTTCCGAGGAATCATTTATTTATAAAATCTCTTGGAGAAAAAAAAAACAAAAAATAGTTAATCTCAAGGATTTAAACGAGTGGTTCGATAATTAACAATTCATCGATTCACTGAATCATTAATATCTGTCAATAATTCTCGTACGCTTCACGAATGATTATATTATTAATATAAAAGAAAATATTGAATGATTCCGAAACTATAAACGTGAAAAATAAAATCTTCATTCCGAGCTCACTTTTCTGAGAATCTAATTGAATATTTATCATTTTAAGAAATTGTTACCATTTTTACTACTCTCATGGTGTTTCAGAAGCATGAATCTTGACGCGGTCACGGTTCTCCGAGCACGTGAACAGTTACGACCAGACGAGATGATTTGCCCTCTTTGACACGGTGCGGATCTCTTTTAACGCGGAGGAATAAGCCACGACGAGTGAATTATCGGAATTGTTCAAGGATATAGAAGCGTCGAAGAATTTTCGCAACAGCGAAAAATGTTTATTTCAGTTTCTCCGTTTTTTAAATAACTTACAACAGAACGTTTGTGCATTCCAAACTCTGAAAGATTCTTCGAAAGAGATGGAACGATATTTTTCTCTGCTGGCTGATGGTGAAACAAGTTCAACGGAAGCTGCCTCGTATTGTTCTTCGTTTTTTCTTTCGTTCCTCAATATTTCTCTGAATTATCTTCCAGTCGGTAACAACTTTTTTTGGAAAAAAAAAAAAAAAAAAAAAAAAATGCAACGAAAATTAAGAGACTCCGATTTGATTGAAGCGACGATTCGTTTTCTCGTACCAAAAGAATCAACAACAAAAGCCAAGAGTATATATAACAAGGGACTTTTCTGTCGTGCCAGGTCAGACATCCCGGTACCACCGAGATCGACGAATAAAAAAAATTAAACAGGTATAAAAAAAAGAATTATACGAGCCCTTGTTTTAATGCAAGAAAAATGGAGATGGATGACAGGAGACAGATATGGCGAGCAAAAACAAAATAATAAAAAATAAAAATAAAAAAAAAAAAAAAAAAACACCGCGAATGAAAACGAGTAGAAAGAAGAGAAATATAAAGCAATTGGGAACAAAAGGACTTTAGTACACGGGACGAAATAATAGGACGAAAAGACGTTGAAAAAGCATTGAAGAAACGAGAGAAATGACGGAATTGAGAATTCGACGCGTGCGGGCTCTCGTGACGAGTAGCAATGAGGATACCAAAGCCGAGTTTATTCGTCAACAACAATTCAACTTATCCAATCATCCTGCCTGCCTATCGTGTGTCCGCCAGGGGGAGATTGCGGACCTGCAGCACATTTCCGGAGATAAATTGTTAATCCGGTATATATACGTAGATTTTTATAAAATGGGATGACGAGACAGGAGCTTTCCGGGCAAGTCCCGTTGTTTCAGAGTAAAAGCGTGCAGCTCGAATAATAAGAATATCATAATTGTCTAGGAAGCGTGATTGCATTTTTTTCTTTTAATTGATTTTACGAATTTAATTGATTTGCCAAAAATACAGAAAAATAATTCATTATGCGAAGAACTTTTTGGTTTTTGTGTACCGATTTGAGAATTATTCCAATTATCATTCGAAGCTGAGTCATTTTTTGAAGAGATCGAACTTTTTTTCAAGTCTATCAATTGTATAATTGGAGTACGATAAAAAAAAATATGTATGTATATATTTTTTTTTGCAATCATAATTTTGACCCGAGGCGAATGAGAATTTATATTTAGTTGCCCAATCTGTTAATTTGTAAGCAAGATTGATCGCTGAATGAAAATTGATTGGGGATTCGACGATGAGAATATTACCGTTTGATAGATATGTCAATTCTTCATCGAATTGTTTTTTTTTTCTATTTATTTGTTATTTTTGAAGGAATTCGAATTAACGAAAGATGTATTTGGTCAAAGAAGTGCCGCGCACGTGTAAACGTTCCGAAACCGCCGCGGCGCCGTTGTTCTTCAAAAGATCGAGCACATTAGTTACACACACGGTTTTGATGTATACGTATTTTTTAATTCTATTTTATTATTATTATTTTTATTTTATTTTTTCAAGCAGCAGGACGCTTTGCTTATAACAGCCTCGTCATGTGGAAAAGGAGTCACCGATGACTGGACTATTTGGGAAGGGAGATCGAAGATCTCGATCTTCTTTTCGCCTCAATCGTTCATGGCTCAAAGTCTCTTTTTAATGTATGGGCAGAAAAGCATTGTACAGAGAATACGTAAAAATTGGACGAAAAAATTTTGAAGGAAAAAAAGAAAAAATAATTGAAATGAATCAAAATCTGGTTTGGTGCACGATCGAAAGTTTTTTTTTTCGTTTTTTCTAACGGCAGCTCACTGAATTTTGATCGTATTGATACAGTAATATCTCGTTATCGAATGTCCGAGGACCAAAAACTGTCTCTGACTAATGATCAATAAAATTTTGAAATTCCTATCGCATCCCTTGTCCCTTAACGCATTGAAAAAAAAGCGACTATAAAATTCGAAGATTAATTAACCGATCGCTACTACCTGTGAAACACATTTTTTTTCTGCGGTCGCGTCGTAAATTTGCGAATATAATAATGCCTGTAGGATCGCCTGTGAATTTATAATGTAAAAAAGGAAAAATGAGGAATTTGGAGAGAATTTTTTTTTCAGGAAGAAATTTTTATATATGATATACAGCAAGGAATATTCGAGTTGAGGAAGCTTTTTCATGAGAAAAATAGAAGGTGTGTGATGGTAAGAGGAGTGGGAGCGAGGAAGAGAGGAAAGAAACGATGGAGGCGGGTGCCGGGACCCCCCACGGAGAACAGGATTGCCCCCAGCGGGGAGCTAAATATCCCGAGGGCTAAAACAAAACGTACCGACGACGCGGCGTCGTACGTCCGTGTCTTGTTCGCGGTGCCCGTTTCGGGTCGTTTAAAAAGTTAGAGAGAAAGAGAGAATGGAAAAAAAAAAGAAAAAAAAAAAGAAAAGGATCACTCGCGCGAGTTAACGTTTCCACGTTAATTGCGCCACATTAATTACAATGGCCGGCAGCGTTCGAAGCGGATTAACCATTCGATTTGTAGGATGAATCTTCGCAAGAGGTTCAAAAGGCCACCGTCGGTATTGCCTAGCATCGGCTTAACAGAAAAAAAAGAAAACAAAAATTAGAAGAAAAAAAAATCGGGACGTAATCTCCATGCCGGCAGCGATGTTTTTTTCATCCATTTTTTTTTTTTTTTTATCAATCATCCGTTCGATTCAGGTACGAGAACCAATATTTAAGTACCACACGCGGAGTCATTAATCGATTATTAATACGCTCATGCTTTAACGGACTCGAGAAAAAAAATCGAGAACAATTTTGTTCCCTTTTACTTTGTTATTCTTTCAATGAATATTCAACGACCAATTCTTACCGGAGCTTACTCCACTAATTACTTTTGAGGCTATACAATTAGAAGAGAACAAACAGAGAAAGCGGAGGCTCTTCTCTCGTATATTCGAGCACTCATTAAAGGAGTGATGAATCACTTGAAATATTAGATACTCAAATTCTGAAGTTTTAATGATAAGTTGAGATGCGTGATTGAAAAATTGGCTAATTATTTCGTCTTAACCGTTGAATCTATTAATTATATAAAAGTTCTTTTTACTCATCGAATCCTCTTGTTTTATCCTTCAGGAATTAATCTCGAGAACACGCTCTCAGAATTAAGTAATACGAATACAATTTAAAAAATAAAAAAACATTCAACTCGTCATTTTCTTAGACCGAATTTTTTTCCGTCTTTTTTTTTCTGCAAAATTTATTAGCTGCTCACACGATCTGTCTGCGTATAGAAGTTGGTAGAAGGCGCGAGCATAAAAGCTCGCAACGTATAGACTCGCTAAGAAGTTGATGGTATAGACAAAGTCTGTAAAAAATGATTGCATTTTGCGGTTCGAATTGAGCAAGATAGAGGGAAAAACTGGAAGAAAAGTGGAGGGAAGTTCGTGAGAGAAAAGAGAAAGATTATCGTTGCGGAAAGGTGGCGAGCGTGAGCGGAGAAAAGGCGCGTCAAAAACTACAGTCCTTCCGAGACGAATAATAAAGAAAAAGAGGAAAAAGAAAATAAAGAAGAAGAATAAAAGGCAAAAGAGAGAGAGAGAAAAAAAGGAGACGAAAGTTACAACACGGAGAATCGGCAGGTGCGACTTCCTGTTGTAAAAGCATGTAACCGAGATAAAACGTTTGGATAAGAAAAACGTGTACGCTTTTATTCCACGAATGAAGTGACTTGCACCGCGACTACCATAGACCACGAGCTTCAGCCAGAACGGGCGAGACGTGAGCTCTATCATGAACAAAAGATGCATGAAAAGCCCATGCTTCATGAAATACGAACCATAAAAAAAAAAATGAGCAAATGCTTTTCAACGATAAATATTACGGAGAAACGTCAAAATTATCCAACTTTCGTTTGGTCCGGTAATGTCTTTGAATTAATTAGATTAATTTTCCTTTTTTTCTTCTAAAGGATACAAAATAGAAAACTCGAGTTAAAAAAAAAGGGTTCGGATGCTCGCGAGGTCTTTTCCCGTATTCTTCGCATACGGTGATCTCCGACGTTTCTGCGTTTCGCGTTCCCGCGAATATGAGAGAAAAAAAAAAAAATTAATGTTCAATTTGGCAAGTAGATTCTCCTACTGGGGGGGAGACTGTTCAACAGGCTCGAGTGCGAGAAAGAAGAGACGAAGGGAAGTGAGTTCAACGGAGAAGTATATCTCGAGGGAACGTGGCCAACATGTCCAAGATGAATCTCTTTCTTTCTCTACCTCTCTTTGGCTTCTCGTTCTCGAGTAGACATCGATTAATTGCTTCGGGACGATGTCTTGCATCGTTCAATTGCTGGTTAATTGATACACTCATGAATCATTCCGGATATCCCTTATGGCTTTACCTGGGTCGTTGCACCGACTGGAAGTTGATGCATTGAAAAAAAAACATACAAAAAAATTGCATCTCGATAAAGGTGTAAAGAAAAACTAATTGAACAAACTCAATAATAAATTATTGATTGAATAATAATTTCAAAACAAAATTTAAAAAAAGTTGATTTTCACTGTGTAATTTTGTCGGATTTTTATCTCCGGTCATTTCCAACACTACTAATATGTTGACGATAAAACCGTTTCAAAGTTGAACCGATTAGCGGGAATGAAGGGATCCGAAGAATTTTGTTTTCCGGTACAAAGATTCATTAGAATTTCATTGTTCAGGTACTTAATTTGTATGTGTTTTGAGTTTCATTCAAAATGAAAACTCCCAAACCGTAACGTGTTCAAGTCCGACACACGTTCGCTGACAATTCAATTTTCATTGTAATCCGGGGACCGTGACTATCTGACGTTGGTATACGCATAGAAGAACCGAGAACGAGTTATGCGGAGCTCAACGTCGTGAACTGTAAAACGCCCGGCATCGTCGATTCTCATAGCATCATTTTTTTTTCTATGTACGCCCTTTCAACATGCTCCCAGTCAAAGGTTCCTAGGCTTACGGAAAGGAGGTCTACGGTCTAAGGTTTTACAGAAGCGAACGAGTGTCCTTTTTATTTCCTACCATTTTACATACACACACACACACACACACACACACACGCTCACACGAATACGAATACGAGGGCATCTCGAACCTTTCGTTTCTACCTTTTGCCTTTGACGATATACCCGTGGCAGGTTCTCCGCGGGATCGCGAGTTTCCGCGAAATGATTAACGCCCGGGTCCACGATGCGTGTCATTCTCTCTCTCGTTTTTACAGTGGTTCTCATTTTTTCAATTCTCTAAAAATTTTTATAACCCACGTATAAAAAGTCGCGTAATTGATAAACGTTCGTTTGAGTTAAATGAGAAATTTACAGAAAAACAAAAAATGCCGCGGAGTCCATTCGATGAAAATTTTTTTTAAAACATTCGTTTTTTACATTGTTTATATTGTATATTAAGGAGATTTGACAATACAAATTTTTTCAGATTTTTCTTCTACACAGTTATCGCGAGTAATTGAAGACTAAAGTTCACGTGTATAAGCATAGCGTTTCCATATATATAGGTATACACTTCGGGCATAAGAAATCTGCTTTAATGCATTATTACTCGATAGCTAAGTAGAAGAAAATTTTGAAAAAATTTTTGTTTTCGTACTTGATGTTGAAGAAAATTATCACCAAATTTGATTAATTTCTTAACATTTTGCCTTTTGTATCAAAACTCTTTAACAGACCCAAATTTATTGGGAACGATTTGATTTTGGAAAATCGTTTAATTCTGTTCAAATAAAGCCGAATGATTTTTTAGTTTTTTTTCGGTATGAAAAATTGCAACTGGGAAGATTGTATCTCTTATTTTTACCGAGAAATTGACGAATGAAAATGCCGAGTAACCGTTATGAACGGTGAGAGAAAAATACAGATTAAAATTCCCAAAAATACAAACACGATTCTGGTTAAGAGAAAATATGCTGAATCTTTTGTAGCGGGAGTTTAAAATATGTATATATGTATATAAAGCCGGTAATTTCTTAAGGCCCAGAGACATGGTTGCCCCGGAACGAACGGACTCGATCAGAGTTGGCACGCGATAAGATGTTAGTTGAAAATTATTACGACGAAACAAGCTGCTATTATTGAATCCGTACGTCAAAGTCACTGCATATAATAAACGTGATGAGAGAAAAAAAAAAACCCAAAAGTATTCACCGGCAAAGGAAATGAACAGAAAGTTGATTGAGCTGTAATTAATTAGTCAATTATCACGAGTGTCTATGTCTGCATAATTATTGTAAATAAAAAAAATTTCATCAACAAAATTACATCGAGAAATAAAAAGTATGCAAAATATTTTATAATTGTTAGTCGCAGGAGATTTTCACTGTTATAAAATCCTAAATAATCACGAAATAAATGATTAATTACAGGAAAGGATTTGAGTTGAAAAAAAAAAAACTCATAACAGGTCTGGAAAAATGTCTGAAAAGTATATGGAACATCGTAAATATTCTTCGTTTTTTTTAAATATGAAATTCGTTCATTATAATAATTTTGAATTTATAATTCGAACGTTTCGGAGTATTTTCAGCTCCCAGAAATATTGTAACGCCGTTCTGCCTGCGATATCATTTCGTATGTTTCTATTCATATATATATTTGATTTCTATGAAGTGAATAGTACATTATCGAGAGCGTATCAAAGTGGGATGAGTTAGCGATGTTGAGTGCTGAGTGTGGCGATGCGGGGTGACTTTACAATGTATATATATATACTCTGTAAAGGTATGTGCAAAGAGGCGGAAGAGGTCTGAACGTATATACCGAGAATAAATTAAACTAATTGAGCAAATTAGCCAGCTGTTCACGCAACAAACGTTCTCTTGCAAGAAATTGACTCAATGTACGAAGTCAACGTACATTGAAGTCATATTTTCCGTGAGTTCTGTATAACCGTCCCTTCGAACGTGTACACGAGAGTAAAATACGATAATCGATGTGGTTTACCGAAAAACTGGCTTTGAAAAGTCGTAAAAAAAATTGGGTCGCAGATGACATAACGTTGGGAAAAGGACAGAGGGATGACGATTTCTTTTAAGGGCTTATATCCATTTTTACGACGTTTGGCAGCACAAAAAATGGTTGAAATAAAAAACTCGAGTTCTGACTTGTGACACTTCATTGCATTTAAATTAGAGTTTTTTTTTGTTTCTTTTTCTTAAGCAATAGTTAACGATTTGATTTCTTTTTTTCTGCTTGATTGCAGTGTCGTTATGTAAAAGTGAGTTTTCTCAGAATGCAGTTGATCAACTTATGGTATTTAGCAAATTATATCCATCATAAATATTCAGCTTTTCGATATCTTGAGCAAGTGATCTTATAAAATCGTGTCGAAATATTATTATTATAGTTCTATTTCAAATCAATTGTTGATGAGAAATTATCATTTTTCTTTTCGTTCCTATACATTTTTGGGATTGTGAATAAAAATCACTTCGCACAAGTGATTATGCGTTTTCGATAAATTGCTTGGGAATTATAATTCCACCGAAGCTCGTCAGACACTTAAATGTTCTTTAAGACTTTTATTCACTCTTATGCTCAACTGAATAATAATCTCTGGAAGCATCCTGAATAGAACAATCGTAAGAATAATGTAATTTAGTCCGAGATGATTGAGCAATTATTATTGAACAAAAAAATTGCAATTCAGAGCTATTAAGACGAGCCTACATTGTTCGTTGAATTACAGTTGCAAAAAAAAAAAAATCATAGCTTTTATCATCGTAATTATCACGTACTAAGAATAAGCATCGAGCAATTGTTTGAAAAAAGAAAAGAATAGATTGAAGGTTTTCCGATGCTGCATCCAGAAATGTTATTGATAATTCGAATCGCGATTACATTCGAATGTGACATTTGTAACTCGACTTTATTAATTGAAATGACTCTTTGGGTCACTCAAGTTGACTCACCTGTATCCGGGCTTCCGTCAGTCCAATCTTCATGGCTAGTTCTTCCCTGAAAAATGAATAAAAAAACGTAAAATTAGATCAGTCATTTGGACTAAAAGGAAGGATCGTGAAGAACTTTCAGGGGAGAATGGTTTCGAGGATTTTCAAGGTCGCCTGAGTTGATGGATTACATCCTGTTTCGGGCTGACGGCAATGATGGTTCTCGGTGCACTTAATTGCAGTTCCTTTGTCATATTCAATGTTATATTACGCCTTCAAAATGGCCTTGTAGAATTTTCACAAAAATTGGGAAACTTTTACATTTGATTTAACAAAAAAAAAATGAGCCTTTTAAATTCCAACTTATAATCGCGAGAGCCCAAAATAATTACAGTGGTATCGGAAGGAATAGCGTCGAGGTTTTTTCCACCCTTCACAATTTTTATACCAAAAAACGTAAAAAGTTCGATATACAGCCCAAGAAGACGAGCTCGAGGTCTTGAAAAAGAGGCACTCGCCAAGCTACCTCATTTCGAAGGCAAATTGCCCCAGATGTTCCCCGAAATCAGGAGTCGAATCTCGGTGATTACCGCACAGAAGCCGAGGGTTTTAGAGCAAGAGAGAGAGAGAGAGAGAACCCCCAACTTGCCTGAAAAGAAATGGGAAAGAACAAGAGATCTCCCCTTTGATGTTCGTTACGCGCTACGGATGAGACCAACAGTGAGATGAGCAACGTCAGTATGAGAGCGTAACGTGCCTCAGAAAAAGGGCGAGAGGGAACGAGGCTAAGAAATTATATACAAAGTTCAAGAATCTCGATGATAACAACCCTTTTTATACCGATAGAAAAAAGAGGCAAAATCATAGCACATAATTCGAAATTCCTTTTCGACTCGTGAGCGACAATTTTTTATTTAAAAAAAAATTCATTTCTTCTTCCGAAGAATATCGACAGCCATTGGAATTCTCAAGTTTTAATTCGTCGAATTAAGGAGGTTGGCTGCACACAACAATGTTGCCATGTTAAAAGCATAGGAAAATTCGAAATGATTAGAATTTAATGAAATTTGGTGAGCATATTCTTTTGGATTAAATATGAATATACACATTTTTTAAGATTTTTCTTCTACATAGTTTTCGAGTAATTTAACACTAGAGTTTACATCCGTAAGCATAGGATTCTTATATATATATAGGTATATCTTTTGCTTATTGTAAACTCCAATTATTCGACAACTATGTGGACGAAAAATTTGAAAAAAATTGTGTCATTGCGTTTGATGCTAAAAGATGTTATCACTAAATTTCATTAAATTCTTATCATATTGTCGTATGTAGCCACCCTTCTTAAGCAGTTGAATCTATACCGACGGAAATCGCTTGTCGCGCTACCAATGTTCGAAGCACAAGTAGCCCGATCGCTGAAGGGGGATTAAACGTCATCGATTTTTCATGAATTTTATCAACAACGAATAAATCCTAGAAGATCCTGCGTCACTCCTCGAAAGGCAAATTCCTATTAGAATCGTCACAAATTCCGTTCTCATCCGAATCGAATCAATTATTGTGCAAATTGCAATTATCTCGAATGAAATTAGTCTTGGTTGATGTGTAATGACTGATCAATTCGGTGCGATTCTTCGTTACTGTTAACACGAAATAATTTATGCGTGTCTGTCTTATACCGATGGATCGGACGCAACGGAAGCGATTCGGTTAATTAAAAAAATTGGATTACAGGCTGATCAGGAACGTTAAACGAAAATGGAATATCGTACAGAGAGAGAGAGAGAGAGAGAGAGAGGGAGAGAGTCTGAATAATTTGAGAGATGAGAATCCTCGCCTGTTTCATTTGGAATCTTTCGAAAATCCAATCGGTAAGCAAGAGCGCGAGGAAGTAATTCATTTTAAATATGTATCTGCGTTAATCCTCGGATGCATTTTTGTTGGACCAGGTCCATCTCTGCGAGAATTAAAATGAAAAAAAAATTCTTCGCAACGATATCAACCTCGTTGCAGTTATTTTCGTTCCACCCTTTTTATTTTTATCATTATCCCTTCCAAGAAAAAAAAATTCAAACTACATACAACTACGTTTGAAATATATAACAAAATAAAAAATAAACTCCAACAAATTGTTCGTCATTAAACAAATCTTTGTTGACTCAAGTTTATAGCACTCGATGCATCTATATTTAACGAAGGGCAATTACAAAAAAAAAAAAAACGTATTAATTATATCGTACGAGATCCTTTGATTTCCACTTTTCCACTGATTACAATGTGGAATACTTGTATACAATTTGCGATGTATAGAAGTAAGGGTAATTATACTTCTCGCTCTGATACTTTCGTCCTCGTATCCCATAATTGTTAATAACACATATCGCAATCTTTTTCTACATCTATATATATTTATATATTAACCCATAGTCTAGCTCTCTCTCTCTCTCTCTCTCTCTCTCTCTCTCTCTCTCTCTGTGAATTCCGTACCAAGTTAGATCACTTCGAACAGTCTGTGCCAGTTCGTTTTTCAATCCATCCTTCGTACGTTATGTTCTCCAACAAATCACGCTCTGACTCACACGAGTATTGCGATATAAGTTGATGGAAAAGATTCCAATACGATTCTACGATTCGAGTTTACGACTCCTTAGCTCTAAAATTACGATGACACAATTTTCATGCGATTTGATACCATTTAATGATTTTTATAAAACATATTAACAACGAATGATTTCTAAGAAATAAAGAAGAAAGAAAAACATTTTTTGTTTCAGCTCCGATTTGCCAATCTTTGTAGATTCGTTTCGTATTCGCGGTTTTTTTATGGTCAGGATTTAATAAGATCACGAATTTTTGCGGTTTCATGAGAGCTCGCTATACGTTCCAGTTTGCACATAATTACGACGCATTTTTTCACTCCAAATTGCAACCATTTTGAGATCAGACCTTTTTTTTTTTTTTTTTTTTCATTCTCTTTCCTCTTGTTCGTACTCTCCTGCTGCTGTGTCAGGGATCTCTTTCTTTATTCTATTTATTTTTTACTTCACCGCTTTGTCCTTCGGCCGCGGGGAAGCTTTGAACGGAGCCGCGACTTTTGTACCGTGTACACAGATCCCTATGCGCTACACCTATGCAATGTCGCAACCTGCAATTTCACGAGCTACTACCATAATATCAACTTTTCCAACAATCCGTATTTCAGATTTATTCCGGATAATTCGTTACTTCTTTATTTTTTATTATTTTTTTTTTTCATCGTTGCACACGCGAGATTTGCATTCGGACAAAGTTCAAGCCACAAGTTTACGTAGGTCGTTCGATCCTTATTTTTCTTAAGGTGAATAGAAGAAAGGTTCGAAACGAGTATAATGATCGAGAATCGTGAAAATGATTTCCGAGTTCAATTATTCCAGCCGAAAAACAATTCATTCGTGAGAAACTTAATCACCACGAAATTTATCGAATTATAAAAAAAATGTCTATGTATATAGCCATTATTTTGAAAGAATCAGAAATTTTCCTAAAATATGGAAAATGAAATATTTCTTACGGAATATTTCATGAAGATATTAATATCACGTATTCTAGACCGCAGGAGTGTCGTGGGAATGAGGCCGGTTCGCAGGATTTCGCAATTAGTGGTCGGAAAATTCAAAAGAATTTCTTCGCGTCGTTCCGCCGCTTCGACACTTCGTTGCGCACATTTTTATAAAATCATTACAAAAAAAAAAAAAAGAAAAAAACTAAGATATTTGGACCCGCAACGTTTATCTCCTGATTTTCAATTCGTCAGAAAATGCGATTTATCACAAAACGATTTAATTTCTGCCCAATTTATAATCGATATTTTCGGCAAAACGACATATTTCGTGATCGATCGGTTAAGGAGTTTCGGTATAGGCGATACAATGTTGCCATGCTAAACCATGTTAAAAGCACAAAAAATTGTCAAAAAGTTAAGAATTTTATAAAATTTGGTCAACATATTTCTAGTGCCAAATTTGACAATACAAATTTTTACAGATTTTTCTTCTACACAGTTATCGCGAGTAATTGAAGACCAAAGTTCATGTGTATAAGCATAGCGTTTCCATATATATAGGTATACACTTCGGGCATAAGAAATCTGCTTTAATGCCTAATTACTCGATAACTAAGTAGAAGAAAATTTTGAAAAAATTTGTGTCTTCGTACTTGATGTTGAAGAACATTATCACCGAATTTCATTAATTTCTTAACATTTTGCCTTTTGTACCGAAACTCCTTAACGAATGATTTTGTAATTGCTTTATCAATGATGTATTCGGAATATATTGTCACAATCACTTTATTATAAGTCGATTTAATTGAAATAAAAAAAAAATGGATTCTCGTGAGACGACGAGGCGAGAATAAAGTGCATTTTGGAGGGAACGGACGTAATTCGTACTATACATGAGTAATGCACTCTTTGGGAAGTGCGAGATGCATCCTTCGGCCGATTGGCGCGCGGTAGCGTGGCCAATCCGTAATTGGCACTCCACGCGCGGTATACGCGTATTAAGCGAGCATTACGATCTCGACTACTGTCGATCCACGGTTACTCCTTACATTTTTTTATACACCTATATATATATATATGCCTATGTTCAGAAATTTACCACTTCGTGTGTCGATCATTTTAGCTTCGTAAACACGCGTATATACTTTTGACAGTAGCTCGTTGTTTATTTCTCCGAAAAAATCATTATTTCCGGTTATCAAAGAAGCGGACCAGTGAATCGAATTGATAAGTACACATGAAATAATTGTGAATCGACTAATTCTTGGATCGTTTTATTTTTGTTCATATTTTTATCAGTCATTTTGATGAATAATTTATTAAAATAAAATGAATTCAAATAGTTCTATTGATTCGAGATTTCACGGATAACGACGATTCGTTGAACATTTCTGAGCAACGAAACGGCTCTTTTATTTCGTACGAATCACCGCCCGAGAGTTTTGCGCTAATGAAAATTTTCATTCCGGGTAAATATAGTTAGGAAAAACACATATCGGGCACGAACGAATGAATCGTAAGAGAATGAAAAAAAAAAAGAAAAAAAAAAGTGTAGCTTTATATAAAGAGACCACGGTGATATCTAGCGACGAAAGGTAATTTCGCGTAAATGAATGAAGCAAAGTGCGAAAGAAACGCTTCGCTGGCGCACAATTGAATCCGCTTTTGCCACGCTCGTAAAGTCTCATTAGACTTCCCGTTGGGTTTGCGATATTTCCGCGAATAAGAGTGACTCGTTTCTCTCCTCTTGTATATTATATACACACACAACTTGGTAAAGCGTCGAACAATGATAATTAGAATTGCGCCACGAGGGACAATCACGGCCGTACCAAACTATTACAAGTATATATATATATATATATATACATCGCGACGTGTAAAAAGTCTCAGTAACCATTCCGAGTGACCGACTAGCGATGGAGTCGTACTCTTTCCCTGCTCAGCTCTGTTACGACCTCCGGGGTTAATTGGATAATGTAATTGTCCGGTAATTACTCGAATTACCCGCGCGCCCAACCTCTCCGGCTCACATTGCCTCGTAAGCAATATTTGTGCCCACGAGCATCCTATACACGCGTTTAATTCTTCGTGCGTTCTCATGATCGACTGCAGTTTACCCGGGTACGAGAGATTGCGCGGGAAGATATATTAGGAATAATCGGGAGAATGGAAAAAGTTGCGGTTCTTTTCTTCCATCGATTCTTCAGGATTTAAGGAGTTTCGGTACAAAAGCCAAAATGTTAAGAAATTAATCAAATTTGGTGATAATGTTCTTCAATATCAAGTACGAAAAGACAAATTTTTTCAAAATTTTCTTCTACTTAGTTACCGAGTAATTATGCATTAAAGCAGATTTCTTATGCCCGAAGTGTATACCTATATATATGAAAACGCTATGCTTATACACGTGAACGTTTAGTCTTCAATTACTCGCGATAACTGTGTAGAAGAAAAATCTGAAAAAATTTCTGTTGTCAAATTTGGCACTAAAGAATATGTTGACCAAATTTTATAAAATTATTAACTTTTTGACAATTTTTTGTGCTTTTAACATGGTTTGGCATGGCAACATCGTATCGCCTGTACCGAAACTCCTTAAACCAAAAAAGGAAAAAAAAAGCTCTCACCCTAAATACAGAAGTGTGATTTCGTATGAGCGCTTTTAGCTTCGCGATTCCGCGTGGAGAAAACGAAAAAAAGTCGATATTTGTGTGATATTCTGGAAAAACTGGACTTCATGATTGATCAATTTATTTATTTATTTAGAAAATTTGACGGGCATACGCCCAGTTACAAGCCTGGAGGTGATGGTCCCATCTCCTATGCATAGGAGAAAAAAAGAAATACAAAAAGAGATAAAAGAGAATCAGTGTAACGAATCAGAGAGATCAATTGTAATGAATTGATTAAAAATGATTAAAATGTCGAATGAAATCCATTTCAGGAAGCCAGCAATGCTTCATTGAAGCTTTCGATCGCGAGTCAATTTTCTAGGGGAAAAAAGTCGAAATGAAAAAAAAGAAAAAAATTGTAACTCGATCAGAGCCCCCGAGGGTTCTTGCTCGTATCAAAATGAATGTTTTCAATGACTGTACAATTTCTTGTGTACACTGGTCGAAAAAAAATGGCTGTATGTTTATTGGAGGTCGACAGAAAGTGAGGAGAAACAAAGAGGAAGGAGGGAGGGGGGTGGGGGAAGAAGATCTGGTTAATGGGAGGCTGGTGGATCGCAATCGTTCGCCGGTAGCTCACATGAGAGCTCTTCGGTCTTTCCTATCTAAATTAGATCTGGAGCTAACACCGGGGCCAGTGTTTAGCGTAATATGGACAAGAACCTCTTACAGACCCTCGCGATGTTATAAACCTACCACACAAGCAAACGACACATATGCGTCCAAAACTTGATACATTTATACGTATACACGCGTGTGTATTTACCGGTTTGGTCAGGCAGAAATCGACGTGGAACGAGTTTTGAAAATCGATCGATCGATAGATCTAAGATTTGTGATTTCTGTGGGACGTTTCGAAATGAAGGAAACGAGAACAAAAAAAACGATCCGAAATTGTTTCTTCTCTTTCTCCGATTCCTCTCTACAAATTATTATATTAATCTGCATAGAAATTTAATTATCTTATTTATTGAGTCGTTATGAAAAAAAAAAACAAAAAAAAAACAGTAAATATAAACGATTGTATAAAATTTTAAATAAATTCTCATAAAAATATGTCGACCGACTCGATTTGAGTCTTTGATGATGAAAACATCTCGGATAGCTCCACTATGCTCGATCGCACTTATTTGAGTAAGAATTGAAAAAAAAAAATGAAAAAAAAAAAAAAAATCACATTTATTACTTTATACTAATGAAAACTGGCTCTTTCGACGTAGTGCGATACGTATCTCTGTAATTAATATTTTCACAAACTCGCTCGGTAATATAATCGTTCTAATAGAGCAGCCGCAGCATCGTCCCGTTTCTTATCGTTATATGTTAACGGACACGGTCTATCGATCTATGATGCAAAAATAAACCCTTTAATAAAACGACACACACACACACCGATTTATCGTTTTTACCGCTTCAAACTCGTATGTATACATGGAATATATGCTAAATTATCTCGTACGAACACGAGTTATCTGCAGATACGTGAGACAGTTAAATTTAAAAGATCGACGGTTCATACTCCAGCCAATAAAACTTAAGCGACCATAAAATTCAATTAGAGCTATATTTAACGAGGCGTTTTAAATAGAATCGCGTTTCACGGTATCGATTCATTTTACTCGCTTTTTTTTTCAACGAAAAAACACGAATCAACCATTTTTTTCAAACGAGAAATATTCACAATGATTTTTTTGTAATTTTCATTTTTTTTTTGCCAAAAATTCAAGGTTTTCAATCGATCTTAAGTATTCTGAAAAAAAAAAAATAACAGTGCAAGAAGTTACGAAAAATGTGTGAGGAAAGCAAGAAAATTGAATTCTCAAGAAGGTACATAATTTTAGACGTCAAGATGCTCGAAATAACCAACATCTTCGCATCATCCCCATTAGTTTTCATTGGTCAAGTATAAAGAAATACAAGATGAAAAAAAAATTGAAAAATTAATAAACGTAACGTGGCTATGAGGCAGATCGTTTAGCCACGGTAATAAGACATTTAATAAGCCAGGAATGCACTTCTCTTTCGGTGGATCTGAATATAATATACTGGGAAAGTGCTCGATCGTCGTATACCCTCGGTTCGTGGCTGGTGGACGATAACGACTAATTGCCAAATGAAATTACCTGATAGCCTGAGCGGCTATTAGCCAATGCTATGGCCGATTCGAAGCTACGGTAAAGCGCCGATTACGAAATGAGGCAAGCAATAAGGGAGAGCAGAAAAAAAAAACGGGAATAAGAAAAGAAAATGAAGAAAAAAAGAAAAAAAAATTTACTCATCGAAAAAGCATGCAGCGAGGGAAGAGAGGATGTATACGTTAAAAATGATCATCCTTAATGTACGAAAGTTTAATACGCTGATTACGAGAATGAGAGGGAGTTAAACGAAGCTCCTTCGACCCTATACCAAAGTCTTGTGCATTCTGACAGGAATGCATTTGTGCATGACATTTTTTAATGTCATGCACATTTCGATCATTCGGAAAATAATTTTAATTTGCCAATAACCGAAATATCATCGAATGAAAATTTGATGAATTTGAAATTCCAACGAAAAATTACTTGGAACAGTAGATCTGTCACAATTTCCCATAACTCGGATTCAGTTGAAAATATGAAGAGAACAAAATTTATATCTTGACTAGCTGTGCCTGCGGGCTTCGCCCGCCACATATCTAGCAGGAAAAATGATCAATTTTTAAAAATGTTGCAATTTTTTTTCTATACCGAATTAAGCATTCAGTCACCGCTCGTTTTGGTCGTTTTCCGATTTCCTTCGAATTGAACGAAATTGGAAATTGAACAAAATCGTTAAACTTTTTTTTTTTTTTGCATGTCTGTTGAAATTAAGATAACGAAATTTTACAAAACCACAAACTCAGTTTGAATAATGATCTTTAATCTCGTAAAAGAATCATTGTAATCGGTTCAGTCGTTTCCGATTGAAAAGCGGCCAAACATTTTTTAACGAACAGATTTATATATATATAGAGATGAGCTTTTCTTTACCGTCTCAATATTTTTCTCGGTTGGTCGTTAATTGCGCGAGCTTTAAAATCGCTTATGCGAATAAGAAACTCGGGATTCGTGAGAGTGCGGATCGCGTATACGCTCGCACGTGAATATACCTATATTCGTAGATGTGTATGTATATAATATGGATTTTAATGTGTGTACGAAGTACACATCGTCCGTAACTGTGGTATGGAAGCGAGGCCACGGGACCGGACCTATTACGAGCGATTACACCGCTATTAGTTACCTACCGGGTGTTCCGAGCTCCATGCCAAAGGGAGAGTATATAAAGAACACGAGACGAAGAGAAGAAAAAAGTGAAGAAGTATGAACCAAGAGACGAAGCGGAGAACTAAGGGCTTCGATATCGCGTGGGGATAGGAAAAGAAAAGAAAAACAGAGTAAGGATGACACGTGAGAGGAAAAAGGTGGAAGCTGCGAAAATTGCATATTCACTGGACTCTCGTCGCCTCATCGATGCGATGGATTTTATTTTACTGGAGTCAGTAAGGTCGTAGAGGTCATTTTTAAAATATTTTTTTCATTCAATCAGTCCAGGGAGAAATTGTTTCTTCTTCGTTAAGAATTCTTTTCTAAGATTCGAGGTAATTCGATATGGTTGAACCCATTGTTCCTCGAGAAGCTTAGGAACGGGAAAAAAAAAAAAAAATGAGTCACGAAACGCGGAGGCTGTAATCTGAAAGTGTCCGATAAGAGAAACTACCACGCATTAAATATTATCAGCGTCCTTGGATCCTAAAGAGCCTTTTTTGTTGTTGTTTTGTTTTTAAAGCAGGACCGACGTCGCGCCTCTGTCCCTATCTAGTCTAGACACGAGGATGAGACAGAGAAAAGAGAGAATATAAATGGAGAGGGAGAATGAAAGAGATCCGAAGTGACCGAGAGCGAGTCGCTCACCTGACAAGAAGCATCAGTGCGATACAGATGTGCTCGTAAAAAAAAAATCTGCCTTCGCTTCGGTTCTTGATATTTATCAAAGATGGACTTTCGTTTCAAATTGATCTATTTGAACGAGCATTTTTTCGAAATTCCTTAACGATTTGTTTCCGAAAGTTTTGTTCGTATATAAACTGAGAAAAAAAAAGTTATTGGAACAACAAAATGTCTACAATCGTGCCAATGAAATATATGATCATCGTAATGTCATGAAACCATAGAACGAAAACTTTAGTTTGTGATCAAACGTTTCAATTGACAAAACTTTGCCAATAACATCGATTTCTATTGAATCAAAAAAATTTTTTCCTTGTCGATCGATCATCTTACTCCACGGATTCGTATAAATGTTTCCGGGAGGAGAAAACCTGGTCAAGGAACATTATTTAGGACCAACATTAACCGGTTGTAATAATGAAATATTTGTGCGAGATCGTTTGATTAAAAACAAAATGTGTTTTTCCCTTTCAAACAAAGAAATTTGTTAAAAATTCTCCTTAAAGAAGTCATTTTGTTTGCATTTTCAAAGTTAATTTTGTATTTATTGGGATTATAACTCACCGAGTGAAAACGTCAGGATAATGAGTCCTGGAGAATGCTTTTTCGAGTTCTTCGAGTTGAAAGCTGGTAAAGGTAGTGCGATATCTTCGTTGTTTTCTCTTAGGAGCAAAGTCGTCAGCCTCGGCTTCACTTTCAGGACTCGTTGGGGCAGCCCTAGGGTGCGAACCCTCGTCCTCGGGTCTAACATCCTCAGTCGAGATACCCATTTGGTTAGTTTGATTCGATTGATGAATCGTTTGTTGTTGATGATGTTGAGCAGGCTGGTGAGCTTGATGGCTCACCTGAGTTATGCTCGAACTGCTCGTACTGCTTGCAGGGCTCGTCTGCGAGACGGCCTCGCTGCTGCCTCGCCCAGAATTATCTATCGACAAAATATAAATCTTTGTTTTCATTCAACGTTTGAAATTTTTTCATTGATTTTTTTCTTTCAAACAACTTAAAAAATATTCCATTCATTTTATTATCGAAGTCCCCGATTCATTTTTATCAGCGAATATTGAAGTGAAAATTCTCAAGTTTTTCGTTTGTATCGTTAGAGAAAGGCAGCTTGGTTGGTTTCGAATCCGCTCGATGAACAATTATTTATTTGATTCTCCACTAAAAAAATACGCCGGAAAAGCAATGCGGTATAGAGTTTCCGGTTGACGCGGATGAATTCTTTGGTCAATTATCGTAAAAAAAATAAGAGCGTATACATATTTTTACCTAAACCATTTGAGAAGCGGGGCTTTCCGAACCGAGATTTGGAATTTCCTAACCACTCGCGTCACTTCCTGCAGACGCGGTTAAAGTAGAAATCTAATAATATATTGCAAGATCTCACGCGTTATTTCAATACGTTCGATATCCGTCGACGACTAATCAACACTGAAATTTATAACTTGATCAATTAAGGAGTTTCGGTACAGGCGATACAATGTTGCCATGCTAAACCATGTTGAAAACACAAAAAATTGTCAAAAAGTTAAGAATTTTATAAAATTTGATCAACATATTCTTTAGTGCCAAATTTGACAATACAAATTTTTTCAGATTTTTCTTCTACACAATTATCGCGAGTAATTGAAGACTAAAGTTCACGTGTATAAGCATAGCGTTTCCATATATATAGGTATACACTTCGGGCATAAGAAATCTGCTTTAATGCATTATTACTCGATAACTAAGTAGAAGAAAATTTTGAAAAAATTTGTCTTTTCGTACTTGATGTTGAACAACATTATCACCAAATTTGATTAATTTCTTAACATTTTGCCTTTTGTACCGAAACTACTTAATAGTGTATGAATAACAATCATGCATCAGTACTTCTTTTGTCTCCCGACCGGTATTAGAAGTTTCTGTTCAAATCTAAAATCCACTCACAACTTTTCATATTCTACAGAATTTGATAATTCGGCATCAATAAAACAAATCCTGATGGATTGCAGTGATGAAAACGCGAATAAAATAAAACATTTATATCACATCAGGATCGAGTCAATTACGCATAATCGATAGTAATTCGCCGGAGCGTTCATTCCGAGAGCTTATTCACATAGCCCATAGTGCAAAAGGGAACGAACGATAAAATATATATGCGAGAGTCTACCTACTCATTCCTTTCACCGACCTTGCTGGGGCTCTCGCGTTAATGATTCTTGCGAGTTGTGTTTCTCTCTCTCTCTCTCTTTCGCATCGTCTGATCCGACACCTCGGCACGTTTGATGCCAGAATTATACACGGATATACATATATATATATATATACAACGACAGATGTATAGCTTTCAATGTGCCTGCTGCATTGCCCGTTACACGGCAATTTCGAATGGCAGATCTCGCGAACTAGCTCGTACAATAATTCTCCTTTTTTTTTTCTCCAATTCGATTCCATCATCGATTCGATCGTTATTTCTACACAGCGCAATGAAGAGGATTTTTTGTTTTTTGTTGCTGTTGTTGTTGTTTTTTTTTTTCATTCAAACGCCCCAAGCAGCTGTTTCGATGTGAAAAATATAAATAACGATAACAATAAAAAGTAAAAGAAACTGAACGAATGAATATTAAATTCCGTGTCATTTCCGGTAACGAGTTACCTGAATAAATCGATTACGAATATGATCAATAAATTGGGGCGCGAGACTCGCTTATCTTTATGAACTCGACGACAGGCGTTTTTATACAGAAAATACTTATTCAACGATTATTTATTTACGCGCGTGGTATGTACACGCTGAACGTATCGGACACATTGGAAAGTTACATTCGAAAAAAATCTTTGGTAATTGTCACATTTAATCGGACGATCGATCCGGATGATTTTTGTTTTTCAATCGAAATAGCTCAATACCTATCTACAAACACCAAGAGACACAATAATATTTGACTGAAAAAAAAATAACATTGCTCCCATGAATTTGATTCGAGTGAATTGAGATAATTAAACTCGGAAGATCCCGTGTACTTACAGAGTTGAATTTTGTACGAGCAATAAGCACCAGGCACATAATTAATTACGAATTTGTCGGCAACGTTGCACACCGGTAACGAAGCATATTTATTCATGAAGTCATGATCCAGAAACAAGCATCAGCACAATTACGAGGAGCGTTGTGTTTATTTTCTTTTTCTTTTTATTTTATTACATTTTTCTTTTCATCAAAAGTCCGTACAAGTTTATCACGAAGCTTATATACCGCGTATATCGTGGAATAATTAAATTATTTTCTTAATGAAGATGTATCGAAAGTGCGCGATTACACTTCCAAGAATTCCTCGTTTCAGTTGCTCGAGAAAGAAAAGAAAAAAAAAAAAGAAGAAAAAAATACATAAATAATAATGAAAAAGAAATAATGTAAAGCTCGCTTTTCGAGGGCCAAGACTTTTGTCGATTACTAACGAGTATAGCTCTTGCTTGCTGCCGTTCCTTCTCCCAAGGCAGGGGAACACTCGATCGGTTCTCTCGGACGCGGCAACTTTTTAATCGACTCGATTTATCGGAAATGAGCTTATAATGCACAACCAGGTAGCCCGGGCTGCGTAATGCCAACGATAATGCTGGATAACCTTAGCAACGATTTTTTCTTTATTTCATACACGCCGATCGAATCTCCTATAGTTCACTTTCCTTCTATAAGCTTTCATTTATCAGCATATATATATGTAATATGTATACACGTATACACATAGGTGAGGAGTGCGTAAAACGTGAAAAAGAGCTCCATGGTAGCTCTCAACACTATAATGGCATTAAATGGTACCTACGTCTCGAGGTGCCTCTTAAAGCTCCCCTCTTGACGTTCATCTCCGCGTATACGCTCGTCTATATAGACAAGTATTTCTCATGTATATATATATATATATATATATATATATATAGAGGCATATAATACGAGTAAACCTGAATTCCGGCATCGCAAAACACGTCTCGTTCGTTATTAACTGAAAATTACCGAAACCAAAATCTAATTCGCGTAAACACCGTAATTTCACGGGAGCGCAGTTTCATAAAGGGCTATACCCAAAGGTTTCTCTCGTATATAACTTTGTGTATGTGTATGGATGAGGATATATAGATTGCATTGGCTCGCGATCGTTTCCCGGGTTCTTTCACCTTCTTAATTTGGCACAGATCCTCAGCACTTGACTCACGATCGATATTCCAGGAGGCACGAGATCCTATTTTATTTTTTCTGCAAAACTGTCCAAAAATCAATTCTCGATGTCTCAGGAGCCCGACCCTTTGGACCCCAGTAGTTTCGAGAGAATGAATGATTTTTTTTATCTCGTGACGACGACGATCGTCGCTCGAATAGATTAATTATTTACCGAACGTTTTGTTATTTTATAACGATACACGCTGAAATTATATTTTGTTGCTTATTCATGAGGTTTGAATTGTTCGTAATTAAAGTTTAAACATTACTCTCTAAACGAGGGACTCGTGTGACCTCGTTAGTTAGCATAGATTTCGATCTCCATTGTTAAAAGGAATAATAATCTAAACTACAACATCATTTTTGCTCTTTTTTTCTCTCTCTCCCTATTCGCTTGTTTCTCTCACATATATGACTCCAATTACGTAGACTATAAAATTTTTCTTAGATCAATTAAATCCTGTACTACTTGCGAGAATATGACGAGAATAGTAATTTCACACTTTTTATCAATTGTTCGATAATTAAAGTCAATAATGTTCTCACAGTGGTCGATTGTTTCTCGGAACAGATAATAAATCAAAAATTACAATATTTTCAATGATTAAACCACTCGATTGTAAACATGAACGATTTTTGCATCGAGACACTCAAGCACTATTCGTTCAATGCAATTTTTCTTGCTCGGTACGATCAACAAAGAAAATTGATTATAAATAAATCATTTTCATGCAGAATAGAAAGAAAAAGGAAAATTTCAACAGCATTTTCATCGATTTTCGAGAGCGATCGATCGCCCGAAAAGAATTTTTCTTCGATTGATCTAATACCTTGGTACGATTGGCTCGACTTTATGACGGACCGGAGTTTTATAATGGCCCCTTAAGCCAGTGCACACTGGCACACGCGAGTTGAATTTACGAGCACGTTAATTAACGCAGTGTAATAAACTAATTAGCCAACTCATTGGGGTCGCTTAAATGTACATATATTATTGCTACACATTTACGTGGCCATGCAGCATGTAAAATAAGCGTCTAATAACCTGCTTAACCGGTCAATCATTGGCTGTCCACATTCTGAGCGATCGAGATGAAAAAAAAAACAAAAAAAACAAAAAAATTGTAAGAATATCTTCACGTGAGAAAAATCATTTTCCTCCCTGGAGCAACTCTCCATGGGGAATCCCATTCATCGTTTCCCACATATTCGGAGCACTAAAAAAATAAAAATGCATCGAACCGACACAAAACTTCATTATCAAAACTGATTTATGAGCCGACGATCGAACATTCGAAAAACATTGAAAAAATCTTAAATCGGACAGATCAATTCAAGATTAATTATTGACACGTCAGATAAAGTTCCACTCGCGATAAAATGTTCCATACATACGAGATATATACGCAAGTGTACTTGTCCGTATATGCATAATATATATATCGCGGCTGAGTGACCGAACAGGGCACTTTCTCGTGAATCATACTTGCAAATTCGCAAGCGTACTGCGACATACTAATAGACGCATCAATGCATCCTGTGACAAGTGATATATATATAGAACGAACGCGAGATCGAACACCCGTTCCGGCGCTCTTGCGATCCTGAGATTCGATATCGTTGATACGTAAAGCTTATTTATTATTTTTTTTCGATTTATTTATCATACGTGTGTATAGAAATATCGATGTCCACGTATATAGACGGATGAATACATAAATATACATAAATGACCAGGAATTCTGAGCATATAGCGACGAATTGACACGGCGACGAAGCAGAGATCGGGGCGCGGAGAGCAATTATGAATTATCAAGGATTCTTTAAGTCGGACGCCGCCGTTCGCTGGACCATCGGAGAGCATCATCACCGCGAAGATTATTGCGGCGAAGCGCGGCGAGATACAAGAGAACCGATAACGCCGAAATATTAACCTCTTTACGTTATAAACTATCGGCGCATGCTTTATTTTATAGATATATCTACATGAAAAGATGATTTGTGGGTAAGATAATATCAACATCCGAGTCGCAGGACATGAAGAAAATTCATTTACTTCTCAATGATGAAACTTGCCATCTCTTTATCCTCGAGCTTTCGTATTACCAATTATATTACGGTATATGTGTATGTAAGTGCGGATAAATATGTCGCTTCCGGTATACGCAAATGTTCCGTTTACACGTGCCGGTACATGCAAACTGTACACGATACAAGCTCCGCCTTTATCGCTCGATTTACAAGATACTTATTGTACAGGGAGTTCTTGGTGATTTTTTTCTTCTATATCTTGTCTGGATCGAAAGTAAGAGAGATATAGAGAGAGGGGAGAGGGAGAGATAAGTGTTTTCCCCTTTGTCGTGCGAACTCACCAGTTCTCGGATACACCAAGAATTTTCGTTTAATATTCATGAATCGAGAGATGAATTATTATTATTATCACAAAGTGCATAAATATGTCTGTAATTATAATCTGGAGTTTAGAAAAAAACAGATAAATCTTTCTGTTTCAATACAACAGGATATGTAGAAGAAAAATAAAAAATTAATTGATTACGTACAGAATGTGTGTGCATGAGTTGAAATACGTTGGAAGATTGCTCCAAATGGAGGGTGCAATTGCTCTTGTCTCTACCTACACGGATGTTGATTATGTTTTTGGTCCAATAAGTGACACATTCATTTCTTTATCAATATATGTATTCACAGTCTAGAGATTTCTTTTAATTAATTCCGATTGGATCCATCTTAGTGATCGTTTGTTTCAATTCTTTTGGAGAATTCTTTCTTCTTTCAGCGGTGTCGTAATCTTTTTTATTTTCTTTTTTTTACATCCGGCAAATCCACTATGCAAATTCTGTATTAATTTTCTGCAGAGAAATTATCCTTTGTTCGATTTAAGGAGTTTCGGTACAGGCGATACAATGTTGCCATGCTAAACCATGTTAGAAACACAAAAAATTGTCAAGAAGTTAAGAATTTTATAAAATTTGCTGATCATATTCTTTAGTGCCTAATTTGACAATACAAATTTTTTCAGATTTTTCTTCTACACAGTTATCGCGAGTAATTGAAGATTAAAGTTCACGTGTATAAGCATAGCGTTTCCACATATATAGGTATACACTTCGTGCATAAGAAATCTGCTTTAATGCATAATTACTCGATAACTGAGTAGAAGGAAATTTTGAAAAAAATTGTGTTTTCGTACTTGATGTTGAAGAACATTATCACCAAATTTGATTAATTTCTTAACATTTTGCCTTTTGTAGCGAAACTCCTTAATGACGAAATAGTGAAAAGCTACGGGGGCGGATGACAAAAAAATGATTGCTGAACAGAAAAGGACAGAAGGCTTATTATTATCAATAATTATCGCGGTAGCCTGAATATATGCATCGCCGATCTATATTAACGCTCGATACTAGAGAAATTTTCATTTTTTACTTCTCCACTAGAAATCAATCGAGCAACGGGGAAAGTTGCTGATTATTTTGAATCGGCGCACGTTTTTGTACGTGTGTGTATACGCGCGCGTATAGTGTGTCACGAGGTGCGAGCGAAAAGAGGCAAGAACGAGAATGGTCATGGACCACAGTCCGCAGCTTTGATACTCTCGTATCGTTGTTTTTTTTTTCTTTCTCTCTCTCTCTCTCTCTCTCTCTCTCTGTCTCTGTTTTTTCTTATCGCACCGTGCATACATATGTATAAAGTAGCGTATTTATAAGTGGTACGAGATTGGAATCGGTGCCGGGACAGTTGGTCGGTCGGTTCGTTAATTACAAATCCACTGTCAACGCGCGTAACGTTCAATTAGAAAGCTAATGGATCAGATTTCGCGCTCGCTGACCGACGCGCGCGTCTTTACCAATTCCATCTTTCTATACGTACATATATATAAATACAGCCGTGAAGGAAGAAAAGTTCAGTTTGTGAATTCTTCGTCTTACGACTCTCAAGAGCTACTGAAAAAAAAAAAAAAACAAAAATCCAATAAATCTTCATCACAAATCCCATGATCCGTGCGGTGATCATCAGCTGGGGAGTCTCGATTCCAAATGTGAAAAAAAAAACATCGAAAATTTGGTTTAAATATACTTTTTTCGGGATCTTGATTCGGGGTATTTTTTTAAAATCAAAAACACATGAATGATCGCTTTTTTGCCCTTTTTATATCAATTTTCATGAGAAAGACTCCAAGAACCACTTTTCGGGCAATTTTTAAAAATCGTTTCCACCGTTCGCGTGGCCAAACTTTCTGATAACTTTTTTTTCCCTTTTTCCCATAATTTGATTCAATAGAAAATGTCAGGACAATAAAACCAGGTAAAAATCGATCGGAGAATATAAAAGCTAGGAAAAAAAATCGAGAAACAAAGATAGCGAGAAAAACCGAAGGGGAGAATCGAGAAACAGACCATTTTCAATACGTTTCTTAATAGCTCATCGCTTGACGCGTTTCCACGCAAGAGCACCATAAAAGCGATGATTTTTTTTTCTGCTTCAGCATTGTGTCATGAAACTCTTGAAAATCCCTCATGTTTCAAGTACTTTTAGGTACTTAAAACGAAGAAAATTGTTTCCAATGTATTTCCCGCGTTATGAAAATTTCTAAGAAAACTTGAGCACTTGGATGAAAAAAAAAAAAAAAAGATCGTTTCCTGTCCATGAGATATCGGGAAATCGATTGATCAGCTACGAGCCATGCACGAAGGTCTGTAAACACGATTATTTTTCTATAAAAAAAAAAAATAAACGAATGGGACATAAAATTCTCGCGGATTCATCGAGTTCTTAATACCGTGGGTGGATTTTTATCTCCATATCCGCGATCGTGCTATCGCTGGTTGGACTCTCGATCTTTATTTTTCTATTGCTCTCCCTGCTCTCGAGGTGCTATTTCGCGTTCTCTCTTTTCCTCACTCGTTCCGGCGAGCAAGAACCTTTCGATAATTATGTTGTAAGGATCGCGCGGCGTGTTAACGGCGATAGTGGTGCGTGTAGGCAAACATATATACGCGCGTAAAAGGTGGCTCGCTATAATATTACGTGGGGGCCTCACGCGTTCTTTCCTCTCTCGCTGCGGCCCTCGTTCCGCGAGCTTGAACACTCGATGTATCGATGGCGCGCGCGCGAGTTGCATCTCGGGCTCCAAGATCGTTAGACGCAGCCTCCGGTACCCGGGAAATCTTACGTGTGCATATAGAGAGACAGAGATGAGAAAAGAAAGCAAAAAAAAAAAATTTCTTTATTCACGAAGAGACGAGTGGGAGTGAGAAAACGTTGAACGCGCTACATCGAAGGCTCTTTTCTATCCTTTTCTTTCCAGTGTCTTCTTCGATATATTTATGAGACATCTCGATAGTCGCGTTAATAACAAGGAAGCCGCATCGACGAATATCCTTGAAATCGATTTTTCAAGTCTTCATATATATTCATGAATACATGTATGTATGCGTACGTGTGTATGATTCGAGGATGAGAGAAAGAGAGAGTTTAATATATGAGAAACGATTCGCAAAGTGCAATCGCGCGGTGCGCGCGGATGGCATTTGTGATTATTTACGATCATACACCCATTGTTCGCACTATATTATGTGTCCATGCGTTTTTATATGCCGTAAATAGCTCTAAACATAAATCATTGTTACTCCAAAACAAATGCTGCAACGAAATCTGTTCGAGCATTGATTATTTTGATGAGGCTCGTTAAAAATTCTTCGACTTTGTTTCCCAGATTCTCCAAGTGTACAACATTTAGTAGTTAATTCGAATGAGAACGTATCTTGTATGATAAATTCCATCGTTTCGTACATATTATTCATTTCAATTATCGATCGATAGTTTCTTTGAATTTCTCGACAACTATTTTACATTCGTTTTAAGGAGTTTCGGTACAAAAGGCAAAATGTTAAGAAATTAATGAAATTTGGTGATAATGTTCTTCAGCATCAAGTACGAAAAGACAAATTTTTTCAAAATTTTCTTCTACTTAGTTATCGAGTAATTATGCATTAAAGCAGATTTCTTATGCCCGAAGTGTATACCTATATATGTGGAAACGCTATGCTTATACACGTCAACTTTAGTCTTCAATTACTCGCGATAACTGTGTAGAAGAAAAATCTGAAAAAATTTGTATTGTCAAATTTGGCACTAAAGAATATGTTCGCCAAATTTTATAAAATTCTTAACTTTTTGACAATTTTTTGTGTTTCTAACATGGTTTAGCATGACAATATTGTATCGCCTGTACCGAAACTCCTTAAAAAAAATGTTTATTCGGAGCAAAAAAAGACAAGTATATTCCTCATACTGTCTTTACAGATCGAATACAGTTATTCGCTTCTCACTTAGACCACAGAACAGTTGACCGATGAATATAAGGCGCAAAATGCCGAACTCTGGAAAATCGAATAATCCAATGTCGCAATGCCATTTATACGGTATAATAAAGACAGAAAAGAAGAAACGAGATACAAACGAGAAAAGTTGAAAGAAGGAGAAGAGAATAAAGAGAGAGAGAGAGAGAGAGAGAGAGGCGATACAATCGGAGATTTATTCAAGCAAGCGTAAGATTTATTTTCATCTCGCGCAGTTGTTACGCCGACGTGCTTTGCGGAGAAGAGATCCGAGCCGACAAGAGTTGAGCATTTACCATTTACCATTCATACTCGCACTAACACGGAGGCAGACGCACATACATGTGTATCGTTGATGATCGGGCAATTCAGCTTTATATCAGCTCGCACACTCGTCGCTCTCAACGTATCTTTATATATATGTATGAATTCATAAATGTGCTCAAAAGCCACAGGCTAGATTAGAGCGAGAAAGAAGAAGAGAGACGCTAAAAAAGATGGACGATATGGGAGGTTGGGGTAGATTAATCCCGACATTGTCCGGTAGCTAACAGGTTCGGTCACGGTGTGTATGCGTAAGCGGTTTAATTACCGGGCACCGCGCGACTCGAGACCGAACCGCGAACGCAGAAAACCGACGAGCCTCTCTTCTCTTCCTAAGATCGCGGTTAACGATTTCTATCGTTCGATCGTTCCAGAGAAAGAGAAAGAGGGCGAGAGAGAGAGAGAGAGAGAGAAAGCGAGAGCTCTCTGTGTATGAGAGATCATGCTGGTCATCCTGTAAATCCAATCATAAATCGCCCCTGGGCGATGCAACCGCGTGTCTCATATATATATATATATATGGCAGGATATCGGTATGTGAGGATTTTTTTTTCTCGTTCGTATTTGTATGAGCTCGCGCAGCCTCACCCGGCTTGATTGTAATGCTTCTTAGACACGAGACTGAATCTCACTCAATGAGGAAAGCCTCTATTTACTAGTGAGTGAATACAATGGATCGATAAAAGTTGACGATTAATTCAATTGATTAAAACAGATGTTTGTTCAACATTGAGCTTGTACGAAGTCTGTTTTTTCTTTATTTAAAATCGACGTTCGACCGTTAGTTAAAGAGTGAAATAATAGCAGCTGCGCTACAATTATCGCAACTGTTTATTTATTAGCTTTTCATGCAAATACATATGCAGAATGCTTTTTTAAACGTTTTTTTTACTCCCCTGGAGATGCAATTTTTCCGCAATTCACAGTTATGATTGATCGCAAATTCCATTACTCGGAATATTTAATCGCTTGATTACATCGACTATTTATACGAACGGAATAATCAGTGGGAAAAATATAATTACGTTTTGTGAATAGTATATTGAATGAAAAAAAAAAAAAAACCAAATGAACTAACTGCTTTTTCACGTTTATGCGCAATGTTTTTCGAGTTTTAATGTGGCGTTGATTGATTCGTTTGAGCTGATAATTTCATAATGAACGTTTCAAGGAAAATCTGTATGCGCACATATGTTTTTTTTTTTTTTTTTTTTTTTTTTCATCCTATTCAACGCTTCGATGGGATTTTAATTGGAGGAAACATCATATTTTTCAACTCATATTTATTATTGATGTTAATTTTTAGTAGGAAAAGTTACGAGACTCTTGAACACAATCGAGCACAGAGATGTATCTCTGTTAATTCAAATGGCCATTATTTCACGATCGGTAAAAGTTAATCAACGTATGAGATAGTGTGTACATTAGACTGATTCGAAAAAAATTTTTTTTTTTTTTTTCTTGCGCATTCACGTGCGATAGTTAGACAGCAATAAAAGAGAATTTCTGTTAAAATCTGAGCACGATAGCTCAATTTTTAGAGGTCGCTATCTTGTCTTTTGTATATTTTTAATTTTTTGAAAGAAATTATTAAGAAACAACTTAAATACAGCATCATGTGAAATAACAATTATGTTATGATAACATTCAACAGCTGTTCCGTAACAAAAATAGACTTCAACAATGCGAAAAAGGTCGTAATATTCACATATTGAATCCTGGTAAATAAGGAATACCATGTATACTATCACTATTCGTATCGCTTGATTGATACGCACTTCATTCTTTCTATTTCTTTTCAGAAACCTCACTTTGATAATAGTTTTCTATATGGCATGTGTCAAATGTTTAAAAATGCAGCATTAAGTTTTATAAAAAATTAACTTGTTCTGTTTTCAATCTTGTTTTGATTTTTTCTCGGCCCCTGCGTATTACATTGCGCATATTAGCTAAGTATGCTAATGCGCATATTACTGCTCACGTCACCTTGTAGATCAACACAATTTTTATAGATATTTTTTGTGCTTTCGTTTTTTTTTAATCCAAAATTTATTTGCTTCGGAAATCTCAGTTCATTTTTTTTCATTGGATTTAAATTTCATTTCATTGAAAAAAATGTTTCATGTGTTCAACACTGTCGCGCTGTCAGCGCTGACAGCGCTCAACGGGTTAGTTCGACTTGCACACTATACCGCGCGTAGTATTACTACTATATTATGAGCAATTACAGCGTCCAAAGCGAACGCATTTTGAGCGCTCACAGCGCTGAAATCGTGCAACTCGAACGTACCCGAACAACCCGAAGCGTAGCGCCACTGAAACATTTTTTTCAATGAAATGAAATTTAAATCCAATGAAAAAAAATGAACTGAAATTTCCGGAGCAAATACATTTTTGATAAAAAAAAAAAAAAAACGAAAGCACAAAAAATATCTATAAAACTTGTGTTGATCTACAAGGTAACGCTCATTAGAATGCTCAGAATGCTAATATGCGCAATGTAATACGCAGGGACCGAGAAGAAATCAATACAAGTTTGAAAACAAAACAAGTTAATTTTTTATAAAACTTAATGCTGCATTTTTAAAGATTTGACACATGCCATATAGCAAACTATTATCGAAGTGAGGTTTCTGAAAAAAAATAGAAAGAATGAAGTGCGTATCAATCAGGCGATATGAATAGTGATAGTATACACGGTATTCCTTATTTACCAGGATTCAATATGTGAATATTACAACCTCTTTCGCATTGTTCAAGTTACGGAACAGCTGTTGAATGTTATCATAACATAATTGTTATTTCACATGATGCTGTATTTAAGTTGTTTCTTAATAATTTCTTTCAAAAAATTAAAAATATACAAAAGACAAGATAGCGACCTCTAAAAATTGAGCTATCGTGCTCAGATTTTAACAGAAATTCTCTTTTATTGCTGTCTAACTATCGCACGTGAATGCGCAAGAAAAAAAAACAAAAATTTTTTTTCGAATCAGTCTAGTGTACATATACGAATTAGACAGATCTCTTGTAGACAAGGATAATTGGTGATTTCCGAGAATACTGCAGAGATAGATATTTTTCTGTGCCCCGCTGGGGAGAGTACAGAACGAATGAGCGAAGCGTTTGCTACTGTACACGAGATTTTCTCGGTTAGTTTATAGACTCTGATATCGCAGCCAATCGTGATTGCAATAAATTGATGGTTGGATATCCGTGGGCTCCTTGGGAGCATTAAAACTGTGAGGAGTAAGAGAGTGAAAGATTGAGATAGCACAGACCGTATGAACCGAGAGTGAATGCACACGTGTTGCGAGGTACAGCAACGTGTTTTATCGTGATATATTATCTCATTGGTAAAAGCACAGTTGGATTAATCAGATATTACAAATACAAAATTTTTACAATCGCATATTAACGTTCGATGAAAAAACATAGTCGGATTGAGGATTGATGAATTTCATTGCGGAGTCGAGTCGTCACGCGTCTACATGTGTCAATTTGTTAATTGATTGTTTCGATTACGGAAGAAGCAATGACGCATAGAAGCTCGAGGCGTTAAAATAATTAAGAACATGATTGGTTCGTGACTGGAAAATTAATCGAGACAACGCAAGCACTATATTCGATCGAGGCAAAGTTTCGAATCAGAGAGATGATAGATCGAAAGAAAATCATTGCGACTTACTGGTTTTTTTTTTAAATTAAATCCTGACTGCATTTTATATGTACATTGAATGCCCTGCGATATTTTATCTTCGATACAAATTAACGAAGCGCACAACAGAATAATCACACGCAATCATTAGCACCGCCGTTAAAAATAATAAAAAAACGATTGACGTTGACTTACCGATTTTTTTTTATATATATATCACGTCGAGGGAAAACCTCGTTGTGACGAAACCGCGTTTAATTTCAATGGAATTACGTAAGGTTTTTTTTTGCATTTACTCTCGTAATTGAGTAAAATAGAAAAATTGAGCAATTTCCTCGATGCATAAAGTATCAAACGAGTGTAAACAATTCGAAGAAAATTTCTTTATTCCTTTGTATGAGTATTCGAATCGTTATTCAATCAGTTCAACGATATTGACCTTTTCAACGGTCAATTACATTTTCTCTTATACACAAATTGCCGCTTATCAGAACTGAAAATAAAAAAATAAAAATAAAAAAATATTTAATTCGTTATCATTGTAAGTATTACCGGAAACGAGAAAAACGGCATAAAAGAGCGAGAACGTAGACAGCTGCTTCAAGGATATTTGCCCTTGTGATAATTCCGAGAACAATTAGTGATCGAGATGACGACAAGGGAGAGAAAAGATCGAGTAAGTTTTCCCAAGTGAGAGAAAACCTACGCCAGGATCGTGCACCGGTGGATTCGCTTTTTACGCTAGCGTGTCTAGTTCGTGTCTCTACATACATTTGAACCTTAACGCGTGGAGCGATGTCCACGTATACACAGAGAAAAAAGAAAACATGTACAAATGTATTTTTATATATATTTAGATAAGTAGAAATATGCGAGTGTTCGTATGCCCACGATAACAATTATCTTCAGCGCTCATAATTATCCACAATGTCACGTCTAATTACTAAATTGAATCACGAGCAAGGAATTCTTTCTCTCGACTGTTTTATCGTACCGTGTATAGAAATATAGTCGTACAAATCCATGTGCGCATTCGAGTCTTACGTGCTTCGTCGAAACAATAAAATTGAATAGAAAAAAAAAAATAAAAAATATCTTATATCTTCGAAGCTTCGATAAAACGTGACTGATGATATGAAATTAGTGATACACGCTTCGTAGAACTCGAAACGTTGGTACATTGTAAACTCCCGAGAGCTCGTAATTAAACGTTGAAAAATTCATTATTCAATAACCACCGTCAGTTAAAATAATAATAAGACAGAGAGAAGGAGAAAAATCAAGAGAGAGAGAGAGGGGGGGGGGGAGGAGGGAGGGAGGTCTGACTAATTATGTTCTGAGATGTAAACTCATCCAGTATATCTATATAGTTTTTCAACATGCCATAAAGAGCAGATTATACACGCTAATCACTAATCGTCTAATCAGCAATCATTGTTCTTTCTTCGTAACCAGGCAATATGTATATATATATAGTCATGTAATCATGAATGCTTTCGATACGTGTGCACTGTCTATCCACGTCAAGATGTGTGTGGCTTCCTGAAAAATACATTCCCTTCTCTCGAAGAGGCATCAATCTCCAAAAAATTTGAGCGTTTCCCCCCCCCCCCCCCTCCCCGATGGAATGTAATTATGAAACATTATGACCATGCCTTGCCCGGCCCCCTGTAATTAAATTTAATAACGATGAAAAAAAAGGCATATGGGAAGTATATAGAAAAACTTGGTGTAACTAAAAAATCCCATCAATTCTCTCAAACGAGAATAAGCTTCGGGAAGAATACTGCTTTTTTTTTATTTATTTTTTATTCTTCCTTCGTAACCTTGTGACGTGAGACTGATCAGCTCTGATCAATAATAAATTAATAACAACTGCAAAAAAAAACTTGCGATAAGTGCAATTGATACCGGCTAAGATAAACGCTGATCAAACTTGTTTTCACGAGAATTAAATTGGAATGTATAGCTCTGAGGTTTGACGATTGCTATGATTGAACCAACACACTTATCCCTTGCTCAATTATTCACGAGATTTATCTCAGCAGCGTTCTATTATTTTGTTCAATAATATAATGAAATATATAATATAATAAATAATTAAAGAAATATATGGTAGAAATTGCTTAATTTCTCAAGAAGATTTTCTCTATTAAAGACTGTGTGAATCGTGTGTCTTAGCCCAGCGATTCCATACTACACTTCAGCAAGAGAAACAGACCGACAGGGAATAAGAGAGTCGAGACGACGATGAGAAAAGCACAGCAAGTTTGAAGCAGCAGCAGCAGCATCGCGGCTTCTTGATTAATGGCGGGTAATTACACTTTTTGCCGGCCTTGGTAATTGTTAATAATTGATCGTAATCATTATGCCTTTTTAATCGCATTAGAGAGCCGGGCGTGCTATTCTACCAGTTCTTTATACCGTATATCATACAAACGTATATATATACGTCTGTATATTAATACACCGCTGGTTTCATCGTCCTGAATGCAGTGCCTGGATTACGCAATGGAAAAATTGTTTCTCGCGTGTTTCTACATCCATATACATATCGAATGATGACCAGTGACAGGGGAGATGAGGAAAGGAAGTACGAATACTCGCTTCGACCGATTCCCGGCTCTCTGGTCTATACTCCTGTCTAGTTTGAACCGGAAATAAGTTCTTCTGGCAATCGAAGGGTGTAAAAATTTCACATTTTTACGTTGATCATTAATTTTTCGTGAGGATTTAGCGGATAGAAGATTTTCAATCGAAAATTCAGATCGAATCTTACATCGCGGCAACGGTTTCTCCGCGCCACCAGGATGGTCGTGGAGGTAATTTACGTCGAAAAAAAGAATCGATTCGCGGTGGCAGGTTTATTAAAAATAAAAATAAAACAGAGTGGATCGCGCACACTTAAAATTTGTGCTCGCTTTGCATATAATTGTCGAGAAAGGGCGATGTTCGGTGTAATCGAGAAATTACAATCGCGAGAGATCTCGTCTCACTCCACCCGACCAGCTGCTTTTTCTGAAAAGAATTCGGCCGAAAAAAAGGATCTGGGTGAAGGAGAACGAAGAGGCTGGAGCACGAAGTTCCAGAGCAGCAGCATTACCTCTGAAATCGACGAGGAGGGAATATAAGTCAGGGAGCCGTTGGGCCCCGATGTCTGAAATTAAGGATCTCTTTTTTTCCTTCTTTTTCTTTTGATCTTGCAATTTTTTTTCTCTTTTTTATTTTCAATCCTCGTTCATCGTCCTTCAGACCAACGTCTTTTCGCTCCGAAAGACTCAATTGACCGCACCGTATGTGTATACGAGTGTTCATATCCGAAGAGCAAATTTTTCTCATACACGAAAATCGAGTTCCTCATACATTATGAAAATCACGATTGAGCTCACACATTAACCATCTACGTGTATACTATTACTCCCAGTATATCTCGTAAGTAATTTCAAAACGTTCAATTTTGATCCTTTAAACATCTGCTTGCGAGCTCAATTCGAACACCGAAAAATTGTTATCTCCTCTTGAGCCTTCAACCTTTCGAACGAAAGTGCCATAAAACTAATAATTCCCTTATCATTTATCGCCCTTCCGTAATCAAACAAAACTTACTCGCCATTTTAATTCGCGTCAGATTTATTAGCCAGTTCGATCTTCCGAGTCACCGGTTTGTTTGCTCGCAATAATAATCAACAAAAAATAGACCGAATAGTAGCTGAGAGCTACATGTATAAGTAGAATTCGCCGCGAGCATGTTACCTCGCTTGCCCCATTGTTTCGCGTTTCCAACGGAATCATAATTAAGGAGATCGAGAGATAGATAGACCAACCGAGTGGCCGCTTTGTTCTATCTGTGTGAATATAGTATACCTGAACATACATATAGTCTTACACGGGCTCACAGGAGCGTTTCATCGTCATAAGTTCTCCACCAACGAATTCCATCTCTTATCCTCTTTGCTCTTTTCAACGCTCGCTCTTCTCATTACTCTTTCTCCAGCTCTCTCCCTCTCTCTCTCTCTCTCTCGTCAAGTTTAGTCTCGCTATGTAAAGTCATATTTCAGTAATTCCCCATAGTAATAGATGTACCCATGTACACCATGATACTATACATATATATAATCGAAATGCACAGTCTTTCCTGGCGCAGTTTCGAGCAGCAATTATTATTCAATTTCCGTAACTGTACTTATCTTAACTCGAATGTCACAAGCGCTTTTAAGTCTCTAAAGTTTCAAAGAAGCAGGAGGAAACAAAGTTAAAATAAAAAGGAAACAACAGCATAACCCTTCTCCCTTTCCTGCTACCTTCTGACAACTTAGTTCGTGGCCTTTCGCGCGCCGCACGCCTCCGGGGCAATTGCTCGTTCGCGGGACCCAGAGCACAATTAAAGCCCATTAGCCGACGGATCCTGGCGTGACTGCGACATTGCGCGCACGGACAATTTTCATCGTAGATCCCGTAACCGACACCCTTGACATTCTTTATACATATATACATACTTTTGTACATATACGTGTAACCCCAATGCTCTTACTCGCCGCACAATTCACTCAGACAAAATCTTCGTCATCAAATATTCCAACTGATTAAGTGTTGTCTGCGGATGTGTCCTGGGGAGAAACAATCCTTGGTAGCTTGCAGTTCATGATTAACGTCCGGAAATTAATATTAATATCAGCAAGATGTTGCTGTGCATTTTTCGAAAATAGTTTCAACTATTGAGAATATGACGAAAGATTTTTTAACGAATAGTCATTGAGTACATTAATAACGAAGCACTTTGTCGTGGATCCATGAAGTTTCTTGGATCAAAAGTTTTGGATTCGTTAGCCCCGAAAAAATTGATTCCGGAAATAAAGGATTGTTAGTTCGAGGCTGTTAGAGATTCGATGATTTTGTTTTTTGTGAATCCTTTTTCCTATCTTTCTCTGCCCTGTGCGACTAATTACTGACCTTAATGATGGTCTAGCGTGTCTGGTTGTCGGATTACGGAGAATTATTTTCAATAGAATCGTCGTAAACACTTTTAAACATGTATATATATCACTGGAATAGAGGTTCTATTGTATGACTGTACGGATCGCGTATACACGGCCAACTGGTGGTGGCGGTGAACTCAGAAAGACCTCACGAGTCGCGCTGCGGTATTAGTCGCTGATAAAGATCGACACGTCGACCGCGTCGTTCGCCACGGTTCTCGAAAGCCTGGTAAAGCAACAATAAAAAAGAATAAGGTGAAAAAAAAAATACGTTAATTCTCGTCTACCTTTTTTCCGTTTTTTTTTTTTTTACTTCTTTTTATTCCTTTATAATCGCGATTTAGAGGAAAAATACGAAGAAAGAAGTTGCCGAGTGCAACGAGGCGAATTGCTCTTCTCGGCGACCACGAGACAACTCTTTTCGAGTTCTCGCAACGCAAAAGTTCATTTTGTACGACACAATAACAATTAGATGAGCCAGCGGTGCTCGCTGATTCGTATTCTATACGTATATACATACACTTAGCGAGCTAAATAGAGATAAAAATAAATTTAACTGGAGGTTCCGGATGTGCTTTGTCTCTTTCGAATCGCTCCAACAAATTCCAATTGTTTTAATTCTCCTTTTTTCCTGTTTATAAACACAGCATCAATATAATAATGGATTTTATAAAAAACAATCTTTTCAATACTACTTAATTTAATTGGATTTTAATTTTTTTTTTCCAATTATTCTATCATTTAATCTATGTGAGTTCAAAAAAATTGAAATTCTATCGGGTGCATGACAATTTGTCGATTCTAATCCAATACGACGACGTTTCCATCTTTTTTTTTTTTTAATTTGTTGTCTTCCGATGTACTCGAGCTGGAAGCAATCATTTTTGCGATTAGACGAAGAATCAAATAGAAAAGATCGATGATGCTCCGTTATTTCGTTGATCGTTATTTCGAGCAAGAATCCAGATTCATTTCGCAAATGAAGCTAAGAAGATGGCCGAGGAAATGACTGTCCAACTCGCTTTGTTCTTGTTCTCCGCGCCGCGCGCGAATTCCTCCCGGTTCGGATCGCTTCGGTTTCGAGGATTCCACGTCCGGTCCCCGAACGAAGAGCTACCCGGTTAAATTTTCTGCGACTTCTTTCAACCCGTTGTTGTTTCTAGGAAGAGAGGAGGATTAACCCGTCAACGTATTTTGGAGCGAGGGGTAAATATATATATGTATATTTATAGTGATATTTTCTTGGGCAACGAAAGGACATCAGTTTGATAATGTCACATGTAAAACTTTTATCGTTACGACCTTTTGTTTATCAGCACTTTAACACGTGTAGATATAGTACGTGTGTGCTGGAGGAAGAAGATTTTTGGAAGGAGGACCAATTACTCGTTCTCACTGTGTCTGTGTGACGGAGACGCCGCGGCGGGCTGGTTAGTCTCTTTCAACTTGGATGCCGGTGTCGAGTTCTTGGAGTTTCATGGGTGGCTTCCTAGCTTTCTCTCTTCTGGTGGCGCCCAACGCTATCTTAACCTCCCGCACTCCCCTCCCCTTGTTTCGTGCTCTCAGGTACCTTCGGTAATGTGCTTGGCTTGTCCTCGATTAATCCAACAGCTCTTCAACCATTGCTCAGCCACGACGGAACCAGCCTTTCCATTATTTTACCTCGTAGCCAAGGACTCTTGTGCCACACGGCCTCTATGAGTCAAGCTCTCATCAGCTGTCGTTTCTGCAAAGTGAATCTTCTTCTTTACCGATCCTCGAATCTTGGTTTTCATGTTTTCTCAAATTTTTCGTATGTTTGATGCTTTTCGCAAAATGGCAAAAATATCATTTTCCATTGTCCTTAACTACATCCGGTATTTATTCGAGTCTGTCCACACGTCCTTTGCGACGATTTTACTTTTTGATACTTTTCATTTCTCTCGAAAAAATTGGATGTCGTTATGAGTTCTAATCTGTGGCTGATCTCTCTCGCGTTATCCTCGATGGTGAGGAAGTGAGAGAGCGTCGCCGCTTACAAATAAGGGTCCCCCGTACAGGAGACGCCGACGACACCCCGAATTAGGATCCGAGGCTTCTTAGATCGTATCTCTGAGACACCTCGCCAGTTTATATTCATCTCTTTCTCTTTTACATTTAAAGGGGAGGCGCGTGCCACACAAAATCGCCGTCAACACGACGTGTGGGCGCGCTTCTAACCTCAGCATCGTCGCCTCGCTTCACGACGCTCTAATCCTCTTTATAGCACGGACTTGGCACTTGCTTCGCAACGGGTAGTCTTACAACTAAAATATATTTATTGAAAATAAAACAAATGAAAATAAAAGACGAAATAAAAAAATCTTTTCAACAATCACATCAAGTGATACTAAATAATTGATGAATAATCAACGTTTCTTCAGTCAGAACATAAGTCAAATATTTTCTGCAGAACTTGCCAAAAAGAAGGATCAATTTAGTAGCCACTCGATCACCAAGAAGGGTCGAAATTTCAATTAATTGGTAGTAATGATTTCATTGAAAGGTAAAAAAAGGAGTAAAAAGAGAGAGAGAGAGAGAGAACCCGCAAGGAAGAAAGAAAACTAAACTGATCGAGTCTCTGGAATGAACCATCTGGTATCGATCACAGGTGGCCCACGGATATACATTAATGTGTGTGTAAATACCCATACGCACATGTACATACATATGCTTCTATCCACATTCCCGTCACTTTTTCATCTCCCTACTCGATGATCGAGGGACGCGACTTTGAATCAAAAGAGAAGATCTCTTCTCGATGGAACATAGTATCAAGAAAGCCATTCGTGTCTCTTTCTTCCTTTCTGCCTCTCCTTTCTTTGCTGTATCGCAAGGAGAACCTCTGCGAATGATCGGTCCTGTGGACCGCGCGTTCTTGGAACGCGTCGCGCGAACGAACGAAAGATGCTGCAGTAGCAATCCATCGAGAGCTCGCATTCCCCTGTCTAATCCATTTAACATAAACTCGCCGTGTCGGACCTCTTCTTTCTTCATTCGAAGACCCGCGATGTTATGTGCCGATTGGGTTTGCTTGTCCCCCCGTCCCTCTCTCTCTCTTTTCTCTCTTTTTCTCAATCTTTTTCTGTCTCTCATCCTCTTATCTCTTTCTTCACTGCTCTTCCCTCATTCTTTGTATATATCCTGAACGGTGGGCACGAAGCGCTGGACGACGAGTCAATTCCATGTATTAAAAAAAAAACAAGCATCTCTTTGGAGGCGCACACCCACGGTGGCCCTCTCTCACTTACTTCATCTCCTCCTTTGTCACACACGATCAAGGGAGGAACCGCGATTTTTAACTCGCGGTATTTTTATTATATATCGTGAACGAACACATCGATCAGACCCAAAGTTCTTAGCGACCATTTCCTTTTTTTCAGGAATTTCAGGCTTCTTCTATACTCCTCTTTAGAAAAAGTCTGCCGACTTGTGTATTTCCATTGAAACAGGCCGCGACGCTCGTGGCGCGAGCGAGTTCCTCGCGTTCCACAAACAACCGAATCATCTCCAGCCCCTCTCTCGCTCTCTCTCTTTTCGTCAAACTCAAACAACAGCAGTTTACGAATCTTGTATTTCTCCAGAAATTTGGTGACCACAATGAATGTCCGTACTCTGGTGAACTTTTTGTTTGCTTTTTTTGGCAAAAAAAAGTCCCTTGGAACGCATTCCTTCGTGAGAAATTTACTAGGAGAGAAATCGAGGCATGCGGATAATTAAACTGTTGCCCCGAATTTGGTCTGATTTCGTTCGACGGATTCTCAAAAGTTTCTAAGGAGATTCGACAGAATTCAATTTATATTTATCTTCTCCGATAAGAAATAATATTAAAATATATTCGTTAACGAATTGTATATTTGAGAGTGAATAACAGGCGGTTTTCATTTTGAGACTTTGCAAATAAACCAGCTCTGGATTCAATTTTTTTTTTTTCGTCGATGGCAAGTGTTCAAGTATGCGGTAATTGTTAGGACAGTTGCGATGGCTGAAATACAGTTTAACGCAGGAATTTCAGTCTTCTAAACGAAATGGAAAAAGCCGCGGAGTCTGTGGGATTCTTTGAAGCATAACTAATTGTCTCGTCATGAAACATAATCGTTATACCTGTCTCGAGAGAATTTCAGCGAGAAATAAAGATACCAAATGGTTGAGGGATAGAGAAAATTGAATGGCGGAAAAAAGAGAGAGGGTAAGAGAGAAGGAACGGATGACACGTCAAAGAGTCGCGATGAAACGACTCCATAAAAGACAAAACAGGTGTTCTAACCTTAAATGGGCGTATCTCGATCGTTTGTTGGATGAAGGAATCGGTATATACGCGGAGTTGAAGCTCTCCTGAGCTCCCGTTGCCATATAGGTGATCTTTCCTTGTCGATCAATCGATTTTACTCTCCGCAGGATATCCACAGTGGACAAGAGCATTTTGTAGCTTCCATGTAAGCGTGTGCACGTAAGAGATCTCGCGAGCAGCAAAGAAACTGATGATCGACGATTCTGCACCCACTCAAGATCCGACGTTGCTTTCTTCTTCCCTTCAGGGTTCTTCGTTTTTTCTTCATTTTACTTTTTCCTTTAGCATACTTATACGGCTACTTATGTGTTCCTTGATCTTGAGAAACTCTCCGCGATCTCCTATCAACCGGTACCGCCAACGTGCACGTTTCTCATGAATAAAACAGCTATAGATCCTCGATTCTTATTTACGTGACGACACGTTGGAAAAGAGCTTTTCAATCTTCCACGCCATAAACTTCCTCTTCACCAGTTCAAGAGATACGGTTTATGGCGCATTCAACATCGTCTATTCAACGCTCAACTTCCTAGCAGCGATTAGAAGATTTAGGCGTTAACGTAATAATATCATGAGCTCAGACGCAGTTAAAGGACCAACGAAAAAATGTTCTTTACTCGCTCGTTTTTCGTCTCTATAACCTAACATTTAACAACTCGAATCGCTCTAATAACGCGTGGTCCCTCAATACATTTGAACATTATCAAAGATCCATATCCATAGTGAGAAAATGTTTTTCTTCTCATCGCGGAATGACTTCTAGACCGTTTTGGATGTCTATTCAGTTGCTTTTATTAACGATACATCAATCAGACCAGCTCGTTGATCTTACCAGACAAACTTTATATCTCCTCAAGACCGCCAGCAAGAAGCACTCGTCCATGCTTTTTTTTGCAATGCCTTTCCCTAACTTTTTCTGCCTTTCATAAGCGTCGACCAAACTCCCAGGATGGTCAATGTTTTTTCCGTCTTGATGAAGACGTTTCATTGAAAAGGAGACTCAGCGATATCGTGATCCTCGATCGATGTAGGCAGAGTAAATCAGAATATAGATATATATATACGAATACCGCTTTTGTGTGTAGCTTCGACTTAATCGTGTTAGCGAACGATCGACAAATACAGTAGCAAGCAGCTAGTTGGAACAGTTGAGAGCGTGTTCTTTTTATCGAGTCTATGCTGGAGAAAAGAAGCAAAATGTTTTTTTTTCCCGAGCTCCGTTATCAGCGTTTTTCATACGTATGTTTACTGCAGCTTCCCAACTATTTTTACAGTTTAACAATGAAAAATAAAAAAAATAAAATAAAAAAACCTAAAAAAATAGGCAAGAGAAAAGGTATACGGGCGGAAGAACAAAGGGAAATTCCGCGCCTTCCACCAATCCCTTTGTCGTTCAACACCCGCACTCCAAGCGTTTCCTTGGCGACTATATACACTGTCACTAATACCTTTACACACCTTCAATTCGTATAAAACTATGGGTATAAGCCATTTATTCTAGAACCACACCTGTAGATACACACAAAGCTACTTTGGAGCACGTGAAAAGCATTCTCGCGTGTCGAAACTCAATTAGCCACGAAATTTCGTTTCCACCGCACAGAAACACGAGGTTTTTTTTTTCCTTCCTTTTTTTTTTTTTCGTCGGCCTGTGACGCCGTGCGGGTTTGGCCAACAGTACAAAAGTGCACACAGGAGGAAATACACTTTTTACCCTTTGAGCTCGAACCGACTTGTACCTCGATATATTTCTATATCTATTTGTTTATCGTACTTGGCAACTGCGCACGTGCAGGCTCCAGCTACACACCAAATTATCTGCCTATTGTATACCGGAACCATTGAGCCCTCCTCACAAAAAAAAACACAGAAATTTCAAGTGTTTTCTGCACAGTTTTCATACATTTTAAGCTTCCACATTTGTTCAGCAATTTACATAATTGCTGACTTATCGTTGTTGTTTAAAAACAGTTCAACTAAAATCTATGGAAACTAATTAGATTTCGATCGAGCCATAATTTTATGGAGAAATTATGATAACTATGACGAATGAAATGCCTGAAACTCTGTTCGAATCGCTAAGAAAATTGCCGTTGAAACAATTCAGGTTCGGATGAATCAATCTGTATCTTTATATAAAACCAGAAATCATGTATTTGTCCAAAATAATTTTCTCTGACACGTAACAGGCATTTGGAGAAGGAAATATTTTTGTTGGCGTGATGTTTTACGGGAAAAAAAAAAATTAGGAAAACAAATAAGCGTACGTTAGACAGATTCCAATGAACGTTGAAGATCCTGTTACGAGATCGTAGAAGATTTGCGTTAATGGTGAAGCCGCGAAAGGTCGTCCAGAGGCAAGGTTGAGTGATGAACCCTGGCCTTTCTTCGTGGGGGCCACAGTTGCATGGCCAACCAGCTTATAATTAGAGTTTGTAATGGCACAAGAACAAGAGCCTCGAAGTGAATGTACAGTTAATAAAAAGATACACAGTTATAAGGACGCCAAGATATTTTAGCCTGCTGCAATTCAGGATGAAATTCAAAAAAGTTATTAAATAAAATGTACCAACTAAAAGTGTTCCGAATGAAAATGACAAATTTCCAGTGAATATAGTTCATTGGAATAGCAAAACTGAAACAAATGATTGGTAAATATAAAATTACTTTTGATAGAGAAAACACACATGGAATTATGGTTTTTTTTTTCTTTTTTTAGAATGACGGAGACAAGAGTTCTAAAAGACGATTGGGATCGTGATAATTCGTCATGGTGCGCTAATCGCTTAGTGCTCGAAGGCGTTGTCAGCGAGAGGATCTCGTCGGAAGTTTTCGGCTAATTCGGGGGTGATTAGACGCAGCAGGTAGGATATTAGGTACGGGAAGGATTTATAATGCGATCTCTCATTCAGAATCGCGAGAAAAGGCGGTAGGAAGTGAGATCGAGATTGGTAAGTCAAAACGAATAAGAGATAGAGAGAGAGAGAGAGAGGGGGGGGAGGAGGGGGCGAAAGAAAGAGAAAGAGAAAAGCACGATATGGCAAAACGTTATATTCTCAAGTTGTGGGCTCTGAGAGAAGAGAATAAATGGTGGACAGCTGATGCATGGAATAGGCAGGGCAAAAGGCAGGTTCGCGGGCTGGCAGGGGTTGTCATTAACTGGGAGCTCACTCGAGCTAACCACTACCTGCCACCATGCAGCTAATTTTCCTCCTTCCTTTCCTTCCTGGTGTGTTTCTCATTCCACCAAATTCTCCATCTCTTTTTTTCATCTGGCCTCCCTTTTGCCCACTTGATGAAACATCGGTAAAGAAACACAACGTACGAAAACACATTTACCATTCAGTCGGAGTAAAATACTTTCGAGGCAAATGCGCGCAAATAGCTAATAAATTATTACACGATTGCAGGTAAACTTGGCTTGTCCGGTAAGCATCGAACGTTTCGGAGAGTCAGGCACGCTAATATGTTGATTTTTACGTGCACTATTTATTTGTTTTCTTTTTTTTCACCAGCTTTATAAATAATGATCGATGGTGATTTTTTTGCAGTACCAGCGAGGATCCATTTTACAAAAAATGCTATAAACCCTTCTGGTTTTATCGTCCTATCAAAGGTAGGAAAAATGCAATTTAAAACGAAAATCAATTTTCGGGGTCATTATTTACATCGTTAATTCAACGAAGATAAAATGATTGAGATACGAACGAGGAATCCTGCAAATTAAATCCTTCCGGATGAAACAGTCTGATATTGTTTTTATCAACTGCCACTGCTCCGGCTTCGTATCGAGTGTGGATTTTTCCATTTACTTTGCCACTTCATAACCTTACATTGCGCACGACTGATGCGAGAAAAAAAAAACCGGTAACCCGTATGTTTTCTTCTCTCGTTTCTTTTTTTTTTTCTTCTCCTTCTCCCTTTCTCTCTGATGCTCTTTCTATCTCTTTCTCTTTACCACGAAGCTTTTACACGATCATCAGCAGCTGAAAAACACTGCGTGATGTTGTATCTGCGAGAAACGCTTGTGCCAATGACTCTCGTTAACTTTACCTATAACGCTCACTCGTAAAACCAACGAGCACTCACTCGTTCTCTGCGCCTCTCTTGCCAAGATATTCCCCCATCCTATATATTATATGCATCGGTGGATATTATTGCGAGTCCGTAATTTCTCTACCAGCACGAGAATATAACTCAGAACACTCGAGACAACGATATATCTTTCAAGCTTGTACCCATATCCGTCATTTCATTATGACGAGTTCACTTTTCAAACAAAAAACTCGAAAAATAATGAATTCAATTGAAATTAGAATTTGTTTCATCATTTTGATTGTATCCAGCGATCGAATGCCGGGCGTGTTATGAAAGAATTTCAAGTCCAAATCAATTGTAACAATGAACGATTCGAGTCGAAAATTCAATCGAACAATTTAGTCAACCCCGAGTGTGTGCAGTTTTCAATGATTTTCTGATGTTCATCTATAAGGATATATATCTATATCGCGTTTTTATAAATTCAAGCAAAACGTAGAATATCTCACGGTATTATGTAAGACCGTGTTATAAGGATACAAATATGTATATAAGAGGAAAGATCCGGCGTGTAATTGCTAATGGCCAATCAAGCAATTTTTCATTATTAAAGGATAAATTGAAGGTGCCTCACGGCAGGAAAAGCGATTCTTCTTCGCGTCAGTGAAACGCCGTGGGTGTGCGATAACCCGCGGCACTTTCGCAGGGTTAATTGATACGCGCTTGTAGTATATTGGTATCTATATATGTATATTCATGCATATATATATATATATATATATATTAGAGGCACAGTGTATACAAGCTCGTACGATTATAAGAAATAATATAACATAGTATAAGGGACGCGAGGGATGCCCGAAGCGTTACGTTGGATTATACGTGACGTAAACGAGCGAGCGTGGCGGAGGAATAAATTTGCACGTTATTACGCATACTCGCGGTGGCCGAGCTCGTCTTTCTTGCGCATATGAGCTAAGGGACTAAGGAATCGGCTCTTCGAGCATGCTAAATATGTATACCGTGTAGCGTCAGCTTTAAACCCACCCTTTTTCATACAGTAATTATTTTTCGTACGAATCTGTTGCTGCTGCTGCTGCTGCTGCTGCTGGTCCTCCGCAGCAATATCGTATCCATATTTTGTTTCGTACTTAATTGATCGGACAAAAAAATTACTCAGCGATGTTGTACAGAATCCCTCATTTATTTCGTTTTTATTAAAACGTTACGTCAATTTATGTTTAAACCCCAAAGACTTTTTTCATTTTCCTGCTTAATCAGTGTCGAATTTTGAATTTTTCATTACTGGAAACTTTGTAAGCCATAAATATTGAATTTCGTTTCATTCCCATTAGTATTTCAACGTGTTAAAATTCGTCTTTGATCTTAATTTCGTTGCTCTCGCATTATTTGAATGATTTAATTTGGAAAATATGAAATTGTCGAAGCAGGCTCGTAAAGAATCGCTGGCAAACAGACGCATTGGATTTTCATTCGATATCAGTAGGAGCTTCGAATTTCAAATATACGAAATAAACGTCTCTAATCTCTCAGGCAGAATAATTATTTCGTACAATTTGTGACGAGATGTTGGCTCAACATCGAGTTTTATCGAGTCAAAGGTATTTAACATGTAGTATCAAAAGTCAAATTACGTGGGTTGGCCACGCGATGAGCTAGTTCCATAGTGGCTCTAGAAACTTCGAGTTTCGTTATCTACACACTTTTATCTAAATGCCATGGTAAATTATTGGCTATAGCGGTGCATGAGGGTATTTTCTCGTGTACGAACAACACGTGGAATATAAATGTGCGACTTATTCATAATTTTCATACGATTACCTTCGAATTCGTATCACATATACACGAAGGAATTGTACTCGAAGTCATTTCAATTTTTACCAAGTTTTTAAATGAACTGTATAACGTTAAAGATTGAAAACAATGAAGAAATATATATCTATCTTATGGAATATGCGTCTTACTATTTTTCTAACCATAATTACGTCATTTTTGTCGCAATTTTTTTTGTATCATTCGCGGTGATGATAAAATCGATTAATTTAGTGACGAAATAACATAATTTTCAACGCACGATTATCGCTTTGGCGTTGTGAGAATTTCGTAACAGAATTATCGCTGAGGCGCGAAGTGCAAGACTCGAGAACTCATTATGTACACGTACACATAGACCGTAGTAATTTAGACATAAACAACAACAACAACAAAAAGAATGCTCGGAGTGTGGTGTGTGAACAAGTGGGATTCTTGCAAGGGCTCGGCGGGGTTATACGATCTCGAGTTTTTGTCAATTGTTTAGAAATATCTCAAGGATTTTTATTAAATGTGTAAAACACATCGTTACTTTTTAATGGCGCGTTAAGATTTCACAATCAATTTTTTTTGTCTGCCGATGACAGGATCAATGAAAATATTAATTGTGAAATGAAACGTTTTCGTGGGATGTTTTTTAGTTACCGCGAGAAATGAAGAAAAAGGGTCGGTGTGCTGGGGAAAAAAAAAAAAACAAATTAGCGAGGGAAGTTCAATACAGAGAAATAATTAAAGATGAACGGGCAAGAAGAGCTAGAGGCGTGAGGGATTCAGAGTAAAAGAGAAAGAGAGAGCGAGCGAGGGAAAAAGAGAGTCAGAGAGAGTGAGAGAGAGGGAATATCCAAGTCACAGAGGGGAACGTGACTGGTGGGCCGTAAACTCGTATAAACGGTAGTTCGTAACCGGAAGTGATGGAGTTGGGTAAGTGGCAGTTATCGATAGCCGGTTGTTACTTTTGCCTCTCAGCTCTTCGAGGTATTAGTAACTGCGTGAATAAGGGAGATGGAGAGGAAATGAACTGAGAGTAAGATGAGAGAGAGAGAGAGCAAGGTAGAGAAAAGTTTCGAGAGTATAAACGGTTTGAAACCCCTCCAGAATTGAGAAAACATGAGACACACAAATATGGGGTCTCTGTGTGATCCCCTCTCTTTTCCTCTTTCTTTATCTTCCGTTCTAGCACAGGCCACCCCCGCAAATAACAGGGCGGCGAACGACAGTCGTAAAAAAAATTTTTTACAGTCATCTCTACGAAAGATACGTTTCTTTCTTCCTTTCTTTTTTTTTTTGCTTCTCTTCTCTCATCCTAATTCCTTAAGATGGTGTGTATATGATTCTCCCTTCCGTAGGCTACTCCTTTCGTTCTTTTGATATCCGTTCAATCTTCCGACAGGCCGCGATGTTTCGTGAAATATAATATAATTCAAATAATCATGCACACAGGTATCGCAAGGTATACAGGCGGAGAGAAAAAAAAGGTTGAATTTTATAATTTTTCTTCAATTACTTTCTCATCGAAAAGTGAATTTTCTTCGTTCGTTACTCCAAATAAAAAGCTTGGCTTTTCTTCGACTCTGATCTAATATTAATATTCAATAAAGTCAAAAGTTCGTGGTCCACAAGTCCGCGTGGTAAGTCGACAGTTGAAGGGGGTATGACAGGAGAACGGGAAAAAGAAAAGTGGTCGATGAGACTACGGAGTCTCCTCCAACAAGCACTCAGTGAGATTCTCTTTTAGTTCACGCATTATTAACATTCGTACCTGTGGCCAATCTCTGCTCTATCTCGCTCTCTGCTCTCCCTTTCTCTTTCTCTCCTTCGTTCTGTCCCTTTTTTTTTTTGTTTTTTTTTGTTCTTTCTCCAGGCACGAGACACCCTCGATTCTTTCTTACTCTTCATCGGCGACGATGCTTTTAGCCACTCGCTCTCTCGCCACACAGAAACAAGTTATTTATTGTTGCTATCTGCTTCCTCTCGTCCAGCGTTCGTCTTCTCGCTCTTTCATCCGCGCCCAATGTCTCTCTACCCATGGAACGAGAAGCTCTCAATCCTTCTCTTATTAAAACCTGCCCCCGCTATCGCTAAACTTATACAGTATGGTTCTCGTTTCTGAACCTCGAGGTACAGGCGGTTTTATAAATTATTCTCATATATTCGTTGATAGAACTTTGATTGTTGAATTTGAGCAAAAATTCATCGTGGAATACTGTCTTAGCGATTCTTTTTATTCCCCAAGAATGATCGACGTTGACACAATTTTATTCATTTTTATCGACAGCCAACAATGATCCCCAAATTTTTGAAAATTTATTTTATTTCTTTTTAAATATTCATTCGAATTTGTCAATGAAACTCGTGAAAATTATTTCATCATCCATTCACGACTGAATCTCAAATTTAATTTCCTTGCAAAATTGAAAAAAAAAAAAAAAAATAAACAAAACGAATTATATTTAAAATGAGTTTTCCGATGGATCGAAGACCTCGTCGTCGTCGTCATCGTCTCCATTTTTTTTCTGCCAGTGCACTCGAGGAAATTGTAGAAGTTGACCGGACGAGATTCTTTTTAGATAAAAATATTACACAAGCGTTGTATAGGTAAGCGTAAAAGTTGAACCGGGAGAAAAGACGCTACAGAAAGAGAGTCCCATTACGCTAATGGGACAGGGGGTGGGGGGGGGGGGGGGGGGGCTGGACTCTCTATCGGTTTAGCGCAGGAAAGACAGAAGTCGAGAAGAGCGGCTTTGGAAGCGACCCGTTGACCAGGATATACAAGAAAAGAACTTTTGGCGAGGAAAGATTCGAACGAAAAAACGAAAGCAGAGTGCATTACTCATAAAATCTCTTGGCACGTTCAGAGATCTAAAAGAAAAAAAAGAAAAAAAAGAAAAATCAAAAAAACTTCTTATCCAACGATTTTTCGTCGTGAATTACTCTCACCTTCGTGCCACATCTCGAGCACAAACTGTACAACATTAAAATCGTTGTCGAGGCAGTTATCTGACAAATTTGCAATGTTAATTTTTTGTTGTTTTTTTTTTATTTCTCTGGCAAACTTACCGAAAGAGTTACGACCTTTATTATCATTCGTTGTGCCTCCAGGTCGACCGGTATTTCCCAGAATTTTGCCTCATTTTATTATCCATCGGAAATCTCTACGGTTTTTCATATTTATTAAATTTTTATGAACCGTCAGACCATATACTTAAAAATTGACGTTTTGTGGCAAATGGTTCGTTATACTTCTTTCGTTTTTTTCATGAATTATTATCGACACGATGAAAAATGATTTGATAAAAAAAAAAAAAAAATACAAGATTCATTGATTCGTGAACCTCAAAAGTGTTTTTTTTTTCCTGGATTTTCGTGAATTAACTTGAAATTTTGAGTTTCGCGTCTCATAATTGAGCAATAAACCGAATAAACAAAAATAAGAGAATCATCAATGGAGCGCGCATATCGAAAAAGCTGTAGAAACATATTTTTCAAAAGTCCATTCTTGCTCTTGAATGCGACTTTATCCGCTCGAAACTATACTTCATCATTTACACTTGTTAATTTAAAAATTTCTTCGAACGTTTTTGACAGTCGAAGAAAAAAAGTATTTCGATCGAATTGGTAATCGCATCAGCTCATTTAACGGTTTGTTAATTTTGTTCCCGATAAAAGAATGAATCAGTATGAAATAATTCGTTGAATAAATTTTAATGATTTGTCTGAAAATTTATCGAACGCAAATAAAAGGAGACGATTTTTCGTTCTCAAACGCCAAATTTATTAATAGTCCACATAACGAACTTGCTCTGTTTGTACAATTTCAATACATCCATTAAGCGCGATAAGACGAACACTTCGAAACGCTCTTATCTCACCTCGATTAAACAATTATCACAATAATAGTCATTCCTTATATTCAACCTGACGATCGAATCGCTCGTTTCGAAATCGGCGTACAAATTATAATTATACCAACGTCAAACTTCCTCGAAGCTTTCGGCTCTCACAATTTATTAATTTTCTTATCACACATTGTGCGTGGTCATTTGAGTATTTTTTTTCTCTTTTCAATACATTATTAGACTGTGCTCTTGATTATAGACCCGAGGCGTATAATATTTTGTGTGTAAGTTTTTTTTTTTATCATCACTTCGAATTTAACGATTTTATGTACAAAGAAACGATAAATAATTTTTTTTGTTTGTTTTACTTCAGAAATATTCGGAATTTCACTGCAATTGGAAGGAAAACGAAACACAAATTTGACTCTCTTTCTTTCGAGTATCGACGAATAAAGAAATGAGACGAATTTTTTACTTTTTAATATACAAACAACAATTCTTTATCGTCCAGTCGAAATACCGGAAAACGCAAAAGCGAAAGTTCAACGAAAAATGGTTAACCGCTTTTAAACAAGAAAATCATAAATCGAAGTTGAATGTGCTGGGAAAAGAAAAAAAAATTAACGAAGTATAATCAATATCGTGGGCGAGCGAAAAGCAGTTTCACGCTTTTTTTCTTTATTATTGTCTTACGCAACTGTGATTTTGAACGGGTGAATATCCCGAGCTATGAATTATTGCGGAGTCTATTGCAAGAACGAATTTTGTGGTCCAAGTGTACGAAGGAGGCGGCACGTTGTCGAAGTTACAAAATAATCGATTGACTGATATAGATTGGAGAACAGAACATAACATTTTTTTATGTCGGTGTGAGCACGCGGCACCAAGAATTTCGCGCCTCATTGAACGACCGAGAGATTAACAAATATATACACGAAAGAAAATGGCATTGAGTAATGGGCGAGAGCGATTTTGCGTGCAGTGGCCTATGACGTATCAAACCCGGAAAATAAAGAACGAAAACGATTGTCAATTGAGTCAGCAGAGAATTAAGATTTCTCGCTAAAACAATAAACACAGGGGGGCGTGGATTTTCACAATATTTTTAAGAAAAATATTTGAAAAAAAAAAAAAAAAAAAAAAAAAACTAAAACGATTAAAAACTGAGGAAATCCTGATAATGAAAATAATTCCTCGCGCCTTTATCGCGCTAGTTAACATCCATTTAGCCGCTTTCTAATCATAGACCGTGCAGAGAGCCTGTGCGCGAAACAAAAACGAACGATTTTCTTCGCCGATAATTGTACGGACTCTCGCAGCTGTTTTTTTTTTTTTTTTTTTTTTTTCTTTCCATCGATAGCTCCGCCGACTCTGCTCGTTTATGAAAATTGAACGAAATAAACATGAATATCATCCAGTGACGCTTTATCAGAAAAATTTTATTTCACCTAACACCTGTGCATTTTAATTGAATCCGTCGGAAAAAGGAGCCGCAAAAAAAAAAAGTCATTAGAATCACGCGAAAGCCACGGCTACAAAATGACATTCGGAAATGCATTAAAATCTCGAAATAATTCTACCATAAAGATATCCCGAAAATAGTACGATTTTACGATCGTGAAAAGAAAAAAAAAAAAAAAAAAGAAATCAAATTTCTTCGCTGCGTTCGAAAGAATTCGACTTATTTCATATTAATATGCAAATATTCGTGGGTCCGAAGAACGAGATATTGAAAAATAAAGCAAAAACAAATAAGGATGATGCGCATGGAAGAGAACAAGAGAATAAGAAAATCATAATAAACGGAATAAATAAATAAAAAATCACGCGGATCGACACGCCTTAGGGCAACCGTAAGGACCTGCACACGCCTCGTCCGTTATATTCTTCCTCCCATATATATATAGATATTCATTTTAACACTCATATATACGTATTTCTATATACATATAACGGCCACTAACAAAGAAAATGAATTAGTCTAATAAAATCCAATTAAAAGCGGGTGGACGTGCGATTCTCTCTCGACGCCATCATTGACCATGCTCGCTTATTACGAGTTTCTCAGATTAGTTGTCCTGACCAGGATAAAAAAAAGCTTGAGTATATCGCTGAGCAAAAGCTCAAGGCATTCCACATGGCAAAGCCGCACTCCTATGGGATCTTTCAGGCACAAAAACGACGAGAGGCTCACGAATTGTATTCTTTTCTTGAGATTTTTTTGCAAGAAGATACAAAGAAAAAAAAACAAGAACTTTCCATCACAATTTTGATCGAGTCTGATGCATTTTCTTGAAAATTTCAATGAAAAAATGTCTCAGGAACGAAATTTGGAACGATCTTGAAATATTTAATCGTCATGATGCAGGAAAATTAAAAAAGACAACACCAAAGTTTGATTTTACCGAAGCTTCGTGAACGTGATCGAATCAGTTCCCACCGGTTGATTCTTAATTTGAAAAAAAATAAAATAAAATACTAAAAAGTCATCCATTCAATTGATAAACTGATGTCATATTGAGAAATCGGGTTTTTACGTATCTGTGTATTCGTACAAAATTCATTAGCGGTATGAGTTTTAAAATCATGCTTTTGAAATCCATTAGCGCTCTGCGTCATTGACTCGCCATACTCATTAATAATTCTAATTAGCATTACTCATCGTACGGAGCAGTCAAGTAAACACAAACGTAAGTAGACTGGTTCGAACGCCTTTTTTTTTTCAAATATTGTGCAAATGTATTTTGTTCGGTAGATTTAATGCTCGTGATTAATTTAGCGGCTGTCCTGATCTTCATCGGTTCAACTACGAAGCGCGCATTTGTGCACTGACACGATAAACATCATTTCATAATTAAATATTTTAATTGATCGAAGTGGTATCTTACAGCATTTTTTCCAAGAGGTTTTCCATTTCTTTTTTTTTCGTGACTTATCATTATTCAAAATGGTTTTTATTTTCAGCAATAACTCACCTTTATGCGTCGACAGGATTATGCGCTCTTCGCCGAGAGCGGCGCGTTTTTGCGTCAAATCGCGTGCTCTATCGTCACTCACGTTTGCATTTAAAATAGAAAAATCGCTGTCGCGAACGTAGCAAAAAGGGGGAAGAACTAATCGAGCGCGCTTCACGATCGAACGAGAAAAATGTATCGTCCCAAAGGAGGATTCTTGCCGTCGCTCCAATCTCTTATTGCCACCGATCTCGTACGAAATCGCAGTTCCAAACAGGCCGTTTCAATTTTCTTTCGATATGGTGAAAAGAAGAAAAAAAATAAAATAATTTATTCGAAAATAAGAAAAAAGTAGATTCGCGATCGAATTATTTTTTAGTCGCTTATTATCTCGATTGTATTTTCACATCACCGATAAAACACAAACACTCACTCACGCACACACTCGTCGTCGTCGTCGTTGTGGGTTCTTTCAACTTCCACTCAAATTGGAGTCTCAAAAGTTTTTTTTTCTCGTTTTCGGAATGTAAAAAAGTTACGAAATTTTTGTGACAATCGATGTTTCGAAAAATTCTGAGAGCTCGATTCGCAGACGGATTTCAACGACACTTCACTCGGATACGAAATTTTTAAGTCGAAAATAAAACACGTGGATTTTTTTTTTGTTCAACGATGCAAAAAACTGGTTTTTACATTCGAAAATAATTCGGATTTCAATGAATGTTCAAACACCGCACCAAAAATTTTTTTTCTATCGTAGTACCAATTGTTTTTTTTTTTTTTTTTTTCGTCGAGAAAATTTGAAGAGTTTGTAAATAAAATTTGGTTTTTTTTTGTCTTTGACCGTGATGAAGAAAACGATACGATGGAACGTAACAACGACTGAGCGTTTCTGTTTTGAGAGCCGTTCGCCGCGGCTGCGTGAACCGGTGTGCCGCGATGTTGGATGGAACCCGCGGCACTTTTCCCCCACCGGGATTCAGGCAACACGAGAAGTTTCGCCGTGGCGCACCTTAGTCGCAGCAGGTAAAGTGGTAAGAGAACGAGAGGGAAAATGAGAGAAGAGGATGGCTCGTCGGGAGGGCAAAAAGAGAGAAGCGAGAGAGAGAGAGAGAGAAAACCTGCTGAACGAGATATTACGAGCGAGTTGTCCACGCCCATGAGCCCTCGTAATCGACCAATGAAAACGACGACAGCTCGACATCGGAGCACCGATACTTACGAGGTTTATCGCGTGTCTCTTCTCGCGCCTGATTCCCCCACGGCTTTCCATTCAGGCAACACCCCCCCCCCCCCCCCCGTGGCATTAAATTTCATCAGAATTCAATAAAAATCGTCGAGTTAAAGAAAAAATAAAGAAACGTTTATCGGTTTACCTGGAATTTTCATTTGTTAATGGTTGAAAAAATAAACTCTCGTGATACCGTCCGATTAAATTTTTAGTAACATAATTTCATGTTGAAATCGAACTAAAAATTGCAGTTTAAATATACAAAATTATGTCATTTTTGTTATTACTATATTTTCGAATGATTTTTCAAAACGGATTGTGATTTCGATTCGATACGAGAAATTATATTGCAATGAAAAACAAACGAAATACAACACAGCAAGATAAAATCGATCAATCAGTAAAAAGCTGTAAAAAAAGTTATTTGAACAACAAAATCTCTCAGTTGTGGAGATCAAATGTCATGAACCATTGAACGAAAACATTAATTTTTGATCAAACTGCGCCTTGACAACACTGAAAACGAAATTTTGTTGCTATCTTAAAAAAAGATCGGTACAAAAAAAAAAGTTTTGTTGCAATGTTCAAAATTTTGTTGTCTGAATAGAAAAATTTTGTTCGATACGTGCATGCCACAAAATATTTTGATATTTCAACAAAATTTCGTTTTCAGTGACATCCACGCATTTCAATTCACAAAACTTTTACAATCACATCAATTTCTATTGAATCAACAATTTTTTTTTATCACTATAGATCTTAGTGAAAAAGTATTCTGAACTGGATTGATTATCGTTGATAAAACTGAGCTTATCGATAGCTGAATAAAAATACACAGAGAAAGAGTAAAATTGTCGTTTCGAATGACGCACCGCAATGTCACGTCAAATTCTTTTTTCTCCTTCACTCCAATCGCGATATTCCATCGATTACAATGGATCAAGAAAAAAACAACCCAACAGAAATAAATTTTTTATAATACGCGGTAAAAATAAAAAAATATTTGTTTTAAAAAAAAAAAGAAAATTTTATCGTGATATTCATCCGGATCGATGGGAAAATGGTGGTCGAGCATTAATTCGAAAATAATATCTTCATTATTTCGATCCCTCGGCGATTGTCGAATCCTAATTCGAGTGAGCATTATTTTCGTCGAGTGTGAATTCAATGATCTTGTAGAAAGATTGTTAAAATAGCGGTCGTGTGTATTCTCGCCGATGTAATAATGTTAGTCCAGCGTAATGGCGACATCGCGAGACACGCGAAAGAAGAAAACTTTCCTCGTTTCTTCTCTCTCTCGAGCATTTATTTTCACATTTTTTTTTTTCTTCTTCCCCATTAAATGCTACCGAAAAAACTTACGATCTTTCGTACCTAGCTATGTTAGATATATATGTATATATATATAACAATAATTTTCTCACCGCCACTGAATCGTGCTTGTTGTGAAAGGAAACGATTACGTCACGACGATCTCATTATCTCTCCCAAAAGAAAGAGAAAATGAATGAGAGAGAGAGAGAAAGAAAAAAGGGAGGGAGCGAAGGGTACGAGTTTACTACGGTGTTTCTCCATTACGCCGAATCATCATCGACGCACAGCATCCGAAACTCTTCATCTTTCCGAGTCAGTGAGAAGGTTCAGATTCGTTAGAACAAATAAGCAAAATAAATTTTGAAAAAAAAAAAAACCATAAAAATCAACAATCCAATATTCTTGTTAGTTTTCTCGTTAAATTCACATAATTATTCATCAATTTAATCACAGAGTCTCCAGTAATTTCTATTGAATTCCTCTCAAACTCATTTAATCCATAGAAATATGCATGCTGTCCGAATAATAATTATTTTTGTTAATTTCATAAAATTTAATAGCAATGCACGTAATAAACTTCGATGACAATGCTTCGCTAAGATGCGATTACATGAATCGATAATATTACCGAGAGCGTGTCGAATTCAGAGCGCACCTGTTCGATCCGAGTCACGGCAGAGATTTCTCTCAAATCGTTTTTTTTTTCTCCGTTCGGTAGTTCTTGATGATTTAGAATACGCAAGTATATATAGATATATATACGTGTTAAATAAGCCGAAAGGATTCGATCTCGGGAGTTATTCAAATACGAATACCCCGCGGAGAACGTATTGGTCATTGTTAGTTGCATATTGGATGCGGGCGCGGTGTGGCGGTGGCGACGGCGCGGCGGTAGATAAAAAGAATATCAAAGCTTACGCGATAGATTCCGTTCTATGGGGAATTCCATAAGTTTTATATTCGATCTCTCACTTTCGGAGCATTTTTCGGATCAGATTTGATAAAAAAAAGCTCGGATTTTTTATTCACGGGGAAGAATACCGAAGGAAAAATTCTGAAAGCGAAACTTTTCGACGTTTTTCTGAAAATTTTTCTTCGGAGATTCACGGTGCGATATTATTTGTTAAATTCTTCTGTATAACAAAAATCTTATTATCGTTATGCTTTTTCACCGAATGCATACTGTTTTTGAATTTCGAAAAAAATTCGAAAGTAGTTCATTCGATGTGGAGTGCCCTATATTTATTAGTAGCTCATACAAAAACGGAAGATGATCGAGGCTGTTCTGTGTATGGTTCGATGACGGAGGCTCAATACTCATTAAAAGTCGACTATTGTGAGGTGGCAATGCGAGTTTGATTGGTTAATCTCGGCTTCTTGCTCGTAAGTCTCGATTGCTGGGACGATGAAAAAAAATTTTTTAAACATACATAGCTTCTCAAGTTGAGAGGAAAAAGAAAAATACGAATCATCCTGGATATATTAAAATCGATATAATTATTAGTCGAGAGACGAGCCATTGATGTTACGACTTCAACGAAAATAATTACCGAAGTGAAGAGAATACATTTAACTTGTAAAATCATCGGATTCGACAGAGAATTTTTTGTGCTTTTCTTTCTCTTGGTTCGCTCCAGCTTTTTGCTCACTAAATCTGGACTTTTTTTTTGGAAAGAAACAAAAAAAACGAACTTATGTCAATTGCAATGTTCAAGAAACGTGAAAAAATATGTATTTTTGGATGTTTGTTATATTTAATTCAAAAGATTTTCATAATTCATTAATCAGAGAATAAAATCATTCGTGATGAAAAAAAAAAAATGAGCCCTCAAAGATGTGGAATCGTTCGCCTTCCTCGTTGTAAATTAGACATGGCTCGTTTCCGCTCGTACTAAGTGCAGCGAGCAACCGAGTATCCTGCAGATTTCAGTGACTCGCGCAATTGACCCCGGATTTACGAGGACTGAGGACACCGAGAAGAGCGATTCATCCTCGTACATAAGAGAGCTCGAAACTTACAACTTCCGTTCGCGAGAAACGCCGTTGAGCTATATACACGCCGCACAAGCTTCCGCACGGTTATTCAAAGGAGAATTTTTATTATCTTCGTCTTATCGTAACATGCGATTCAGCGCGATTGATATCGAGCGAGGAAATCAAAGCGATAAAACGTTCTCAACAATAGTCTGTATTTTATATCTCGGATGTGCAGCGTTCGTTACAATTTTGCAGTCGTTAATGAACATCTGTAAAAAGTAAGTCTTTCGTATAAATCTAGAAAAACCTGAAGTATTGGAATAAAAAATTGAAGCGATTACTTTTCGATTAATCGTTCGATAAACAATTTCATTTTGTTCTTTCAAAATATTAAGGAGTTTCGGTACAAAAGGCAAAATTTTAAGAAATTAATGAAATTTGGTGAAAATTTTCTTCAACATCGAGTACGAAAAGACAAATTTTTTCAAAATTTTCTTCTACTTAGTTATCGAGTAATTATGCATTAAAGCAGATTTCTTATGCCCGAAATGTATACCTGTATATATAGAAACGCTATGCTTATACACGTGAACGTTTAGTCTTCAATTACTCGCGATAACTGTGTAGAAGAAAAATCTGAAAAAATTTCTATTGTCAAATTTGGCACTAAAGAATATGTTGACCAAATTTTATAAAATTCTTAACGTTTTTGACAATTTTTTGTGTTTTTAACATGGTTTAGCATGGTAACATTGTATCGCCTGTCATTTATACAGAAAAAAAAAGAAACAAAAAACAAAACGAACGAACGAGACTTTAGCGAATAAAAGCGAGATCATCTTAGTATATACGAAAACAAATATATCTCTAAGGTCTGAAAAACAAAAGAGTTAATCCAAGTGCGATAAGTGCTCGTATGAGAGGAATACGAGAGAAAAAGGGAGCGTGTGCGCGAGAATCGTGGTCTCGGTTGTTCAAGCCCTACAACGTAAATATAAATAAATATAAATATATCCTGATACACATAAATACGTGAATATATAAATATACATATGTATTACCGAGACATTATATGAGAGCACACACTTTGCCGTGTATATAGCACTATATAATGCTTATACAGGCTCGCAAGATTGCGAGCCTGCGGTTTTCTTCCCGAGGGATTCGAATCTCTCTCTCTCGGTTCTCGCAAAGCATACACCACAAAAGACTTAGCCGCATACATACAAATACGTATACTTATGAAAATCGATAAGTACGACGAGGTACACGAGCATGTGCCCACGAGAAAGATCGTTCTTGGCGCGTTGTTGGTTTAGCGATATTATCGATAATTTGACAATCGACCGGTGTGCTGCTCCGACCGATGCTTCGCGAGAGACCAGAACGCCATTTATGCTGCCATTAAAATCACCGCGTCTGTGTTTTCGTCCCTTCCTCTATACATCACTCTTTTTTTTTTATATATCAAACGACATGGAGAATTTTTCGTATTGTTCAATATTCGAAAACAAAAAAAAAATCAGTCCATTTCCTATAATTTTTTTCACTCGTGCACTGGAATTTGAAAAAGCAAGTTTTACCGATTCGGTGATAAAATGAGAAAATTCAGTCAACTTGGTGTGGTAATTTTTTATTTTTTTTTTGCCTGAAAATGAGTTTTGATTCAGAGGAAAATCGATAAGCTTGAGAAATTGATAATAAAAATTATACATTTTCGATTGTATCGTGTTTTATGCAGGAGTTTAATTCTCGAGCAGGTTGTGGTTTATCATGCACCGAGGCAGTATAGAAAGCCCCCCCTCCTCTCTTACAAACCGAATTAATTTCAACGTTCAATTCCGCGAATCCCTTAACGAGACTCGTGCGCCGCGCGATGGATTCATCGAAACGCGATACCCGCCGGGTCCATCTTTCTCGCTCCCTTTTTCTCTCTCTCTCTCTCTCTCTCTCGCCTTATTCTCACTCACTCGCTTTTAGTATCTTGCAAAGGGACTCGAAACTAATTCAAAGTTTGTGGTTCATTCGTGTTAAAGGCGGGGAGGAAAAGGAGAGCCTCGCGGATGAATTATTATCAGTGTCGGGCGAAATAATACCGAGACGTTTTAACAAGAGAAGAGCTTTTATCGAGTTTCTAATAAATGTTCTGATCGCTGTACAGCCAATTATAAAGGCTAAAATTTAATAATTATTCATTGAGCTGCTTAATAACGGACAAAATGTGCTGCGGCACAACGACAAATATCTTGAAATCGAATCCGTTCGGTCGAATGTTCCTCTTTCTTTTTCGACCACCCAGAAAAGTCTAAACAAAGAGTAATCTGTGCTTTTGCCGAAGAATTTTCGTTTAATGATAGGACCCAGCAGCTAGGAGGGTCGCGTCCGGAAACGTTGAAATCGAACGTTTCGTAATTGGAATAGGTCGTTTCTTCTATTTTCTAAAAGAATCGAGAATTATGTCCGCTTGAAAATTCTACGAGTCGAACAATTTATTTATTTGGGGAAACGAGGGTATACGAGGCGCCATGAATTACTAAAAATAAAAGAAAAAATAAAAAAGAGTCGTCGTATTTATAGTTTATAGTTTGTTAACAGGCTTCTCCGCTCTTCTGAAAGGAGCATGTGTTCGCGTAACATTTTACTGGAATACTTGTCCGAGGAATAAAAGAGAGATGATCGAAAGAGAGCGTGGGTAATACGAGTTATACTTTGGATGGGGTGAGTTTCCTCATTGTTTCGACGTGGTGGCGGCTAAATTGCCGTGAAATTGGTAGGAGTCGGTCTGACGCCATCGAAATCCGCAGCGTCATTATCGGCTCGTTCCCCACGAATCCGTTTCGCGATACATTATAAAGTTTCATATTATATATAAAGAAAAATTTTCAAAAAAGAATAAATAAAAATCAACGCTAACGTGATCGGGTTGCTTCTTTCTCGATAGTCCGTAGCAATATGTCACGGCTATTGATTTTGCCAATTGTTGACTTTTCAATCTCCGTTCACTCAAGTTCCGCAGTAAAATCACAAGTTCGTATATAGTACTGCCAATCAATGGCTCATTGTTCTTTGATTTGCAATGATTATCAAAAATACGCTTTGAACAATGCGTGGGAATAAAAACGTCGCTGAGTCATCATCTAAAAAGGACTGTTTTATAAATGACATTGGATAAGATTTCTAAATCGTTTTATGCACTTTTGATACGAAGAAAAATCGAATGCGAGCAGCGATATATCGATCGAGATTTTTACTCACTTTTATTCGTGTTCTATATATACCGAAAGTGATCTCGAGGAATTTATCGATCTCCGTTTATATGAGAGCTCTCCCTCACCCTTGTTTATTACCTCTTTATTTTCTTCACGATCGCACCCTTAATTCGACCATTTGCGGGTTCGCGCGAGACCTATCGTCCGACGATGAAAACGTACACACGCATACGTACGAAAACTCAGAAATACACGTCATGTGGAGAGAAAAAATGTCTCCCTCCATCGCGGTATCGAGCACAAACAGGGCTCCCCTGGTTCTTCCACATTTTTTCACCTAAAAGTTTCACCGCAATTTATTTTCCCGTTTTTTCTTTTTTCCCCCATGTCCATTTCCGAGGGAATCCGATCACTTCTTTCGCATACATTTTTTATTGGAGCATTTTTTTTCTTCTTTGAAGCCTCGTGCAAAAAAAAATCATCCGACACAATTTCATAGGCCAAAAATCGATGTGAAAAATCATTAAGGATTCGATTTATTTTTTTGTAATACTTCTTTCTGGTGCCTCAACGTGTTAGCGTTTCCTCTCTTCCCATCTCCCTTCCTCTGCATTTTCTCCTTTGATTTCGTTGCCATTCACCATCCTCTTGCCGACCACTTAGCTCTCCTTTTGTTTTAATCCAAGAATATACACTTGTATATATATATAGATTTATTTCCGTTCTCCTTTGCTCCCTCGTGATTTTTACGATCTCCGCATCGAACTGCTCGAGATTTTCGTAACTGATGTGTAGACAAAAATAATCAAGTGAGATTGCTCGTAATGATGGGCCTAAGCTGTCCAGCTTAACAAATGATAGACCTCGCGGTGGCGAAGGCATATTTTGCGGATATATTCCCGCCGCACATTCGATCCTCAATCCACGCAGAATCATGTGCGTTCGTATGTGTGTGTTTACAAACGTACAGGACTGTGAGGGGACTGCTTAGAGTCAAAACGACATAATTTTACACGTTGAATTATGTGGGATCGAGCCTCTCGTCTCATACCGACTGATCGATGCGATTCATCCACTTATAAAAGTGCCACAAATTCAATTTGGATCTTGATAAACGTGCGAACTCTCTCAAAAATTTGGATGATCGCGTTTCAACATCAACGATACACACAACATTCAACCTTGTTTCTCTTCTAAACGTTTTAAACTAAATTATTATTTAGTCCAACGCACACCTGGATAACTCACTTTGTAAAACATTACCAGCAAGATCGGATGAAAAAAAAAAAAAAATGTCAGATTAAACGGGATTCGGAACAAAAGAAAGACTTTCATTCGTTTTAGATATTATAGGAAGGTAGAAAATATAAAGGGGGAAAAGGATCGAGGCAGGTAAGAGACGAGTGTTTGAGAGAATAAAGGTAAAATGTAAGCTGTGGACGGAGTATAGGTATATAACAGGCGGCTACCGTCTACACGGAGTCTTAATGAAGGAGAACAGAGGGCGTGCTCGGGTGCACCAGAGCCCAGTAAGCAATGTATTCGAGCCTGTAATTATGTGCCTCTCGCTATAGGCAATACACTACACGTGTACACATATTATATCGGTATATATGCTGGGCACACGTATAACAGATATTAACAGGAAACCTGACGTCAACGCGCCAGAGCTCAAAATTCCGTCTATTAATTTACCTGTTTTTTTTTTCTTTTCTTTTTATATTTTTTTAAGTATTTTCGACGCGTCTATGAGATTTAAACGTTCATAGAAATGAATTTGATTTTAGCCTCGAGCGTAAAGTCCTTGTAGCCCGGAGGCTCGCTGAGATTGTTAAATAATTGAAACGTTTTCGCGTTTCTACGATTTCGATCGAGACGAGCAATGATTTTGGTCATTCGATGGATCATCGCTCAAGCTTCTCAGGGCTACCGGAATATCGTTTATTTTCATTTCTTTCTTTTTTTTTTCATACCTCGATTCCACTAATCAAAATTTTTGGCGAAAAATTCAAGTGAAGCTATAATTCCATGTGTTTATGAGATCCGAATTTATAGCTCCTTGGAAGAGCAAGAGAGACTCCTACCGAGGACCCATAAATTCAACATTTTTGCCCACCAGCTATAACGAAACGATCGAAATTTTCGAACTAATCTGCGCCGCGGCATACACACGCACGCACCACTTATTAATTATTTATGGCATCAATCTCGGTAAAATACCCACAAATTTCAATTTTCAGGAGCAACCGCAATGTTCGCTTTAAATTCACGACAGATTTGTAACGTCGATACATTTTTCTTTTATATTTCTTAGCAACGTTACTTTTGTTCTTCAGAAATAATTATCCCAAGTCTTATCGTTGAACGATGAATATTCAGAGAATATGAAAGAAAATCCGCTCGGTAATTCCTTTACTTTAAAATTATGAAAAAATGAAGAACTTCGCAGTGATTTCAGTAACTTCGACAGCTCTGAATAATAAATACATGAATGATAAATCGTCGCAATCGTATGTCAAAAGTGTTCTAATATGTGTTACAATTTGACGAGCTCGACCGAGCGGTGACATCTGATTTGCTATGACACATGCTCGATAACGACTCAACGAGCTTGTCATCAGCTTTATCGTATATTGTTCCAATATTTCTAAGAAAAAGTAGACGGTAAAATAAGTTTCATTTGTTCATCCATCAATAAAATACGATCGAATCGTAATTATTTGTAAATCGCGATGAAAAAGATGCCAGAAAAGTGTTCCCTCTTCACGGTAATAAGAAAATCGTTACAAATGAAAACAAATCAATAAATCAGATCAAATTATCCGACTGCGAGAAAAAAAAAATTATATTCCAGCCTGTCTTTTTTTTTCTTTCACAAAAATTCTTTGTCCCTCAGAAACAATGTATTATTTTCTATACGCAAAAGTGTCTTACCAAGTGGAAGAGTGTATATAGAAAATATTGCAAGAAATAATAAATGAGCTCGGAGAAGTTTACCGAGTCTCCGATCTCTCCGGAGCAGGCCGCGGTAATCTCGAGATCGATTTGTGGTTTTGATGATTTCGGCTCAGATCTCGTTGGCGAAGCTTTCGCTCTCAGACTCGGAGGGAATATATCGTCCGGATGTTAGTTGCTGGTAAAACACCTGGTCACCGTACCTCATCCCATGCGCAACACACTCGCAGACACACATATGCGAATGTATACATTCTTATACATTCAGTGTTTATTGGGCTACTCGCGCAAGCAGACTCTGGTCGTGTACATAAATATAAGCAATGTCTTCACCGAATGATTAACTCACGCGCATATTCTTTATGGATGTCTCATTTACGCGCATTTTCTCAAGCGTGAGCCTTTCGAATGAAGGAACAGTCGAATTACGCACGTGTACACACCCTCGACCGTGTGCAACGCGTTGCCAACTTCTTCAGCTCCAAAAGCAACGAAACACACACGAACACGCACCAAGCAAGTGCGACGGAGAAAGAAACGACGACGGGAAGTCACTTTCAGCGATAAGAACAGTATACACCCGTTACTTAAGGTGAGTTACTACCGTCGTGAAAGCCACGACTTAACCCGACCAGCGTTTTCTTCTGATGAACACGCACTCGAATCCCTACAAACGTTTTCTTCATTTTTTACTCTGATTAAGACTCAAGTTTTGGTTGGACTACAGAGATCAGTTGATCGAATCTTATTATTCTGAAACGATGTTTTTCAGTATGTAAAATGGAGGTCTCCAATGAACCATGAATTATGAGAAATTGGTTGGAGAGTACATAGATTTTTTATTTGTTTTCGTCGTAAGCTCCGTTGTCCATGATCGGTAAGAAAAGTTTCTTCGGAACTCGTCAATTGATGATTATAAAAGTAAAGACTTGTTCAGAAGAGCGGATAACTGATGGATTCAATCTAAATGAAATCTCGTAATACGATCAATTAATTGTGCCTGAGTATTAATCACTGTAAAAGCAGCGACTTCCGGGTGTGAATTAAATTATTTCCATACAGAATAAAAAGGAGATGAGAAGAAAAAAAAAAGAAAAATGCATTTACATAAAGAGAAGGTGATGAGTTTAAAAATATATTATTTTGCTCATCAGGCTTGCTTGATGGACCTGCTGTTTTGCGAGTATCATCAGATATATCACCGGAATAATATGTCGGATCACGGATCGCTACGTGCCATTATTCTCTTCGTTAACGATCGTTTATAGCCAATCAGAGAGCGAGAGAGGAAGATAAATGAGAGAGAAAAATTGAAGAAAAGAAGAAGCGAGGAAGCAAAGGGGATGCCTCGTGTCCAGTTAAATGTCTCGCGTCCCCCCGCGGTGTTAACGAGATTGGAAAAGCTTGTGCGATGACCGAAGTGTGTTGGTAAAAGATAACCAAGGAGCGGCAAAACCACGTGTACGACGAGATCCGTGAGAGACCAGTCGTAAACAAGAGTTTAATAAGCGAGCAACGCGATCAGCTCTTGCGCGAGCGATTCATCGGATGTTAAGACGCACCGAGAAAACGTGCATACGCGAAACGTCCGTTTTTTTTTCTTCTTTATCTCTTATTTATTTTTTATCTTTTTCATTCGTCTCTTCATGAAAAACGCACGCGAGTGATGAAAACGAACCTGTCCCGGACTCGTTAAAACACATTTTTTTTCAACATCAAACCGCAAACCGGGATGAGCGTATAAAAATCATGTTACGAATTATTATTCGTTAAACAATTTTTATGTACGTTTTACCAACCAGAAAAAGAATGTTTTTGCAAAAGAAAAAAGCTCTAGTACGTCCGTTGCAACCCGATGCTTTTCTCATGATTTTCATTGCGAGACCAACTTTCAGGATATCGAAGAAAAACCGCGATTGATACGTAATTGAAAGCTTTGATTTATGCCTTCAATCCGGTTTATTCTAATCAGCTGACATCGAGCTAAACGAATTATTCGATTTCAGCTCAATGACTCGACCGACCAAACAACTCGCTCCGGTTTAAATAATTAATGATTTTTTTGACAGAATCTCTAATAAATCTAGTTCTGCCATTTGTACATACCGTTTGCAGTGATAAGACAAGACCGATAAGAGTCATAAGTAACTGGAAATTTTAGAGCAACGCATAGTAGTGATGGCGGAAAGGCATTCGAGAAAATGATAGATGGGATCATCAGTGACAAGAAAAAGCAAATAACCCGAGGACTTATTTCATGGACGCAGACGTATAAGATCCATTAATCATTTTATCTTGAGCGCATGATTCGCGTAACGAGCGCGCGCAGTATGATATTCTCCGCTAGGCTCGATTCGTGCCGAGTCTTTTTTCGTACGAGAAGAAATGAGAAAACGGAGAGAGAAAAAAAAAAGGACGATCAACGACACAAGGCTGGAACACGCAGAGGACTAACTCAATTAAGTCAGCTGAGAATGTATTTTTGAGTTTATTCAGCCTTGCACGAGATTTATAATTACGCAAATACTTTTTCCACGTATGATTGAAAAAAAATAAAAGTCACGAAAGCGAAAAGAATAATAATGTATACCTTTTTGGGCTTTATGGATGGCAGTGAGTGTTCTGGCAAAAGGCCAGTTTATTACAGACTCAAGAATTACCGGAGAATCTTTCTAGAGAGAAAAAGAGAAATGAAAGAAGAAAAAAAAATGGTGACGCTGAAATTACATCCGCAAATTAAGGATCCTTTCGTTTCCTCGTGCGGATTCAAGCGAAGCTCGAGATTCTGCCGTTGCGTTAGTGAGCTCTCTTATAGGTAGGGGAAAAGATCGACAGCGATATAATGACCAACGACGGAGTAGGAAAAGGGACTGTGAGTGAACGCGAGACCGAAAAGGAACCACCGTGGTAGATCGACAAGAAGTCGAGCGAGAGAGCGCCATCGCATCCTCTTCGACACCGGAAACCGCCGAACGAGATAAAAAGAATGCGGAGTCATCGTTCCTCGGTCCAGGGCGTTCTCGTAAATATTGCATATCTAAATATCACATTTTTTACTTATCCCAGGTAATGCGATGCAATGGAGAAAACACCTTTTTATGATGAAGAAAACATGAAGATTATATTTCTATCAGTCGCCTCTGAAACGTGTTTATATTCCGCTGAGCCAGTTACAGGCTTCTACGATCGTGATTTCATGTCTCAATTATTCATTTATCGCGCGACAGTCCGGTGAATACCTGCTTGCGCCAATAAAATCTAAATTGAACATCGCTTGCGTCTCCATGTACATTTCCCATATGAACATAAAACTCGAGAGATATCACAGATCCTTGGCTTCTCTTCGAGACGATCTATCGAAGCAGGAGACCTACGGAGAATAAAAATGAAAAATAATGCAGTGAAAACGTGTTTACCGTTTCTTACATTTTCACCATTTTCGACATTACTCGCGTCATACAGATTTCTCTAATGGAAAAAACCGTACGTTACGATGTTGGAGAAAACTTTCAAATTCATAAGAAAGTGTTGATTTAATTAGTGACCATAAAACGCCGAGACTCCGTTGTTCCGGATTCGGAAACAACTGCATCAACGAGAATTTTGTATTCTCTGTCTACAATTGAACCGTGAAAAACGGAAGATAAAAAGTTCGCGTTAAATTCTGTCGACTATCAGAGTCGATAGAGTTTAACGTATGGAAATAAAATGGCACAAGAAAATTGGCAGATGTTGATCGAATCCCTAACAATTTTCTCGCTCCTGCTCGGCTAATCTGAGACGCAATGTGCGCCCAAGCAGATTTTAAATGCGCATAAGAGAGAAGCAAAAGTCTTGGTCGATGCTGAAGCACGAGGTGTCTTATTAACCAGTCGCGCCTTACTACGTAGACGAAGGAGAATAATCATCAGGATGAAAACGAGAAAAAAGGAAGGATGCGAGGATTTACCGGAGCACGATGCATATATACATACATGTAGCTCATACGATCTTGCCTATGCTCTTCGAATGGTTTTGCTTCTCGTGCAAAAAACAGGCAGTTACCTAATGAGAGGCAATTGAGTGGTGACCAATTACAGAAGAGGCCGCTCGCTCGAGCAACATCGAGCTAACCAATGAACACGCTTTGCTCCATACTCTCGTCCCTGTATTCAATCGTCCGTCTTTCCTTTTTACCTTATGTATGTGTGTGTGTTTTCAATGCATTTTTCTTCTTTTCAAAGCGCAACCGATGTTCCGAATAGCTCCTGAACTTTGTTGCACAATTTCCTCAATTTTCGTATTAAAATATTCTTCAACGCTATATATATATATATATTCGTAACCAAAATTATTAAACTTCCATAATGGCACATTTGCGATTTTTCATACGTTAAAATATTATTGAATCGTCATTAATTTGGAACATTGATTATGATTGAACTTTTACCGGAGTCGATTGGTTATCGCGAACTCCTTATTTTCTTATAAGTCTCATCACCTCGAGTCTCACTCAATTTCCGATTCTCTACCACGTCTCGTTTATCTCTCCTACATAATCGTTTATTTCCTTCTTCGGGAAAGCCACAATTTCTCTTTTCCTTCGGAGATCGAATATTACACGTTTGCTCCTTTCGGATATACGTGACTTTTAATCGTTAGCAAACGTACTTCGATGGCGTGTATCTGTGTTTTATAGAAAATCGAGTATAACTTTTCGATCGAGCAATCGATCGAGTAAATTCTTTTGTGCTGCACCAACCGATCGGTAGCTGATCATCCGAAGGCTCGAACGGCTTGAGAATGCTTTGTAACGGAAAAAACAACAACAACAAACAAAAAAGAAAACAAAAAGAAAACAGATAAATACACGTATAGAGATATGTGTACTGAAGTATTTATTTCTTTGTCTAACTTGAGTGAAGACGTTGAAGGGACAATGATGATGAGAGATATCATTGGTCACGCCTTGAGGCAATATAAAAATGCAGTAGCCTTGTTTCTCGATGAATGCTTGGGATAAGAAAAATCAGATCGAAGAGGCAACAATGACCAGCACATTTGGAGCCCGAAACTTTTCATTCTCTCCCAAACCGTAAATTCGTATATCGGATGAGCCTTTCAATCAATTCCGCCATTATTCCATACGAATCGATATAACAAAGCAAATTCCAAAGTTCATTTAAAATACCGGAGTCAAATGAGTTCGTAAAATCGTCATGGACGAGATCAGTGGCAGTGACTAAAATGCCCAACGTCGTTCACCACGAAATTAAATACGTTTAATATACAACGAAATGTTGATTTTCATCTGGTTTTTATTCGAGCTGAATATCTTCTGAGGAATTTCTTTTTTTTTCGTTTTCTTTCGAGCTCAATCGTTTGAAGAATCCTTCGAAAGGTGATTCGAGGATTCGGACCGTAAAAAAGCCATAACAAGGCTGCATATGTTTATTTATATATGAGGTTTATGATAAAAAAAAAATGAAAAAAAGAATTGCATTTTCTCCGAATGAAATTGCACGTGTTGTTCCAGACTCATGCCTCGATTCGAAGAGCCCAGCGAGCTGGAGAGATGAGAAGCAATGTGACGATTAAGGATTCTACCTGGTCCTAACTACCTATTTTGTGTATATTTATATACGCACGTGTGTGTTCCTTTCGACATTAACTATGTATTATGTATGTATGCATGTGTGCCCGCATGCTTGATACTCTCCACGTACATCTGTCTCTTCTTCCCTTCCGCCTCGGCCCTCCTCCCTCCTCCCCTCCCCCTTTTCTGCTTCGATATTATAAAGATCCTATAATATACCTACGAGTTCGTTGAGACGCCGTAACGTGACTCTCGCAATCCACCCTACGAACCATTAGAGAAAAGGTAATAATATTTAATTGCATTTTACGACGATCCTGTTTTGCTGTTAATTATAATTGCCGCGTCAACATGGCGGGGATAAATGCATCATACGTATATATATATATATATATAAATATATGTAGCCTCGAGTTAGTATAACGCACTGTTTTGCTGCATAACGATAAGCCAATTACATACATATGCACGTATTCCATATACATATAAAATTAAATTTCCTCTTGTATCAATATTGCAGATAAATAAATGAATACAGATTTTCGAAGGGGAAAAAAAAATATTTTTTTCAAAATCAAAAGCCTCTTCTAGCTTAAGATTTCGAGAGAGTTGTCCTTTTTTTTCAATTGCCAACTGTGTCAACTGTACGCGAAGTGCTGTTCGATAAATATTTGAAATCGATGCTCAATCCCTTTTTTGGAAACTTAATTTAAATTTTGAGTGCATTCGAAACATGCGGATCAGAACGTCATGAAATTCGATCATCTTGAAAATATGTTGCCGCCTGTTTCACGTCGATTGACGAGTACAAGAAAGCAGAAAACTGTAAATTAAGTTTTCTTCCAATGAACAATATAATGAGTTTTATACATTGGAAAATTGAGTATGCACACGGTCGTAATCGCATTGTTCTACGCCATTGTATGTACTCTTGCGTGTGCCCGAGTGCTCTTACAAATTTTAACCGCGCCAATGTGATGTATGCTAATTGCAATTACCTTCCGCATGCATGTACGTTATCGCTCTCTTTCTTTCTATCACCGTATTCCTCTGCTCACTCGCACTTTGCCTCTCTCGCTTCGTGTGCTTGATTTTCCGCCGGGATTCCCTCGACAAAATGTTACTTTCACCCCTGTCACGAACTTTCGAGTATCATTGGCTCGCCGCGTTATAATGCAAATATATTTTAATCCTCTCTCTCCTCCCTTCCTCGTTTTCCTCAACGAATATCGACCAACTTTTCGCTAACTCGCTAAACTGAAATTTAACTGGAACAAAATTGGCTCAGCTGCTCTCCGATCTATCGTGCCGCGATTCATTTCATTTACATCCTGATTATACGCTGTGTGCCTCCAAGTAGATAAACTAAATCACGACTACGAAACACGTGAGAGTCTTGTTCAATCGACCTTGCTATCGCTACTCGCGCGCAGTCGGTTAATTAAATAATCGACGATCGAGATTTAAAAAAAAGAATGGAAATTAACGAACCATGAGAGTTGAAATACGTTTTCAATTGAATCTTCACGAATTCGGATTTAACAACGAAACAAATTTAAAAAAAGAAAATATTGATTACAAATTGAATCCATTCCTTCGATTTCCTCTTTATTTTTATATTTTTATAAAACTGAATTATCGAGTTGGCATTTCGGGCCTGGCAATACTTTTGCCGTTATACCATCGTTACTTATGAAAAATAGCGAATTTCTTTCAACCTAAAAATGCGACGTTGTGCACGACATTATATATCTGAGAAATTAATCAAAGCAGAAATTCTCAGCACGCGCGTGCCTCTGACTCGACTCACGCTATTTCATACAGCTTTATCTCGAGAGTTAAAACATGATTGAAAACTTTAATGTGTCAACATACGAGGGAGCGAATGGACGAGGGAATAATAAGACATTTGCATAATTTTCATAGGCAATAAAACGACATTCGTGCGTTTTTTTTTTTCGTCTACGCGATGATTATAAATTTTAATAGATTTTAATGCAATAATTCAATGAAAAGAAGAGAAAAAAACGATTCGTCATTGTTTCTTAAGGAGAGAGAAAAAAATGGGTAAAAATTTCGATGGCTCAGATCGCTGGAACAGAAATCTCGTGTGAAAATATAAAATATTCAAAATGGCAGTTCCGTGGGGATACATCGAAACGAATAATTTGTCGGAATTTCCGGAATCCTCGAAGATTCACGTTTAATTTGCTTTTTTTTATTTTGTATTTTTTGTCTTTGAGTGTGTTTCTAGTTTGAAATGCGCAGAAGAAGTCTATCAAGGGTCAAGCAAGTCATTTGTTTACCGGGCGATAAGAAGAGAGCATTAATCGGTTCGTGGTCCAGGACCAAAGCGAAGATCCAGTTTTAGCCGGTCTTCTTCTTATAGTCGTCGAATATAACGAAAATCATGGCGCCCACTTAGGGACACCCAAATGGACTCGAGTTTATGCACGAAGATAATTTCGTAATGATTTACAGCGTATGGTTTTTCTCGAGAGACGCGCTCCTCTTCTGCTACGAACACACCGAAATCTTCAGCGCGCGTGTGTGTGTGTGTGCGCGCGCGCGCGCTTCGTTTCCAATTCTCTGGCTAATTTATTTCCTTCAGGCCCTCACGCCCTCGCTCGTCTCTTGTATTTTTATATGCATTTTTCTTTTCAACAATATTTACCGGATTTTTGGCCACTCGACGATGCGTTACGACCGCGGATTCATACGTTCACTTTTCGACCAAAAATCGATATTTATTTCACTTTTATTTAATAAACTATCGACCAAGGGACCACAACTTTTTCATGGTATTCTCATCGCTCAGAAAATGCGAATGAAAAAGTATAAGAAAGGAAAAAAAAAAAACAATTAAATTTCAAAGAATAATTAATTGCAGACATTCGCTTTTAACCCGAAATTTTCTATTTACCATTGAAACGTCCTACGGAAATTGGAATTCTCATTGAAAATCGTAAGTACTTTGCTCCACGAGCGTAATTGAGTTTTCGATATATTCGCATCGAAATAAATCGAGTTCATTCGCGGCTGCAATAAATTACAAGCCAAAGCAATGTGATATCCTTATAGCAGCGCACCAAGAGATTATCGAGTCTGCAATAAATAACGATAAATTCAGTTTGAACCAAAACACTTGGACAATTAACGCGCGCGAGTCTATGAAGTAAGATACGATTGAGAAGCTTTATAAAGCGACATAGATGAAGCAGTTAAAAACCGGTGGAGGCACTTGAGAGCAGAGTATGTACGAATCGAAAGAAAAAGGAAAAAAAAAAAATTGTAAGGAGCTGGGTAAAAGGAGAAAATTCCGATCTGGAATGAAATACCTTCGGACATATATACATACGTATACGTGTGTAGGACTATGTTCTGCGTCAAGAATGTCGGAGAGAATTGGCTCCGCGATTTAGCAGAAACTCTAGAGGTTTCTTCAGTTTTCATGGCATGTGTCCGAATCGATTTCCGATAAACGCGGAGATGAATCGTAACTCACAATTTTTGGCAAGAAATATTTCCCTCACTTACTCCCCGATATCTCCATCGATGGTAAAAACATGGAAGAAAAAAAAATGGCACCTTATTCGCATCAGTGATGACCGGGGGAAAGAAGGCGCTCGGAAAGTAGACGAAAGGGGAAGGAGAAATGAGTACAATATTGTGAGTTAAGAAAAAAAACCGGTTGATGCTGGTGTATCAAGATGGAGTCTTTTACAATACGTAAGTTATATCGAGCGAGGAGATTCACTCCGATTCGATCTGCTCTCTCTTTATTTCTCTCTTTCGTTATCTCTGTCTTTCTTTCTTAAGATCTTCCGATTGGTATTCCAATCCGATCGTACGCTCGGCTCGGGAACGAGAGTAAGAATTCGCGGATCCCTTTTCGCGAACGTTAGAGCGTGTGGCTCGCGATCGCCTCGCGCTCCTCGCGTCTCTTTGCCGCCGCAGCAATTATACACGCTTAATTGATCGCACGACAAAATTCTTTTGCGTCCTCGGTCTTCGATCGTATTTTTCTAGTTCTTTATTTCTCTTTTTTACCCCCCCCCCCCTCCCTCCCCCTCTGCTTCCTTATCGTTTCCAGCAACACGTTCGATCGATTTTTACCATTCGTATACCTTTTCAATGAAAACCACCACAGGGAGGAGGAGGAGCAGGAGGAAGAAGAGTTAAACGCAACGAACAAGATCGAAGCAATATCGAGAAGAAACGAAGAAAAAGAGAATTATATTGGTTCGAAGGAATCGCTTATTTTCCGTATTATTTTTCTCACATCCATAACCGACACTTTTTATCATTCACCCTACTAAATTCTTTTACGATATTTTCATCGATTCATTGTAAATCCTTTGGCCTTGGCGAATCTTCTTTTTTGACGTGGCAAATATTTCGAAAAATCTTTTACATCCAAGAGTTTATTCGAAGGAAAATAAAAATTCATCCTGCCGTTTGAACTTCTGAGAAAATCCATTTGTCGCGAACGTGCTTGAACATCGATTTTTATTTTTCTTTCAACCTGCTGCTGCAACCGTCTCTTGAAGTATTGCTATTCGAATGATACGAATTCTTGATTGATCAACTCGCAAACGACACGAACTTTGAACCAGTTCACAAAAATATTTCTTTCTCAGTACGTCTGGACCTGACTTATCATTTTGCCAATAATTCTGATAACCAAATCGATTTGCTCACAAATATCTACAGTCTGATTCAGTTTGTCGTAGAATTTCGAAAGAATAGCTCAAAATTCTACTTTTACGAGAGTTCATTCACGCGTTTCAACCTTTTTTTTATCAAATTCTTTTCCCGCATACATATATAACACGCGGATAAAAAGAAAATAATGAATAGAATTCAGGGTTTCGGTTGACTGACGTTTAGTTTCGGCTAGTTGGCACACCTCAGGCGTAACGATAAGAAGTAAAAATGTTCCAGATATATCGGCGTTGTTATATTATCGTTAGATCTTCGAGACAAATTGCGGTTGGGATTCACACTGTGTTAGAATTGGAAAAAAAAAGGGGGAGAAAAAAGTAAAATGGTGAGTCGTATACGTGTATGAATCGAAGGTGTAAAATAATCAAGGGGTATTGGATATAAATTTCCACGGTTTGCTCGTGATTATACACGCTAGACGGTTATTTAGATATGGAAGATGTCTAATAACGAAACATGACACGCGAGCGTTCCGACGACGGCGACGCCCGGCGTTAGAGTATCTTAGAGTTCCGCGAATAATCAGCTATACAATGTTTCTCTTTTTTAATGAAATTCTCCTTGCCATAATTATATTCCTCGTAGTTCAATCCGATCATTAGGTTTTTCCGCAATCGAAATATCGCTGCGAAAAACGTTATGAAGAATAAAAATGATCGAGGAGAATGAAAAAATAAAGAAAATGACAATTTCAAAAAATGACGTTTTATTCATCGCTTTAATTAGGAGTATTAAACTATTGGCATTCCTGTAATTATCGTACAAAGTTTACACCACCTATATATGTTTTCGAGTATATCGTAACACCCAGTCATGCTACGATGGATTCTCGTTTCTCGTATTATTCATTACCTACCGAGATTTCGATGAAAGATTTACACACGTATGTATGTCGTTTTAACTTAATCATTCTTACGACTTTTCGTACTCTAACACGTTCTCTCCGTTTCACCTATATTTTTACTCCTCCCGTTAATTTTTTTTTTTTTTTTTTTTTTTTTTTTCTCGTAATTTCAACTCTCTCACGTTTTTCTGTTTTTCCCTGTAGATGTAATTAGACACGTGTGTAATTTTTTCTCCCCCTCTCTCTTTCAATCCTCCGAAACAACTTATACAACAGTCGTTACATTGTAAAAAAGAAGGCTCTGGCAAGCAAAGCGTGATTCCTCGAGGCGGAATTAATTTCTTTGCGATATCTTTACTTCGACACCGAGCACGAGGACGAACGTATTATTATAATTGTCTATATCGTAGATACGACACTCCTGTACATTAGGATCATGGCATTACGAAAATAAAAAGAAGAAAAAAGAGTGAAATTACCTAGCGAAGAATGAGACGAATTTCGGAAGAAATTCACGTTCTCTTAATCTTCACACGATTCTTCACAATTATATGGCATATAGATCCGAAAGGAATTATACTCGTAGAGTAGCTGAGAAGCGTGGACCTCTCTCCTCGATTAAAAAAATTATGTTCAAACTGAATTTTAATCACAATGACAGCGAAGCGAGCCTGCAAACGTCTAAAACAACAGAAAAGTGTCATTTTTATGGATTCTTATTAATCAACAAATGAAAATGACCCGATCGGAGTCCCTTTCCCGAGGGATCGAAACACCTTGAAGACCAAAAATTAAATCGTGAGAGACTTCGCACATTCGAAGACACGAAAATAACAGTAAGAAGAGCCTAAAGTGGGACGAATATTTCCGTAATAATAAATGATTGGGGCACATCCTTCAGCTTGTCGGCACATAATACACACATAAATTGAAGCCTGCGTGCGCGACTTCAATCTCCCCAGCGGCTTCTCTTTGAGAGACAACTCGAGCGAGAGAGTGGTCATCACACTTCACATACCCATGAGAATGAAGCAGCTACTCATTGGCCAGTTAAGAAAACGATAAAGAACAATGCGAGTTATTCGTTGCGCGAATAAGTTTTTAGCTCGAAGCGTATACAGAAAAATTTGAAGACACTGCCAATGATTTTAAAGTGGTTAACGACTGTGTGTATTACAAAGAAATCTTTTGCGCACGCCACTTCTCTTTTTTACTACGAATAAGCACAGAACCGTAGCGAGTTTTGTACCAGATAGACACGCGCGTGAAAAATATCAGCGTGGAGGGCGAATGCTTCGCAACGAGAGAGCTTCTTGGCTCGTATTAAAATTTACATTACCGACATTCTCGTGTCTTGGACACTTCAGACCAGTCAGCCTGATAACACTAATTAATGTTCCAACGCGCTGGCTTGATTATGATATGACGCGATTCTTACACGCTTCTCATATATATATTTATATGTTATGCTGAGAGAAAGAAAGAGGCAGAGGATACTCGTTGGTCGAACTGATGATTCTGAGAGTCGAAGAGCATAGTTGGAAGAAATGTGGAGCTTGATTTTACTTGGAGATAATTAACGGAACTACCCAATTAAAATTATTTGTATTTCAATCGTTTTTTTTTTATTATTTGTACCATTGATGCACTAACGTACAAAAAAAAAGCGTTGAGAATACGTTTTGGCTCACGATTTTCGAGGAATTCAAATTTTTCTTGTCTTTAATCATCGTACGAACGGATTCGAGTATGAACACATGAATGATAACAGAAAGAGAGAAAGAGAGAGAGAGTGAGAGAGAGAGCGGAAAGAGATAAAAGGAATTGAAAATTTGATAATTTCTCTGGTGCTCATGCATTATCTAAAAATATTAATAAGGTGTCCACAATAACCTCCCAAAATCCTGAGTGGTCGCGATAAAAAAGGCATGTTCGTAGTAGTTGTTCTGCAGCAAGAAAAAAAATCTTCACATATCGTTTCTCATGACTGCGGACTTTCCTCTCGTCTCTTTCGCCCAATCAGGAACTAATCGATGTGAAATTAATCATGCGAAATAAATTCGGGGAATCCATTAACCCGAATCGGATATCTTTCGTTATTGGCTGCTTCGTTATATAAAAATAAGCTCTCTCGTAGATCATGCAGCGAAGTCTCCGCATTACAATTTTTCATTCAATTAACGTTTTCCAATTCATCCGCAAGAGAATTCATCCAATCATATTCCCGCCAGCTGCTTTTATAACTCGGGCATCGAACAGTTTACGCAGATTTAAAAAAAAAGGAAAAGGAAGAAAAAAAACAACCGTCGCGAGAGAACTCGCTGTCAGTGAAGGAAAAAAGTCAAGAAACTGTAAGAATTAAGGTGACTCATCAAAGACCTAGCTCTTCCCGCGAGCTATCACTTTACTAATGCGGTTTATCTGACTCCCGTAAAAGAGACCTGTGCGCACTCGTAACTCTCAAAATCTCCAGGTATACGGTATATATATAAATATATCTATATATATACAAACGTAAATATACAAGCTAATAGAATTTAAATCTGGCTGAAAATAGTGAAAAACCTGACTCGTAAAATAGTAAGAAGGAAAGCATCAAACGTCTGTTTCATGAAAAAAAAATCTTTATTTTACGATGTATGCATGTATATACAGCCTCCGAGTACGTTGGAGTCTTCGAAGCAGATAAAGAGCAAAAAAATCTCGAAGAAATGTGTCAAGAAAAATCGAGCATTCTTTTCTCCCCTAAATTTTTTTTTGGAAAATGTCTTATCGATTCGAGTCGAAGAAATAGTCGTTGGAGATTTCAAGGTGGTAGACCGTCTGGCTATTTCTTTCCGGGGGGGGTAGGGGAACGCTTTTCTTCTATCTTGAACGAATTTGGAGGAAAACTGAGAGAGACCGGGCTCATGGGCACTAAGAATTTTTGGTCCTCGTGCCACCGAGATATCCTCTGGTATTCCTGGCATTTCCAACACGAACACACAGACAAGAGCAGAAAAAATTCCATACGCGTAAGCTCATAAATGGATTTTTTTTTTTTTTTTTTTTTTTTTTTAATACTCTGCTCGGTAATACGCGTCAAAGTTGCTAGTAGCTCACCCACTACGAGACTCCCAAATGATAACTTCTAATCGTGTTAACTCGTGTTTTCTAATGCATTTTTATAATACACGTATATGTTATCCTGTTGACGCGCACCCTCCTTTTTTTCGTTCGCTGACGCTCTGCTGCTCTCGACGGAGAATGTCGACTCGAGAGAAGAAAAAAAAAACGTGCAGAGATCGGTCTCAATCTTAAATCATGGAACTGAGACTAATTTCTGTCAAGCTTCGAAAATCTGTATGGTCAGAAAAAGTTGACGAGAGAGATAAATAAAAAAGAGGAGCTGCGAACGAGAGCGCACGCGTTGAGTGACGCTTTTAGCTCTCGTAAATATCGGAGCGTTAATTTATTTATTTTCTTTCTTTCTTTCTTTCTTTATTTCTTTAAGCACTTTCACCGCGATTTGTTACTTCCGTGTTGCCGGATGGGTTAAACGGCAAGTTGTGCAGGGCGCGAGAAACCCGTCGATCTTTCTCGTGCGCGCGCGCGCGATCTCGACGACCACTTACCGTGTTCTTAATGGCATGTCAATAAATTTATTTCCTCCGACGTTACACCGGTTTAAGATGCTTCAATTTTTGCCCGTGTGTTTATCCTCTAAGTATTATATTTACACGGAATATATTTATGTACGCACAGACACATATATATATTTTTTTTAAATTACAACTTATTAATTTACAAGTGTCAGGCTTAAATTAGTGTATTTAATTGACTGAGAGATGAATAAAAAACGTCACAGATTCATGTTTTCTTTGCGTGTATAATTGAAGAGTGAAAAAAGAAAAAAAACAAATACCGGAAACGAAAAACCGTCGTTCGCGTTTTGTTCCCCATCGAGTTCTTTGCTTCCACTTCGCTTCTTTTCTATCGCTTAGAGGTAACAATAATTAAAGGAAATATCGGAAAGACCTCCGTGATCGGTTCGTTGCCCCGGAAGAGTTACAGAGAAAAATCGGGGCACGCCTCTCTTCGCCTCGCATCGGATATCAGAGCCCCTCGAGAAAACGACGTCGACGCCGCGCGCAATGTCGGCGGAATAGCTCATTGAAAAATGTAATTACACGCTGAACGATAACTCGAGTGCGATTTTCATTGGCAAATACCGGCGAATCCCCGGTCACCGAGACAAAATATCCTCTTTGCCGATGCGAATACACCACTCGACCCCGAAACTTCGAACGTTGCTACTCGCTCGCTCGGAACTAATGGCGAAACGAGAAGAAGAACAACTATCCAGCTCGGGAAACAACTCTCTGCCGCATTTCTGAGATGAAATAATACTTGAAAAAAATATATAGAAAAAATTCAAATTATTTCGACGCTTTACGGATACAAAAACGCAAACAGGAATCATGATGTTTCAAAAAAGAAAAAATTTAAAAAAACCATGATTCTGTTAATTATTGTGACAAAAATTTTCATTCGAGTAAATCCACTTTTGTCAAATGATCAGAAAATAAAATATGCAGAGTAACAAGAAAAAAAAAAAATCTTTCAATCAGTGTGTAATCGGTGCACAATAAAATGCAGTTGCACGAAACTCAGTTACGTACATTTATTTTTTCCCAATTCGTCAGTTTCACCAATGATGTCGGAGTATATCGAACTGCGAAATTCCGGTGTTTATCAGAGCGCGAATGACCGGAGTTGACAAATGGATTCCACGATTTTCTTAAACTTTATACATTTTTCACGAATTCAAACATTAAACAATCTTTCAATTCCATCGGTTTCAATCGCGATCGTTTGGACGAGCAAATTGTTTGCAAAATCGAATAACAAGAGTTATATATATGAGGGATTCTCCGTCAACTCGGCCATTTTTTTTTCGACCATCTTAGATCTGCCTCATAATTGGTTCCATCAAAGTACTACTAAAAGACAAGTCATATGAATTTTTTCAGATTTTTAAATCCATTATTTTAGAAAATGCCGTATTTTTTCTAAATGAATATATCCCGGAAACTTGAAGTAACTGAAAAAAAGTGTCTGTACATGAAAGTTGTAGTTTTGTGTTAGTTTTCAAGCGGATGACTTGAAATAATTTTCACGTCCCGATAACACTGAGTTTTTACCAAAAAAATAGGGTTATTTTTTAATTCGAAAACCTTTTTTACCCTAGAACCGCGATTCGTGCCACTCTGGCGATTATTCTACGATATTGTCAGACATAGTGGAAGACTCTGCAATTTTTTCAGCCAAAAAGACTGTGTGTTTTTGAATAAAAAAATAATGTTCCCTTTTTTTGATAAAAAAATCAGGGTTAACGGAACGTAAAAATTATTTCAAGTCGTCCGCTCAAAAGCTAACACAAAACAACAACTTTTATGTGGAGACATTTTCATTCAGTTACTTTAAGGGCCGATCCCCACTGTCGCTCCGGTCTCGCTCCGGTCTCGCTCCACTCTCGCTCCAGTAAAATATTCTTACATGCTTGCTATATGCGCGTGTCCACACTATCGGTACCGCTCCACTCTCGCTCCGGTCTCGCTCCGGCTCCGATAAACTCGGAAGAATATTTTGGAGCGAGAGTGGAGCGAGAGCGGACCTAGACCGATAGTGTGGACACTCGTTCGCTCCAGCTCCGGTTCATCGTGCATTGTGTTCTTCAGACTGAAGGGTGCTGAGAAGCTACGTAGTGGTGGAAATGCATAGAAATTTGGCTAGACCAAGAACGGAGCGAAAGCGGACCGAGACCGACAGTGTGGACACAACGAGATTTTACCGGAGCGAGAGTGGAGCGAGAGTGGAGCGAGAGCGGAACGACAGTGGGGATCGGCCCTAAGTCTCCGAGATATGTTAACGTGCCTAATGTGGAAAACATGGCTTTTTCTACAATGTTGTTCAAACACTTTTTTTTCGACCTTCTCAGATTTGTCTCATAAGTGGCCAAATTTTAGTACCACTTGAAAGCACTCTTCGTGAATTTTTTGAGATTTTTAAATGCAGTATTTTAGAAAATACTGGATTACTTTCTTTTTTTTAAGGGGGGAAGCTGGTCTAGAGCGTAAAAAAATGGGCATAATTTATGAATTTTTTATGACTCAACAAAAAGATCAATCGAAAATCTGTGAAAGAGGTTTTATAATTTAGGTTTTAATATACAAATACAAATTTTTTCGTGTCAATTAAATTCAAAATGGCGGTGTCCGGCATTTCTTCGGAGGCGCCTCGATTTTTAGACGGGTCCATGGCCGAAGATGTAACCTCCTTAATTTTGGTCCGGGAATAAAATCCCGAAAATTTTTAGTTTCTATATAACAACAGCAAGAGACGTACGTAGCATTTTTTCGATATTTTGTTTTTTCGCGAAATGGTGCACGTTTGAACAAAACATTAAAATTTTCACTATAAAAAAACGACAAAATTGTTGACTAAAAAAAAAACTATGCAATATAAAAAAAAAATCCTACGTACGTCTCCGGAGAAAGGTATTTCGAATGTACTGTCAAAATTTCGTATAGATCGGTGAAGATTTGCTCGAGTTATGTCTTCGGCCAGTTCAAAAAAAGTCATTTCGAGAAAAACGCGTTTAAAGTTTTACGTACTATAAAATCATATTAAATGCGTATATACTTTTAATCTGCGATGCCTGCGCCGTACAATTGCCCTTCTGTATCAATCTCTTCGGCTTCTTTTTCCTTTCGGAAAATGATCTTTATCCCCCCGGAAAGGGAATCTTTATGATCCCGGCGCACGCTGTAATGCGTGCGCCAGGATCATGAAGGGCGCTCGGGGCATACCTGAGAGGCGCTGCCGCAGAATGGAAAGTTTGGGCATTTAGACATTTTTGCCGACATCCATCCTTTAGTATGTTATTTTTAAGACCCTAAAGTACCTTTTAAGACCAAAAAAAAAATTTCGGTTTCTTCAAAATTCTAGACCAGCTTCCCCCCTTAATTGATTTTGGAATACTTTTGAGGGTCGTGTGTGCGTGTGCGCGTGCGAGACTGCAGAGGTCAGGTCTCCATAGTTCGTCACTCCTACGGTAGTTGCAGACTCCAAACCCTCTCTACAGTCTATGCGTGCGTATGGAGGTAGCGCTGGACGTACAGTCGCTTTTGCATCGCAGGTCAGAACTTGAATCTCGACACTCCCAAAAAATTATTCACGGTGGTTTTGACGTTTTATGTTCACAACGGAATTCTTACGTTTTTCCGTGGTTGATTCTCTCAGGGGTCTCTTTTTCTCTTTTGGATACACGGTGAAATCTGTAGCAAACGAGTATTGTTTCAAGAGAAGCTGTTGTCCGTCTCCGACCATCTCAGATGTGCCCTATAATTAGTTATATCGAAGTACCACTAAAAGGCAAGCCATGTGAATTTATTCAGATTTTTAAATTCAACAATTGAGACAAAGCTGTATTTTCTACGTTAACATATCTCGGAGACTTAAAGTAACTGAAAAAAAATGTTTGCACATAACAATTGTAGTTTCGTGTTAGCTTTTGAGTGGATGACTCGAAATAATTTTTACGTTCCGTTAACCCTGATTTTTTTACCAAATAAAGGGAACATTATTTTTTTATTTAAAAATACCCAGTTTTTTCGGCTGAAAAAATTACAGAATCTTCCACTATGTCTGACAATATCGTGAAATAATCGCCAGAGTGGCACGGATCGCGGTTCTAGGGTAAAAAAATGAAATCACACAAATTAATTTTTTTATACCCGAACTTCGATCCGTGCCACTCTGTCGATTTTTTTGTAATATTGCCAGACATACTGAAAGACTCTGTAATTTTTTCAGCAAAAAAAAAAGGCCCTTTTCGAATTAAAAAATAACTTCCTATTTTTTTGGTAAAAACTCGGTGTTATCGGGACGTGAAAATTATTTCAAGTCATCCGCTTGAAAACTAACACAAAACTACAACTTTCTGAAAAAATCTGAAAAAATTCACATGACTTGTCTTTTAGTAGTACTTTGATGGAACCAATTATGAGGCAGATCTAAGATGGTCGAAAAAAAGGTGGCCGAGTTGACGGAGAATCCCTCATATGTAAAAATGGAGCAAACAAAGTTTGACTGCTCGTAGCGAGATCGATAGTGATGAGATTTTACTCTGGAGAGTTAATGGAAATTAGTTTGGGTGAGTAACAAAAAAAGTGTCTCTCGTTGTAATATGGGAGGGAAACGAGAAGACCGGTAGATTCCGGTGGATCGCGATCTCTGGGAGGCGATGGGCGTATCCTCGTTCGTTCAGAGAGATCGCTTAAATATATATAGCACAGTACGAGTAAGAAGACGATGATAGTTGAGTTAGAAGCTGTTTCGTGTACTGGAGCGTGTCGCGTACTCTCGGGTAATAAAGAATGTGGAGAGGTTGATGTATAAAAATAAAAAATAAAAAAAGAATTTGAGAGATAAAGAAGGAGAGACAGAGAGAAATGCACCTAAAACGATTTTGAGTGGACGGATCATTAACGACGTTTTTAAAACTAACGGTGACACTGCAAAACTTACCGGTACACGCTTCGTAATCCGTTTTTCTATACTTACAGCCCGACGTTAAAATCTCCAATGAGAAATATTGGCCTGACAAGAAAAAAAAAAAGAGAGTTGTGGCTTTCAAGCATATTTAAAATAAGTTGAATCATAACGAATCTCTGGTTGGGAGTGGATCCAATTGGATTTACGAGACTCCGGAGTCGTTGGGTGGCTTCTGCATGAGATTCAGTTTTCATATTCTCTCACGTCTAATTTGTTTAAAAAAAAATATATAAAAAAATGAAGATACGATCGCCCGAATCGGACAGAAGGAGTATCTTTCGGAGAGGCAAACGTCAGTTTCGTTTTATTGTATTTCTCTCTCTCATTTACAATGATTTATTCATTTGCAATCGTAAAAATTTGTGCCATTTTCAGTCTGTCGAAAATACGTATTGAGAACTGGGAAATAAACGAAAACAACTTTGTGCCCTTGGTTCAACTTAAAGTTTGTCTCTTCGACCGAGGAAAGAGATACCACAGAAGTTCGGCACATCGTAAAAAATATAAATTGAATGAATAAAAAAATGAAGGTGCAAGCTCACGCTTGGGCGAGTGTTATTCGTTGTAATGTTTGTCATTTATGTTCAGTTTGGGCGGGAACAAACGAATTTTTCTATGTCCATTCTGTTTTGTATCCGAGTAGAAATGGCAGGGGAGTGTGAAAAAATACGTGTAGGATGTTCGACGTTGAATCCATTGGCGAAATGATCGTTGAGGATTTCATTTTTTTTTTTAATATTTTTATTATTTTTATGTTGTCGTGACGAGAAAAGTTGTATGAAACGTTTTACGAGCTGCAACTATTTATCGTTTTGCACGAACTCCTGCTGTCGTTTATGTACAAGGTAAGTACATGCATATCGTTTTATACACTTGTATCTCTCTCTTTTTTTTTTTTTTTTTTTTAATGTAATATTCGTTGCCATGATATCCGATGTGTGTGGGGATGCAAGCAAAATGTTAGCTTCGTTTCTACCTGAATCAAGAAGCCATCTGGTGTCGATATAAAACTCAAACGTTGTGCAGAACTGTTAAGATCGTAACGATTGGAGAAACGTCGAATGCAGAGAGTAGAAAAAGGGAGATAAAAGTTCAGGGACGCAATGAAACACTATCTCGAATAATGAGTGTATATAAACAAAAAAAATCCCTTCGACGCTTTTGCACTAAATATGTGAAATACGACATTTCGAAGGTGATCGAGTTAAGATCACACACCCTATTTTCTATCATTCCGACGTATATATAATTATCAAGAAACGGATCTTGACAGTTCGATGTTTCATGAATTGCAAAATTTGGAGTGGAAAGAACTACAAAAGCTTCGAGACAATCCATCGATTTGGAAAATGTAGAGTTCAGTGAAAATAAAATAAATTTAAAAAAAAAACAACAACGTAATAATTGACAGTGAAATTTTGTAAAAAATATCGACGCGAAGCCACTGCGAAAAACCGACCGAATCGCTATCGACCGCGAGTGCCATTAAATAAGAGAATGAATAAAGTGACAAAGAGTGCTTCTTTGAAAGAGGAGAACGAAGTGCTGATCCAAAATGATACGATCCCGCGTGTGGATGTTTGGCAAAAGGAAAAAAAGAAAAAAAGAGTGAATATCGTAAAAATGCCTGGAGCGGTCTGGCAAAATTGGCTCGATATTAATTACAAGAATTCTTAATTGCCGCGCGAGCCCGCGCGTTTCCATCAGCGTCCCTATTGCTGATGGAACGAGTGGAAGGTAAAAAGGGGTAGGGAAGGCGATATAAACGGGGCACACGTCCGTTTTGCTCTGGCTAAAAAATCTTATATAAAATATATATATAAATATACACATATATATATACATGCACATATAATATCTGAAGCGTTTCGAATCCACATATGAAACGTGCGATCATCTCGAAACTCACGAATCTCTCGTAACGAAAAGCTGAGAGAAACGCGAAAGCCCCGAATATAAGTTAACGAGGTGAACATTTTACGTTTGATATTTATCCGATGAAGAGGGCTCCGCCTCGGGACTCGTTTTATTGAGTCATATATCAAAAAACTTTTTCGGAGGCCCGTACCAACTGGCATCGAAACGTCTTCGGAGTAACCCGAGCGCATTACTATATATATATGTATACACAGGTAAGAGAGCCTGGACTAATTATTTTGGAGCACCTTAGAAAACTACGAAGAAAAAGCGAATATTGGAGAGTTCGGAAGAAAAAGAAATCGATATAAACATGAAGAAACATTGTCAATTTAATTTTTTATACGAATTTAAGAATAAATCAAAAGCATGAGCAGCTCGAGAGCGTCTGATGTTCGCCCCCGCTCCTGGGGCCCATTTATTAACTCTAATTGATCGAAAGGGGTCTCAGCATCTCTCGTTTCCCTTCTCCTCCCCCTTCCACCGTCTCTTCCCGCAGCTTCGCAATCCTTCACGAGTTATTCTCTCCCGCACGTTAAGTGCGTGCACTCAAACGCAAAAATCTTATCCTCACTAGCTCGGTTCGCGTTGAGAAACGAAACTTCATTAGGCGCGCGAACCCGCGTTATTATTTATTGTTACATTTATTACAGCGCCAGTTTCGAGCGAGTCTCTCGCGAGAGCATGGCGCCGAGTGAGAGCTATTAAACAAAAGAGAAAAAGCGATTCTTCCTGTACCGTACACAAACGCTAATAAAATTCTTCTTCATATACTTGGAAAAAAAAAAAAAAAGTACAAAAAAATTAACGAAATGAAGAAAAAATCATTGAATGTGAGCACATTTTTATTCGCTCGCAATAAACGACGAATTTATTAGAGCAAACAAACGCGCAAGTTTGCTGCTCCCCTTCGCTGCGTATATTATATCTCGAATAAAAAGTTTGTAAGTTAAACGCACACGCAATTAAAGACGCGGCGGAGACAAAGATCGTAAACGACTTAATCCGAAAAGCATTAATTTCTATAATTAGATTCGTACAATACTATACACACGAGGGTAAGACAATCCCGTTGAACATAAATGCGGTATCGCTATGATAATGCAACCCCGAAGCGCGCTTTCGTCGTAAAGTTAATTGGATGGAGTGTTTGAGTTTGCAATTAGCGATTAGCAATTACTTCAACGAAATGGGAAGCTTCGGTTGTCTCGGACCGACGGAGCGATTAATGGCCCAATTGGCTAATACCGTCGTCACGGAAGAATACTCATGCACAATGTATCAACGGTATACATATTCATACAAGCGTAGATCTATTAGCGTATACAATATATCAATATATACATAGAATGTAGGAGAAACGTTGAGACACATGACGCTGGTACTCGCGCGACCGATAATATAGTGGAGCGAAGTCGTTGTTGATGCTTTTACCGGTAGATTGTAAATTTACAAGGAACTTGTGCCTCGCGACACCCCCTCATTATTGATACCCTCCTTCTTTCGACGCTACTGGTACATTATTTACGTAATTAGCCTTCTTCCTTTATGGCCTTTATAACGATTAATTCTCTTATTTTCAACGTACTTGAGCCTCTAAAGAACTATTTTTTATAGAAGATTTAAAAAATTTCTTCTCATTTTCGGTCCAGCTTTATATTAATGAATGAAGAAAAGGAAAAAAGAACGGTGCAATGATGAGTATTAAGTCGATGAGACACGTGATGCACACCTAACACGAATTTCTTGGAAAGTCCGTAGGACGTTGAGATTTCTCTTGGAATAAAGCTCGCTAATTGGTGGCGAGAACGGACTTTAACTATGGCTGCTATGTATCTTTGTATAGATGTATATACTTGTGTGCCAACTTCTCGTGTGCGTGTGTGTGTGTGTGTATTTATATGCTGAGAGAGATCCGTGGGGGCCCCGCGTAATTCCGACTAATTTATTTGATTGCACCGGCATGCCCGTGCCGCCGCGTCGACTCTATACTCTGTACCAAAGTAATAAGAGTCGCCAGCACGGTCCAAACCGAGAGGCCAGGCAAACATTAAAAAAAAACAAAAAAACAACAGCAGAATCTGAACGCTCTCACAGGAGAGGCTGACCCTGCACCGTGATGAGCACAGACTCGTTCGAGTCTCCGCGCCCGCGATCAACCCTAAGTAAACCTCCTTAAGTATGTCGGTGAGCGTGGAATAAATAGTAGTATGAAAAAAAATATGTTGAACGATGATTAGACGATTACCATTCTCGTTTTATTTCGTCAATCGCAGATTCCCAGAGCAATTTCAGATCTCAGGTATTTTATACGCGCCAAGCATAAACGGGGCTTTTCAATTAGATATCGTAGAAGCGAATTTTATTTACTGCGTTTTCAGACGACTCTCGATACGGGCGATCAATGGCCTGGGGAAAAATAAAATAAAATCCATTCGTTTGATTCGACAAACGAATTGGACACCGCTTAAGGGAACAGAGATAATCGCGTCGCTGCTAGATCAAAACCGCGTAAGTTCATTTCCCAGATTTTACAATAAGTACAAAAAAAAAGTCAATATTTCAATCGTTCAAAGACATATGTTTGTCTAACTTTTAAAAAGAAGGTTCTTAGTGTTTCTCATAATACTAACATAAATTTATCATAAACGTTCATCATTTTTGTACAAAATTACTTACCCGGTATTGTAGCGTACGAACAGAAAAGAATATTATTCATCTCTGTATGAAACAAATATTATTTATTATGAAAATGATAAATTATGCCTGTATGAACAGAAATAAAGAATATTTATTTTTGTTCATATGCAACAACATCGCGTAAGTAATTTTTAAGAAAAATGATGGACGTTTATGATGAATTTATGCCTAGTATTTATGAGAAATACTACTAAGAATGTTCTATAAAAGTCAAGACCAATATATTCCTTTGAACGATTGAAATATTAAGTTTCGGACTATAGCAACGACGCCCAAATATTTATGCTTATGCATAGTGAAAATTAAAAAAAAATACGTCCATTACTGGTTCCCACGTAAAATTATAATTTTCGAAATTTTTCACGACATCCGTGTTATCACTTTGTTCACCGGTAATTAAATCCAGATTACCGCGTTGTTGCTAGATACGCGAATTCGTCGCTTCTCTGGACACGCGGTAATCGTCTTCTCGTGGATTCGTCGCCACCTTGCGGAAAATAGTCGATAGGCTGTATCGTTTCCATGGTAAAAAAGTCATTTCCTGTTGGCTAATTCACTCCGAAAGGGTTCTAATAGAAGGAAATCAGCGTTTCTGCACACACGTGGGCGTCAAATATCAATTTTGTTACTTCTGTGGATACGCGGTATTTACGAACTGCTCACATACGCGATTTGGGACTAGCAGCGACGATGAGCAATGGCTTTTTGATGCATTTAAAATTTTGCTCGGTTGCTGTGTCATTTGTCCAAGTTTAAAAAATTAAATCCACATTTTTGAAGGCGCTTGTCCAAGATAAATATATTCCACCAATTTAGCGAACGGGGTTTCGACAAAAAGTATAATGTTACACGATACTAACGACTCATAACCACTTGACTGGTCAACACGATTGTCGAGTTTTCATATAGAGAATTATATTTTATCATTGGCTTCAGTTTTCTCGAAACGAACATTACGATTTCCCTCGAAAAAGTTTCTTTCCATGATTCGGATTCATCTTTTCGTGGATCATGGATCGGCTTTGATTATATCGGTCCCGATAACGCGTCGTCCTAATTCTGACACATCTTACCACTGCATACAAGTGCACGTATATAAAAAAGTAGCACTCCTGGAGACATTTAAATGATTATTTTTAAATCAGATTTGATGTTGATACCAGGACCATCATGGGACCTGTTCTTCTATAGACATCTGAGTTCTTCGACGAAAGTACATATGTCCTATGACACTTGTTCACTTTATGTCATTATTCTAACTTTTTCTTTGTTATTTCTGTGAAAAGGAAACATTTGCCGTTTCAAAGAATGACAGAAAACACATAGTCGAAAGCATTGAATAATGAATTCCTGTTGCTTCTGGTGTTCCAGCACCAGGATGCAATGACCCGGCCTGGATTCAGAAAAAAAAAAAATTTTGTTGACCCGTGCTATCGAATGCTCCTCAAATTTGGATATGATGTTCTGAAATTACCGGGTTTTATGAGAATACAAAAAAGATTTTCTCAACTAGATCGATAATTCCACTCCGAATGATCCCATGTCCAAGACGAGCGATCCCGGTTCATTATCGACGTGTATAAAGTATACAAAAACTATATTAACGCGCGTAAAAATAGTTTTTGTTTCATTAAAGATGGAAAAAAAAATGGTTGAGGCTTAAGGAGAGGCTCGTTAACAATTCTCTAACGAGTATGGGTTTGAGGCATAAAATCAGTGGCATCTGCCGAAGGATTAAAGACGACGAATCGCGCTAACACGAGACGTTTTGTACGGCTTTCACCTTGGTATGTATTTTAATATATAAATAACCACTGCAAAAGTTATGCACGTACCGGTTGAATCTGCATGCGAGCACACCCGGCGGACAAAAGTTCCACGCGAGCCTACCGTAATAACAATGTCGTTTATAGTTAGTCGTACAGAGTACGAGAGTCGAAGAGTCTCGGGTTAGTTAGGTGAGAGCCGGGATGGTAAGTTGCACGAGCAAAGTACCTGATTTCAAGTGCGGGAGGGCGACATGACCAACTGGAAGGAAAGAGATGAGAGAGAGAGAGAGAGAGAGAAGAAAAAAAACAGAGGGAGGGTCAAAAGCAGAGGGAGAAAGTTGGTTGAAGATCCGCAGACGAGAGAAGGCTGTACGAACGAGTGAGCGCTAATAAAACACAATTAGCGACTCTCTCATTCTATCTTGAGAAAGGTCCACCAATCAGCGGCTTCCAGTCACGTATAAAGCACGCGTAAACCCCCTCGAGCAACATTATTTACGATCGAAGCATCGCGACGTTATACGTGCTTGTACTACGTTATGGTACATGAGACTTTCAACCCTCAAACATCGCTTCTACCGGTCTCTGACAGAGATCGAGTCGAAAAATATTATCACGTCTCCTAGACATCTACTTACATCAATTGCATTTCTGACGATCTTTTATGAAAAATAAATCAAAAACCCAATCTGCTTGGTCTGCGATTTTGACAACGACCGCACGCCTTTAAATGTCTGCAAACATTTCCAAGACTCGCTGCTTCTCGCGCTCCGAAAAGTCTGCGTTCTGGCAACTCCATCGTTTGATCGAATAAATAATTGTATGAGATGAAATTGAATAGTCTCATTAGACAAAACCGACCAATGAACATGAAAACTTTGGGTCACGCGAATCGGGAGCACATGCTAAAAGGGGTGAGCGCGCTTCGGCGGGCTGGCTTGTGCGGTTAACGATATTCTCTTTTCCTCGTAGAAATAAAGGGAGAATTTAATGGTGTGTCTGCAGGAGATATAGAGGACACAACCCTCGCGAGACACGAGTATCCAATGAAATTCCGAGCCAGACCCTCTCTATCTATCAGACTCACCCTTCATGGGGGTCTCCATATATATTCCTCCCTCTGAGTAAATAATGTCTGACGAAAACCGTCCTTTTTCACTGAGCACCTTCGATCCATCCGTTACCTTTATTTAGCAAAAAAAAATAAGCCAATTCAACATCAAATGTCTATCTACCTGGTAAATGTCACTCTAATTTACTCAAATCTACAACGGTATAAATATAGGCTCAAGTTTTTGCATTCGAACGATGCAACATTACATTTTTGTAACCGAGATTAAAAATGTCATTCGAACGACAAATTTTGAACTTGATTTTCATTCGTCGCGATTTACTTTTGCCAACGACAATTTTATCCCGAAATATGCCAGCATTTCATATTTGTTCTCAATTCTGAACTAACCGGTTCGCGTTATATACGAAAATGGTTGTATTTAAGATACATTACAGAGTATCAATTATTCGTTAATTATTCCGTTAACCCGTCATCATTATTCCTCCATATAAGAACTGACTAGTTCTTTCGACATATACATATATGCATGCCTATAGATATAAATATGTAGGTAGTTATGATTATCGCGTATACGCGACGTGAAATGAGATTCCCTTATCTGTCGTATCAGCGAAGCCTCGTTTACCTTATCGCTTACCAACGAGACTTGATGCTAATTCGAGCATTTATTTTCACTTGAAAGTAATACGCGTTATCGTCAAGTTGACTCAACGAGTTCCCATATACTAATGCGCACGAGATATTCCGTGCAAAATTGTTCATGTACTCGATTCGATTTTGGAGATGAGATATTGGACAATTGTTGGATTTTGAAAAAAAATGTAGTTTCGTTGAATTTCATCGAATTATAGATTCGTTTGTGGTAATAAAAATATCTTAACGACTATATTGATCATGAGACATTTTCTTTGTTGACGAATATTAATCCAGCCCATTTCGATGGGCTTGACGAATATAGTCGTTAAGATATTTTTATTACCACAAACGAATCTATAATTCGATGAAATTCAACGAAACTACATTTTTCGTTGTTTATACTTTTGATTAATCTTTTTTTCTTGGTTTTCTTGACGATTTAACTTGTTATAAATGATGAAAAAACGTTGAAACAACGGCTGGCTCGTTGTTGTTAAATGACCCGTGCACATTTTTCATGAGCTATATTATTCGTACAACTATGGCTGCGAACAATGAGAAGTGCGTCTTAAGTATTATCGTGTGGAAAACTTATGTACTTTTGTGTCCTCACTAAATTGTAAGATAGGCAAAGAGTAGGGAGCATGCAGGGGTCGTTTGCAAGTAGAAGCTTTCGTTAACACTTGTAATGCTACAATGGTAATTAAACATTTTTTTTCTCGCTTATTCTTTCAGCAAAGGCTATTCTCAGTCATTTCTTGTCCTTCGTTCTAGACAAAATGGAAAATTACTGTGAAAATCGTGAAAACGAACTGATAAGACGAAATACTTTAAAAAGTTAATATAATTGATAAGTTTGAAGAAAATTTCAATCATATTCGGTTTCGATTATTTCTTTATTATTACTCTTATCATTATTTGCAGTTTATTTTAAATTGCAGTCATCAAAATCGTTATGCTTTATCAATTACATTTCGATATTGAAAAGATATTGCAATTTTCGAGAATTTCATTTTTATTCGTTTCCAATTGTTACTCATGTTCATTATTATTCTTATTATTTTTTCCAGTTTTTTAATGAGGAAATGAAGTAATTGGAACCTTCTCCATTTTCTTCCAACGTTGAAAAATCATTAATTACGATCTGTCAATTTTTATGTTGACGATAAGTAATTGGGATTTATTTATTTACAAGGGTCGATACGTGGATGCATCCAGCCACGTACCCAGGTATTGTGATTCCGTATTTGTTTGTTAATTGTTATTTTTGTTTTTGTTGGAATCAACTTGGGAGATCTAGTCCAAAAAAACTATTTCAATGCTGATACGACTATGCCTATAATCAGGATAATAATTTATCCTGATTAGCTCTAATCCGGCTGCTAATTGACGTAACCTTTACAAATGTAAATAAAGCGAGAAGAAATTGTACAAAGTCAACGTTCTGTGTTTGGAAATATTTCGATCATTAATGTAATGAAATATATTGTCAAAAATGATCGATCAGTTCGATTAATTGAATCAGTCCTTTTTTATTCAATCGAAATGTTATTGATTACAAAAATTATAATTTTTCAACAGAATTCTTAATTTCTTTGAAAATATTCGTCGTCGATTGTTGAATTTTGAAAATAGGGTCGAACGATTAATAATTTTGTTGCCTAAATACGTGAGAATGTCGAATGACTTACCAGGATTTCTTTCATCATCGTTGCTGCTGGTAAGATCTGCATCGCCCACGTCAACGAGGCTTCTAATGCTGAAAACGCTCTTGGCTACTCGTGTTTTTTGAAGCTCGACGCCGTCCGGCGGGCGTCGCGGCGTCATGCTGAGGTCCATTGGCAGAGTTAAAGCCTTTTTTCAATGGTCGTCGTCGTCGTTGTTTTATCCTTCCTCCCTCGAGAGAAAGAGAGAGAGAGAGAGGAACGAGAAGAAAAAAAAATCACAATACCAATCGCGAACTTTTGATGGCCGCGACTACAAATATATGCTTAATATTCGAAAGCATATATTAATGAGAATCTCGATGTCAATGACAAAATTTACGATGCCAACGAACGTTAAGATAAAAGCAGTCGCGAAAGGGAGAAGAAAAACGCTCAAAGTTCAACTTTGTTTCAGCGAGGAGCTTCATTTCGAAAAAAAAATAAAGGTGATTAAAAATAAGTTGAACGATAAACGATAACGTCAATTCTCCACGTCTTTACTAATCGCGTACTTAGTTCGTTGAGCAAAGAAATGAAGAGGAAAAAAAAAGCATCAAGACAGACGACAGAAATTATTCGTCACTCCTTTTTTTTTTTTTTTTGCTCCCGGACACTAATTGGATTCACCGGGTGGCATTCTTCTCGACACGTGTTAACCCCGCCCCATACCCTCTTCGAAACCCGACTAATTGTACTATTTAAACCGCAGCAACACTTCAGGCAAAAATAATCTTTATCTCTAATGTATTCAATTATGTAATCGCGAATATATATCAATTCTTTTTGTTCCTCGCACTGACATTTCGAGTATTATAAATCCTTTACACTGTAAAGTTTTTTTTTTTTTCTTCTTTCTTTCAACTCGAATTTATATTACGATTTTTTCTATCGTCGCAGAGTTATTTATTTGTTTACTAACTTAATTTTTTCACAATCGATGGCACCACCGTTTCTATTTATATTCCTGTCGTCTGTGCAGATCATCCTGGAGCTGCTCTTAACGAAGTTTTATTTCGTTGGAAAGTTGATTTTTATAAAAATCTCACAAAATCGATGATTTTATCGATTTTTCGATTTAAGATTTATCGCTCCAAGTTCAAGTCGAGGACGAGCAGACTTCGGGCACTTTGTGTGTTAAATGAATCCCGAAATATCGCGAACTGATGAAACTATCCGTCGTAACTAGAGCACTCGCGCGATACCGGTGTAAAATCATCGTGAATGTATAGCGAATTCGAGAATTTTCAGATTTTCTCATCAGATTTTCGAATAAACGTAAACACGAGAGACCTCGAGCTCATTCGACGAATCAATATTTACAAATTCATTCAATATCTCAACGATCTTTTTTTCTACTCTCGACACTTTGTCCAAATTCAATCACACGTTTGTCTTCAACGCGTCAAAGATTAATCGCCACTCTCAAAGTCAAAATTCAATAATAATAATAAAAGCAGAACGAAAACAAATGTTCGCGGATAAAATCACGTGTTCACGCCCCGAATAATCACAATCCAATAAAGGAATCCGCTCTCGATCCACTAAGCACCGTATCGCACTTTAAATCCTCGAAAGTTTCATTGGTTATCTCCGATCCCCAATCTTTTCTCAAAGCAGCTTCTTCGAATCGATGGATCAATTACGAGCAAACTGCATGCGCTCTCTCTCTCTCGTTTCTCGGATCAACGTGGTTCGGATAAATCCTTTCTGTTTACTCGAGGAATAAATGAGACGACATATGCTTACGCTCCGGAAAGACTTACCGGATTAAAAGATCGAGATTCAAAGGGGGGTGGTGGGAGGGGAGGAGGCTGTGAAAGAAGGTAAAAAATGATGAAAACCGGCTTTGAAAGGGTTGGTACGAGGCGAGGCAAAGAAAACAGAAGCACGCGCGCGTGTCACGGGGAACTCTGGCAGGTCGAGTGTGTGCGATAATCCGATGGGCAAATCCACGAGGTTCGTTTTCTCGAAATTCGATGTTTTTCTTCCCTACCAAAGGTGCTCACTGGAGGGAGGAGGAAAAAGTACTCGATTTGTCTCACTCTTTTTATTGTGAGAGAGGAAGAGAGAGAGAGAGAGAGTGATGAGTGAGAATAGAAAGAGCGAGAGAAAAAAAAGAGAGGGAACGGGCGTTTCGAGGTGCGTTTTTAACTGCCCGAGGAGTTTGACTACCTGGTCGTTACCTGGCGAAAGACTCGCGAGCGAGAGAATCCAGCCAAACGTGCAAAGCTCCTTTTGCCTTGGTCAAACACAACGAAGCCCCTCCTTTTACCCATGTCTCGACGCTCCACACTGACGTACGCGATCCACCACCTTTCCTATCCCACGAGCTAAACAAACGCCTCCAACGTTTTACAAAATGGAGTCTTGGCTCGGCAAGCAACGCCCTCCACATCCCACGTTTATATCGTTTTCTCGATTCGCTTTTACTCGTATCAAAATCTCCCTGACAATATGGCGGACCGGGCCACCTTTTCCACCGCTTTTTCTTTTTCATTTTTACTCTTTTAAATTTTATTTTCTTATCAAACGTATACCGATTTATTCAAAATTTTCTATTTTTACTGTACAAACTCTCGTTGCTTCGAAATGAAAAGAAAAAAAGCAATGATTGCAGTTCTAATAAAAAAAAATAAAAAGTACTGCGAAAATAACGATCAATTTTTCGAAATCAGTTTCAATTTATTCGTTCAATCGTGATCAATGATTTTGACGTTTGAATAAACGCGAGTTCAATGTTGACATTAATGCGACGATAATTCGCGAATCATTCGTATTTTATAAGAACGAATGAGTGAAAATATGCAATCACGAAATTTAACAAAAAATCAATAGCGGGCAAACTCACTCGCGCCCGAATCAATCGTTTTCAATCGACTTCGAAAAAGAAGAAAAGTTCTCTATTCGGCTGTTTTTTTTTCTACCTATATATTGACACCCATAATTTTTTGTGACGTTTACCGGTTTGAATGAATCGTTTTTACTCTCGGAGCAAAAAACTTGGAGACGATTCGATATTAATTTCGTGACGATTCGTTCGAGCGAAGATACCTCAAAATCAAAAAGACAGCACTTTCTAACAAAACCGAATAGAAAACAGTCATAAAAAGTTTTTCACAACTTTTGAAAAATATTTCTAAACGGTCGAAAATTTTTTATGTTTTGTCGAGATCGAGTAATGATCGCCACCCCCCGCCAATAAGTTAAGAAAGCTGCACGTTTTTTTTTTCTTTTCTCAAATACTCAATTTATTTTCTGTCTAAAAGTCAATCGATATTCAATGTATTTTCGTACATATCAATATTTCAAATATATTATACGAAGGTGCACATTTATTTGGGGGGAGGAGGGGGAATTAACGAGGTTTCGGTATCGGGGAAAAAGTAGAACATGAATTTGCACTAAAAAGATGATGGGCTCGAGTGCAAATTCGGCTGGAGTTGAATATGTTACAAATTTTCATCAGCATTTGTTCCATTTTCAAAACGATTTGCAAAGTCCTCGTTTTGCATTGATCTTTGTTCGTTTTTTTTTTCTTTTCAAAATGACGTTTCAATCGTATTTTTTAGCCTATTTGTTTTTAGAGTAAGTACACTATTTGTATTACAAATCGATCATGCTCTCTTTCATTCTATATCTCGTTCGACAATCGGATCCTGCGAACGCGAACGCGTTTTTATAATAATAAAACATTAATAATATTGATAATAAAACTAGAAAATTTCACGGAGAACCGTTTCACAAAGGTACGAATTGAACAGGCTCAAATAAAATTATTCGCTGTTTTTATTCATCTGCGATTGATGCTGCAATTTAATGTTTGAAAACGTAATTATATTTTACAAAAACGTAGCTCACTCGGTGCTGTGAATTATCAATAAATTCTATGCGATCACTGAATCATTTATCATTTTAATTATTTTTATTCGCTCTTCATTTATTATCGTGATAAAAACTGTGGAGTAATAATTTATGGGATGAAAGAAAAAAAAAACTGAGTTTAAGTAAAGAAATGGGGAATTTTTGTTGCCTTCGTTTCGTTTCAATTTCATTCGAAGTGGTGAAATGTCTGACAATGGAAATGGAGACTTTTCGGACACAGGAGATTCGTCTGGATTATTCATTATCTGGAAAATTTCAAGTCGAAAATAACAGAAGACTTTACGTTGAGATTTGAGATGAAAATCTGAATTTTGCGAAGCTGAAAAAAACAAGCGAATTTTTCTTCGTACGAGCTACGAATTGTGAGAATAATTCACGGATATGCACGTGCGACCACATCAATCCTTCGTACATTTATAAATACATGCACATTAATCGTGCAACAAGTACAACGATGTCGTATCATCGAGATCTTGTTCTTTCTTTACCATTTTTTTTTTTTTTTAATACTTTTTTTTTTCTTTTCTTTTTTCGATTTTTTACGAAAACGTTTTCTCGGAGATTAAGTTACGATCTTTGGCACAATAAACGAAGGTTTCAGCACGACTCTGCGGTGGCTTCGATTCTCATCGCTCGAAACGCTCTCGTTTTTTTTCATTTTTTTTTTCTGCGATTCTTCGTCTTCCAATTTATAAATAGCACATTCACTCAAATCCCTTAATTAACTAATTGATTTCGTTGAATTTTTGTTCATTTTCATTTGTTTTGTTCCTTCTCACTCTTTTTTCTGACACATCGTTTGTCGAAAGAAAATATTTCTTGATAATCCGCACGTATCTTTCGTTGGTTCAACAGAAATTCACTCTCTCCCTCTCGGGAAAATGAACTCGATTTTTCTCGGTAAAGCAGTTTTCTACAGCCCAAAGCATTTGGAGCTAATTCGAAATATTTAGCAGATTTTTAAATTAATGAATTTAATAAATTTGATAAATTTGACAAGTTATGCGGTTGTTGACGTAAAAAAACATTCGTATTGTCAACATATTTCGACCAAATTTATCGAAGTTTAATTACCAAGTTTCTACTTTACCGACATTTCAATGCCACTTTATAAAACTGCAATTGATAAAACTGACGATCGATAAAAGTGGCAATTTTTTACGTCGAGGCATTCTTGAATGACGCGAAAAATCAAATGAAAAGTTGACGTTTTCGATTTTTGGCATTATTTCGTACAATAGTTTGAAGCCAAATGTTTGAATCCACGGAATACCGGTGTATTCAGCAATTCGATAAAATTGTCGTGTATCTTCATGTACAAAATGCTGACAGCATGAATTTTCAATGATAATAATAATGTCAAGGATGTAGAGCAATCTGTTGAAACCGTTTCTTAACATAGTGTTTTTTGCAGACCACATTTTTAGAATCGAAGAAGGAGAATATCTTCTGGAAAATCTTCTCGCAGGACCAAAACGATCGATCATTTGTACAGATTGATTTTGATCATTTATCACCGACCCAATCAGGCGAGAAGCTTCTCACATTATTATTATCATTGGGAATGTAAATTTGCAGTATTTCGAAAAAGCTCGAACATTCTGTTACGTTTTTTGTCCAATTGCCAAGTACAAAAATACCGAATAAAAACATTCAGCTGGAAACACACGTAAAAAAGCCTTAAAAAACTGATAACTTCTCGAGATTGACATATTGTCAGAGTCCTTGGAAAAAACACGTACGGATAATCGTGAAACTCGTCAATGGACGAGTTAAAATCGAACGCCAACACATGCCTCGTCAATTTTATTACGCCTCGTACATCTCGAATCGCGATATAAACGGTGTATATACTTTGTTCTTCCATTCTTCGTTATTCTCGTATTTGAGACCGAATGAATCTTTACGTGCTTAAATTCTAAAGTCATGGCTGTCGGGAGCAGTCTTTGCGCACAGTTTTGTGTGTGTGTGTGTTTTTTTTTTCTCTCAATGGTTTTCTCCTTCATTTTTCACTTCTCCGACTCTCGTTATTTTGATTTGCAGAATTTTAGTGTTTCCTTGTGTGGAAATATCGTGCTCAATTTTATGTTTCATCTCGAATTGATATATCGACGTTTCGTTGAAGCACAGACACTTTTAACGAGGAGAAAATTCTCAAGTTAGGGTCAATCGACGAGCCAGAAATAATTTTTACACATTTTCAAAGGAAACACTACATTCGAGTTTAATTCGTTGCAAACAATGCTCGAGCAATGCAGCAGAAATGATAAATAAAAAAAATAAAAAATAAAACGATTCAATTGTTAATAATTAAGAGAAAGCAAAACGCGAACTATGAGTAAGAACAGGACTCGTGTACATCGACGAACACGATGAAAATTTTTGCTTCAAATCACAAATATTGTAATAGCGGTATGGATCCTTTGAAATATTGCGTTATTTCAGTTACCGATCGATTGACCTGTCCAGAAATGGGACGATTTTCGTAACTCTGGAAAAAGCGTTTCAACGTTGATGCGAAGCCTACTCGGGCTGCTGGAGCAATAAATTTATTACCAGAGAAAAATTGGTTTAGAAGAATGTCAGAAGTTTCGAGGACAGAAAAATCGTCGAATGCTATTTCTGGGAGTAACGAGATTCGTCACCGACTGGAGTCTCTTCTCGAATCGTGGGAATCAAATATTTCTGAACTTCTGACAAAAAAAAGAAACAATAATTAAATATAAGAAAGAAGAGAACTGAAGTCATAAAATTAGATGGTCCGATGCTAAGCAGTCACGTTATTCGCCAAGCTCGTTGGCGAAGAAGTGTTGTTAACCGGGGAGCGTGTCTGATGAAATCTTAGCAATTCAGCAACGGTGACAGCAACGCGAACGACCCCTCGACCACCTTCGAGAACGTCGCTAGAGCAGCATACTAAATTCTGTAACAAAAATTAGAGAAAAATCGTTGCTTCGTTAAAAATCATTCAATATTTTGTGCGAGTTAATGCTTCATAGCGACTATTTATTCGTTTGTTTTCCTTCGTGGTGCACGTTTTCTCATCAATCAACGTTAAAAGTGAAAAATTTTATACGCTGAAAAATAAGAATACAAAATGAAACGAATAAAAAAAAAAATATATATATATATAGTTTCGTAGGGACGAAACACGAAAATATATCGTGATCGAGTAAAATCACCATTCGTAGCCATTCAATTCGTATAGTTTCATGAATTTTATGCATTTTTGTAAACACCATTTTCGGGCTCAAGTCCAACGATACGAAAATGGCAACGCAGGGTATAAATCAACTTAAAAAAAAGTACTCCTATTGTTCCTCTTTGTTTTATCAATTTTGACAATTTTATGAAAAAAAAAGAAAATTTTATTTTTTTAATTACGGTATCGCGTTACAATCAATTCTCGTTACATTCAACGTTACAGTATGTTGCGTGTAGAATACTCGGCAGTTAAGATAATAATTGACCAAAGAAAATAACATAAAACCGGACAGTATGGGTTAATCGTCGTCGACGATGATCGAACGTCTCTTATTTTCATTGATTATTCTCCTTTTTATTGTTTTATTTTTCTTTCAAGTGTATAGGACAAGCCAGATAGATTAATATAATATATATATTTTCATGTAATATATAGTGCTATATAAATTTGTTTGTTTTTTTTTTTTTTCAATTTTTTTTTTTCATTCTTTGTAAACCGATCAGGTAAGACTCGTGGTCAATCACACTGTATAGTTTGTCCGATTTGTATAATGCAAGCGATAAATAACGGTACGTTGAAAAGTGATAACAAAAAGGGGCAAAAACTTATATTTTATCAATTTTTTTGGGAATGGAAATCGTAAAAATAGGTTTAGATTCTTAACGATAGGCTAAAAATAATGATTGGAGGGAACTTTGGAATTCGAGTCGTTAATATTTTCACGAAAATATATCATTCGTATCGTTAAATAAAAAAAAAGTTCATTGGGATACGACGTTAATCTGGGGGGGGGGGGGGGGGGGGGATGCAAAAATCACGCGAAAATTAACGGGGAACGTAACTAAATACTTAAGTACGAAAAACAATAGGAAGCGTTCGCTTAAGCCTAATATAACGAAAGAACCAAGCACCGGATAGTCAAATTTCCTCGTTCCTTTTTTTTCCGTTTTTAATTCTACCTCGACGATAAGAACTCCACGTTAAAATCATTAAAGAAATAAATTGCAACGAAAAAGCTTATGCTTTTGAAAATATATTTGTACGTATTATAAAAGAAAAAAAAATATGAAAGAAAAAACGTTAAACGTACAAACTAACGCAACGGAATGGTCGCTCACTGTGATGCACTTTTTCGTTCTCTCGTATTTAACCACTTATTATAAAGTCGTTAAATTCGTGTTTAAAAGCCTCGAAAACGCGGTAATTCAAAATGATGAATAATAATATTATCTCCATTTACTGACAATTAAATTATCCTAATTCGTATCCAGTCTCTTTTTCTTTTATTTTACTCCCGTTTCGTTTTATCGTGAGAACTTTTAATACTACGACATGAATTCGTTCATGGACCGATTATATCATTAATACTGATGTTGGGCACGTTCTTTCTCGGGTCAACGTTCTTTGAACTCAAAAATCATATATTCTGATGAAAAAAAAAAATAATAATTGCAGTACTAAAATTGACTAAAATGGAATAGATTTAATTATAATGAAAAGGCGAATAAAATTGTCGAAAAATCAGAACGTTGAGACTCGAAAGAACGATGAATTATTGTACAGTGATGATTGAGTTGGTTGCCATGATTTGTTGATTTTTGTTTAGCTGTATTTGAAATAGTGTGCGTTCCAGTAGCGTTTTCTTTCACGCACACAACGCGAGTTTGTTGTTTTTTTATTTCCTTTTCGTTGTATAATGAAAAACTGATAAAACGTTTTTGCGAAATACTTTGACTAGAATAGAGAGAAGAAAAAAAAAATATAATAAATACGAAGACTAGAAACGTGTAAATCTGTACAACGAAAACAAAAAACTAACATTAAAAATTAACATTACAAAAGTTCACCGGTTTGAATAAGTACGTTTGCAAAATTCACTCCTGCCTGACATACCCTGAAGCGAGTTATATTCATTAAAATGCCTACTCTCCTGGGGGGAAGGAATATTTATAATTTGTAGCATGTTTTTTTATAATCTATTTGTTTTAAAAATTCACCGAGTACTTAACGTCACGCTCTTATCATCTTTTTTTTTTTACTGTCATTCTCACTTCGTTCTATTCTTTTTTTTTATCATTTCCTTCATCAAGCTTTGAAAAAAACTTTCAAAAAACAAATTTCACTCTATTCCCATCGATACTAACTCAACTTTTCTCTCCCTCTCTCTCTCTCTCTCTCTCTCTCTCTCTCTCTCTCTCTCTCTCTCTCTCTCTCTCTCTCTCTCTCGCCAGCGAAACTAGCAACGTGTGCGAAATAATCTCTCCAGAAATCAGTGTAAAACCAGTAAACACTGAAAATTTCATACCTGACAATCCTTATCAATTTTATCAAGTATTCCACGCAGTGACCATAAACTATGTCCAGCACTCTTATCGCAAAATATGCTCGAGCAGCGTGGAGTTTGAAAAGAAAAAAAGGGGAAAAAAAAGTGCAACGACAGTGATGTAATATTTCAATTCCGGAATTGAATCGACTGCATTTTAAATGCGTTCGAGAAGTTATTGAACAATGAACAAAAATAATTGGACAAAAAGTTGCTAAATAAAAGAAGAGCTACGAAAAAGTATTAAGAAATCAGAGAATCGAGCAATGATTTTCCTTCAATTAAGAAAAAAAACACACAAAAATCTGTATAATTCGATTAAATTTTTCATTCTCAAACATTGTTGTCCAAAAGCAAAGTTGAAAAATCGCTATTTTTGAGCTTTGTTCCCGAAAATCCATAACAACAATTTATCAACTTCAATTACGAATAAAAATTTTCCAATGACGATCGGAATGATTTTTTTCAATATAAAAAGTAGCACCCTCTTGTGAAAAAGCTGAATTCTGTATGAAAATTGGACGAAACTTGGCGATACAAAGATATTCGTTTGTTTTGGTTGCACGGGTCAAGGAATCTCGATGTTATTTCTCTTACACACGTCATTCGGTAAAAAAATACACAATCCTAGGTACGCGAAGTTTTAGTTTTTCACATAGCTCTCATTTTTTTTTCTTTTTTCCATCCGTTTGAACCGATTATCAAAATGTGAATCGCTTCAATAATGAGAAAAAATGAAACTCGACGCACTGCGACGATTTTTGTTTTTTTTTTCTCAGCGAAATAAATAATTGCTTTTTTTTTTCCAATGAATTTCAATCGGTTCAACACTCTTTCGAAAAATTTCAATTTTCTTCGCGCGTTTTAGCAAAATATCATATTTCCATTACGATCTCCATACTTTTCAATTTTTCCGTCCGACTTCGGATTCGGTTAAGATTATCAATTATTAAGTCGCATAGAGTAAATATATGTATATTCGTATTGTATAATAATCACGATTAATTAATGTGATATGCGATTATATTTCCGCATTATTTGCCCGTTTGATTTGATTATACGATTTTTTTTTTGTTTTCTCAATGCAATTCGTCCAGTCTCTACAAATTCCTAAAATTCATTATCTCCACATGCTTCTGATTAAAAAATCGCAAAAGGCGAATAAAATGTTTTTTTTTTTATCATTTCTTTTTCGTAGATATTACTGTAGCAAAAAACACGGAAATGATTGAATCTCCAAACTTTTCTATCGAATAAATACCTTTAGAAAAGCGATTCCTAAGTACACGTAAAAATTTCTAGGTCAATTACGAAAGAACTAGAGCTACAGCGCTTTCAATGACGTACAAAAAGAATTACCCTCATTGCCAAGCAACAAAAGTTGCAACATTCAAGTCAGCTGTGCCAGAAAAAAAATTCTAACATTTCATGATGAATGATGAAACGTTGAAAAAATCTTTTTCAATATTCAGTCGAATATTCTCATGGCGAGCTTCCCTAAGCACCTACGTTCGTTTCTACGTTCGAACCGAATGAAAAAGTCTCCTCCAAATCTCGCGATCTAGGCCATGAAAATTGAAGGGATTGAGTGTATATATATATATATATCAATCGATTAGATATTTGCAAGCAAATATTTCAATTCTCGTAATAAAAAAATGCCTCGCGAAGCACCCCTGTACGCAGAGAAATTTCATATTCCTATAAAAGCGAATCTACTTTTTTCCTTACATATTCAGAATAAAATTGGTTGTTTAAACGAGAAAAAATTAAAAAAAAAAAAAAAACATGAGTTTTTCGATAAAATACTCGAAGCACGAAGAGTATCGGGTATAAAAATTCGTAAGAACTTGAAAAATAAATGCAATTTTGGATGACTGAAGATTGTTAATTGGCACGGTCCAATAAATAATTCGTTCGTTTTTGTTTTCCCCTGCAGACTTTATCTCCTCGTCGAAATAACTGAAGTGTTGGTATTTTGATTGTTCGCGATTCATACACGCTTCGATCTCGAGATCCTTTTTTGACTCATCGCATTAAACGAGAATTTTTTTCGTCGTTTCTGGTTTTTCTTTTCTTCTCATTTTTCTCTCTTTTACTCTCTTTCGTTCGCACGTTCGAAAAATACGATATTTAATCGGGAATGGGAAAGACATAGAGCGTAACGAGGGTGATTAAGAATGCGGCAAAAAGCATCGCGGAAAGGACGCGATCCTGAATCGTATGGGTTGAACCTGCGGCTGGTTCTTCGTTGTCATCTTCTTCGCGACGATAGACAACGAGCGAGGACACGAGACGATTCAGAGCTTCCAGACCGTACGCGTTCATGTAACCCACGTCCATGATTGCATCGGCGTCCATTAAGACCTCCTGCAACCAACAACGATACTACTCAGTCCCAATTACGAAATTTCGCTAACCATCATTTTTTTATTTCCCTTCTTTCTACCAAAAATTCTATTTCAGTTTTGATCAACAAAAGTACTGGAATACATGGTGTGTCATTTTTTCTAAAGTGGCTCTCTCCAATTTCAATTTTACGTTCAACTAAATTGCGTTCTTGAGAAAAATAATCGAGAAAGAATGAAACTCGGATCTACGTTAATGGAATGTAAAAAAAAAATCACTAAACTCACAAATTCCAAATGAATGTTCTAGCTGAATTCTTCGCTCAGTTTTTTAACGAGAGAAAAAATTGAATTCCATCAGACAATGTGGTGGCTGTGTAATTTTTCGCCATTGAATTTCGTAATTTATTCGTTTACATGATTACAACAAAAAATCCTGTCACGACAATTGAGCGAAAAAGTTTTATTCACAATTTTTGTTGATCGAAATAAAGCGGGTTACGAAATTCGATTTCAGAAAAAAAAAAAAAAATATCGTGACTTTAGAATTGAGAGCATCAAATGCAGAACAGAGCGAATTAAGTGAAAAATAATGTCTGATGAAACAAAAAAAAAGAAGCATGAGGATTTTTGGACAGATTTTAGAAACAATGAGAGAAACGAGAAACAAAAAGCCAATGAGGGACAAAGCAATGGTGTTTTCGTTTGTTTGTTTTTTTCGATACTAGGCGCATGCATCTAAAGCTCGTGTACATTTGATACGTGTGATCGACACTTTAATCCGTATTCAATTGAATTGATCGTAAAAATCTTCTCCAAGAGTCAAAAACATTTACCCTGTGTATTTTTCTTCAATTATCATTGATTTTTCAATTTTAATTATATTCGAAGTAGGGACTGACTAGTAGTTGTTGGAAATATGCTCGACTTCGTTCGAGTGGCATATCGATTTTGCAGGTGTTTCCAATAGACATGGTATACGTTACAAAAATAATAATTAAAAAGAAGAAATCATGGACGAAAGTATACACGTTTTTCGCGCAGAAATCTTAGTCGTAAATAAAATAATATTTATCTTAAATTTTCTACGAAATCCACATTCCATTGTGTACATTTTGCGAGTATGGAAAAGAACAAAAAAAAAAAATCTATTCGAAAGCGAATTCAAAAAAAGAATGTACTTTTAAGAAATTTTGACTCGCGAGCGAAATTCAATAACGCCGAATATTTTCAAACGAAGCGTAAGGAATAATTTCATTCGCTACGAAATCGATGGCCGCGTTTACCGACGATTGATGCAACGAGAGGGGAGAAAACACAGACACATCGATCGATCATCGTCCAGAAAAACGGCAACGACGAATAGGAAATTCAGAGGTTTTTTTCGTTTATTTTTTTAATTCAAAGGACCCGAAAAGCATGCATGACTTTTATTCAACGCTGCACTGGAAAATCGTACGAAAAATTAATGTTCCACCGAAGTAGAAAAGCACAAGTGTTCTCCCGAGTACGAGTCTGTTATTGACGACACAAAATTAACGATTAACTTACCTCATCAACTCCAATTTTTCGACAAGCTTCCAAAAAATTGTCGACATTTCGTCTGCATCGAGCCATCGTCAGTTTAGGCTGAAGATAAAAAAGATCGTGTTTTATTTTGGTGATCAATGGAATCGAATAATTAAAATGATAAAAAATGCCCTTGAGCAATAATGTTTGAGAAAATACTTTGAGACTCACAACTGCTGGAGAAGGAACGTGAATGCTTCCAACCGATCGGGGCCTGACGTGGTTCGCCAGATGACAAAGTACTACACCGTCCGTTAGTGAAGGCGCAAGATCTTCCGGTAGTGCCATTTTCAACCGTGTCTCGATGTGCTGAATATTAATAATAAATAAATCATTATCACGGTTGAAGATACAGAGAATAAAAATAAGCACAAGTATTGCTACTGGAATTCTTACAAATTTGTCATTCAAAAATATCTTGAATAACAAAATTTTAAAAAAATTGGATAAAAGAGTAAAAATGAGCTGTCCATGAAGACCGTTAGCGCCGTGGGTCATTTTCACTGAGGCCCTGAGCATAATTTTCGACTAGTCAATTCCTTTGTTTTATTTTTTTTTTTTCAAATTTCGATCGAATTAAATGGGTTTTCCAGATTTTTACTGCAGTGGATCGTTGTGGATTTGAATTATGCCTGTTTTGCTTCGTTCTGCTTCGAGCCAGGACTCGAAGAATGACGGTAGAGAAAAATGTCTGTTTATCAATGAGTTAATTTGATTAACTACCGTTCGCAATTGTTCTATCAGATCTGCCTCTTCTTTGGCTCTCTCAAATTCACGTCTCATAGTGAACGAATACTTTTCGGGCATGTTGCTATTCCAAGTTACGGATCTCGTGGATTTAGGGCTTCCGCCATTGCGACTAGGACTGTTGTTCCCTGTACAAAAAAAAAAAATGAATTGTAAAGAAGCTCTAGAAAAAAAAATGAATTTTTATTTCTTTTTGAACGAAGAAATAGGAAATACCTTCGACGTAACCAACGGCAGTTTTGACGAGTCTGGGTGCGTGTGCAGGACTAGAATTCGTGGACAGTATGCTCGTCGACAATTTGACAGGAGAACTTGGTTTTTTATAGGGCTGCTCGTGATATTTTCCATTTTTCGTAGCGTACTCGCTGTTGCTCCCATTGATAATAGTTGCATTTTGATAATTGATACGAGACGGCGTGACTTTTTGTACGGGCCTTTTGTTCGCGTTTTCCTCATTGAAAAGTTGTTTACCCGCGCTCGTGATAGCATCCTTCGATAAGGTGGGATCGATCTCGTTGTTTTGCGTCTCGTTACCCGGCGGCGTTGTTTGCTCTCGCGGCCTGTAAACGCTCGGACCTTCGTTGACTCTTTGCTGTCTGAGAGCTTCTTTGTATTCTCTGAAAATTGCCAAAAAAATAAAGACGTAAATCGGTCAACCCGTTCGGGACCATAATTTCGTTTGTGCGGTGAGGCGAATACCGGATTTTATTAAAATGTTGCAATTCGTATTTACAATTATTGCCAATATATAAACGAACAAGAAATTCGTCATTTTTATTGAAATCTTCATATTTATTTACAATAACAGAAATTTCGGATAAACAAAAATTGTGCCAGATCCAAACGTGGGTTAGAAAAAATGTTTATGTACAAAAAATTAAAAAAAAAAAACATCCATTTTGTGCAAAACAAAGTATTGTGCATAGTGAGGAACATAAATAAAAACGCAAATTCGTCGTTTATACCTGTAAGTCTGCGTGTGATTCAGTGGCCTCTTCTCCTCACCATTGATCTGCGGAGATGTGTTACTACTGCTGCTCGTCGTACTCGCTTGAATCGGCTGAACCGTTTGCATCGTCGTGCTCGGTGACGATTGAATTATCGGAGTGCTTTCCAAGTGGCTGTGAAAATAGATTCACGCACAATAACGCTCATGCACCATTTCATGCAAGGGGTGAGACAACATCAACAACAAAAAGAAAAAGAAGAAAAAAAAAACAACTCTCATCAACGTTCATTTTTTTTTCCGACACTTCTCATTTGCCGTTTTTTACAGTAAACTTTTTTTTTCACGAGAATCTTTTCTTTTTTCGACCGAATCAAAAATCGAAGTGTGTATCAGGGACAACAAAAACGACGAATAGTGTAATAAAATAAAGAGAAAAAAAAAAAAACTGACAAGAATTTTGCATCGTTCGAACGAAACGTTCTCTTTTTTGTTCGGATTTTTACTTCGTCGCGCAGTTTTTTTGAACAATGAAGCCACAAGAGAAATTTTTATTTTCACGATGCAAAATTCGACGTCACAGAAAACAAGAACAATCGTGTGTGTCTTTTGTTTTCTTCTTTCTCTCGGAATGAATGAGAAAGAGTTTGTCAGTCGAGTGAGTTATTTGTAATAAGCTTACCCAGGTGGTGTGATTGAATTATTGTGAAGCGGATGAGCCATTGGCCTTCTACCGTCGGCTCCATTTTCGGAAGCGCTTCTCTCCAATCTCCGTTTTTGAAGCTGATCATGTAAAATCATAGCCTGCAAAAGAATGAGAAGAATAAGAATGAGTGAAAAAATATGCCACAATTTTGGGCTATTTTATCGAAATTTAAGTGTCCAATGAATGAGAAAATATTTCTCGTCGTGGTTAGAACAGAAAAAAAGAGGTAACGGTAAAAAAACAATCGACAGTATTCACCGACGATACAGTCGCGATTGTTTTATGGGTCAGGGTCGACGAAGTTTGAACGTTAGCCAACGATGGCAGGAGCAGTTACGAACTATTGGCCATCGGAGCACGAGTCGGACTTCGTTATCGCGAGTCAGCGTTTAACTCGATTTGCTAACTTTAGATAATGCTCGCACACGTTCCTCACTCTCGTTCGAGTGTTTCAATTCTTTTGTTTCTTTCTCTTCGTAGATGCTGATACTTTTCTACGATATTTGACTGATTTTTCTACAAAAAAATCGGGGATTCATTTTTTCTCAAGTTTTTTCAAACGAAAACAATTATTCCATTTTCTTTTATCATTTTACTTGTCACTCTTTTAAGCCTTGTTTTTTCTTCCTCCAAGTCAAAGTTTTCTCACGAAATCTAACGAAATTTCTCATTTACCGGATTATTTGCTTGCTTTCAGTTTTTTTTTGGTAACGAAATTTCAATTTTTTCATTCGTTCCAATGAACAACTGACCTTTCCGAGTTCATCCTCGAGGGAGGTGTGTTCTCCGGGTGAAATGGTGCTGGGCGTCGACGTTCCGCTGCAGGAACCATTGACACTGGCTTCGACGGGAAGAGTAATCGACAAAGGCGAGCATTCTTGACGCCACGCAGTTCGCCCTTCGTTATCGTGTACCTGTATCCATAATTTTTTTTTTTTTTTTTTTTTTTTTTTCATAGGAAGAAACGAGGATAGGTCAGTCGAGAATGGTGATAAGCAATAAGAATATTTGTACGAAAAATATCAATTTTATTGTACATTTTTCGCATAATCTACGAAGCGCAATCCCTAAGGGAGGCAAAATAATGGAATCATCTTCATATGTGAATAAATGAGGCGTTTCACATTCGTGAAACACGAGGGCTATGGCAGGGATTAACTAAATAACATTTTTTTTTAAATCAAATCATTGTGCGTGATTATTAAAACAAATAAAACTCGAATGACAAGCGAAATTTGAGGAATTGACAAGCATCAGGGGATTCAAAAAAATGTCGAATGATGCTGCAATTAAAAGAAAAATGTATATCGATAAAAATATTGAATAAATAAAGGAATGAATATTTTTATAAACATTCCAGGATATTTCAGGCTGAACGTTCAACAATGCAAATTATAAATAAATTCCGTTTCATCCGATGTGTCATGAATTAATTATTAATGATTGAAAATTTGTAAAAAAGATAGTTTTGTAGAAAAATAATGTTTTTTGTTGGTTATTTCTGGACTCGAAATTCTTTTCTGAAGTTAGTGTAAATGGGAGAAAAAAGCTATCCAAGGCACAACGATTCGATAGTAAATTATGAGAATTGATATAATTAATACGATCGCACTAACCGCGCTGTGTATTTCTTGGGACCAACGTTTGTCGACACCGTCGCTAGTGCTGTAACCACTGTCGACGTTGTGACGCCTGTGTGACCTCGTGTCCAGGGTCGCGTGACCACGAGCTTCGAGAGGACCTCGTCTGACCCTGCCCCCTCTTGCCCTTTCGTGTTTCGCCGCCTGTCGCTCCAAATATTTGAATATGTGTGTTCGCCCGCGAATGCACAACTGGAAACAAACAAAAAATAATAATAATTAACCATTGAAACTCGATTAATTTGGATGAAAAATTAATTGAAATATTCGATGAAAAAAAAAAGTGTTATGAAAATTTGATTTCACCACAGATTTACCAAAATCGAGTACACACTAGTCAGATCAATGATATTTTGTTTTCTTTTACCGAAGCAGGTGGCGAAGTCAAAGGATTATCCGAGAGTCTCAATTCCACGAGGCTCTTCATTTTTCTTAATTCGTTCGGTAGCACGGATATTCGATTGCTACTGATGTCCAATTTAACGAGTCTCAGGTACGTCAGTTCTAAAAAAAAATATATATATATATAGCAAATAAAAATCGATTATTAATAAGAATTGATGATTTTTTGATAAAAATTAAATTTTAATTGCTCAAAAGTCGAGACCACGATCGACGTACCAATGGGCAAATGGACCAAAAAGTTGCTCCTGAGGTCGAGGCACCTTAGTCGTGGTAAATCCCCTATTCTCGGTGGCAGACTGACGATCTCGTTGCAGCCAGCATCGAGTTCCGCGAGAGATGACATTCTCCCGAGTTCCTCGGGCAACGAGGCGAGCCTGTTGTGAGCTACGAGCAACGTTTGCAATGGCAGTCTGCATACTTCACGAGGTAAGACCGTCAACTGATTACGACTGCGAAGCAAGAACGAAAACATTACGATAAATCTCATTTTCACATTTCTCATTTTATTTCTTTATTTTTAATCGTTAGTCGAAATTCATTGAAATAAAAAATTGTAATTGAAACAAATGAAAGGTAAAAATTCGATTTTATTTAATATATCTTCGATCAACCATCGATTCAAATGTGTTTTACCTGAGATCGAGATAAGTCAGAGACTGCAACATTACCACAGTCTCCGGTATGACTCTTATGGCATTGTGATAAAGATGGAGCTTTTCCAAAAACGGAAATTCCGTAACTTCTTCGGGCAATTCACCAAAACGATTTTTCGAAAGATCTAGAACAGATAAAAAAAGCAAGAAACTTATTTTTAAAAATGTTTTTATCCACCTGTGCGATGAGTCGTCGATCACACTAACTGAAAAAGGAATTTCGATTTTTTTTTTTTTCAGACAACTTAATTTCGAATATTGCAACGAAGCTTCTTCATACTGAAACGAAACTTTGATGAGACGATAAAAAATATTTTAAGGTTTCAACAAAATTTCATTTTCAGTGCTGTCATTTTTAGATAAATTCTCATTCTGGTAAATCATTATAATAATTGGAGACCTGTGCATTGACACGCCGGGTCAATTTAACCCGGAGCGTGTTCGAACCGTTCGTCATCAACAGCCCTTTCGTTCGGTTTTTATAAAAAAAAAAAAAAAAATCAGTACACTCCGAACTTTCCTCAATGAATGTGCACCAAAAGAAAAAAAAAATGATTGAAAATGTTGATTTTTGAAAATGTGAGTATTTTACTAAAAAAAAAAAAAAACTCGTGAAGCAATGGACGAAAATGTTTTCCAAAGACCCAGCAAATGGAAGACCTTCGAATCCCCTTTTCGAAGTTGAAGCGAACGAGTATCCTCACACCCATTGAAGTTGAAGTCGAAGCCTCCAAATTGGTGCTTAATGGTGGTAAAGGAACGAAGTTTTGCTCGCCATGTTTCCCATGGCAACAGCTGAAGCGAGCGCTGCCAGTGCGTTACGTTACATCGGGGTTGAAACTCGGGGGTTGAAGGCACATCGTACGGGGGTTCGTTGTGAATGGAAGGGGGCGCCGCGAGGGACTGCCACGTGCGTGCGTGCAAGACACTCGATTCTATACACCGGCGTCTCCGCTACACTTTTTTTATTCCTCGATATACCATACAAAAAACGACGTTATCAATAAATGAACAAGTTTTCACTCCTGATGTGTCATCTAAAATAATGAAAATCCTGTTAAAATTGTGACGACGACTAAAAATTTGTCTTCAAAGTCGTAATTGTCAATGAGCCCAAATAAAAGTGTGATCAAAAAAATTTTTTTTCGATCAAAAATTTTTTTTATTTTTCGGTACAGGTTTACAATTTTTTTTCGATAATTTTCATTAGAGAAAATCTTGAAAAAAAATGAATTTACATGTTCTAGATTCATCCAAACAAATTGGAACTTTAATCGAAGTTTCATGTTCAGATATTCTAGAAAATTGACGAATTTATAATTGGGCCGAAAACCAGCAACGAATGCGGCTTATATTTATGTAGCGTAAATATATATGAATCGATTGTAAGGAGGAGAAGAAGAAGAAGTGTGTTCGTCTGTTGGCATGAGTTCAGCTGCAGCAACGGTGGCAACCATTCGCCAACAGACGGGCGAGAGAGCTTTCTACTTCAACCCTCGCTGATCAATAATGCGTCTCTGTTCATGGCTCCCTTTAGCCGATTTCGTGTAAGTGCCAGAAATTCCACTCGTGTTTCGCATTTCGTTCTTCATACTTTGTATACAGCTTGACTAAATAACGAGCACCAACTAATCTCGTAGGGAATCAAACGCTTTGGGAGTCAAAAGCAATATCGATCGAACAAACGCTTATAAAAATATGAGAAAATATTTCTCATGAAATGCTGTAAACTTGATTTATCAACGAATAGATAAAAAGTGAAAAAAAAAAAAAAAAAAAAATGATAATTTGAATAAAAACGATCGTTTCGGAATCTCGAGTAAATAAAACTGATAAATAATTCCCAAAATTTGTGTGATTTTAGGTCACAAATGCCAAAAAAAATCGTCTTAAAAATTTTCAGGCAAATATTGACACTCGAGTTCTCGGTGTTCGTGTCTCCACGACGAGAAGACTTTTTGCTTCTTTTTATCTCCAATTACGTCTATTGTTACGAGTTCAATTGTGTCCCGGTGAATCGATCGTTTAGGGTTGGAAACGCGATAGTTATCCTGTCGGTGTCAGGCACAAATTTTTTTTTGTCGGCGAATTTCGGGGAGGCGGAGATAGTACGATCCCCTTGAAAAACGAAAGAGACGAGGGAACTTGACAAAAGTAAACTATCAGAAATTTGGCAAATAATCGAGACGAGCCTCCCGGGCAAACCGATACGAGCGATCGGCCTCCCCGGGACAAAACAAAAAAGGGGTTAAGATACGCGACGGGTGCAACTGCCGGGTGAGAGATGGGAAGGTGCGTGTGTCTGGCAAAGATCGAAAGTGAGTCTCCCGGAAGCCCCCGGCAACCGGAAATTTTTGTATCGCCGTTTACAATGAGAAACGACGCGTTTCTCGGGTTTCAAAATGGCTACCGGTCGATCAAGATTTAGATTTTGGGCTCATTTCGTGTCCTGGGACTAATCTCTTTATTTCTGGAGCATTTGAACCTCCGACATCGAATGAGGCTCCATTGTTGTGAGGGTAAACGCAGAAACGGGGTGGAAACCTACTCCGATGTACCGGTGGCCACAAAACGTTCCTCGCGTGTGATAATGAGGTTTAATTGGAAAATGGTGTATGATAAAGTTTCCTAGGGTTAAAATTCGACGATGAAAATGGTGTAAAACGAAACTGAGTCCCGAAAAAAATGAGAAAAAAGTCATCTTTTCAATAAAACTTTGTGGTTTTTTTTTTCTGGTCATCCGATGATCAAGGAGTTTCGGTACAAAAGGCAAAATGCTAAGAAATTAATGAAATTTGGTAATAATGTTGTTCAACATCAAGTACGAAAACACAATTTTTTTCAAAATTTTCTTCTACTTAGCTATCGAGTAATCATGCATTGAAGCAGATTTCTTATGCCCGAAGTGTATACCTATATATATGGAAACGCTATGCTTATACACGTGAACGTTTAGTCTTCAATTACTCGCGATAACTGTGTAGAAGAAAAATCTGAAAAAATTTGTATTGTCAAATTTGGCACTAAACGAATATGTTGACCAAATTTTATAAAATTCTTAACTTTTTGACAATTTTTGTGTGTTTTTAACATGGTTTAGCATGGCAACATTGTATCGCCTGTACCGAAACTCCTTAAAAATTTTCTATTTTTTTTTTTAATAATAATAATAAATCTCGTTTGTTCGACGATTGTGTGCTTTAATGTTTTCGCTTTATCGACAAGCTGTCAGGAAGCATGTGCGACAATGGAGGATTTAATGTCGATGTCGGTGGAAAAATAAGATTCCGTAGAGCGACCATAGTAAAGCCGAAGACGAAAGAATAAGGAGAGAGAAGAATAGTCTCATAACTGCGAACGGCCGAAGCCATTAACCGAGAGCACATTTTTCACCGTTGTTATTTCGAAAGAATTAATCGACGTGCTGAACAAATTCTCGTTCAAAAGCTTTGTGTGCTCGTGATACGAGAAAAGAAAGCCTCGCGATGAAGAGAGAAAAGAATTTTAACGAAAACTTAAATTAATTTTATAACGGACGATGCTTCGACGAATAAATAAATATAATAACGAGCGAGAAATAATCGAGCGATTCTTGGGGATAAAAAATGCAGCGGAACTCTGCGACAAAATTAAATAACGAAATGCACGAGAGGGCGTTGTCCCGAAAAGTCGATTTTCTCGTCTCGTATCAAGTCGCGCGCTGTGCAAGGGATATTCTCCCTGTAAACGATCGGATATACTATTTCGAGCGTAAATATGCCAAGGAAAAAGATTTTTGGCAAGCTCTTCGCATAGGTTGAGCAGAAAAAAGGAGGGGGAGGGGGAGAGGGCTGAAAAATAAGTCTGGTCCTTCGAAAAGTCGTTTGTGACATTGTAAAACGCGATGAATATTTACATTCGATAAATTTAGTACAAATATACAGAATCGGATGTTATATTCGCACAGAACTGACAGAACTTTTGTTTTATTCCCAAATTTCTTGATGATAACTTCCCAGCGATCTTTCCCTTACAAATTTAATCGCAATCGAACCCCACATCTCTTTAAAATCTCCCACCAATGGATCGCGGCTCACACGAAAAAGGCGATCAATCTACTTCCCCACGAATTGCCGCGAAACATCGCCGGAGCTAATAAATATTTAGCGTTTCGTGTGTATAGTTGCGAATTCAGGCTGCACGATATCACCGCGCGGCTCATACACCCCTTTTTTCCTTGTCAGCGACGCACATAATGGGCTATAAATATAACGAAGCTTCCGTCATTATCGTACGACGCGTGCTGCTACTGCTGCTGCTGCTGCTGGCAAACTTCATGAAAATATCACCAACAGTTTTGGCCAGTCGAATTAATTGTACAGAAAAACAGTTCAATTAAAGTTTCGATCGACGTTTCTCGTTGAATTTTTTTCGACAGAATAATCGGATGAAATCTTTCAAATTGAGTTTCAGCGAGCACGAAACTACCAAGTTTTAAGGAGTAACGGTACAAAAGCCAAAATGTTAAGAAATTAATGAAATTTCGTGATAATGTTGTTCAACATCAAGTACGAAAAGACAAATTTTTTCAAAATTTTCTCCTACTTAGTTATCGAGTAATTACGCATTAAAGCAGATTTCTTATGCCCGAAGTTTATACCTATATATATGGAAACGCTATGCTTATACACGTCAACTTTAGTCTTCAATTACTCGCGATAACTGTGTAGAAGAAAAATCTGAAAAAATTTCTATTGTCAAATTTGGCACTAAACGAATATGTTGACCAAATTTTATAAAATTCTTAACTTTTTGACAATTTTTGTGTATTTTTAACATGGTTTAGCATGGCAACATTGTATCGCTTTTACCGAAACTACTTAAGGAGGGTGGCTACATACGACAATATGATAAGAATTTAATAAAATTTAGTGATAACATTCTTTAGCATCAAATGCAATGAGACAAATTTTTTCAAATTTTTCGTCTACATAGTCGTCGAATAATTGGAGTTTACAATATGCAAAAGATATACCTATATATATGAGAATCCTATGCTTACGGATGTAAACTCTAGTGTTAAATTACTCGAAAACTATGTAGAAGAAAAATCTTAAAAAATTTGTATATTAATATTTAATCCAAAAGAATATGCTCACCAAATTTCATTAAATTCTAATCATTTCGAATTTTCCTATGCTTTTAACATGCCAACATTGTTGTGTGTAGCCAGCCAACCTCCTTAATCGTTCCCATCGATAAAATGACTCCAAGCTTATTTTTATTTTTCAATTGATATTCAAAACAAAATTCAGACTCGTTTAAGCGGACAGAATTAGTAAAAAATGATCGAATGTTTACAAATTTTCACGTTATTTATCGCGGCGCGATGAAAATCGCTCGGCAATGTGTACAGTTTTTATCCATATTTATTGAGCTCTAAAAATAGGGGACACTTCCCCCGCGCAACTGCCGCAGAATTTAGTTTCGTGAACGCACGACACGGCGAAGGGTCGTTGTCCCATAGGACAGGCACGCGAGGCTTTTCCTAGTCGCCGAGGACCAAGGTCGAGGTCCTGCACACGATCGATATTACGAGATTATATTGTACCCTTGTATACGGGGGTTAAAATATTTATGGGACCATGTGTTTTCAACGGTTTTCAACGCTTCGAGTATACGATTGTTTGGAGGGAGCTTTTTAAAGGGATTTTTCGAAAGTTTGACCAGATAAGGCGCAGGAGCGGTGCCAGCAGAAATAAAAAATACAATTTCAATGATGAAAAATGGTTGAGAGAGAAAAGAGTCAAATGGGAAATTTATTTTTCTCGTAACGCAAGAAAAAATTGTGAATAATCTAAAAAACGAGATTTTCAGTATTTTTAAGCAACGATTTTTCAGTTTTTAATAAGTGAAAACGAAATTTTGTTGAAACGATAAACATTTTGTTGCGAGAACGAAACAATCTTGTTGATAAAGTTTTGAATATATATACGAATGATGGGAACAGTCGATGACGTGAAAAATCGTCAACGTGAAATGTGAATTCTGTGGCAAAAAGGATTCGTCCATTGGACGAAACGTTATCTCCTCTCGTCTCGACGAGACGTCGCCTCTGAGATATTTTCTCTCGGGGCACGTACGATTCTTATTTTTGTAGACGACCTCTTATCGTAACCGCAGAAGCGACAACGTCGCAGTATGAAATTTCTTACACGTGTTTTAAAAAATTTTTTTCTTCGGCTTTTCTTCCTGGTTTCATCGAGATTTTTCTCGCACCCAATGGGTGTGGTGTTCGAGTCTGTCGCATCGTTATTCTTGCAAGCTGTATCACGACTAATCCTTCCTTCAGACCCTTCGTAGAAGAGTTTTAAACTCAATTTCGAAAATAAACTCGTCACGTAGACGATCGGAAGTCCGGAGTTCGTATTTGCTCGTAAAAAAAATGGTTTTCGATCTTTTTCGAAGAATTTTGAATTTTGTTTCGAATCCGTCAACCGCTGCTGCTGCTGCTATTTCGTTGGTTTAAATCATGTGAGAAAGTGTCGTCAAAGAAAAGTTTATTCTTTTCATTTTTATTCCTCCGATCTCCCAAAGCGAATCCCATAAAAAGACGATCGTTCCTTCAGTTTTACTAGCTCTTAGCACGTTCCCCGATCGCAATATTTCTACCCCCATTATTTCTTCGCTCACTTGATCCTCTAATCACGGCGTCGGACACGATTGCTGATGTTTCAGTATCGAAAAGGGTGTGCCGTTTCGTGGAAATAGCTAAATCACGAAATGTACGTCTCGAAATTTAGTGGCAAAGCTGGCAAGCGACCTTTAAAGATCACGCGAGCGTGCAAGGACCCGGGAGCTTTGATGTTTTCGACTGAATTATGATGTTTGGACTTCGATCCCCAATCACAGGACTGACAGCTGCGGTATACGGAAAGCTCTGTACCCTACAGGTATAGTTGTTGTGCACGATAAAAATCGCAATGAAAAATAAGAATACCGGTACAGAAATACAGGAAACATTTGTTTGAAAACAAAAAAATTTCGGAACAAGGTACTTGGCGAGATTTTGCTTAAGGAGTTTCGGTACAAAAGGCAAAATTTTAAGAAATCAATGAAATTTGGTGATAATGTACTTCAACATCAAGTACGAAAAGACAAATTTTTTCAAAATTTTCTTCTACTTAGTTATCGAGTAATTACGCATTAAAGCAGATTTCTTATGCCCGAAGTTTATACCTATATATATGGAAACGCTATGCTTATACACGTGAACGTTTAGTCTTCAATTACTCGCGATAACTGTGTAGAAGAAAAATCTGAAAAAATTTCTATTGTCAAATTTGGCACTAAACGAATATGTTCACCAAATTTTATAAAATTCTTAACTTTTTGACATTTTTTGTGTTTTTTAACATGGTTTAGCATGTCAACATTGTATCGCCTGTACCGAAACTCCTTAATATTCGTAAATAAAAATTGAAGAATCGCTTCTTCAAGTATCGAACAACGAATCCAAGTATCAAGTATCGAATAACACATCGATTTTGTGTTATTACATCAAAACAGAGATTTCGATGAAACTTTGCAAGCACAACGAAACATTAGAGAAGAAAAATACTTGCAAAATCTGACGACATTATAGAAGGACGATTAAAAAATTACTATGAATAAATTTAGTATCGAAGTAACGGAGACGATTGAATGAAAATTTGAGAATTGCTTCTTCAAGTATTGAACAAGGTATGTGCCAAATTTCAAAAGCTTCAGAAGATAAAATGATAGAAAAAAAAGAAAGTTCAACAAAGCACGAAAAAATGTTCATTTCGTGCTAAGATATCGAAACTTTCCGTTCACGTTTTGCTTCGCGAGAATGTTTAACCTATGATACACGAATGATCGTGTATAGGTTATGTCGATCTCAACAGAACATCCTTGAATGATATTTTCATTGAAATTAAAGCAGGAATTCCAGTTTTTCATCTCGTTCGTTCACTGTTTGATAATTCGTCGAGACTAATCTCCGATGTGTTTTCACCGCGAACCCATATTTTCCGAGTCGTGGCTCTCGTTCCAGTCGAATTCTTCAACGATCATTCAATTCACTTTCATTTTCTTCTAGTTCTTTTGACCGAATAAAAAAATTCGTCAAAACGAATCAATTGAAAACCTCGAGATACTTTTAATTGGATAATAATTTGGTGCACGATACGTATTCGTTCTGATTTCAGAACAAAGTAGGAAACATTGTTCGGGATAATATTCGATCGAAGTCGAACGAACGAATCGGAGAGTTTCTCGAGTCTCTCATTTTGTTCCCGTTTCTATTTAACGAAGTTATGAAATCTCAGGACGCAAGGAGCTCGAAATCGCTTTATATTCAACGTATATATATATACAGCGTCGATCGCGCGGAATATTAAATATCCCGTAGTGCTTCGGCTATATTCACTTGAGCCGGAGACCCCTGCACCTGCTTCCATTCCCTTCGGTATGTATATAACGAACGACTACGTAAACGATGATGCATATAAATTGTCTCTCAGTTTCCCCCCCTGGTCAGTTAACGAATTTTCACGCGCATATTCAGATTTATATATATGTACATATTTAACTAATAATTTAGAGAGCCTAATATCCCTCGACGGTCCTTCCAAATGCGTTCTCATTGTCAGTGAAGGACATCGGATTATTTTCAATCATGAATTATCAGTTGACGGAGCAATATTGAATTTTAGGGCATCGCTGAATACTCTTTCGTGTGCAAATCATTGTGAACATCAAAGCTTGCGTTTTTTTTTTTTCGACTTTCGTGAATATAAATTTGTGAGAAATATGAATTTCAGAAAATTTTCTTAGCTCAGAAAACGATCAATCGATAATTTGGATAAGGAAATTCGAGAAAAGGATTGAAAGGAAAAAGACTTCAATAAGCTCGATTTGTTCTCCTAAAATTTTCGGAAAATGAAAGATTTTAATGTGAAAATTTCGTTGTTTTTTTGATCGAAAAACTGTGACAAAAATCAAGATTGAATTTTTAAATCGGCGTTATTTCGTTGTTTTTCGATAAGAAAAAAAAATTTTTGATCTTACGTAGCCAGCCGAAGATTTTCATGCATATACGGATGGACAATCTTCCTGGAATTTTGATTTCAGTCAATTTTTCAGGAAGTAACAACGTCCACCGTGTCAAGCGATATTTTTCAAAAAAAGAATTGGAGAAACGTTTTGTGTACAGTGTGCTCGGGAAGTCCTGGCAGCTCGTCCTTTGGATAATCGGATTGAAGGATAAAAAAAAAAAAAAAAACACAAGAATCCACTATTTTCTCGCACGTCAACCTGCATGAGAATTTAATGATGATATCACCTAATAAAATACGAGGAGACTTGGCTCATAATTCTTCTGTATTTAGGTGTGTCTCGAGGGCGAGGCCAGACAGATTACACGTACGAATTGTCTACAAACTTAAATGTAGATGAAAATTTAGCATATCGTGTATGTTTATCTTTGCAGCAGCGAGGCGAGGAGACGAGGCGACATATTTGCAAAAGGTTCAAACAAAAGGGTCTTAAAGGATATTGATATTGGCCAGAGGGCTGATTAAAATGCGATTCATAGGGAAGTTGGTAGCTGAGATAGGACTTTTAATGGCTTTTTGACCGCAGGATCTTGACACAAAACTTCTGTTAAAACAAAAAAAAAGTTTGAGCTCGATTTGCAGGATTTTAGAAGATTTTTTTTTTTTCAGCAATTTGGATTCATTCGAGCTATGCGAGAACGCGAATACGATAAAATAGGCTCAATAAAAATGTTTTAAAATAGGAAGAAAAAAAGAAAAATGCAGCGGAGCGTATGACTCTGGAATGGTCTTCTTATTGTCCAACAGTTTTTCCACAACGTTTCATTTTCACTGGATAATATAAAAATGGTTGGAATATGGCGCAGGTTCGTATAGATCGTGCCGAATGAAAAAGCGTAAGGGCAGGCCTCGCACACACGTGCACACCGATAAAAAGAACGACACGAAACATTGGCGAGTTCCCTGCGATCGATAAAGGCCCCATTGCAGATATTCTGAGGGGGGGGGAAGAAGGGAAATAGTGAAAGTGTATATATGCACAGGTCCCTCTCTCGCCCCATTGTCCAACAAATTGAGCACAAAGAGTGCAAGGTGGCTCCTCGTGAACTTTGAACCTTAAAACTTGATGAAAAAGGTAGCAAAAGAGACTGATCGGGGGGGTTGTAGAACGCTTACAAACTGCGGTTTTCCCGATTCCTTTCATTCTTCAGGGGCCAAACCTCTTTCTACTTTTTTTTTTCTCCATAAAAACGGGACTTCGGACGCGAGAGAGAATCGCACGCGACTCGAATGCTCGAAAGGTCAGCTCCAACAGGGACAAAACGCTCCGAAACCTCTTTCTACTTTTTTTTTTCTCCATAAAACGATTTTATAAGTAGAACTTAAGGAGGTTGGCTACACACAACAATGTTGCCATGTTAGAAGCATTGGAAAATTCTCGAAATGATTAGAATTTAATGAAATTTGGTGAGCATATTCTTTTCGATTAAATATGAATATAGAAATTTTTTAAGATTTTTCTTCTACATAGTTTTCGAGTAATTTAACACTAGAGACTTTACATCCGTATAAGCATAGGATTCTCATATATATAGGTATATCTTTTGCATATTGTAAACTCCAATTATTCGACAACTATGTGGACGAAAAATTTGAAAAAAATTTGTCTCATTGCATTTGATGCTAAAGAATGTTATCACTAAATTTTATTAAATTCTTATCATATTGTCGTATGTAGCCACCCTCCTTAAGAATCGAGGGACTTTCTTTAAACAATGAGTCGATCAAAATCGAGCTCGAATTAAAAAAAAAAAACAGGTTTTTCCGTTTCGTGTTCCAAGGCCTTTCGACAAGTATAGCAATACAAAGGTTCCATGGTAGGGACGAAATAATACGAGTCGCGGGAGATATATGCGTCGTGTGAGGGGCTCGGGGCCACGGGACTTCCGGTGCCGGTTGGCGGACGCGAGAGAGAATCGCACGCGACTCGAATGCTCGAAAGGTCGAGACTTAAGAACGCCAACGATTCGACTGCATCGTTGGATTCTCATTGCTGGGAGTGTCGAACGAATAAACAAATGTTTTCTTTCAACAAATTTAATGAGATTTGGAGCTGATTTAAAATCGACGAAAACGTGATTGCAGCGTCGTAGAATTAAACAATCGAGAAATTAACAAAATTTGAACGTTCGATTGAAAATTATTTTTGATTAAAAAAATGAGAACAAAAATTTTGCTGGATATTTGGGGGGAGGGGGAAGCAGAAAAAACGTCTCGAAATCGATCATTTTCTTCGCGATCTCCGAAGCTCCAACGATTTTACGATCGATAATTAAAAATAAAAGTCACGTATACTCCGCTGCTTTTGTCCTTTCGCAATAATGATCCTCGCCGACGTTATTTATAAGCATATTCGTCGACGTCACTCGATTTGTCAAATGGCGTCACGTTATTGTTCTTCGCAATTAATGAAAATCGTCCTTCGAATTTCTTATTCATCGGTTCGGGATCGATGGCGTTGAAAAATAAAAACTCATAATTAATCGTTATTCCCGTTGTTTTTATACCGCAATTAGTACGACGCTGAATTCCAGAGTGTCACTACACGCAAGATTCATTAATTAAACGGCAGATGTCAGGCTCTTCTTGCCTCCAATTAATTGAAATAAAAAAAGGAAATATCGTCAAAAAAACACACAAAAATTCAAAAAATTAAGAATTTTATAAAATTTTGTCATCATATTCTTTAGTGCCAAATTTGAAAATACAAATTTTTTCAGATTTTTCTTCTACACAGTTTTCGATATATAGTTATCGCGAGTAATTGAAGACTAAACGTTCACGTGTATAAGCACAGCGTTTCCATATATATAGGTATACACTTCGGGCATAAGAAATCTGCTTCAATGCATAATTACTCGATTGCCGAGTAGAAGAAAATTTTGAAAAAATTTGTCTTTTCGTACTTGATGTTGAAGAAAATTATCACCAAATTTCATTAATTTCTCAACATTTTGCCTTTTGTACCGAAACTCCTTAAACATCCTTGCAAAGCAAAACGTAAACGGATAGTTTCGATATCTTAGCACGAAACGAACATTTTTTTAGTGCTTTGTTGAACTTTTTTTCTTCAATCATTTTATCTTCTAAAGATTTTGAAATTTGGCACATACCTTGTTCAATGCTTGAAGAAGCAATTCTCAAATTTTCATTCAATCGTCTCCGTTACTTCGATACTAAATTTATTCATATTAATTATTTAATCGTCCTTCTATAATGTCGTCAGATTTTGCAAGCATTTTTCTTCTCTGATGTTTCGTTGTGCTTGCAAAGTTTCATCGAAATCTCTATTTTTATGTAATAACAAAAAATTTCTCAAGCCTGCTCAAAGTGCCAAGAAGATCCGACGGTTTTCCTTGCTCGCATGACCCATGACCAAAAAGCATCGATGCATCGTTCCATGGTTTCGTCTCTCAATATCATTGTTCTTATCTTTTGATCCTTTTTTATCTCTCGTTTTTTCCATTACAAATGCTTCCTTCTAGCCGTAGTTTTTATGTTCTCCGCTCGAAAAAGTCTCCCTGATGCATGAAACTCTTGTGTACGTATGGACCAGGAAAATCCATAGATCTCCGAGAGCCGGGGGGGGGGGCGAGGGGGAGAGGCGTGAATGCAAAAGAGGAGTGGATACCGAGCGAGGAAAGGGAACTTTACATTTTGCCAGCTCTCAAGAGACAAAGAGAACGACATTTAGCAAGGCAGAGTGAGCTGCGAACGGGCCAGTGTACGTCAAAGAACAAACTTGTTCGTTTTTTTTTTTATAGAGAGTGTCCCAAAAGTCAAACTCGTCAAGTATTCCCGAGCTTTACTTGACGAAATGTGGAAAAAGAAGAAAAAAAAAACAGTGAAACCAAAGAATTCGAACGAGAAAGAATTTCCAGATACTTTTTTTCGATTAAAAATTCCAATGATTCGAGAGATATTTTCTGCAAGATTGCCAAAAAAAAAAAACATGAAAAGAGATCGATGAAATAAAAGAGACGACAATAAATGAAGGAATCAGCGATATTTTATGCATAAGAATCCAAGAAATGAGTAGAAAAACGTGTGTTCGCTTATAAATATATTTTTCGTGTTTCTCGAATTTCCATGAAATCTTTTTGGACGTTATAATATTCCTATAAAAAGCAAGCGGATAAGAAAGAGGGAAAAGATTATCCAATTGAGGAATGAAAAACTACCGCTTTTTGAGATAAGTACGAGGAGTAGGAGTAGGGTACTCGAGGAGAGCGAATTTCCACGAGTTTTTTCACCGCACGTAATGTTGTGCAGGGATTCGTAGCCAGAAACGTTAATCGCGACGATCCTTGACCCGGAATACGAATAGCCAACGTTTCCCGAGAGCAAAAAAACAACGAGGCTGCACTACTTTTATTAATTGCTCGTATTTTTTCCAGAAAAGTGAACGAGAGAAAACAGTGCAATGAAAATGGACAGCGGTTGGATCGAGTAAGCGTTTGGCGGATATTTTTTTCTACACGTCAAGCCGAATGAACGAATTTTCGAAAAACTGCGCTTTAATGAAAACATTTCATGATTCGACGATGTCGAGGCTTTTCTGCACCTGACTGCTCGGTCGTCGAACGAGCGATCGCCAGAGCGGCGCTTTGTTCACGGGCACCATCCGTGAACCACAAATCGCTATGAAAAAAATGGTCGAAACCCAACTTCCGTGAAGCGGCAGAGAGAAAAAAAAATGCCAACGAATTGGAATCGAAGAATCGAATTTCGATTTTTTGGAATTTTGTCACTTTTTAGCTTCCCCCTCGACTCTCTTCCTTGCGATCCGATCCGAAGCACCAAATCACTGTTTGCTGAAGTTTAAAGCCCGAATTTTCGTGCAGTAACTACTTAAAAAAAAAATCGATTTTCGTCACTTTCTCACGTTGCTTCGATGATCGCTTTGTAAATCGTATTTTTCAAATATCAATTTTTTTCCAAAGTTTACGAAAAAACAAATTGCGAAGAAAGCAATCTGACAAATCTACAGCAATACTCGAACTCTTGACTCTTGACATTCCTCGCAATTTCGAGATTAATTATCAAAAATATATCGATTGAAAAACATTTTAATAGAATTACGAAAATCGATGATTTTTTTAATTTGTGCTGTGATCATTTGTGGAACAACCTTATCTCTATATATATAAATCTGTTCGCTAAAAAATGTTTGTCCGCTTTTCAATCGAAAACGGCTGAACCGATTACAATGAATATTTCACGAGATTAAAGATCACGATTCAAACTGAGTTTGTGGTTTTGTAAAATTTCGTTATCTCAATTTTTACAGAAATGCAAAAAAAAAGTTTAGTGATTTCGTTCATTCTCCAATTTTCCAAACTCGACGGTAGTTAAATACTAACGATAAATAAAAAAAAAACGATTTACCAATTTGAAGGGAATTAGAAAACGAACAAAATGAGCGGTGGTTGAATGCTCAATTCGGTATAGAAAAAAAGTTACAGCATTTTCAATGAAATGATGAAAAAGTAAAAATACGAAAATCTTTCGTTTGATTATTTTATCCAGAAGAAAACTGAAGAATTATGTTTGAAATAGAAAAAAAAAACGCAAAAAGATGGCCCAGGTAACATCAAAATACTTTTTTTAATTTTTTTTGTATGTAGATTCACAAACAATTTTTATTCCTCATGCCTCATCTCTATATATATAAATCTGTTCGCTAAAAAATGTTTGTCCGCTTTTCAATCAAAAACGCTTTTCAATCAAAAACGGCTGAACCGATTACAATGAATCTTTCACGAGGGAATAAAAAATGTTTGTCCGCTTTTCAATCAAAAACGGCTGAACCGATTACAATGAATCTTTCACGATTAAAGATCACAATTAAAACTGAGTTTGTGGTTTTTCAAAATTGCGTTATCTCAATTTTTACAGAAATGCAAAAAAAAATTTTAGTGATTTCGTTCATTCTCCAATTTTCAAAACTCGACGGTAGTTGAATACTAACGATAAATAAAAAAAACGATTAACCAATTTGAAGGGAATTAGAAAACAAACAAAATGAGCGGTGAATTCGGTATAGAAAAAAAGTTACAGCATTTTTAATGGAATTATGAAAAATAAAAAATGCGAAAATCTTTCGTTTGATTATTTTATCCAGAAAAAAACTGAAGAATTATGTCTGAAATTGAAAAGTAAACGCAAAAAGATGGCCCAGGTAACATCAAAATACTTTTTTTTTATTGTAGATATCATATAAAACAGATTCAACTCTGAACGTAATAATTCATGTATCTAAAAAATTAAAATAGGAAAAAATCACAGCTAGATGCGCCTGCTCTATGCAGCGGGCGAAGCCCGCACGCGCAGCAGCGGGCGAAGCCCGCACGCGCAGCTAGTTCCTTATAAAATGTTTTAATATCAATGTGATTTGACTCACATTCTTTTCGACCCACAATGCTAAATTTTACCGAGATTTTATTAGTCAGATAGTATATTTCACGGGCATATTTTTTCCTGCATCCTGTTTCAGAGATAAGATTCCTCAGTTTTATTATTTAATGAGCAAAGTGTCATGAAGGATATATTCGAAACGCGGTTCCGTTTTAGTAGCGGAAAACATGCACCGACACTCCGAGTAATAACTCAACTGGATCGAAGATTTTTATTATAATTGGTCGAAAAACCTCATTTTTTTCGTTCAAAAATGTTCCTCATGATTTTTTGAACATTTAAAATTTTTTTTTTTTTTTAATCACGAAAGCTACATATTGATGGTTCAAGCCTCAGTTGGAGCGGATTTTTGAAACGCCGTGCGAGTGTTTATTTTCTGAATTTTATAAATGATTCATCGTTCCAACTAGTCGGCGATTCGGTCTCAAAATTTTCAGGCCTTTTCCTGTACACTTTAACGGTCGAATAAAAAAAAAATATCAAATTTGTCCAACAACGAGGTTCGCGACAGGACAAAAGCTTAAAAACAAAGACTAGCTCTGACTCGAATCCCGTTCGAAAGAAAAGAGAATCGATAAAATCTATGTAAACCCACAACCAACCTTCAAAGGGCTGTAATTTAAATATTCCGAAAAAAATAAGTGAGAGTTATCGAAAATTCGAAAATTTCAATGAAATATCGTTTGGAATAACGACAATTATCGTTGATTGCGAATAAAAAATCATTAGTCTTCGTATCGACGATTGATTTGTACAAAATGAATGTTTTATACATCAGTCACAAAAAAAACGAAAGAAAAAATATTAAATAATGGTGTAATTAACGATATCGTGAAAAACGAGTCGACACGAAAGAAGATGACTTGCTAATTGGATGGAGTGTGTGTGTGTGTGTGTCAACCCATCGATGGGAGGTCTGTACCGTATGAAAAAAAAGAGGTTTCGTTAGGCTTAATAACATGGCGACCTACTAATTGTTATCCCGAGCGGAGTCTCGATTCTGGTTGGCTTGACTGTGTCGTCCGGTCTCGTTATTTCACGCATAGACGAGAGAGAAGGGAGGGGAGGGAAGGGGAGGGGGGAGTGGGGTGAGGAAGGATGCGTGGAAGATTACATGATTATTGCGTTGTAAGTAGTAATTACGTCTAAGAAATGAAAGAGGAAATGCTAAGTGTACGAAATACTGCTACGAGAATTGTGTGACCCCTTTAGTTTTTCGTTGCAGGATCATCGGAGTTCGATTCAATCGTAATTGGCGTTCGAATTAAGGAGTTTCGGTACAGGCGATACAATGTTGCGATGCTAAACCATGTTAGAAACACAAAAATTGTCAAAAAGTTAAGAATTTTATAAAATTTGGTCAACATATTCGTTTAGTGCCAAATTTGACAATACAAATTTTTTCAGATTTTTCTTCTACACAGTTATCGCGAGTAATTGAAGACTAAACCGTTCACGTGTATAAGCATAGCGTTTTCATATATATAGGTATACATTCCGGGCATAAGAAATCTGCTTTAATGCGTAATTACTCGATAACCAAGTAGAAGAAAATTTTGAAAAAATTTGTCTTTTCGTACTTGATGTTGAAGAACATTATCACCAAATTTCATTAATTTCTTAACATTTTGCCTTTTGTACCGAAACTCCTTAAGGACGGTGGCTACATACGACAATATGATAAGAATTTAATAAAATTTAGTGATAACATTCTTCAGCATCAAATCCAATGACACATATTTTTTCAAATATTTCGTCTACATAGTTGTCGAATAATTGGAGTTTACAATAAGCAAAAGATATACCTATATATATAAGAATCCTATGCTTACGGATGTAAACTCTAGTGTCAAATTACTCGAAAACTATGTAGAAGAAAAATCTTAAAAAATTTCTATATCCATATTTAATCCAAAAGAATATCCTAATACCAAATTTCATTAAATTCTAATCATTTCGAATTTTCCTATGCTTTTAACATGGCAACATTTTTGTTTGTAGCCAACCTCCTTAAGGAGGTTGCCATGTTAAAAGCATAGGAAAATTCGTATTGATTAGAATTTAATGAAATTTGGTGAGCATATTCTTTTGAATTAAATATGAATATAAAAATTTTTTAATAATTTCCTTCTACATAGTTTTCGAGTAATTTAACACTAGAGTTTACATCCGTAAGCATGGGATTCTGATATATATAGGTATATATTTTGCATATTGTAAACTCCAATTATTCGACAACTATGTAGACGAAAAATTTGTAAAAATTTGTCTCATTGCATTTGATGCTAAAGAATGTTATCACTAAATTTTATTAAATTCTTATCATATTGTCGTATGTAGCTACCCTTCTTAAATAGTAAGGGCTTCGAAAAAACACAAAACATGAACGAAAAGTTTAAGTAGAAAGTCGATCGATCGAAATTTATGAGAAACTCCCAGTTTTCCGAGCACGCACATGATAATCCGCGCTTTGAAATATTATATCAAGAGTATTCAGTCCAGTCGAGCAATGGTTGAAACAGGCTTTCGCGGTCGAGGGCACAAAAAGTAGCTTTGATCATTGGTACACACGTCAATAGCTACGTATACGTATAATATTTACGCGGACGCGTGTGTTAAGTGCCGAGATTTTTTTACGTGGCTGGAGCAGCGACAGGGAGCTCGCGGTCTCCGTGGCCGCAGATCCAACGACGCAGGTGCGAGTGTACACGAACGAGGATCCGTTGAAAGAATCAAAGCATAAAATGGACGACACTCGTTTAGAGACTAGACTGCGGGAGAGAAATAAAGCTTGGATACAAAGAAAATGTTAAAAAATGTATGAAAATGGAAAAACAACAGTGGTACCGATGCGGCGCGAACGAATGGAATGAAATACGATTGTTTTCTTGTCGTCAGAAAATACAACGTTTTCATGGATATATTTATTCGTGTTCGAGAAGCAGAATATTTAGAGCAAAATTCTACAGACGTTCGAAGAACACGGACAAAACGTTTGCTGATTATTATTTGTACAAAATAGTATAGCTCGGGAAGAGAAAGCGAAAAAAACAGAAAAACAGAAAAACAGAATAAAGAGAGTCTGGAAAGGGGACGAAACGTCACAGAGCCGTTGTGGAAAATGTAGCAAAAGGGCTAATAAAAGGGTGAAATTAGAAGAGAAGCTCAAGATCCGTTAGGAGGCTTGACAAAGAGCAACGAAAAATGAAAGTCCGGCGTGCGAGAGCGCCGCCTGATAGTATTCGTGTCTAGTTCGTGTACGGGGAACGTGTCATGAGCGAAAAGAAGAGAGAGCGAGAGAGAGAGAAATGGAAAAAAAAAACAAATGTTTTTGGGAGACCCCTGGAGCGAAAATACTGGAGGAGAGTTTGCGAGCACGCGCGCGCTAATGAAAGAGCGGAGAATGAGAAGAGAGAAGACGAAGAAGAAGCAGAGAAACGACGCAACGAATGTGAGAAGAAGAAGCGCCTCGCGCTGATGTGTTTTCGCTGGGTCAATGTCCGTTTCAGCCGCCAGAGGGCGCAGACAAAAAAAAACTTGACTTCGTACATAAGAAGCACGAGAAATGACTTCGAGTGCCTTCTCAGATTTTGGAAAAAGCCAAAACAACAGGAATAATCCCATTTTTCAAGTAAATCAATCGGTTATCGATCATCGATAAAAAGTTGGAATCGTCGTAGGTGAGAATTTGGCCACTTGTTTTTGTGATTAATCAAAAATAAAGTGAGTGTGACAGAGAATAAAAAACGCGTGTCAACTTTCAAGGAAAACAACAGCGGAATCCGAGAGGGAAAAGCACGTGGCTCGAAAGAAGATTGTCGAAAGCGAACGCGGCGCTCACGAACGAAAGAGAAACGGAATATAAGAGAGCAAGAGGAAAAAAAGGCGCGTGCTAAACTCATCTTCGCCTCGCACCACGATAAAACAAGCTCCCACGCATCAATCTTAAGCCAAGAACAAATCTCTCCCTCTCTTTCGCCGCTCTCGAAGCGATATTGTTGTCCAAGATCGTCCGTGAAGATTAATTAGAGAAACATTCCCCCTCGAGTAAGATACGCTCGAGCTCTGGTGCTTTGACAATGAGGCACAATCATTAACCATGATCAAAGTTTCTCCTTCGACGTTTCAGGTCACATTACCAGATTCCTGGTATGACGTATCCTCGTTATTATTTTTTTTTTATTACGACAAATACTAGAGTCCGAAGCACGTGAATTTCATTGCTGAAAAACGAGTAATTTTGTTAGAAAAAAATCTTTATTCATTGCAGGAGTCGTTGAATCATTTTTTTTCAAACGAAAACGAACGAATAAACGAAATTTTACTCGATGAATTAATAATTCATGAAAATATGAAAATGATCGAGAAATGAGAAAAGAAATTTAATTAAAATCTCAACGAGTTCAAAGTTCGTTGCACTTAATCGACCGAAACTTTGTTGCTCTTTTCGCTCTCTATAGATTTATTGAGGCTCAGCGGAATGGTACACAGTTCATTTAGTACGTGTGGCATATGTGTTCAATGCGAAGAGCCTTTCGAGGGAGTAGCCTAGGCATGAAGATGGCTAATTATAACTCGACAACAAAACGAGCCGGTTGCTTTCTGAATCATAGAAATAGTTGTTCATTTCCATACAGGATGAAAGTACTCTCGGAGGAAGCTTCGTGACATCGTGTCACGTAGCGATAGAGAAAAGACACGATAATCGAACGATCTTCCTTCGAGGAATCAATTTTTCATATTTTTTTCCAGTCAAAAACCTTTTTTTTTCGCTTTTGTTAGTTTTATAGAAATTTCATCATCAAATGTCGACCGAATGCCACTTTGTCATGAACCATTTTTTTCGTTATGAAAAATAGAAGAAAATTACGTGTAATTGAACTTTAGTATAGCAAGCCAGAAACGTTTCATGTTGACTTGAAAAATAGGCTTGTTTTTTCGCCTCTGTAAAGTTCAGCGTCAGAAACAAAAGAGCCTCTGCGATGTCTTCGAGAAACTTTTTCGTGTCGATTTTGATTTTTCAAGTAGCTCTAATGGCTCGGTGAATGAGAAGGGTGTTTGTTGAGAGAGACCAAAAGAAGATAAGACCTAAAATTCAATATTTTGTTCGATGATTCGTTTCAAGAGTGCACGAGAAGAGATACTTGATGAGCTCGCGGATCACGCCTCCTTAGCACGTGTTTGTAACGGCGTAAAAACAAACATTTTTCTTTTTTACAGAGACTTAAAAGTGCAATTAGTTATTTTCCCTGCTGATGGTAAAGAAATTGGAAGAAAAATATTGATTATTATTGAATATTTTTTTCGATGTTTCTAATATTAACGTAATTTTTTTCTTTTTCCTATCGATTGGCAGAATCCGTTTAGTTCTCAAGTGATTCGAATGGGATCGATACACGAACGTATGAAAACTTTGGCCAATGAATGAATCTCTTTCATTCTATTTATACGAACATGCCAACCTTTCATCACTTCGGTCTGATAATTGGACGAGCTCTTCGCGATGATTTGAGAAGAGGTTCGAAAAATAGTTTATGAAAATTAGCCCCGTGCATTTGCATCGCAACTAAATTTCAGATCTTTTGTCGCGATCGAACATCAACCACCATAAAAAATCACAGCAAATGGAAATCGAGAAATTAATCGAGCAGAATGAAAAATCGAAAAAAACCTTTTTTTTTCCCAACATCGTCGAATTCGAATTTGATCTTTTTTTTCCCACTCTTAAGGAGTTTCGGTACAGGCGATACAATGTTGCCATGCTAAACCATGTTAAAAACACAAAAAATTTCAAAAAGTTAAGAATTTTATAAAATTTGGTCAACATATTCGTTTAGTGCCAAATTTGACGATACAAATTTTTTCAGATTTTTCTTCTACACAGTTATCGCGAGTAATTGAAGACTAAAGTTCACGTGTATAAGCATAGCATTTCCATATATATAGGTATACACTTCGGGCATAAGAAATCTACTTTAATGCCTAATTACTCGATGACTAAGTAGAAGAAAATTTTGAAAAAAATTGTGTTTTTGTACTCGATGTTGAAAAACATTATCACGAAATTTCATTAATTTCTTAAAATTTTGCCTTTTGTACCGAAACTCCTTTAATTCAAATAAAAAGTAATGTTATGACAATTTCTATCGGAATAAAAATAAGATTCGTTAGGGAAACTCGAGGCCTGAGTGTTATTCGAAAAAGGATCAAGAACAAATAAATTAACGAACAGAGGAGTGTATTATAAGAGAGCGTTTCAAAATATCCACACGTGCAATGACACAATAATAGCGAAGGCGATATCGACTCCCCGGTTACTTTCACTCCACGTAATTTGCGTCATTGATCGAAGAGTATTGGCGCTTCCGCTTTTTTTTTCTCTAATCCTACGCAACTTAACGTTTTTCTAATGTATTTCCCGTTCAGTTAATTACTTTGCTCGTTCGACAAGTATTCGAAAATACGTTTTTTTTCTCATTTTTTTTCTTTTTCTTTTTTTATTAAGGAGTTTCGGTACAAAAGGCAAAATGTTAAGAAATTAATGAAATTTGGTGATAATGTTCTTCAACATCAAGTACGAAAAGACAAATTTTTTCAAAATTTTCTTCTACTCAGTTATCGAGTAATTATGCATTGAAGCAGATTTCTTATGCCCGAAGTGTATACCTATATATATGGAAACGCTATGCTTATACACGTGAACGTTTAGTCTTCAATTACTCGCGATAACTGTGTAGAAGAAAAATCTGAAAAAATTTGTATTGTCAAATTTGGCACTAAAGAATATGTTGACCAAATTTTATAAAATTCTTAACTTTTTGAAATTTTTTGTGTTTTTAACATGGCTTAGCATGGCAACATTGTATCGCCTGTACCGAAACTCCTTAACCCAAGAAAAATGTGATTAGAATCAAACGCTATCGATTCGTCTCGCTGTTTCAACAATCTTGCCTCGTAACTAAAAAAAAAATTAAAATTTGAGAGGAAAAGTAGTGAAGAGTTCATAGAAACGTAAATAAATATATCCGAAATCACATTCACGGCTATTTTTGTGCATGAAAATACAGAGAAAGAGGGTGAGAGAAAATTTAATGACCTTAAAGCGAAGAGATGTTGGGTTTGTGACAGGCTGACCACGGTTTACCGCCGATTTGGCACGACTGTGGCATTCCAAAGATCTCCATTCAGAGGCACGAGGTCAGGTTGAGATGATTAATCAAAGTGAGTGAGGAGTCAAACGAAAGAGAAATTTTATAATTCTTGAGTCTCAATTGGAGTCGGAAGTATGAGCTCGAAAAAAAAAAAATTTCACTATGCAAGATTCTACTTTGGAACTTGAAAAAAAAAAAAAAAAAAAAATCAATTTGGAAGAAAGTGACTGGAACAGTCAGAAGGCAATTTCGTTATATTGAACCTAAAACTTATAAATTTTTCTGTTTCAGACGTCCCATTTCCAAGATTCTAACACCAGCGCAGACCCACCTGTATACTAATTGAGGCATTTTTTATTCGAATGACTTTATTGTGTATAAAAAGTGCATAAAATTAATGTTTTTCAAATGTATTTCAAGAGTTTATTCGTTAAGCCTGGCAGACCCTACATCAATATCTTTATTAGTAATCTCATAAAAAATGCACAAAAACGCTTTTTTTTCGAGCATCCAAAGTAGAATTATGCTTTGATTCTATAAAAGTCGACACGGAATAATGATAAACAGAGGAAATTAACAACGCTCTGATAACCGATATTTATGCCACAAAAAAAGTAAATTTCTCTCGCGTGTCCAATAAAAATTCACGCTATGATAAGTGCGTCAGCGAGATCGACACAGAAATTAATGCAGAGAACGATCAAATTGGATTAAATAAAAATACGAGAAATTTACTTGAAAAAAAAAAAAGAAAAAAAAATGGAGAAAATAACTCGTATGGAAAAATAAACAAATAAAAATGAACCTCGAAAAAAATATGCAAAGATTGAATGGAGAATATCGAGATGCGAGAATAATTGTTTGTAAAAGCGCAACGATGTGCCGAGAGGAGAGAAAGGATCGGGGAATTTCTGGCCGGTGTGCGCGGCTCCATTAGAATGTTTCTTGAGTTATTTTACTGATGACGATGACGAGAATAAGGCTCCGAGGTCGATTTGCTTCTCGAGAGAGCAGAAATGGACCGGGGAGCGTTTCTTCCAAGACGACGAATTCTTGACGCAGCATGAAAACAGTACGAGAACGCATAGAAACACATGCAAGTACAACGTTATTATTCTATGTATATACGTAGAATATAGAACGAGAACGACGACGACGACGACGACGACGAAGCGGAGTATCGACCTGTTGGCACCCATTTTGGCGCAGCTGCTCGTTCGTACACAGCCTCACGCATATCTTTATCTTCAGCATCGAGAAACGGCGGAGCAGGGAATTAGGAATTCTCGTTTTTTTCCGGCATTTAAGGAGTTTCGGTACAAAAGGCAAAATGTTAAGAAATTAATGAAATTTGGTGATAATGTTGTTCAACATCAAGTACGAAAAGACAATTTTTTTCAAAATTTTCTTCTACTCAGTTATCGAGTAATTCTGCATCAAAGCAGATTTCTTATGCCCGAAGTGTATACCTATATATATGGAAATGCTATGCTTATACACGTGAACTTTAGTCTTCAATTACTCGCGACAACTGTGTAGAAGAAAAATCTGAAAAAATTTGTATTGTCAAATTTGACACTAAACGAATATGTTGACCAAATTTTATAAAATTCTTAACGTTTTTGACAATTTTTTGTGTTTTTAACATGGTTCAGCGTGGCAACATTGTATCGCCTGTAACGAAACTCCTCAAATACTTGAGAAATTTATTTGAAAAAGAGTAAGAGAAAAAGGAAAGTGTGTTTTTTTGTTTGTTAAAAATATACGAGAATTCAAATCGAAATTAAAGTTCATTGAATTTCGTCCAAACTCAAGTTCATTAACGATCATTCGAAGGGATCTCGATCGAGTTGATTAAATTTGAATATCCACTGGAAGAAAAGTCAAGTTTCGAACCCTTTTTCCTGTGCCGTTTTAGCTCTTCTCGTTTTTTTTTTTTCATGCTACAAACATAGCATCGAGATATTAAATTTCATCCTCGAGTCTGTCATCGCAGGATCCGAATCTTGTGAGTCCATAGACCTGTTTTTGCGTCCATCCCTCGTCTACGATAATGCGCAACCCTCAAAAGAGTCCTCGAATTGACAGAAGGCAGGAGGAAGCTCCGGAGATATTAAATCTTGAAGAGTAGAATGAGGGCTGCGTTTGAAAAGTCTCGTACGCCAGTCTGTTTACGAGGGAGAAGCTCATTTTTTTTTTTCTCGTTGTTCGACTATCGATTCATCGGGAATTCCCCTTCGGCCACACACGTTAGAGCACATAGCGAGCCCCTTTTCCGCCCTTTGACACGAACAGTTTCTTTCTGTTATCGCAACTGGACACCCTCATTTTTTTCTGTTCTCGTTTGTTTGTATTTTTTCTGTTATTTTTATATACTTAATTTTTTCTTTGGAATTAAGCATGCTGTGTTGGGATCGACATACTCGAGAGTTAATGTCTATTGGAGACACAAGCATCCCACATGGTTTTGTATGATTCCGGTGCTTGTGTCTTTTGTCAAACTTTTCCGAAATTATACTCAAACGGTGAGGTTAAAGAGGAAAAAACAAAGAATTAAGGAGTTTCGGTACAGGCGATACAATGTTGCCACGCTAAACCATGTTAAAAATACAAAAAATTGTCAAAAACGTTAAGAATTTCATAAAATTTGGTCAACATATTCTTTAGTGCCAAATTTGACAATACAATTTTTTTCAGATTTTTCTTCTACACAGTTATCGCGAGTAATCGAAGACTAAAGTTCACGTGTATAAGCATAGCGTTTCCGTATATATATATAGGTATACACTTCGGGCATAAGAAATCTGCTTTAATGCGTTATTACTCGATAACTGAGTAGAAGAAAATTTTGAAAAAAAATGTGTGTTTTCGTACTTGATGTTGAACAACATTATCACCAAATTTCATTAATTTCTTAACATTTTGCCTTTTGTATCGAAACTCCTTAACGTTCCCAATGTTCTTTCACCAATATTATCGAGCCAATTCTTCGAACTGATGTTTTTTTTTCTGCCAGCACGAAAAGAGGTTTCCGCATTCAGCGTCTTTGAACTCTCGTCTAATCGCGTGTAAGACACAGTTTTTTCGAGTCGAACCAACAGTTTCATTGAGAGAAACAGCGGTTACGATTAGAACGAGTTTTGCATGAGAGACAGCTGCTCGCTCATGTTGCTCGAGTTCTCAAGGCTCTACGGCTGCGGTTTAAAAGCGAGTCTCTGTGTTAATTTTTAGCGGAAACTAGGCGAGAGTCGATTCGAAGAGAAAAAAAGAAAGTCAAAAGCACAAGCGTTATTGAACGATTCGAAGAAATCGGAGAATTTTTCATTTGACCGAATAACAAAAAGCTCGAAAAAGCAGGGACATTCGAGGCCTCGATAAAGTCAAAAGAAATTCTTCAGAAATCGAACCAATTCGTGATTTGATGATTCAGAAAAAAACTCTTCGAATATTTTTTCGAAAAAAAAAAAAAAAAAAAAAAATCGAAGGCTGTTGAAGCTACTGAAAAAAAATCATGAAAACCGAAACGTCCTGTATCCATTCATGAAGGTGATCGCGAGTACGGAACGTCCCCAGGCAATTTATCCTAGACGGAAACCGGCCTTTCTTCGAAACGAATTTAAAATCCCATTTTCCTGAAAGCTTCGGGAAAACGCACGGATAATGAAAAAAAAAAAAAGAAAAAAAAAAAAAAAAAGAGCATACTAACGAAGAGAAGACTCTCGAGACGATCAAAGATTGAGACCGAGATGAATCCTCGAATGTTCCGAGTTTCGAGATTCCGAATAAAAAAAAAAAAAAGATTTTTAAATAAAAAAAAAAATCGAGTCCAGATATTGTGCAATCATGGGACAATGGGATCGTGGATGAAAGACATCATTTTTATCCGTAAAGGACGCGACGGAAGAGAGAAAGAAAAATTGAAGAAATGGAAAAAGAAGAAAAAAAAGTGGTTTTGTGCGGGATTAAAAATTCGAGGAATCGTAGAATGTTTCCTCGTTATCGGTGATGCGAGTGAAATTGAAAAAAGGCAAAGTGGTCTTCCGACGGTTGGCAGACAATCCCAGAAGAACGAAGGCAAGTGGATGAACGCGGAGAAGAACGAAGAAGAGTTGGAACAGAGACGAAAAAAAAAAAAAAAAAAGAAGAAAAAGAGAGTACAGAAGTGTAAGAACAGAGTGCTCGTTACTGTGAATGTACGTGGAGCATCAAGTTCCAGCAATTTTTCTCGTCCACTTTTCTCTTTTCTAGCATTCCTTTCTTATTTTTTGTTTTTTTGTTTTTTTTTTTTTTTTTTTTTTTTTTTTTTTTTTTTCGTTTTATTTTTGTTGTTTACGATCTTTGTTTTGACGCATCTCAATCGAGCGAACGTAATTCGGGAGTGGAAAAAAAAAAACAAGAAAGAAAATATACAATGCAGCAAAGGGAGGAGAATAAAATTGTGAAACTCGATAGGAAGCATTTTTTCATGCCATTTTTCGCATTCTTTTATCGCTTCAAATTAGTATCCGTTCGGCGCTATGTAATGGCAAAAAAATTGTCCGAGATGTCTGAACGTTTTTCTCGCCAATTTCTTTGCCAACTGGATACACAGCGGAAAGACGCAGAAAAATGGACGAAGACGTTAGACGCGCGTGAACACGAGAGATCGAACACACGAAAAATGTAGTCAACACCATTTTCAAATCAAATATATTTGTACGTATGCATTCCTGTTATGTAAAGAGAAAGGAAAGATGGAGATGTGTTCCTCTGGCAGAACACGACAGACGCAACGACCCAGGGAACGCAGCCTCGCGAACAATTTTCTCTGCAGCACGCCCCAACACTCGATCACTTTTTATTTCATTTTTCTCACTTTTTTTTTATTTGTTTTTGAAGCCACGCACACTTTGCTGCACTTGCGTTATATTTTGGGGACGAAAGAAACTGCTGCGGGTTTGAGATCGAAGCACAGAAAACGGAACGAACAACTCGCGAGAATGTGTCAAATTTATGAATCGTTCGATTTTTTTTCATTGAAAAAAAAAAAAGAGATCTTAAATTAGTAAAAAAATGTTGAATACTCGAGAAACTAGAAAATATTTCGTTAAAATTCAACGATTTTTTTAATAAGAACAATTTGACGAAATTTATTTTATCCGAAGCTGTCAGATCGAAGAAAAAATGTAACATCCGTCGAATGAGATTTCGATGACGTTGAATCGAGACAAAAGGATTGAAGAAAAAACATGAGAGGACTGCGGAGGACGAAGAAATCAGTGAGAAAATGCACGTGGTTGTATTCTGGCTGGGTATATGAGAATCGAAAAAAAGATGGAGATCTGAAAGAGTTTTTGACGTAATGCGTCTCGACCGATCGAATGTAAGTAGATATTCAAGTTCGTCCACGTGTTTTTATTTAGTTCCTGTAAAGAATTCTCGTACAACGCGATCTCGCCGAGGTCCCACGAGAAAAAAATAAAATACACGAGACTTTTTCTTTCTGTTTGCCTGCTGCAGAATTAATATGAAAAAAAAAAAAAATGTTCCGAACCGTATTTTTACTTGTCTGCGAACAAAGGAAAGAGAAAGATTCGCGTATTTCGTTTGTGGAATAAAACACAATAATAATATCTCACGCACACACAAATATGTATTGTTTATTACGAATATTTGGTATAAATTATATGAAATTTTGAGGAAAGTATAAAATTAACAAATGTAGAAAAAAAAACACGAGTCTTTCGTCGCGATAACGGTTGAGGAAGTGAGCGAGCGCCGCGAGCGCCACGAGTAAACACGAAAAGTGTACACGCACGCCTTTGTTCGGGTACCGGGCCAAGTTTTTCTCAAAGAAAATGGCGTCGAAGCGCGCTTCGTGGAATAAAAAGAGTGCCGACGACTTCCAGTTTTCATAAATACGAAGATTCGACAAAATAAATTCTGTGTGTGTTCGGATAAAATATCAAATATTTACAAACGTCCTTTGAGAGTTCGTATTCTCGAGAGATTCGATCAAATAACGTTCCCAAAATTCCCCACAATCGTTACTTTTCCTGTCACGAGATATTTACGTCGATCATTCCCTCGAGGGATAAAACGCTCTCCTGACAGAGCACGAAGTATAATATTGACAAATGGAGATCGCAACGAATTCATTTCGCATCGACACACGAGAAACGGATAAAAACAATTGAGTCATGAAAATCGCACTTTTTATCAAAAAAAAAAAAAAAAACCAACGCGTCTCCGCTTTATTAAAAATTCTCCGCTTTAAATATTTCAATCCGATCGAATATTTCGCAAAATAATTTCGTTCCTATCCCGAGAAAAAAAGCGAAATGAAGAAAAAGAAATAAATAAATATAATAACCTCGAAATGTTCGCGGCTCGAACTGACACATTTCCGTCAATCATCCCCCAGCGCATGAGCCAGATCGTGTACTTACGATTAAAGAAACAAAACGAATTGGCGATCTGACAAACGTGAGAAAAGTGACGAATCGGCAGAGAAAGCGAGCCAACTTGTTCTGATATATATACACACATTCCCTTGAAGACTCGAAACATATATTCATACGAATGAAAAAAAAAGGTATAAATTCGATTCGTGAATTAAACTCGGTATCGAGTAAGCCTGCCAAATTCTCGTTCCTGTATTTTTATTTCTCTTCAACGAAATACTAGATCCTTCAAATAAAAAATGGCTGGAAGAGAAAAAATTAAACGCAGCGAAAACAAAGTCGAATTTCACGATCGTTTCGTGTCCTTTTTTTTTTGTTCAAATTGAGTAATGGGAGTGGAGCGAGGGCAATGCCCCGAAGGTGTCAGCCTTCGTTAGACCTTATAGCTTTCAAGATTAAGCTACAGCGTGAAATATAACTGTATTGAAAAAAAATAAAAAAAATAATAATAATACGTAAAAGATGTTGACGAGTGCTCGTAGTCTGGCGCACACGTTTACTGTGCGGAGTCGACGTGAAGCTACAGTGTCACGTGACACGGGCTAACTGACCTGGGGGTTCGTTAACGAAGTTATGTCTCCCTAAAGAGAGGCCAAGTGAGTTGGACAGCCGTTCGGCTCAGCTGCGAAGGGAAGAATCTTCGATGTCTTCCTTCCGGAGAATAAGGAGAGTTGTATTTATTGTTACAAAAAAAAATATCGTTAGTCACGCCATGAAAATGTATGTGTGTCCATTTTCTTTATCGAACTTTTGCAGTACTTTTTTTCTTGGAATCTTTGACTCGAATGATATTCCATGTTTTTCTATTTCTTTCGTACCACTCTGAGTGAAAATAATTCGATTATCAATTGACCATTTTTCATTTCTTTTGAGAATATCATTTTTCTTTACTGTTTTTTTTCTCGATAAGTCACTTAAAAAAAAAATATTTTTTTAAAATCGTAATAGGAATATAATTTATATCGCTCCAACAACGCGGATGACGAAACCTCAGAAACATGACTGTACAATCAACAAAAATGCCATCACGTATACGCATGTGCTACACTTTTTTTTTCTTATGGCGTTTATCGCTGATTCACGTCTCATTGAGCCTCGAGAGCCGAGTTCCAGAGAGATCGAATGCGTGATCGTTAGATCAAACGTTATGCTCGTTTTCTGACAATTTGACCAAAGTATCAAATTTACTAGAATAGAAATTCGATTTATTCATCAGCACCATTCCATAATTCTACAAAATATTAAAATATGGCAAAGAAAAAAAATAATAAATAAATAAAAATAAAAACAATGTTTGCACGACCAAAGAATTTCGGTGTCACGAATTGTTCGAAACGTGCGCTTGATTTACGAGTCTCCGTAGAGTACTATGCGCGCATAAATAAACAAAACAAGCGGGGCATATGCTTCTCCTCGTCGTAAGTATATGGCCGGTGCGACCGGAAACGGAATAAAAAGGACAACGACAAATATGAACTAGTAATACGGATACAGGTATACGATATCGAGTAAATTCTCGTTTGTTTTTTTTTTCTTTTTTTTTTTTTCTACTGCAACTTCTGGCACGTGGGCTGACGAGAAGTTGTAGCTTATCTCTGGTAACCGTACGATCGAGCGACAACGGTGACTACTTTCCGTTTCTCGCCTCTGCGTGTCTCGACGTTCGCTGTTAAGAAATTGGGGGGGGGGGGGGGGGGGGGGACGAAATAAGAAAAAAAATCGTCTCTGTGCGCTCGTGGCACAAGAAAGGCATTTGTGAATGACTATAAAAATAGAAAAGTTTAATGAAAGCTCGATAAAGTCAATATTCGATAACGATAATTATATGTGAGAAAAAAAAAACTCAGCGTCATATTCGAGAGAAAAGAAAAGAAATAATTTTCGTGAGTGAAAGAGTGAAAGAGCCAAAAAAGAAAAAGGTTTCAGTGAAAAAATGAGTGGCGAGTTTGACGAAATCCTGGTAAAGCGGTGAGCCGACGAAAAAAATTTGAAGCCCGGTCGTTCACTCGGACTCGTGGCAGCATCCGGAAGATTGCAAAAGAAGAAGAAGGAAAAAAAAAACCAAAAAAACCCATAAAATAAAAGGGAAAGGTGGGGGAAAAATGAAAATAAAGATGAAAAACTCGCTGCGAAGGCTCGTGCCCTCCGCCCCGCATTGAAAAAAAAAAAAAAAAAAAAAGAAGCACGTGAAACCGAAGAACACACCACGGCTATTCATAGTCTCGGAGAGAAAAAGGAGAAAAAATAAAATAAAATAAAAATAAATAAAAGGGATCGCGAGGACGGTTTTCGTGCTCGCGCGACGTTCCGAATGGAGTTTCGAGAAGAAAATAATGTTGGAGAATTAGTATCGTTGTTACTAGCGGTATTAAATTATTTTATAATTCACATATTTTAACGTCGAACAATTTTTTTTATTATTAATTTAATTGCTACATCGGTGCTGCAAAGATTTTTCAACAAATTATTTTATCTTAATCAATGCATAAAAATGAACAAACGATTGTTTTAAATATTGCATTAAGAAGGTTGGCTACACACAACAATGTTGCCATGTTAAAAGCATAGGAAATTTCGAAATAATTAGAATTTAATGAAATTTGGTGAGCATATTCTTTTGGATTAAATATGAATATAGAAATTTTTTAAGATTTTTCTTCTACATAGTTTTCGAGTAATTTAACACTAGAGACTTTACATCCGTAAGCATAGGATTCTCATATATATAGGTATATCTTTTGGATATTGTAAACTCCAATTATTCGACAACTATGTAGACGAAAAATTTGAAAAAATTTGTCTCATTGCATTTGATGCTAAAGAATGTTATCACTAAATTTTATTAAATTCTTATCATATTGTCGTATGTAGCCACCCTCCTTAATTTTACTGGGAAAGAATAAAAGAGAATTCGATAAACACACCCTTCATCGTGCATTGACATTGACCAACGACGATGTCTAACGACGCTGCGAACGTTTACAGCTGACTCGAGATACTCGTTTCGTTTGTTCGTTCCTCATTTTATTTTCTTCATTTTACGCCCGGGTACCGCACACCGGCGGCGTATTTGGTGTGATCGCGTCAGGTGGTGAACGATTCGAGCTCAAGCGAGCGTAAGAAATCCGGTAATCAGTAACGTTAAACTTTACGGTTAATACCCAAGTTCGAACTACTCGAGTGTTTGTTCCGGTGTATTACAATTATGAAATAAAAAAGAAACAAAAAAACAAATCCCATCGGGGTATTATTGTCAAAATTCCAAATAAAAAATGACGGGACTGAAAACTCGAGTTTTTTTTTTTTTTTTTTTTCTTCTCGAAAGGAAGTCCATTGCTTTGTAACATAATATTAAACGAGATCTAATTCGTTTATAATGCGATAATGATACATTTTTTTTTCGACGAAAATCGTTATTTGAGATTTTTCTGATTTTTTTTTTTTTTTTTTTCGTTATTGTTGCGTCGAACAAATTATCCATTAGACTTCATAATTCTATAAAAATAATTCATAATTGATTTTTGAATGGACGATCGCAGCTTTGTTTGGACTCAAAGTATTCAGTCATTTTCATTTGTTTTTCGAAGCATTGTTTGTTAATTGAATTAAAAATTTTCATTCAACATAATTAATATCGTGTTTGAATCGTTGCAAAGATTAAACCGAAGCGTTTCTTGGTCAAACGCAACCGCTACATGCACTCGCGGGAGACCTATGAATCATTGCTCGTTGCATTTGTGGTCAAACGACACTAAAAATATCGAGTTCCAGTATATGAAAATTATGTTTCATCAGCGTAGTAAATTTATCGGAAGCAACGCTGATAATAAATAATAATAACGATGAAAACGAGAACAGAATTGAAAAGAAAGAAATGAGTGAAGCTACGAATTTGTTGTTTATGGGCGTGACGTAAACAAAAATATTTGAGGTTATGCAGAAGATCGTAACAGAGTGCCGGGACGCACGGTATCGAGCTGTGGTCAGTCACGGTAAATTCATAAATAAGGTGAGTATAGTATAATTCCGTATTTTTTTACAAATGACTCTCGTTATGAAATTTAACGAGGTTCGAAAAGGATCGTAACTTCAAGAACAAATATGAATAGAAGACACGAAATTGGAAAGAAGAAAAAAAAAAAGAAAGTTTGAACTCACCAGCTATCACAGTGTCCGAAAGGCTGTATTTCGAGCCGGTTTTACCGACTTTAGGAAAGTCCTTGAGTTTACGACCGCTAAGTTTGAGTTCACCGCTGAGATGTGCCTCTTCGAGGATTCTCTCGAGGCTACGGGTGAGTTGCTTTTGTATGTGGCCGCTCATGTTCGACGCGACCATCGCCATGTTACATTTTTTATTTCTTTTTCAATATTCTTTCCTGCTTTTAATATATATGTGAACACGAAAACGAGACACCCGGAATGAATAAGTAACGTCAACGAATTGCGTTAAGAAAAATTAATTGACGATAACACTTTCAAATTCGTACTTATAAACTAGTGTGTGATTTGTAATTTAAAAAACGAAAAAACCGCACAACAACCTTGCCAGACAAACGCCAGCGCGGTACTGGCGACGGCGATTCCCGGTCCTGACAACGGTGTAATCGTCCCCCCTTCCCCCGATGCTCTCCGCCGACTACCTTTTTCCATGCCGCAGCCCGCAGCCCCTGTACAGTGCCGTCGACGCGCGCGGTTTTGGATTGTTTTTTTTCTGCGCATCTACTGTCATGGCTGACATAAAGCTTAGATTGAAAATTTACTAGTAAGAATCTTCGATTGATTATCAGCCATTTTTGAAAATTCGCCTGAAGCGTCCCACTTATGCGGTGAGCTTGGAAAGTTGTTCAACCGTTGAACGCTCCCCGGCTGGTATTGCAGATTCGTCACACCAACTGGGCTCTGTACCGACGAAATTGAGCTTTAGGAATTCGGTTTATATTTTTAAAAAAACATTCTTCATCGCATCGAACCTGAAAAAAAATTGTAAAAAAGGAAAAGAGAGAGAGAGAACACAATATGAGTGGGGAAAGTGAATATTTTGAGTGCCGAGTGGGAAGTTGGTATGTTGACATATGAGAACGAACGGAATCTACATGAAGGAATGTGACAAGAGGGAACACCAAATTCCCTTTGATCCTAAAGATGGCGTCATTTTCTAGTAAATGTTTTCTTTAGCTACATGGTTGCATTTCGTAAAAGCTGATACGCATAGAAATCACTGCTCTTTGATTCAAATTAAAAACAATTGGTTCTTAATAAAAATTGTATAAATTAACAATATCTGGTCAATAATATCCGTTTCATTACTCATTCGATTGATTATATCTCCACTATAATTTGCATTCTCAAAATAAATAATCGAAATAATCATCATAAAATTTTGAATTTGAATTTCCCGCGCAAAATATCACAAACTAACGACGAACAACAACGATTTTTTTGTAAACATCAATATGACAGGATACAAATTACAAACAGACCTTAAAAAGATTCGTGCATTCATAAAATCTTACAAACATCGGAGAAAAAAATAATGATAACGAGTATTCCCTAGACGACGACGTGTCGAAAGCTTTCTCGCCGCCGTGCAACGCGAAATGACGCGTCGAGAGATTCAATGAGAATTCATCTTCATCGGTATCGCGCTCGTATACACACAGCAGTTCGTAGTGGAAACTTCCGGCTCGAAGTATTGTGAGAAAAAAAAAAAGAAGCAAAAGACGGCCAAGAACTGTAAAACTTTTGTCATCGTCGGCGAGTCTCTCGGGGGAGCGTGCAGAGGGAGTGAGACTTTCAGAGTTGTATTTGCTCTCGCGATTATACTCACATTTTCATAAAACAGTTAATATTGAGTTTTATCAAATTCCGTAATCGTTCGGCGTTCTGACATTTCAAAGGAGCATCAAGACAATTTTTATACAAAATAAAAATAACTATACATGCATATAAAAAATAAAAAATATCGCAACAGTGTGATCTCTCGTTTTCAATGGGTCGTGCGGAAAACGCGGCGTCCGCGTCTTTGTGAAATAATCGTGATTGAATCTTTATCGCGGTTCGCATATAATCGCGTCTCATTTTCGGAAGGGGAACAGTTGCAATATTAAATAAAACGTAGAAAAAAAAAAAAGATACGCGTTTACGACAATAATCGGGATCTCGAGTTTCTACAACTGTGAGGTGTCAAGTGTGTTATTGAGTGAAGAGAAACAAAAAAATACATATATATATATAAAATATATATATATATTGATATAAATATATATCGACATATTATATATAGACAGATATATATGTATCTCTACAAGTGTACACGTAAGTGCTGTGCAAGCCGCGTCAGAGGCTTGTAGTACCATCCAAGGACTTATGTTTGCAAACAGAATATAAAAAAAGAAAAAAAAAAAGAAAGAGAGAAAAAAGATCGCCGAAACACGAACTTATATTTATTAACTACGAAAAACAGCGATTTTGAAAGTACCGCGAAGTTTTCGAAATATTACATATGGTTTAGTGAAGCCCACAGGACACTTATAAAATGAATAATAATAATAATAATAACAACAATAATTGAAAACACCAACACGCAAATGATAGTTCCGAGTTTACGTTTTATATCAAAAATGACGAAAATCCCTCTCTCATCAACGAAGGATCTCGTTTTTCAAGATATCCTTTCGACGGATAAAAAAATAACGAAAAGAAAAGAAAGAAAAAAGGCAAAGTTTAAATAGACGAAATAAAACTTTTCCGTCCTCAATTTCCGGATTTTGAGCAGTTTTCGAAGAGAATTTCAATGAAACAACATTGAATCCAGTTTCATAGGACTCAAATAAAAATAGTGATTCCGTCACTTTAGCTACCCAAAACATTTGAGAGAAAAATAATTATCGGAGTGTTTCTTTGTCCACCGATTGTTTGAAAGTAAAAAAAAAAAACAAAAAACAGCAAAGAAAAATTGTTTAGACTATATTTGTGCTTGTTTGGTTTCGTAATGGAAAAAAAGCGAGAAAAAAATATGAAAAAGTTTAATTTGTGAGCCTCGGAAGATCATATCGGCAAATTTAGTTCCAACGACCGCTTCGTTATTATTATGTATTATTGTATGACACCCGCGTTTACGCCGTTTGATTATAATGTTGACGATTATAAAAGAAAAAAAGTTACGAGATTCCGCGTGTTCAAGCGCTAATCTCGAGACTTTGGGTATAAACTTCGATTTTCTATGTAAAACACGCTGATCCTAGTGCGGCATATTTTTGTGATATGTACGGAACTATTCGAGCGTCTCGACAAGTATGGATTCTTAATTACTTTTATTATAAGACTCTTCATTTTTCAATTATTTCATTTTAAATGTTTTCCATTCAGTTTTTATGTTTCAAATGCTAGGGCCGTGTACCATCGACGAACGGATAGAACTGCGTCAGTAATAAAATCACTTGACTTCTTGTCAAAGATTGAAAACTCAAAAAATTCTCAAGTTTTTTCGCTGAACACAAAATTCAAATTGTTTTTTTTGCTTTTTTGTTAAGAAATGGAGAAAAAGAAAAAAAATTCTGACGAGTGAAACATTCAGAAGAACATCTGATGAATATGACGTCAATAAAATTTGCAGCTCGCATCGCGTGAAATTGAATTGAGATAGAACTTTGTGTATACGCAAAGAGCGCATTTTTCTGCCTTTGGACCATGCTCTATATTGGCCATTAAACAGAATCAACAATAAATTTTCCATTTACCGATGAAATTGGTATAGGGGGTTTGATTTTTCAAACTTCTCGCTAAGCTCTTGTTCGTGTTTGCGTTTCAGGGAAATAATAGCGAGAGAAATTCAGCCCGATTGACAGAAACGACAAAGACAAAAGCATTTTAATGGGTGTTAATTTGTATGAGCAACAGTGAAGAACGCGAGAGAAATCGTCTCAAGCTAGAAGATACAATTGACGAGAGAAGAGTCCTCGAGAAGATGGAGAACAACGCGGACGCAGATAATTTGAATTTGAGCTGTGGCGAAAATGATATGGCCGATGAATTGAAGATCGGCGCCGACGAAACCTATGACACTCGCAGCGAAGTTTCATCCAGTGGTACAGACTCGGACTCGACCCAACCGAGCATCAGTTCCGTCTCGACAAAGTCATCCAGAGGCGACAACAAACGCAATCGTCGCAGTCGCGGTAAACGCGCCAGATCGAGAGACTCGGACAAATCATCGAGCCCTGAACCCAAACGCGCCAGATCCAAGGATAGCAAGGGAATAGCTAAAAACTATGATTACACAACGAAACTCAATTACTTGTTTAGAGACGCAAGGTTCGATATTAATATTTTATAAAAATTGCTTCTTTTATTCGACCTGTCTCTGATTATAAAATTTTTATGAATGCCACTTTGAAATTCCCTTTAAAAATATAATAAGCTTCAAAATTTTAGTAATTTTGATGAAAACAATGTCTACGTTGACCATCAAACGGAAAAAAAAAATTTTTCAGATTCAATTTGTTGGTCCATTTATTTTACTAAGACTTTTACATTTTTGTAGATGCATATTTAGAAATAACAAGAAACAAAGAATAAAGGATGTTTGATATTTCGTAGTTAACTACGATTCGTCTAGATCGCTCGTTTCAAAGTTTTTGTCGGCAGATTTTTCATCATCAAGTCGAACAACGCTGAGAACGTGACACTGTCAAAAGCCAAGGGGGTTTGGAGTACGTTGCCACAGAACGAGGCGAATCTAAATCAGGCTTATCGGGAGTCAAGAAACGTCTTGCTAATTTTCTCTGTCAAGGAGTCTGGGAAATTCGCTGGTTTTGCAAGACTCAGCACTGAATCGAGGAGAGACGTTGCTCCGATTTCGTGGGTAAGTTTTCAGTTGAACGAATGAAATATTAAACGCATCAAATCTACGATAAACAGAGGTTCTCAAAAACTCAAAAACGAATAACTTTCTAAACATCGTAAAACTATTTTCAATTCTTCATGATTATTAGTACTAAAATGTTTCGAAAGAAACTAAAAAACAATCATATTTAAAGACGGCTCTACCACAGACTCCTACAACGGGGTCAAAAAACATCCCAATTTTGGTCAAAAGCTTGTTTCTGGCATTTTTCCGAAACTTTGGTTCGAGGTGTGGACGTTTCGTCATTAAATATCCACCAAATGCGATTCTATTATACATCTATTTTCACAGGTTTTACCACCAGGATTATCAGCAAAAGCTCTGGGTGGTGTATTCAAAGTCGATTGGGTTTGTCGAAAAGAATTACCATTCACTTCAACCCTGCAACTTTACAATGCCTGGAACGATGGTAAACAAGTGAAAATTGGACGGGATGGACAAGAAATTGAGCCTAAGGTTGCTGAAGAGCTTTGCAGACTTTTCCCTGAGGACGAAGGTAGAAAAAATAACAATTAGCACGTAGAAAAAATGGAATTCTTGTTTGTGTACGTGATTAATATTGACAGCGATTTATTTATTTATTTATTTTCATTCACCAGGTATAGAAATGACACCGATTTTAAGAAAGTCTAAGGAAGCTGCAAAACACGTAGTAAAAGGATCTCGAAGATCGCGAAGCAATCGACCATCGGTCGGTGGATCGAGATTCCTTCGTACCCGAGGCGGTGGTCGGGGAGGTCGTCGATTATTTTTAACCTCGAGATCTCGATTGGCTTCCTTAGCTCGTGGTGGACATCTATCTTCGATGGATCCAAGAGGAGCGAGAGATCATCATCATCGCTATCAGAATTGGTTCAATCGAGGCGATTCGCCTTACTCCAAGTATGGGTAATTAATCATTCGATCTAATTGCATCTTTCGTTCCAGCTTACAAGTTAATCGTAATGATTTTTATCATTTCTACATTGAGATAATAAAAGCATCAGAAAAAAAGTACATTTTCAACATTAACAACTGAATTTAGATGTCAGATAAAATAATTGCTTTTGTATATCACGAGAAAACACAATTCCATTCCCGGTAAAGTTTTTGGAAATACAACCAAAATCTCATATTTATGCTCGTTTCCACATTTCGATTAATTCTAATGATTTACCGTGTGAATTTCAAAGTGAAACTAAAGTACTAAGTAAATTTATTGAGTTTTATTTCTTACAACAATTGAATGCTGTTTAATTGTATCGCAGGGGTTACGGTGGAAGTTCGAGTCTCGGTGTAGCAGCAGCGGCAGAAGCTTACGTAGCGGATTACATGAGAACAATGCAGCATCAATTGCCACCATTGCCACCATACGTGACTCCCCATCCTTACGACGCTTTGCCACCGCCGCCGCCACCCCCGCGTTATTACGACGGTTTGCCATTACCGCCTGATTATGGGAGCGCGACGTCATCGTCGATCGACAAGAGAAGTTACGAGCGTAGCGTTGACGAATTTTTATGGAGAACAGCGAGTCGTCACAGTCGTCACAGTGATCATAGATCTTCTCGCGATCATCATCACCGATATCGTGAGCGTAGATGAAGAAAAAATTCCATTTTGGGAATGTCAGTTTAACAGAAAAAAAGAACGAAGAAAAAAAACCCCTCGTCGATCGTCGAACTCATTAATTTATTAATTTTCCCACGCGTCGCGTGCGTTTTCTGTATCTGCGAGAGTACAATCTTCTCGCTCACAAATAAGTTTCATTTTTATAATATAAAACTCATCGTAATTTCGATCTCGAACATGAAAAAAAAGAAAATTTGCTCTATTTTTTTCGAAGTGAGCAATATACCGGATGAAATTAATCGATTTTTTGTTGCCACCATTTGTTTATTTCGCCTAACGGAAATACGCAATGAGCCTACAATTTCCCACCCATTTTATATTTGTACGCACTTTTTATCCTTTGAGAAGGAAAATAAAAAATAAAAACGGAGAAAAACACGTGAACTTGGATATTTTTCATGGACGCGATATCGCAACAGGACTTGGTACATAGGTACTACTTTTTTACGTACATGAACGATCGAAGGTGAAAAAAATGAAATTTAAAACTTAAAGCAGAGAGAGAGAGAGAGAGAGAGATTAAAGAATCATACGTAGTCCTCCCGAATGGCAAATACTATCGAATTTAGACCAATGAAAATAATCACAAAATTTAAAAGAAAAAAACCACAACAAAAACACACAGTCGTAATGAATTTGGCTCGAATTTTTGGTTGATTTAATTTTAGGTACTAATTATTCGTTCATGAGCTGATTTATATAAAAACACATGTATCTTACGACCATCTGAAATCAATGTTATTGTTGGTTGGTATATATACGACGTAATGTGCAAATTGTTTAGATCTATACCCTTGGGTATAAACACAAATAAATAATGCTCGATCGTATAACACATGTTGCTTCTTGATAATTTCCTTATCTCCTTTACTCACCCCCGCAATCGAAACTCTGCACCGGAAGTATCTGTCTAATCTTCTTTTTCTCTCACTGAAAGAGACAGAAAAACTGTTCCTCAGTTTCTACGAGCATGTATTCGATATCGAAACTCGTTAAATATTGTCTCGTCGTTGCGATTCACATTACTACTTGTAGCCTCGTTCTTTTCGTTGGGATAAATTATAAAAATGGTGATAAAACGGTTTTGCTCGGATTGAATGATAATTCAGAATATTTGGAAACGAACAGCTCCATTTTCGAAAGCTTTTTCTATTTTGAAGAACAATCTATCGTAGAATTTGAGAATTTAGAAGTTGGAGATCTTGTTACAACGGAGGTAAAAATTTGACAAATTATTATTTTCATTTACGAGTTTCGCACCTGAATTAAACTTGTTTCTTTTAATTTTTTCTATTAACGCATTACTTTTCTATCTAGATATTGCAACAAAAGTTTCGGAGCGTTTTCGACACTTGCAATAAATACAACTTGACAGAAACCTTGAAAAGAAAACATTTTTTCTACAGCCCCAAACACGAAGCTCTCTACTGTTGGATACGAAAAGTAGCTTCAACCAGTTTTACCAAATTTTTTAGTGAATTGAGAGGTCGAAAAGTAGCCCGAAATTATTACAGGTAAAGAACGTTAAGAATTTCATCAAACAACTATCGATACATTTTCTTGCAAATTTATTATTCAATTGTTCAAGGGAAGTCGATTTTTTGGCTCCAAAAAATATAGACGAATTGAAAAGAATTATAAACGACACGAGAGCTTTCAAGTTTTTGGTGGTCCGGCATCCTTTCCAAAGACTCGTTTCATCGTACAGGTAAAAACCGTATGAATTACCGATACATGAAAATTAAATCAATTTTTAAACAATTTATCATCATTCTTTCCCAAAATTATTTGTTTTTCATGATTGTCTATTACTTTGCAATCCCAAAATTATCTGTTGTCCATTTCTCACTATTGTAATGAATATCCCCAATTTTTTATTTCTGAAGGAAAAACTGAAATGTTTTTTTGTTTTTTTAATGGTTATTTTCATAGAGACAGAATAGAGGATAATTCACGTTTCACAGCACAAGCCTGGATTTATGCACCTCGAATATTTCGTGTCACAAGACCAGAATTGTTTCATTCCAATGGAACAGTAGGCAATGGATTGCAGCGTATCTTCGATCCTTACAAAAAGTAACGAATTTATTACAAAATTATTATTATATTTCTAGGATAATTATAAAAATTGGTACATTGGATTCATCTGTGCTCATGATTGTATGCTTGGACCAAATCAACACAGATTCGTCGTTTAATTCGATAAAAGTTCAGGAACTGTCCATAAAATCCGTTTTTCTAAACTGTTTTTAACTGATTTTCAAAACATTATTGTGAGAAAAATGTTTCAATTTGTTTTTTTTTCTTATTTTTCTTGAAGATTGAAGTTGGTACCATCGTTCGAAGAATTCACAGTGTGGCTATTGAGCCAGCCACCGGAAAAGGAGGACGATCATTGGAGTCAATATCACAAGCAGTGTTCGATCTGCAACGCGAATTTCGATTATATACTTAATTTGGAAAATTATACGATAAGCGACTTGACTTACATATTCGAAAAGCTCAGACTTGACGAGAAAAGTGCGTATTTACCAAAGATTCAATCGAGTCGCGGTGGTAAAAGTGATTTCGCTCGAACTTGCGAATATTTCAAGAAGCTATCACGAACTCTGGTCATACGATTGTACGAGCGCTATAAAATAGACTTTGAAATGTTTGGATACAAGTATGAAGATTATTTGAAGTGTTGTGGGCAAGTAGGCAGCTGAAATAGTACTTGAAAAAAATTTTAATCGTAGATTGAGGATGAAATGCGATGGCGAAATGAGACACGATAGGAGCGAAGAATTTCTTCAAAATTATTTTGAAAATTATGGAATTGTAAAGGAGAAATTAAAAAAATAAAAGTTTTGATGTTAGCTTGAAAAATGTCCATTTTCAGGTTTTATTACACGAGTCATCATCTATTACAATCGATAATTCCATTGCCCAGGCAATGGAACCGTATTCTTTATCCGTTGTTTTCCACTATGCAATAGTCGCGGTAGAGCACCAAGACTTGAAACATCTGTTTGACCATAAACATAACGCAATTGAAAAGTTTTAGTTTGAAAATAATTGTACATCGTGTTCTCGATTTCTTGTGACACTGTAATCTCCAAAAAGATACGCTTATTATTATAACAATAATTATTTTAAATCACTGAAAATTGTATCTCATGTACGTTTTCTTCGCACGTATGTACAGTGAACGATATTTTTTATTCATTAGTGGTGTATTGCTAAATGAACAAAACATAAAAGTTAAAGGATTTTCAACCATAAATGAGAGTTCTTCGTTAAATATTTTCCGATACCTATGAGGAATGACAGAGATGAGAAATTCTCAGAGTTTCATACCGCGCACGAAAAACGTGCGAAGAAAAGAAAACGTTAAGGTATGAAAAAAAAAAAAAAAAAAACGGAATTTCTCAAGATAAACGCGTGATTATGATTCCATCGGCTTAACTTTTTTCGTAGGTGAACCGTTGGTAGGGTCAGCGTCGTTGTAAACAATCTGACAATCGTCGTCAATCAAATCGGTCGTTCTTTTCGTCGATGCTTTCTTATTGTTTACCATCGCCTCGTTGTTCGTGCTGCTTAAAAATTGTACGTCCTCATTGTTTTCGACTATGCAGATGTCATCATCGTCTCCGCTCCGAGTTGTCACTTTTCTCTTCTTCGGCGAGGGATCCTCCGTTGTCGGCGATTTTGTTCGTCTCTTCTTCGCAACTCCATCCGAACTTTCTGGTGCCTGTGGAGAATACTCGGACTCAACGATGATTACCGCATCATCATCGACATCATTTACCTGCAAATTACGCAAAATAAGACGATTTGTTATAAGGTACGAAAGAAAATAAGAAAAAAACATGATTCGAAGATGTTTTATTAATAATTGTATTATCAAATTTTGTTTTTTTGGCAATATATTATAAACGAAACAAAAATAATCTATTCTTTTACGTGATTTGACGAAAATCTCAATCGTTAGAATAATAAATTTGGTGACTGATTCATACCCTTAAAATGACAAATAATTGAGTATCGAATGAAAAAATTCGTTAGTTAAAACTCCATAAAAAGCATACCTGGCCATTAGAAGTAGAAGGTTTCTTTTCTTCGACTTCTTCCTTGGGTTTAATATCCTGTTCATCAGCAACGACAAGAAAGTCCGGACTGCTGTCCCTGGCGTCGGGCCTGTCACGATGTATAACAGTAACGGTTAACGAATAATTTTGTTGGAAGTCATCGACCTTGAGAATTGTACCGTCCTTGACACCAAGGTCTTCGAGGATTTTGTCATTATTTCCTTCGGTTTCACCCTCTTCGCTGCTGATAAGAACGATGCCTTTACCGTCGACCATAACATCAGGTGCAATCATATTTAATCTGCCCTTCAAAACTGCCTCGTCGAGCTCGGCTATCGTCATTTTTTTCGTATCAACAGCGAGTACAGCTTGTGGCGTTGGAGCACAAACGTAACATTTTGGATTTGGCGGATTAACGTATTTTTCAGGTACCAATAATTGATTACGGTGATTCATTTTTAGCCTCAGATACACCGATCTACAAGCTTTCAAATTGTTCTCGAGTATGCGAAAAGCATGGAGAATTACAATCCCCGCAATTATCGCGTTTGTTGTTGCTATTGCTGGAATTATGTTTCCTGCCATCGCTGTGCAAAATGAAACAATAAATTAATTACATATTGCTGAATATACAAAACTTTCGTTCATGCTTTCACTCATACTTATAATACTTACACTTAATGTCAAATCTTGTTTTCTGAGCTATTCCAAAAATGTGAGCTCTTATGTTGGAGCAAGCAGCAACGAAATCCATCGCGCTCTGATCATCTTTGTCCCAGACTAAATGATCATGCGGATTTTTCTCCTGAAGAGTTTCCAATGACTTTTTCAAATTTTTCAACGCTTCGCCAAAAACCTCACCGCATTTGGCTAAACTCCATCTTTGCTGATCTTTCAGTCCTGATTCATCGGTGCGATCTTTGCTGCAGCTGGCGACTAAAATAAATATGTTAAATTATGATTAAATATTTTGTAAATATATTAAAATGGTCATTAACATAGTTGAAATTTTATTTCAATCTTTTTTCATCGCACACCTTCATCGGGAAGTTCTTGCCACTTCAATGGCGTGGGTGGTCGTCGTTTTTTCCACAAATTGTCCATGCTCAGGAGATATTTAATATCGTCGTGGAATAATTTGGTGAATAATTTTTCTGGATCGTAGCCACAGGATTGTGCCCAGAGCCTCGTTGATACACGAGTCACATTACCTTTCTCATCAGCTGTAGAATTTAACGCACCTTCGCCAGCGTTGGCTGCGATAATACGATCAAAATGGTTAGTATTCAATCGCTTCAGCAACCATTTAATAAAAATTTTCAATAGTTTCCGATGAAAGAATTGAAAGAAAATCGACTCAACATTTTGTTTTCATCAAATTCTTAATAGATTACCTGCTGCTTCTGGGTCAGCTGTATCAGGGGACACATCTTGGTCAGGATCTTCTTCTCCGAACAGTTGACTGTAGAAGAAAACACAATTGATATGTTGTACAAAAATGGGGTATAGTCCCATAATTTAAAATACAATTTAAATTCTTTAGCTTCATTGAATTCTAGTAACAAAATTATGAAAATACGAAAAAAACTGAATTGTAAATTACTTGAAGAGATGTTTGGACCAAACTATACAATGAATCGGTTCGCTGGGTGTATTACGGATTGTGCAGCCAGGAAAAGTTTTTTGTGCCGCTTTTGGAGTGCATTCGTAGCACTGGCTCAGCCCTTTTTTGATGAGTTCGACCTGACCTTCGTATCCCGCGGTACCAGATTCAACCAACGGTATATCAGCGGCGAGACACATGCGATTGACATGATTTCTGGCTGCTCTGTTATCAAGAGCATTCAAGACAACCGTGAATTTCTTGAAGAACGACAGACCAAAGTCAGGACTGTAAACAAAAATTTACGTAGTGGTTCAAATTTACAAAATTTCATCATTTAATTTTGCAACCCTTATCCAATTTGGAGGGTCTTTTTTGTCCAGACTAATGTAAAGTCCCATGAATACCGTTAAATCAGTTACCTCAGTTTTCTCAATTCAAGTTTTAAAAATTGATTGATTGAAGCCAATAAAATATTTAGTGTACGAGGGTTAACTGTACTCACAAGAAAATGAATAATAGTAATATTGTTTGCATGCAAAATTTAGTAAGTTTATAATGAAGAATATATATATATAATAACTTACGACGTAATGCTATCGTGATACGAGATAATTTCGACATCTGGATTAAAAGTCAAAGCGGTTTCACGAGCGACCGCCGATTTTGATTTGCCAACGTGCTCTTTACGAAAGAGAAATTGTCGATTGAGGTTACTAACATCGATCGTATCCAAATCAATCTGAAATAAAAAGAATTAAAATTATCGCGAAAAAAAAAAACAAAAATTTCGGTACGAAATGTGTCAAAATGCGTGTAAATAAAATTTCATCAAGCCGTGCTAAAAACGAGCGTGTTGATGGAACAGAAGTGTATAAACGTGGATCGTTAACTCACTATTTCGATGTACTTGAATCCAGACATAACGAGATTCTTGAGTATTTCACAGCCGATGCCACCGGCACCGACCACCAAAACTTTGCTTTCCAATATTGCATTTTGCAATTCTTTGCGAAAAACACCGTTTACACTCGCTGCCATCTTTGTCGCGATAATGTAGCAAACTGTCCTGACTCTGTATTATTCGGCGGCGTGTGTTTGATTATTTTTCCGGAAGGCCGACATGTATTTACGCCGGTACATATATTTATCATATATATAGATATACAGAAATATAGACAAACGTGACGAATCGTCGCACTCGAGGGAAGGGAAAAGGACGCTACAAGATGGCCGCCCCGGCGAAAATGCGCGCATAGCTTTACGCGCCACGAATGGCCACGAAACACGGAACAATCAGGAACTAAATTTATAAACAAGTTGCCGTTCTTTCTTCTTTCCTATTCTCAATCTCTCACAATCAGTCGACAGTCGCGTGAAACTTCCCACCGCACGGTGAAAACACAAATAGAAAAATGGAATTTTATTGTAAATCAGTTTGTTTTTTTTTTCGTAATTCGGTTAATTCCCAGTCGTACAAAATTAGTTTTTTCAATGTTGCCAAATTTTATAAGTGTTGACAAAACCTCCACAGCCAATAAGAACGTTTGACATGTGCTGTTTTTTTTCTATAGTTATTTCGAGAGTTCTAATAATTGAATCGGTATTCCGAATCGTAAATGTCCGACCTTCCCAACGGCCACTGAGCTTTCATGGTCATTGGCACGCAATATTGTGTTATACGTCTCTCTATTTTTGCGTTTCTTTTTGTAACCCACAAGAAGCTTTATTCCTGCGATTATATACCGCTAGTTTTTTGAGCGTTTGCGGCCAACGTAAAATTCAGTGAATAAATTCGACCTTCAAAAAAATGTTATTCGTTTTGATTCAAATATTCGAGCATGGGTTTTTGTGAACATTCTATTTTGTAAGAGAAGAGAAAAAAAATCAACATTTTCACCAAATTTTTCGTCCAGCATTTTAAAATTAAAAAAAAAGATCCGATTCTTGTTTTCTCCGACAACACAATTTTTCAGAAAATTAAAACACCTTACGATCTAAGACTTCCGCCCTTTCCCGAAAACTTTGAATCGTAATTTTATAGTGCGAATTCATAGCATCGAATTCCTGTTGATGAGTCAATTCGTTCTCGGTGAGAAACGCACCCGAAAATCGATGAAGAAAATTACCCAAAAGGTATGGAAAAATTTGTAAAAATCGGCCTAAAACATTAAAAATTTACCAAATATAAAAAAATGGAAGCATTTTCAAAAACTAAACATTTGCAAGGAAATTCGAATACGTATAGAATAATCGAAATATCTGAAGTGTCAATTTCAAAAAGAAGAAAAATGTGACCACTTTCATGGAATTCCCAAAATATTAAAAATTTGTTCATTTCGTCAGTTTTTATGAACCCAGTTTCTTCATAAAATGAATCCTCCTTTTGGGTACTTTTTCAACGTTATCATAATTGTTGATTCAGAAATACGTTCCTCGTTTTTATTTATTCAAACGTCTGAATTCCTGAAAATAAAAATTAAAAATCGCTAACCTCTTGCTCCTAGAGTCCACTGTAATTGAGAAAAAAAAAATGAAAATAATCGGAAGGTTTCGAGTTTCATTTGCCAACTTAATGCTGTTTCGAACGAAATAATTTTTATTTGGATTTGACAAACAAACCGTACACATAATTAGAAATAACCGAGTTCGTTTATCCGTAAAGAAGAGCACGCATCAAGTCTCGAGCTTGAAAATCAATTTTAATACTTGGGTGTCAAGACTGCGGCGCTTTTAAATAGAATTGTCTCAATTTTTCTATTCGTTTATACAAATAAAAATCGGAGGTTCCAGCCCTCCCATCTCATTTTCCGTAAATATTCCATCGTTTGTCAATAAAACAAATCTGAAGCAACGAGAAAAGCTTTTCCAGGGCCCTCGGATACGATAAAAAAATAATATTTAGATCATTATTAGTAATCTTGAACGTTTTAAGCAGACATTAAGAAACAAGCGTTCATGGAAGTTTTCAGGAACAAAGTTGTACTCGATGCGCATTTACAACGACGCAATAAGGCACGATTGTTTTCTTTTTGTTTACTTCCGAGCTCATAGAAATAATATGCTAAACTTATTGACGCAATTCGATCCTAAAGAGCGATTTAAAACGAGAAATTAGTAAATACTAAATGACGAAAAAAAAAATTGAATGAAATGTGAATAAATATTTTATCTTCCGCGAGCATTTCCCAATTATATTTAAAAGTATTGTATTCGAAAATTCACTAAAACAGTATAAAAATCTATATTGGATATTTCTGTTTTCCATATTCTCGAAAAATGAGAGAAGATAAAAAAGAATTTTGTTTGTTTGTTTTTTTTTTCTCTCATTTTCATGAAAACGAACAACGAAAAAATCACATTTTTATACAACGAAGTTGTTTTTGCTCGACTCGCGAGGTGTACTCGAACGAATTCTGTCTCGGTGCGTTGTTAGCTCGAACGTTTTCATCTTGACCACCTTCGTCGTCTCGCAAATCGTTGTGTTGATCATCGATAGTAATCACGTAATCACGATTACCCATTAACGTCACGAGGCACATGTTTGTCTCTTTTATTCGTGCTCGTACCAAAGCCTCGAGAGTGAAGAGGTGCTCGTCGTGGATTTCTGGTAGATAGCAGTGCATGAAGTCAGCCAACCTGAGTATAAATATACGATTAGTAAATTGTATAATTTTATTACTTAACTCTTGGTTTGTAAAAGTTTTTCTTTTTCACCCTGTTAATACACTCGAAAAAAAAAAAAATGAAAAAATTCATGCTGCTCATCGAAACCTTTAACTCGATATTCCAATAATAAAATTGTAGAAAAATAAATTTGTTCGTATATCTTTTGTTAAATGAATGAAGCAACAACAGGTTTACAGACGAGGAGTTAAATTTCAAACAGAATTTCTTTTCAATGTTCCATGAGAGACTAAAAAATATAAAAATAAATTTCTAACAATATTTCAGCTCGATCGAGTCTGCCTTTCAAATATTTCACAATACAATGATGAACAATTGTTTAGCGAGCAGTTTATTGAGAGGCCAATTTAGAGCAATGCAGATAAACGACTGTGATCGATACGAATAAAAGAAAAATATAATGGTCCATCGTACTTGAGGACACTCGTGCCATTGTCAAAGAAAAGTGCAAAGTTCAATATACTCGACGTATCTGAATAACGATTACATACGAATGAGACCAGATGTTTTCGTATCTCGATAAATATTCAAATGTAAATAGAAAAATTGAAGTTACGTCATAAGAAATAATAATAATTGCGCTGTTTAGAGATTGTGAAAGAAGCGAAAGATCAGTTTCACTATCCATTTGATTCATGAAATCAATTGACTTTATTTGCTCATTAACTATCGTCATTATTATTAACCTCAGAAGATATTCAACGTTGTGTCCGCTGGGTCCGATACACTCGGATATTTGTTTTGCTATCGAATGAAGAGACGCGTCACCGAGCCAATGCTCGTTTTGATCGGTCGCTGTATAAATAATTACTGGAAAACTTGTTTTTCCATTTTTCGTATGAAAAGTCGATATGATCGTCCGATATCCACCGAGAGTGCACTCTCTCTTCTCCAAATAGGGCAACGCGACGCTGTTTTTTACTTCGAAGGCTCGTCCATAAACGATTCCCTAAAAAAAAAACGACAAGAAATTAATCGACATTGATTCAATCGTTGACACGATTCGATGCAAACTCGAATGAGCAGTTGAATAAAATTCTATTATTTCTCTTTTTTTTTTTTTTTTATTATGGGACTTATGTGTAAATATAAAAATGTATGTATGTGAGTGTGAATGGGTGCAAAAAAGAGATACGTAGAGTAGTGCATATCACTGGATATGCCCTCTAAACTAAAAAACAAAACGCCAAATTAACTATTTAATGCTATAATAATAGCAGCTTATAGTTACCACTGGAAAAGCTAAAAAAAAAAAAAAAAAAATTCTTTTTTCAAATTTACGTGCTGAAATTGTATTGAAAAATCAGAATGGATTATTCGTTCTAATTGAATCCGTGTTATGGTTAATTTTCTTTTTTTGTTTTCTTACCTCTTTATCCTCGACGAGAGTTGCCACGCGACCAGGCTGCAACAAAGAGAAACGAGTATTTCGTTTTATAATCTTGTACTATATTTAACAATGTACGAGTATGAGAAGGAAGGGGAATTTCTCAGTTAAGGAAAAGGCGACTGCGACAAATGCGCAGTTTGAATTTAAACCCTTTGTAATAATATATTTTCATGCACACGTGATATTCTCTAATTTCTCAATCGCATTGCTCCGATGCACCTTGATTTTTAAATCCAAATTTTCTTCTTGAAAAAAATTCTTGCAACAAAAGATTTTTCAGACGAATGGAATGGATTTTTGGAAATTTTTTTTTTCTCTTTTTCCCGCTCATTCAAACCTTTCATTTTTGAATTCAATATTTTTTCACTGTTCGAGTTGTTTGAAAATATAGGAAACGTGCGTCGGACGGTGTCGATTTCTATGCGTTTGATGATCGATTTCATTTCACCGTACAACGAGCTTATATTTCGTATTTTTCGTAACCACAGAGGCTTGAGACACGAGAGACTCGAGCAACGCCGAGAGAAAACTGATGTGAAACTTTGTCTCGTCGATATTTAAGATTTATTGTTGAAACGAATAATTAGAAAAATGAGAAGGGAATGGATTTTTTTTTCAATGTTGTCTGATTGCGTGAAAATCGTGAGTCGACACGAATCACTGATAACACTTTCGACCCATTCATGAATCTTTCAAATTTCACTTAATATTCACGAGACATTTTAACAGTCGAGGAAACATATTCGAATAACGGTATGACGTAAAAAAAAGCTCTCCAAATTTACTGTCAAAATTCTAAAGAATAAAGAAGCCCATGGTAACGTTTTTAATTTGCATTGCTTATTCGTTCGAGCCCATTTTCTTCGAAATTACGTTTTTCAAATTACTGTGAAAAAAAAAAAAACATCTCAAACCCGATAAATCCACTCGAAATTTATTTCGATTATACTTTCTTTTATGAAATCGATCAATTTCGACAAAAAAAAAAACATAAATTTATTCATGATAATGTGCCTAGAAAAAATGCTATAATACAATTGCAAATTTTAGAACGTCGTGAAATAATATAGCGCTGAATAAATAGGCAGTTCACGTGTCCCGATCGATGACACGTGGAGACAGAGTACAAGCAAAATAAACGTATCCTTCGTAATACCTCAGTAATTTTCAACGACAAGCTGCTCTCCAAACAGAAGTAATTCAACAAATTAGATGAAGAAGAAGCCACTCAAAACTAAAGCAAAGTGTATTTCCGTCAACAATGACAGGTAAATGAAAAACAATATAAATTCGTTAGAAATAAAATCGAAAATAACTTGTGTCTGCCTAATTAATAAAGGATGAATTATATATTTTCGTTCATTATGATAAATTAATGGAAATTCAACAAAATTCAACAAAAACTTATGAACCTATCTACAGAATTACATTTACACTCGTTTACGATAATCGTCTAGACCATAAATATCTTATCAATTCATTCATTGATTAGCGAAATATGATCATCTTGGAATGAGGAAAAAAAAAAACAAAAATAACTGATTCCACTTACGAATTTTCTCAATTTATTATATCGATCGAAAAAAAATACGCCAGCATTCGATTATAAAACGTATGGAAGACGAAAAAAATTTCGACAAGGTTTCGGTGTCGTGTTTTCAAGGATTTTTCAAGAAATCATACACCTTGTAACACATTTTTTTAAATTTTTTATTTTTATCATACTTTTTATCACGTTTGGCCGATAAAAGAGAGGCCAAAAGCTGGAAAGGAGCTTTCGATTGGATGAAAAATGTTGCATTTTGCATGAGGGAATAAATTATTTCAATTTTTTTTCGTACACTCGGAATTCGTGATAAAAAACAAGGGCAGAAAAAATTGAATTTTTTTTCTTTTATAAATGTCAAGCATTTTTATACTTTTTTTTTTCCGATAAAACAGCAAAATCGGTCAAATTTTTGTTTATATTTTGGAATAAAAAAAATTTCTCCGAAACAATTGAAAATGCCTGCTCAATGTTTCAACGCGATGTACGATCTCGCAAAAGTTTTATCACGTTCGAACGTAACGATGACGAAACTTTCCGCGCTTCTCTATATTCGACAGGTGTTTCGAGAAAATACGTCAGAAAATAGACTTTTTTGATTTATTCCTGATTCATTGCCACACTGCATTGCGAGAATGGTTAAAAAAAAATAAATAAATAAAACGAAAAGATGATAAATTATATTCAAACTTTATTCAACTCGAACATCGGAGTCGATCGATTTGAGTGGGATAAAAAAAAACTTGTCAATAAAATAAAAAATAAATAAATAAAAAAATGGAGATGAATATTCAATTAACCTTTTCGACAGTCCCTCGATGCGTAGAATTTCCTTGCCAGAATTTTCGTCCGTAACCTTTGATATAGCCAATGGTACTTTTTTTGAATTCGAATCCAGGATTCCAGCACAAAGAGCCGTAACCAAAGACCCAGAGACCCGAATCACTTTCCATTATTCGATCAACGAATTTACAAAAGAGACAAAAAAAAATGGCAACAACTCGCGGAAGCTGAGAGGAAGAAAAATTCTCGCGGATAGATAATAAAGCTTCACCGATCCATTGTAAAATATATTTTCGTATGAAAGTCGGGGGAAAAAAAAAAAAAAAAAAAAAAAACAAAAATCCGGAACAAAAATTATCGTTCCATCTTGTCAAAAAAATAAATATACATTTTTATTGCGTAGTAAGAAATTTGATTGAATATTTAATAAAATCGTTCATTAGGATGGAATTTAATTGAAAGTTGACGTTAATGTTCGTGCCAACGATTTTTCAACCGTTTTTCCGTAACGGCGGGATGAAATTTTTTAGTTTCACGGTGATACGAAGAACCGTAGTCCGTAACGGACAATTCGTTCGGAGAACGTTCGAAGATTCGTGAATATCGCTGGATTGGCAGGTGCCAGATGGGTATCGAAACCCCCCACAGGCTCACCGGTAATTCTGTTATTATCACTTTGCTATAGTATTTATCTTTCGAAACGACCAGTTCTTCTTTCTCTTCTTTTCTATTTTTCTCTTCACCGTACAATCGAGTAATAACTCGTCGTGTATTAACAACTGCTTCCATTTACCCGAGCTCGAAACTTCGAGGTTTATTTTTATCCCTTCAAATATCACTCGTTGTTAATTATGTGTATTTTAAATAAATATTATTTCATCAATTATTATTCCCAAGTGAAAAGAAAAAAAAAAAAAAAAAAAACTGGGAAATATCCGAAGATCGAGTCTTGATGAGGATGAATCTTCGACTGACCTGACTCGACCACGAGACCGAAGCTTTTAAAGCTCTTTGTTCTATGTTTATATGTATTAATATTGAACGACAGTAGCGGCTTGGTGACAGGCGGAGAAATCCTGAACTTCGAATTAGAAGAACGCGTTATTTTCTTTTTAATTGACGAAAGTTTGTTCCAATACGTTGACAGTTTCGAGAATCTTTCGCTGATTAACAACAACAACCCAAACAACCCTTACAACACATTTTTGTTTAAGGAATTTCCGAGATTCGTGAAAGTTATTTTTATTATTTCCAGGATTATACTAGATTCGTTGAAAGATACAATAATATTTTTCTCGTCGATTCTAATATGTTTTGTTTTATTTTTGTAAGTTTATCGTGACTTTTTTTTTTAGTGGAAATTCCTATGAAAAGTATTTCTCATTCACGTATTCTCGGGTCAATGATTCTTCGTTTTGTCTCTCTTTTTCCTCTTTGTTTCTATCCGTATTTTTCGACGTCACACGTTGAGTACGAAAAATTTTTATGCGTGAACAATTTTGTCAAGTTGACGAGGTTATTTCGTTTGAATTCGAAAAGCACTTTTCGTTAGCTGTAATCGTGTTTGAGTGCGGTGAGCAGAGTTCACTTTTGGGTTGGATCGATCGCAGGGTTCGTGTTTCTTCAACCCCTCCGATAAAGTGGAAAAAGTATGATGCAACGGAAAGAGTCCTGGCGCGATAAAGCCTGTCCCGAAATTTTGGCTAAGAAAAAATCAAGGTTGTTCACGTCGTTTGAGTTTTTATCATCTCAGTCGAAAGATGAAACACTTTTACACTCGCTTTATTAGTAAAATAAACGAGCTTTTTATCGCAGCTGTTATATTTTCAGCGAACGTCTCACGGTTCTCTTTTCTTATCGAACGTTTTTTAATATTATTTTTGAAAAATTCGTGTCAATTTTTCTTTGTTTCGAAAGGCAACGTATACGCGTTCGATTTATCGAGATGAAGGTCACCGATTTGCCGAATATTTATGCGAATTATATATCTGTTTATTTTTGTACACGTTTTGTCCTTGAGAATTATTGAAGAAGCCGCAAGGCTAAGAATCTTCTTTTTTTTATCTACTTTTTCGCGATGCAATACAGGGAAACCGGATTTCAGAATCTTTTTGCACTGATTCTGTTTTGTGTGTATAGAAGCGCGAGAAATGATGAGTAAACAGTGCAGAACCGAACGAAGAGAACGCAACGTCTATCGTACTGTAAAGTGATTTAACGTCTGTGGAGATTGAAGACGACCGAGCCAAGTGAGCTACGAAACTGCCACGACAGGGGCGTTCGAAGTGGAATGGCGAATGGCGCGGGGGGAGGGACGCAGGGGGGGGGGATAACAGCAGCCGGCATGCCGGTGTCGGCTGACGAAACAGCACGAACGATTGACGTATTTTCCAAAATCAACATTATACACATATAGTCGTTTCATTTCAATTACTCCGAATAATGAAAACATTCCAATTTTTTTGCACCTCTCGATAGGTCTAAAATAATTTGCAACAGAAGTATAGTTGCTTGAAAACTATATAGTCAATAATTTAAAAAAAAAAATGTTCAATTCCACGATAATTTGGACTACTACAATGGGGAATAGAATTCGTCAAGAACACACGTGTATATACGTCTAAAAACGAAAACAAGTGTTTTGATCACAGGTTAAAACTGACGAATTTTTATTTTTCGAAATTATACGAAAGTTAAGGAAAATTTAAAAACTGGAATTTACTTTTCGCTTATCAAGATGTGTCTTCGTGCTTTGGAATATTCAAAGATTGAGAAAATGTCATCAGATTATTCGGAGCTCTGTATATAGCTACACGCCTGTAAGTTAGGTTAGGTTTCGTAAAAATCAGCTGTTTTCAAATCTCATATTTTATCAAAGATAATTGTCGTCGAGTGACGATTAATTCAAGTGTGGTATTGAAATTAATTATGTGTTCAAGTGTTTAACAGTGATTTTATCAAACAAAGTGATTACAACTGTGATTACAATATATGTCTATTTAATTAATTAATCTCGTCAGTTTATCAAATTAATGAGACTTTATCGAGTTTTTGAGCGATATTTAAAAAAATTTTGAATCATATATTCGACTCATTTGTAGCTCCGAATTCCCAGTGTCGTCCAACCAGTTTTTGTTATTAACCTTCGCAAAAAATTTATAGGTTATCCCCCAAAACCTCGATGATATAACCGCGCCGAATGAAGTAAATAATCGTTGTTCACTCATCAAGAGAAGGAATAATTAACAGAAAATATTTAACTTTGACGAAATTCCAAAACAGTAACGAACCTTTTAAAATTCGCAATTTCGCACGAAATATTGAAAAAAGGAATTTCTCATCTCGTTCGAAAATTCACTCGGCTAAATACAATTGCATAGTTGATCAACCAATATGTATCCAAAAATTGCAATTGTAAAAAATAAAACAAAAAAAATAATCGAAATATTTCAAAACTAATAAAATATCCAAAAATTGAAGATTATCGAATTTCAAAAACTCGAAAAATTGTGCAGAAATCCTACGAAACGAAAAAAATATATCAGAATTTCATGTTCCTGGAAAACTCATGAAATTAACTGGATAACAAGAAAATTGATTTCATTCTGTATCATTTAATTACTGAATTTTTATTATTCTAACCAATACACCTAAAAAATTGAGTAGTTAACAAATTTTTCAAGTTGAACAAAAATCAGTCAGGATTAAGATTCAGAGAATCGAGTCGTTGAAAAATGATATTTTAGGAAAAAAAAAATAGAGGATTGTTTTGATTTCTCGATAATTATTGTTCTACCCACATACACATCAATCTAAACAAAAATATGTACAATAAAAGTTATTTTCCGTTGATTCGACGAGGTATTTTCAAACTCTTCAACATTAAATAACGGAAGAGGAATAAATTTATGGCTAAACACGATTTTGTTTTCGATGAGTATTTTATCACGAAATGGATTATTTCGTGTCGAGTAGAGTAGATTGTTCGTTTTTTCTTTATGATTATGAAAGTGACTACAGAGATCATTTATACAGTGTCCTATAAATACATATGTGACATTTTTTTTAAATTAGGCCTATACGCGAAAGACGCCATTCGAGGGAGCATTGAAAGGGAACAAAAAAACAGTAGTGAAAAATAAAAAAAAGTGTTCTGAATTTGAAGAAACTAATCTTTGGTGGGAGAGTGTAAGTAAGTAAGAGTTTCAAGACGAAGTTGATTTATAAATTTTCCATTGTTTCTTTAAATGCAACGAAACTATTTTTCTTTTCATCATTTTCCCAATATTTAATGGCAGTTTTATGCTACAAAAAAATTGACCAGACTTTTTGTTTAGATTCTCCTTGGAGCCGAAAAGAAAATCTACAAAAAATTTGTCGCCTCTTTTGAAATTGACGAATGAAACATTTTCGAAAAGCATCGTTCGATACCTTGGAGATATGAATTAATATTTTTCTTTTTTTTTTTTTTTACCAATCGCGGAATATTGAAGCTCGCGTTGTTTTTAACGATTTCATTAATTTCTCTATTCTTCTCTCAGCTTCGCCACGTTGACGACAACGGGGCAATCTTTATTATCTAATGATTTTTTCTTTCTTTCGAAAAAAATATTCTCAATAACTGTCTTCTTTGCCATCGAAAGGTGTTTTCACGAAGTACGTCGTCAAGGTTCCCTTCCCCTTTACGTACGTTGGACCACGACAGACGAGCTCGTAGCCAGCATTTTTTAAAATTTTTGCAGTGTCTTCCGTTACTTGAAGTCTTCCCATTTCGCCGCAGCTGTCCATTCTCGATGCAACGTTAACTGTATTTCCCCAAATGTCGTATTGAGGTTTCTGCGCTCCTACCACACCGGCTATTACAGGACCGTGATTGAGACCTTCAGACAAAAAAAAATATGATTCTTCAATTAAAAAATTCGGAAAAAATTTCCGAATTTTAAGGAGTTTCGGTACAGGCGATACAATGTTGCCATGCTAAACCATGTTAAAAACACAAAAAATTTCAAAATGTTAAGAATTTTATAAAATTTCGTGAACATATTCTTTAGTGCCAAATTTGACAATACAATTTTTTTCAGATTTTTCTTCTACACAGTTATCGCGAGTAATTGAAGACTAAACGTTCACGTGTATAAGCATAGCGTTTCCATATATATAGGTATACATTTCGGGCATAAGAAATCTGCTTTAATGCATAATTACTCGATAACCAAGAAGAAGAAAATTTTGAAAAAATTTGTGTTTTCGTACTTGATGTTGATGAACATTATCACCAAATTTCATTAATTTCTTAACATTTTGCCTTTTGTACCGAAACTCCTTAAATGCATCCACAGAAAATAAAGAAATTTTTAAAGAGGGCTCATACCAGGAGTCGAATGTAATTATAATGGTTAATTAAGATCCATCAACCAATCACTGAATTCATTCTGATTACATTTCAGTTATGCTGAATTCATTCCCGAATTTTATTTTTATTGAATAAATAATCGAATTTATTTTACCCATTCGGAGTTTGAATCTCTGAAAAGATTCTCTGTTGATCTGATCGAGTATCGTCATCAAAGCGATCGCGAATTCGACGAGAACGATGACGTTGTGATCTTGCTGTTTAATCTGGTCCTTTTTACCGACGATGCAAAAATCACGAATAAAAATATTAACGATTAGTGATATGATTATTCTCAAGTGACATGATTATTGATGAGACAACAACAACAACAAAAAAGAGCAAATAACATGAGTTACAGGAGAACGAAAGCGAGATCATTTACTTTGGCATCGATATCTTCTTTGCCGGGACTCAAACCCGAAGCGAGCATGTACGTGCTGCCAATGGTCTTGATTTTTTCAATCCCTGAGAATTTTGGTTTGAGCAGTAATTTGTCGAAATCGCAAATAATCTCGTTGAGTAAACGGAGACACTCGAGACCTTGTTTGTTGATGTCTGTCTCGTCGTAAAATTCTTTGTAGTTCGGAATTGAGGCAAACATCACAGCGATGCTGTTGTATCTTTCGTGGTAAAGATCCTGTAAACCAAAAACAGATATATTCAATCCTCCAATAAACGAGATTTAAAAAAAAAAATTTCAATATTTATTCTTCAAGGGACGATCTTCGAAAAAAATGATTTCGAAAAAAATTTCATATTTTATTCTTCAAACGTTTTCACACTTTCTCAAACTGAGTAATAATCTTTGTCGATTGTTTGTTTCAGAAAAATTTCAGAGGCACAGCACAGTGGTTAAAAACATTACAGAAAAAATAAAAGTAAAGCATTTTTAAAAAAATGGAATGTCCGTTATCGATTTGCATAAAGGAATAAATTGGATTGATCAACGAATTTCGTCAATTGATAAGAAAAAATGATTAAATCAACAATTCTCATGTCTGTGATACCGAGAAATAGTTGCTTGATTCTCTCTTGCAATTGAATCATAAAGGGCGCTAGTGCTAGGAAATTTCCTTACAGTTTTCTACTCTAAATGTTTTTTTTTTTTTTTTTTTTTTTTTGAATTCTTACAAAGATTGCTATTAATTTACAATCGTTATAAATAAATAATGTATCGAGAGTTTTTTTTTTTGCTGAGAGGAGCTTTTACGATAATTCGATCGAATCCACTCGCCTGATTGGCTCTCGTAGCGAGGAAGTGGTCGGCTACGTGAGCCGGAAGTATGTTTTCCAATAGAATTTTATTGATGCCCCTCATAGTTTCGACCTCGTCCTGCTCGCACTTGAGTTTATTTTTCCACATAAAATCGGTTCTTGAGGTGAATTCGACTTGTCGATCGAGCACGTGTAGCACAAGAGCAATGACCAACAGGAGATAACCGATTTTTATGAGATGATGCATTCCCAAGAAGCTGTGAAAAATAATGATCGTTTAAAATACAGACAAAAAGATGCACTGGGAAGTCAAAGTGGACAAATGTTTTTATCTCATTCATCCTATCGAATTACTTACTCGTGCCGGTAATTCGAGTAGTAAAAGTCAACAACAGGTGCTTGCGAAAGTACAATGAGAGTAGCGACGATCGATAAAATCATGACACCAAGTTTCAAGAGAAAACCAATCCTCAAATGGCTCCAACCGACGAGCAAAGCTATCGCTGCTGACTCCAAATAAGCCTGTCAACAATTTTGGCTCACAAATTTATAAAACTAAATATTTCACGCCTGAAACATTCGATTGAGTGTAACTGAGTGATTTTTTTTACAAAAATTTGATCGAAAAATAATTAATTTGCAAGGCGTATTTTTTGTTGAAACCCGATTGAGGAAAATTTAGTTTCAATCGCCATCGAAATGAATTCGAAAATAAATATTTCGATCAATTTTTTTCATTTTCAACCTTTTTAACTCTCTTAATTTATTTTTCATTTTTTAAAAAATAATTTTCTGTCAAGTATAAATAATGAATTAAAAAAAAAAAAAAAAAAATGATGTTACCGGTACGATATCCGTTTTGGTCTCGTCGACGTCAATGAGACTAATGAGAGCAGAAGAAATGGCCAATATAGCAGTGATTAAATAAACTGCCAATCTGATGCCACGAGTGAGGGCTGTTTTTCCGGTGTCATCTCTGGGACTCTGAGATTTTTCGGCATACCATGAAACCCCAGTAAAAATGGCAAGGGAGCCGAGGCCAGCGGAGAAACAACCGTATACGGTAATGCTCCTGTGCCGGAGAAAGAATGATAATTGAAAAGAAGAAAAAACGTGGCATCACTGCCCTCGATGGTATTGTCCAAAGCAACAAAAGCTTTATCGTTACTAATTTTCAACGTGCTATTCACCTGACAAATTTCTCGATTACCTTGGTTGATAAATCACTTGTATAAGGAACATCGTCGAGTAGAGAATGATCGATGCGAGAACGTACCAAGGATATTGTTCATCCTTTTGCTCTCTGTACTGTGTCTCTTGATTTTTGTCCTTGAACCAATAAGTTATCGGCGACATGCCTTCGTTTCCGACGAGCCAGTGTCTGGTTGGAAAAAAAAAAAAAAAAAGTATTCAATTTTTGATTAAACGAGAAAATCATAAATGATTTAATAAAATAATAACTTTTTAAAACTCACTTGAGATCGAAGCAATTGGTGTTATTGGGTAATAAATTCGACTCGATCATGGCGATGCTCTGTGACAAAAATCGTTCGAATTTTCTTCGTATTTATCGCTTTTCGAAGTCCTTTTCAATCGACTGATTACAACAATTTGATTCTTTTTGTTGTTGTTTTTTTTTTGCTAACGTTTAAAAAAGGCTAGTTCATTTGAACTCACGGTTAATCCAATATTTTTGGCGAGTGTCGATTCGGTGATGTTGGCGAATGGTTTATCAGCGCCCCAACACTCGACGTACTTCGTCATTTTGCTGCTTGGCCTCGATCTTGAAAGAAAAATTCGATTCTTTGGTATAATCAATGTTAATAAAACTTGGAGTAAACAATAAGTTTGCAAGCAAGTTTTAAAACGGAAAATAACCTCGAGGGAGTGGGTCCGGGTCCGTGAGGTTTTCCATTCTCTTGCAACCCGTTCTCTTCCTTTGTTTTCTATAATAAATGAAGAAATAACTGTGACAGTATATAACAGAAGAGGAAAAAGTTTTAAATGCATGCGACGTACAAAGTTTATTGCGAGCTAAACATTTTCGCAAACTCTCTTATATTCGCGTTAGGGATTCACTCGGATGAGAATACAAAAAGAAGAAAAAAAAAAAAAAGAAAACGAACTTGAAAGTAAACGTACGTGCAACAATGATCAACAAGGGAGACCCCGGAAGAGTCTCGGAGTGAGAAATAAATTCATTATAACGTCGTGTACGGGTGAGCAGTGGGGAATTGAAAAAAAAAAAAAAAAAAACGATTCTCATGTAACGAATAACTTTCAATTATCGATCACGACGTTTATCCTTATATTTTTTATTTTATTATCAATATCTATTACCTTCGGTGGTATAATGAGGAAAGTCTCGACTTTGTGATCTGCGAGGTAGGTCTCTCGGGAGCCACCGTCCCCAGGCTCGACCTCGAACCTATCCCCGAGCTGATGGAGAGTTGCTTTGGTCACGTGAACTCTTCTGAAATGAGAATAGAACATTTGAAAATACATGAAGCCAATTAAAGTTTAAAAATCGATAAAACTGAAAAATAAAATCAGTGTTTCCAACGAATTTATTTTTTAATCATGTTTACACGAACGTGTCAAAAGTCGATGAGCTTGAAATGGAAAAAAATTCATCGGTATAAACGAGATAAGATTGAAAAAAAGTAAAAACTACTTATTCGTTTGTTTTTCAATGAATTAACCACTGACCCCGGAAGTCCACCGCTTTCCATGTGATTGGCGAGAGTGACGTCGTCGCTCCAAACGTCGAATTGCCATTTTCGAAGTCCCATTACGCCGCACAGCACGTTACCCGTGTGTATGCCAATCCTCATGTCGACATTGAATCCGGTAGCTTCACGAACGAATCTGTGTCAGGATAACAAAGGTTTTCTTTGGTTTTTATATTTTTCACTTGCTGTTTTTTTAACGTGATTTTCATCGGTCCAGTTTTTATTTTTATTGATTTCGAAAGAAAAATTGGAATAATTTAGGCAATAAAAATGAAATACTAAAGCCGGATTTTTGGTTTTAGGAGTAGCCAGTTTTTTTTTTTTTTGGATATCCTTTTTACTGCTTCATCGAAGCTTTAACTCGGTGGTTGAGATTCAAAGTTTGCAAAGCAAGCTTTCAGGCTACCCGAATATTAGTACAACAGTGAAAAGTACAAAACTTGACTCGAGGGATGCGGATAATGTTTATTTGCCCTGGTGGTATAGTTTATCTCGTGAGCTTGGCAAGGAGGAGCGATTCTGCCTTATAGCAGAGGAGGCTATTATGATACTGGCAGATGAAACATCATGTGTATACAAGACTCAAAGGGACTCTTGACTTAAGCTTAATAATACACGCACAAGATATTTCTCGAGCGAAAGCTTCGGTTCAGCCTCAAACATTTCCAATAAGATATTTCACTCGAGAAGAATAATTCTTTTCTTTTTTTTTTTTCAACCGGTAAGAAAGTTCATTTTATGCTTTTCTTTCGTCTCTTCGGGAGAAAAAATTACGATTTGTAACGTCATCGATTGTTCCGTTTATGGAGTATTGTAATTTATCGATCTGCTAAATCAGTTGGGATTTTTGACTCGAAATCCAATTGAACGAGTAATTCGGACGTCATTACCCGAGCAGTTCGGTGATTCAATGATTTTTGCTTTTAAACAAAAATGAAAAGCATTCTTCGAGTGAAAATAATTTCACCAGAATTTCTTGGACATTTTCTTCAATGTTTGGCCAAACTTATTCACCTTATCGCTTCGATCATTTCGAGGCCCATGTTGACACAGTTGTATGCATGATTCGGACGTGAGACTGGCAGTCCTGAAACGCAGTAGTAACAGTCCCCAAGAATTTTGATCCTCATGCATTGATTATCCTGAAAAAAAAAAAAAAAAAAAAAAAAAAAAAAAACAACAACAAAATATATAAAAGAGAAAAAGCAAAGAATTGAATTAAGAAATTAACGTTCGAGTTTCAATTGGCTGAAACGGGACCGAAAATTTGACAAAAAAATGTTATTAGACCGCGTACATTCAACGAGAATTAGTTTTTATTGAAACAAAATGAATGTTTTTTTTTTCAGAATTTTCCAAACACGGGGACGAGAGTTTGATAAAAAAAATGTCATTGGACCGAGAACTTTCAGCAGCTATCAGTTTTTGTTCATAACAAAATGAATTTTGTTCCAGTATTTTCTCCCAAAGAAAAAGAGGATTTTATAAAAACCAGTATTTCGTCACTTGAACAGTAGCTTTTTCTAACAGTTTCGTCAAAAATGCTCAGCGTAATTACAAGATCTCGTCAATTTTCAATGGAACGTTAATTAAAATTCCGGTTTTAATCGATCTAATAAAACATGCTTTTTCCCGTTGGCAACTTTTCTTTTCACTGGCAACAAAATTTAAATCCGCTGTAATAAAACCATTTCCGGTACTTTGTTCAAGGGTTTTCCCTCTTGGTTTGCGGCTAACGAAGTTTTATACCGACTTTCTCCCTCGGGGGTTATCCGGCTGATAATGTTTTCAACATTTTTTTTTTTTTTTCCCAACAAGCATCAAACAGTAGTACCGCCACGAAAAACAAAGTCAGCTGAGAACATATACGATATTGATTTTCAAAAAAATCTGTAAAGCTCCGAAAAAATGCTTACACGATAAGAAAAAAAAGGGGGGGAAAAAAAACGTACGTGTATAAATCGAGTGGAGGCAAAGGGTCACACGGAATGCGAGAGTCAAGATGAATGGACATCGATATAAGAGGACAGCTACTTCGATGGGAACGATTTCACTGGTTCCCATGACGATAAATCATCGATTTCGCACCCACTACGAACGAGGAGAAGCTTCTTTTTTTTTTTCTGCTGTACGATTTTATACATGTGTATAGAAATTTATGAGAAATCGTTTGGCTTACGATGCCTCTATGTCTCGAGGTAAATAAATCGATTGTCAAAGCGATCGATAACGGGTAAGCCTTGATAGAGAACAAAAATAAAGATTGTCATCGAAAAAAAGGGTTTGTTCGATTTCACAGTTAGTTTGACGCTTTCGAGCATTCCTCATCAACATTTTTCGTGCAAAGTACACTTATTTTTTTTATACGACGACAAAAAAACAGACACTAAACACGGAAAGGAAGCAAAAATTCAACCAGAAACATGAATCTTATTCTACGACTTCCATGATTTTACTGTTGAGATTTTTCGCAACTGAAACGCTATTTATTTACCTGGTTATCTTGAGGAAAGAAAACAAAAAAAAACAAAGAAAATTTTGATCAGGAAAAATCTTTTAGTGGAAGGAAAAAAATTGAAAATATACAATTTTTGTTTCAGTTTCCCGGTGGCGTTTAGAGCCTGTGAGGTTCGAGAAAATAAATCGTTATTTCCGAGTCACGCCGAGGCCACAATTGTGCTAAACTATAAATTTCATTCGGACGATTATTTCAGACTTGATAGGAAGTAAAAATAAAAATATAATTTTCATGAAAAAAATTCGAGTCAATAAAGAAATAATAAATTCTGGAAGAAACGAAATCTCATTGTCCGAGACTAAAATCTTGGAAAACTTGAGGCATGAACACGATGTGCTCCTGTTTTCGATATCGAATTAATTACCGAGGGAGTCTCTCCGCAGCACATACACACAGCCCTTAATTCTCACCTGAATGACCCTCTTGGAGGTCGCGTTTCTCACAGTACGTTACAGACAGGAAATTGACAGCGTAACTCCCAACCCCTTACGAGATATACGCTCAGGCCAACGCGTTCGTTAATTAATTTTCCTATCCCTGTATGCTTCGGACACATATATCTGTGTATAAGGATGCTGCATTTCATTTACGAAGATGCAAGATACAGGATCGAGTATAAAGCACCGATATACCCAGTCAAGGATCTTTGGAAATCGAAATCAGATGGTCTTCGACCGAACGCGAAGTAAATGTGTGCCTTATTCATTGGAGATAACAAAAAATCGAATTTCAAATCTCCTGAAATCGAACATTTTACATTTTTTCTTCAACAAAGTTTGTTCTTCAATTGTATTTTATCATAAATTAAATTTTTTTTTTTTCGAATAATAAAGCGAATAATCGAAACGAATAAATGTGATTTTTTGCGGTACAAAATGCTAGTTGAAAGAATATTTTTGACCCCAGAACTCATGAGCTACATTGCGGAAAACAAAAAAAAATTATCGAATCACGCAACAAAATAATTTTATCGTCTCAACTAAGTTTCATTTTAGTACAAAGCAACTTTGTCGGGACGATAAAATTTTTTGTTGCCTGATCGAAATATTTTGTCGTGCGTATTCGACAAAATTTTTTATTCATTCAACAATCTTTTTTTTTATCAGTGTTGGATCAACTTTAACGCCTGGATATTTCGAATAAATTGATTAGAAAAACAAAAATACGTGAGTTTGTTTAAAGAAAGTGATTTTGATCGATTTTTCTTATTTTTTTTATCGTCGAATGATTTTTATAAATATAAATTCCCATGAAATTGATTTTCTCGCATCTCATTTTCTTTACGATCGAAAAACCAAGAGATTTATTTACTGTTAAGAATTTCTGTCTCTGGAGGATCGATTTTACGATTGAAAAATGTCACGGGGTCGTTAGTGACCCCAGTCATGCGTTATGGAAAAGAAAAACTAGCTCATGAGTTCCAGGGTTAATACTCATTTTTTATCACCTCAGGGCACGTCGTAGATAAGCTCGGATTCAAAATTGAGGCATAAATATTTGTTCGGGCTCATGAAAATCATGTAGGCATGAAAGATAATGATTCTCAGGTCGAAAAATGAAAGAGAAAAGGTCGCTAAAAAAAAGTCAGTCGAGCATAAGGTCGAGATTGCTGAACACCTTATGTAGCATAGAGTTACGCTTCGATAAGGTCCTCTTTTTTTCGGGCAATGGACTTTCCGCTCCGGGCAAAGTCATGAGCAAATACTTTCCTTATCTCCATAAGGCTTGCTCCCTGGAGAACGTTTCCGGTGATATTCTTTTCCGTTCTCCTTTTTCGTCTGCACTACACCATTTTTCCAATTTATTTGTATTTAAATTGTATTAAAAAAAAAGAAAAAAAAAGCATCCTTTGCACATGCACGAAGACAAAGATAATCTGAAAAATCAATGAAAATATAGAATGTTAGAATCACGATGAAAAGTACGAGAAACTGAAAGGTTTTTTTTTTTTTTGTAGAAATTCTCATCGAGACTTAAAATATTTTCATGGGTTTTCTCCGAGGATTAAATAAGGGGGGAAAGAAGCAAAGAAAATCTTTGACACTGAGGTGAGGAGCACGAAGAACCGATGACTTCATTGACAGATTAGAATGTTTGTGGATTGAGGCCAAGTATTATTTTTTTGATGGTACTTTTTACGTATAAAAACGATTAATTGATTTTGAAAAAAATGATGAATGTGATAACCCCCAAATATTTATCGTTTCTTGTGACTTTTGTTATCGAGTAGAGTCATCTTGAAGGTGAAAATAAGCTCGAAAAGTAATTTCAGTCACGTATGAAGGCCACGATTTTTTTTCCCTCATAAATACAGAACAAAAAATACGAAAGCTGTAGAGAATTTAATCTCGGTATTAAAATCCCGAAAAAAAAAATGGAAAGAACAGAAGGTGGGAGCGAAGGAGGGAAAAAAAAACAGCACAGCTGCTGAACAAAAAAAAAGAAAATATAAATTTAAATCTCGATCGAGAATCGATGAGGCTAGAGAGAGAAAATGGAAGCTCGATTTTCCAGTATGGACATTTATGGCGTGCTCTCGTGTTACGACCTATTACGAGCTACTAATGTGTAGAGCATCGAGCTACTCATAGAACCAAGACAGCCTCGTGGCTTTCGAGACACGTCTTAGTGCTCTTATGACCTTTCATAAATTCCATCCTCTGTATAATTGATGCACTTAGCGAGGTTGTAACCAACCTTAACGATTTTGTTGAAAAATTATAATCACATTCTTTTTTTTTCCATAGCAGAAATTAATAAAAATTCAATTGAATTCATCGACGAATATCTCTTGATTATGCTGATCCTTGAATAAAATTCTTTACAGAAGTGCGCATCGTTGAAATATCCAATATTTTTTTTTTTCTTTTTTTTTTCGTCGAAAGGAAAAAGTGCAGGAGAAATTTATCGAAGTTATTACTTTTATTACCTGTGCAATTTGATCGAATCTTCCAAAGAGTTCGTTGAGAGTTTTGACGAGATCCGATGCCGAGAGTTGCTCCGAGAGTGGAGTAAAATTTACGATGTCCGCGTAAAGAATACTGCGAACGAGATAAATAATAATAAACAGTCAAGTTTAATGGCGAATATAAAAATGAAAATTCTTAATTAATCTTCGACTAACGAAAAGCACTAAAATAAAATTGCATTTAATTTATCCAGTGTTATGCAGTGCAGTGAATGTAAAGCTGTAACGATTCATCAAAAAATATGAGAAAAGCTGGTGGTTGAATTTGCCAGTTTTTAAAAATAAATTTTCGTTTTCTTATTCATTCATAAATCGTGCGACATTTCTTAACGGTATCTGCTGAAGTGGGAATGAATCTGCAGGGAGAAACAATAAGGTATAATTCGGAGAGATACGCGTTTCCATTTTCGATATTACAGATTCAGTGGATTCGTGTTTCATTCACGTTTATCGTGCTGAACAGAAACTTATCCAAGTGCCAATCTTCCGATATTTCCAATCAGCAAATTCGATTAATGTTTTATCAATTGAGAAAAAAATACTGATCAACGAAAATTGAAGCTCGCGAGAGAGCAAGAAAAGCCATAAAAAATAAAATGAGAAAGAAAATGTATGAAAAAACACGAAACGATGATTCTAAAATCGTTAAAATAAATGATATTTCTCAATTTCACAAATGATAAACAACTTATCGGACGAGATGAAGAAATATTTGAAAAATTTTTACCTAACGTTGTTGTAACGCTGCACGTACATCTCGTGAAATCTTGTTTGCTTGTGTTTGCTCACTTCCTGACAAGCGTCCGCCATTTTCAGCATAATACTCCGTTTTACCTTCGATCAGAAACGAACAGAGCAAAAATAAGTTGATTATTTTTTGGTTCATGTGCCAAGGGATCCGGAGCTTGGCTTAGCCCGGAGGGATAAACGTTAAGTAATGGATTTTAATCTGGAAGATGCTCGTGGTTCCTTTATTACGTCGTAAAGAGATTTTCTCTTCTTCTTTTTTTTTTTTATCTTTTCTCCCGGTGTTATGGAATCATAAAAAAAGAAACAACTGGCGAGGCCCGACGCAATTTATTCGTTACTTTTTAACTCCGGTTCTCTCGTTCTCTGATGAAACGAGTTACCGTTGATTCAAGTTAAAACCATTTACACAAAATTCATCAACAAACACGTTTTCATTCCTGTGTCGAGTTTCTTTCCACAATTTCTAGAATACTTCTCTCATCGATAGTTCAATAAAAATATTTTTTTAAAAAGTACGATCAGACACGCATCGCGATTACAAAAGGACAAAGTAAAAAATAAATCTATCAAATAATTTTTCTTTCTCCGAAGGATTTTCCAAATGAAAAGAGAAAAAAAAAAATCAAAGGATGAAAAGATCGAACGCGATGGCAGTTACGCAGATGAAACGAAGTTTAACGCGACCGCATCAAACGCTCAAATATTCCATATGGGGAGAATAACGGGATTGAAGTGATGAAAATAGAAGGAAACGAGAGAGGAGTGTGTGAACCTGACGAGATATATATGCTAGCGCGGTGGAATCCGTTTCTAGGATAGATATTCCGACGTCCTCGTCACCTTTTGAATGCAGTCACATGGTTATATACCGAATGAAAAAGCATGAGAAAAGCTCGTAGAAAACTGTGCAGTTCTGACAATGTCGAGTATCGAATGGAGAGAGAGATCAAAAACAAAAAAACAAAAAAAAAAAACGAGTATTCGAAAACGATGTTCGAAGAATCGTTGATTTCTTTTTATGTCTATTCTTTATGTGCTTGGCTCGATCGTTTCAATGAAATTATTGGATAATCGAGACTTTGGTACTTTGCCAGAGATTAAAAGTGCAAATTCGTTCGATCGTAAATGTCTACTTGAAAAAGTTTTTTTTATATTGTAGTCTCGTATTCCATTAATCGAATAACCGAAAAAAAGTCTGTGAACTCTTGAATAAAAAGAGTTTAAAAACGAGGAAAAACGAAGCTGATCGATATTCCTCATATTATTGCTTGTATTTCCATTGAGAGTCGTTGAATAAAATTTTCATATCGATGATCCGATAGAGAAGAAAAAGTCCTCTGATATCCTTGAATCGTTTATAAACGTCTGGTCCACGTACATGAATTTATTCTCATTTTATTTTTAATGGTTTGGTTTCGTTTCATTTTTCATCTCCGGCATCTCGGACTGTTGTAAACATTCATTTCGTTGAAAAAAAAGGAAACAAAAATAATTGAAGCCAGCGACAATAATGAATAAATTTGAGAGAGCAGCAACGAAATACTCACTTCTGCTGCTAAATATGCCGGAATAATACTGAGCAACAGTTGTTCCTGCTGTTCTCTCTCACACTCGAGCTTTATCCTCGACTCAATGACGATCTTCGTGCCCGCAAATGTTTTTCGATGAGCACGAGAGGTCAAGTTTCGATAATATAAACCAGCGATTATCGACGCGATGAGAAAAATACTGTCGGCTGCAATCTTTAAAAAAAAAATAATAATAATAAATGAATAAAACGTTTTTAAAATAGTGAGTATTAAAAAAAAAAACATTCTCCATCGTTGTCATTATAATTTGGCGAATAACTTGGCTCTTCGAGGGCTAATTTTTACATTTAGAAAATAATGAGAGAAAAAAATGAAATAATATTGAAAATGAGTAAATCGATGATTATTTTACCTCGTAATAAAAATCACTGTCTTCTCCGTGATAAATAATGAGCTTTTTGGCGATGAACGAAGCGGCGAGTACGATGGCAAGAATAGTTGGTCGCTGTTTTTTGATCCTTGGTAATGCGGCGATGACGGCAATGATACAGGCAAAAAGTGGCAGGGCTCCACCGAGCAGAAGTATTGCCACGCCAAGAATGATCGACGAGGTAAGACCCAGAGCGAATCTTGCCCTGGTTGATTTTATAATCGATGGAAATTGCGTGACGACTAAGAGGCTCAGAGATGAGACGAGCATGACGGCGAGGCTCGAAGCTGTCGTTACAACGTACGTCAGATCCTGCGTATAAAAAAATCAAAAATTTTTATCAAAATGAAATTAAGCGAATGAATTAAGAAATAAAAAATAAAATAATGGGAAAAAGGATGAACTAGAAAGAAGGGAAATTATGATGAAAGCAACGACGAGATTTTCCTCATCGAGAAAGTCGAGGAGGACGACGTCGTTGTATAAAAAAAATTTTTTTTTTCAACGAACTTGTGCCTTCGCTATAAAACGATTCTTGAATTTCGGTTTCAATTTCGCCACATCCGATGTGGAAGGAACTTTGAGGCGAAAAAATTTGTAGCACAAAGAGCACAAAGAGATGCGCAGTGCTCGTTAAAAAAAAAATATTTATTCCAGTTGAAATATTATTTCAGAATTCACAGTCGTGAAAAAATCGTTATTAAATGACGAAAACTTGAATATTCGAGAGAGAGAGAGAAACGTTTTTTCGGTAGAAATGAATTACAGAATTTTTTTTTTCTTTTCGTACGTGCAATTTTAACCATAATTTATCGTATTTTTATAAATAATGAAATTCAATGAATTCAGAGTAAAAAAAAGTGATTAAAGTGGAACAAAATGAAGATAAATTTTGTTGTTTTTCGACAATATTACTCGAACGAATAATTTTAATGATAAAAACTTGAATTCGTGGTACATAAGGGAACAAATCGTTTTTACGAGTGCAACAGATTCGATACAAGCTCGATTGGATTCGATTGGGCGATCGTGATGCTGTTTTTAAAGACGCTTTTTCTTCCTCTTTTCCTCTCTTTTTCTGTCTCTCGTGGAATATAAGTGATTTCACTGCACGTACGAAACATATAAAAGGGGCGAGATACAGAGAGATAAAAGATGCTTGAGAGGAAAGGATCGTGGTCTAAGGTTGCGGAAAATCGGAAGAATTCAAAGGGTTTTTTTTACCTGAGATTTTTCTTTTTTCTTCTTTCATTCGTTTTCTTCCCTTTCAAGATGATTGAAGGGTTCTTTATTACTCAAAATGGTGAAATTCTTGAAAATCTTTTTTCTCTCTTTCTCTTTGTATTATAAAAATTATGTTACTGTTTAATTAATTCGTCCACTCGAAAGAGAATTACATTTTTTTTTTGTCCAGCAGATTATTTGATTTATTATTTAAGCTCGATTCAAGTTCATTTCAAACAATTAAAATCATCGGATTAAAAAAACAAAAATCACAGATAAAAAAAAAATAAAATAAAATCCAAATAAAATTAGTACATCGAACCGTGCTATTTCGTGTACAAATTTTTCTTCTTTTTTTTATTTCAGAATTCATATATCCACGTAACGTAATTCCGAGTGAAAAAAAGAACAAAAAAAAATCGTCGAAATTCGTTTTTCGTTATACGAGAGTCCGTAGTTAACGAACGTGTATATGGTACAAGAAAAAGATAAATCCGACGATATTCAGTGAGAATTGTATGGGGATTTAACAACGGGGAAAAACGTATAAAAAAAAAAGAAAGGTCGTAGATGGCTGGAAGCGCGGGAGTTAATTAAGTAGAATAGTGGCGATTGGGTCAGACATTCATCACGGTGTGTTTCTTTGTGGGGAAAAAAAATGGGTTCTTCTGCCGAATTCTCATTTATACAATAGTCTTAATTCTTGGAGATTCGAGCTTGAATTAATCCGGAAGCAATTATGATCATAAATTTTGACTTTTGACCTCAGCTTTCTTTTTATTCCACAATTTCATAGACATAAAATTCATTTTGGAAAGAGAGATTCTTCCTGCTGGCTAGTCATTCATACTCTTCAACGCTGCCTGCATACTTTTTTCTTTTTTTTTTTCGTTTCTATATACTCGGGCTTGCAAATGAACCGCGAAATGGGAAAATTAGTTCGTGCTCGCGAGAGCGTACAACGGAAACAGGAAGAAAAAGAAGTGAGAGAGAAAGAGAGGGAGGAAAAAAGGGCGTCAATCTTGATAACGTCCTTCATGGTGATTTACGCCCTCTGTGTATGCGAGTATGTGCTGCAGCACAATTTTATTACATGCGCATATTTGCAAGGCAAAAAGCTGTTTACGTAGATTGAAAGTGCATCAACAATTTATTTTTTCGAAATTGTTTTTTCGTACCATTTTGAATGGCGCAAAAGAAAAGGGTTTTTAGGTATTGAACGGCTGGCTGAGCAACAATTCGATCACACCGATCAAAATTTCATCATTTTTTTTATCATTTTTCCACATAAATTGTTTGTTTTCAGAAATAAAAAAAATAAAAAAATTGAAAATTTTGGAAAAATATGGAGGAAAGCAAATTCTAACGTGACGGGAATCATATTGTAATAATTTTTGTTTATTTTGTCACTGAAATTGTTTGTTTTCAGAAGAAAAAAAAAAAAAAATGGAAAATTTTGGAAAAATATGGAGGAAAGCAAATTCTAACGTGACGATGTAAATATATAAAAAGTGCCCGAAATAAAATTTGCATAGATTTTCCATTTTTTTAAAAATATTTATAAAAAAAGGACTCACGTTGAAATGTAGAACGCAAAGTGCTATGAGGGCTGTCAGGGATGCTGAAGCTGCTACCAAAAGAGTTCCCGTATAGAGCGAAGCTGTCACCTTCCCTTCGTATCTGTCCCGAAGTTTCTGCAGCTCTTTGACGCTCCCATCATCAGCACCACCCTCGCCTGGACTCTCTGCAATATTTAGGGATTCGAGATAGAGAAAAAAAAGTTTATTGAAACACGAAAAGTTACAATGTATACGGATTAAAATATTCGTTAATTTTATGCTGTATTTTTTACTGTCAAGGGCCTCGGTCGAGGTTCAAATCAAATTTATTCGAATAACGGAACAAACGATCCCATCTGCAGGCTCCCATACACGCCAATTATGAAGTTTTTCTGATTTGCTTAGATAGATTCATCTGTGTCAATCAAAGAACTCTGGTTATGAACTTTTTTTTTCCTTTTAGTTTTTCTAAAATGGCGGCTTTTGTAAAAAAGCATGCTGTAAAGTTTCATGATTTTTTTTCTCGAAAAGTATTAATTTTACGAAAAAATTTTGCGGAACAAAAGGTGTTTAGAATCATTCACAGAATACGTGTGAATTTTTTTCAGAATTTTTGAAATTTTCGAAAAAAACGTCAAAATTGAAAAAATTCAAGAATAGCTCAAAAAATTCTGAAAAAATTCATACGTGTTCTTTGAATAATTCCAAACACTTTTTGTACCATAAAATTTTTCCGTCAAATTGATACTTTTCGTGGAAAAAAATCAAGGAACTTTTGATCGTGCTTTTATTTTTACAAAAACCGACATTTTGGAAAAACTGAAAAGGCAAAAAAGGTTCATAACCAGAGTTTCGGAAAGGTCAGACATTCGGACCGCCATTGCCGGTGATAATATGATTATTCGAGTCCAGCAACAACAACGAAAATCGATTTAAAATAGGAAGGTCAAAAAATCTTGACTCTTCAATTTAAAACGCAAAAATAATAAATAATTTGATTTTATTCTTGTAGTTTTAGCGCATCAATGGATCAACAGAAGTCTAAATGTAACATTAAGAAATCGAGTGAGAAAAGCTACCGGTCGAATTGGTCGAAATATTTTTTCTCAAATTACTATAAGAAACGCTGCGTCAAACGAACGATCCTTTAATTCACTCGATGAATGCATTAAACTTGCATTAATGGATCGTGAGAGCATTTAGCACTTGTTTGATCAGGGAAAAGCAGCAAAATATTTCCTTACCCCAAGTGCGTGTCTGATGAATTTGTAAATTGTTAATAAACAGCGTGACGTGACAAGTTGCTATTTCGCGGTTGAACTTTCCGGGTTGCCGCGATAATCGCAAAGTCCTGCAATTACTCTCGCCCGGTATTCTACCGAATATAACGAGATCGCGCATGCTGGGTTTTGCATTAACTTAATTAATCGAATTGTTGGATGCTCCGCCGGGGGAGTGTCCGGCTCGGATAATGAGACGATCCGAGTCGTAGAGATCCGGAATTAACGCTAATAAAGTTATTATCGGAAGTTCGTTAACAAAATAATTGCAAAATACTCGACACACCCAGAGATCAGGATTTTTGATAATTCTTCGGATTTTCATTTTGACAGAATTACTCCCAACTCCATTCTTTTTTAACGATAGTATTTTACGACAGATTTATTTCAAGTAAAACGCGAAAAAAAAAAACAAAAAACTGATGAAATTGCGAAAATATTAATTAATTGATCGAATGAAATTTTATCTTCGTTGGGACTCAATATTTAAATCATTTTTAGGGAATAAATAGTTTTGACATAATTTTTGTGAACTTAAAATCGTTTCTCACAAAATTTCAGTCGAGAATAAAACAAATGCATTGTTAATGCATTAGCATAAATCGAAGAAACAATAAGTTGAAAAAAATTGGGAGATTTCAATGGGTGGGATGGCTAAATAAAAAAAAAAACACCTTGGCGAGAACTCAGTAGTTCCAGGATCATAATCGGTCGATTCATTTGTCCAACTATTTTTTCGATCTTCAGATTCGGAACAAATTTTTCTATCGAAAAATCTTTCAATCACGACAATTCGTAAATAATTGATCACCGAATGTTTCAATCGATCATCAAACACGTACGAAGAAAAATTCCATATGGATACCGTTGAGTGGATGTTCTGAGATGATGACGGGTCGCCCAAGTGGGTAATATCCGTGACTGGTCAGACGGGAAATCACGACTGATGTTGATCGAGTGCTGTGTACACGAAACTTTCGTGTATACATAGGGGCATACATATGGGACATTCGACATGAAAATTTCATCCCAAATTTCTCATCTTATTCTCATCATTATTATTATTGTATTTATTTTATTGTTATTCATCAATGTTTATCATTATTGTTACGATTATTTGAAGTTTTACGAAAAAACTCCAACTTTTCCAAAAAACTTATCGTTTTCGTGAATAATTCCATTTTTTTTTCTTCTTTTTCAAAAATTATGTCACTCACGAGACGAAAAGTCCTTCGAGAGGAGGTTAAGGAGCTTCGGTACAAAAGGCAAAGTGTTAAGAAATTAATGAAATTTGGTGATAATGTTGTTCAACATCACGTGCGAAAACACAAATTTTTTCAAAATTTTCTTCTACTCAGTTATCGAGTAATTATGCATTAAAGCAGATTTCTTATGCCCGGAATGTATACCTATATATGTGGAAACGCTATGCTTATACACGTTAGTCTTCAATTACTCGCGATAACTGTGTAGAAAAAAAATCTGAAAAAATTTCTATTGTCAAATTTGGCACTAAAGAATATGTTCACCAAATTTTATAAAATTCTTCAATTTTTGACAATTTTTTGTGTTTTTAACATGGTTTAGCATGGCAACATTGTATCGCCTGTATCGAAACTCCTTAACGTGTTTTTTTTTTTAATCCATTGGAACGATTGAATTGAGATTTGAAAGCTGTTGGATTTGTGAAATTGATTTTTTTTTTAAATCTGAAAATCCGAAAAAAGCAAAAATGTTAAAAAAAAAATGGAGTGTTTCTGACAGGTGGTGAAAAACTGTGCATTTTCGGTGAAATTTGATCGAACTCAATCGACACAGAGAGAACGAGATCGTTTTTGAAAAGGGAACTTTCGGACGAAAGTCCTCATGCGTCTGCACGCCTCGAGTCGGACGTGCTTTTATCACGAATTTGCGAAAGTACATACACGTTATAATACGGGACACGTTAAAAGCTTGTCCGACGTTTTGAAGGGCTGGTAAAAAAAGAGTTGCGTTTTCAGGGTGAACGAGACTGGAAAGTGATGACGAAAACTCGAGGATCTTTGATTTAAAATCCATCAATATCGCGATGGAATATGGGAAAAAAAGGAAGTGAAGGAATAAATAAAATAATAATTGCAATAATCGGGGTGAATAAGCTGAACGGAATTTGCTCGATGGTCGTTCCATAAAATATACGGAGAGGAAAAAAGATCGGAAAGGAGCTCGATCGATCCAGTGATTATGAAACGCTGGCACTAAATATAAACGTATTCCAAGTCAAAACGTACAAGTCAGGACTTCAAGTCCTTTTGGTTCTGAGCTGTGTATCGATAGACGTATATCTCTGTATACGGATCATATTTGAGCCCGTTTTCGCTCGAACTACCCTAAGTGGATTTGCACGATCTTCTTGGATCCTGGCTCGATAACTTGCTTCCCAGTAGCATACGTACATTTATGGTATAAACCGAGCGAACTATCGGAGTTAAAGTTTACGATATATACGCTTTCCGCTTTCACGCTTCCTGTCAACTTTATACGATTTATACGCGCGTGTTCGCCAATATGTGTATATATATATGTGTATTTATGGATGAGTATATTACGTGCTTAATTTAGTTACTTCCGATAGCGAAATACTGTTCGGGAAATCGATGATAAAAACTGTAAATCTGAAACGAGCTAATTTTTCGATTGCTTATTTCTCGTTCTTGGACAAAAATGGACATTGAAAAAAAAAAATGGAGTTAATGACAGAGAATTGATTCGAGTTAAAACGGAAATGTTTTTATTTTTGTCGTATTTTTAATGATAATAATGGGATTTATATCGACATAATTTGGAATTTCTTTATTTTATGTTTCTTGAGGAATCTTTTGTGAAATAAAAAAAAAAACAAAAAAATATTGCATTGGATATTTTCATGTAAATTTTTACTGATTGTGAGATTTCGCCTCAGTTTCGTTGGTTGCGGGGGAATTTGCTGGAGATTTTTCCAGAGATTCCTCGGAGATTTTTTTTGAGATTCTCCCAGAGTTCGAGGTTCGAGCTACAGATTTTCCGGAAGATCCTCCTCGAGCTTCGACGGGGGGTTCTATTGGAGATTCTTAAAAAGATTTTCCAGCAGATTATTGTATCGGGATTATCCCAAAAATTCTCCAAAATTTTCCTTAAGATTCTCCCGGTAGATTCACCAGGGATATTTTCCGAGATTCTTTCAGAAATCGTCGTCGAGTTTTCCCCGGAGATTTCCCTCAGAGATTCTTTCAGAATTTTTTTCAAACATTTTCCTGGAGATCGTTCCAGAGATTCTGCTGGGAATCTTCTCAGATATTTATCCGAAGATTCTCCGCAAGATTCCCAGATATTTCTCCAGCAGATTCTACCGGGAGTTCGCCTAGAGATTCTCCAGCAGATTCTATCGGAATTTCACCTGAAGGTTCTCTCCGGATTCTCCTGGAGATTTTTCTTAAGATTTTTCCGAGGATTCTCCCGGAGATTCAGCCGGAATTTTCCTGTAGATTCTCCCGTGAATTTTTCCAAATATTTTCTCACAAACGTCACGAAGATTTTTCTCCTGATTCTTCCGAAGATTTCCCAGAAGGTTTGTCCCGAGAGATCACCAGGCTCCAAAATTTTTTCGGTACCATATTCTTTTCGCTTCCCCTTTTCTCGCCGTTCTTTGGAATCTTTTGAGAAACACAAAACCCAATTTGCCTTTACCCTCGACGAAGATATCCACACCCCTCGTAATTTTCAAGGGGTTCGTACACAAAGAAGATACTCTCGTCTTTGATAGAAAGAGAGGAAGGAAGGAAGGAAGGAAGGAAGGATGGAGGAGGGCGATGTTTCGTTATTATACGTCATTAACTCGAACAGGATATTTCATCAATATTCAGCCCTTTTGTACTGAATTTATTTTTAGTTTTTTTTTTTTTATATTCGTGAGGCTTCTCCTCGTAGTTTGATCTCGAAGACCCTGTTGCCACTTGATTCAAAATTATCTCGTTTCTTGTTAAAATATCGATTACGAGGTGGGAAAGTTAGCTGAACCACAGAAATTAATAGTACAATTAACTTCGAATTAATAATTAAATTTATTATTCTCTTATTAATTAATTAAACTATATTTTATATCTCTATATCTCTATAAATCCTGTTCGCTGAAAAATGTTTGTCCGCTTTTCAATCGAAAACGGCTGAACCGATTACAATGAATCTTTCACGAGATTAAAGATCACGATTCAAACTGAGTTTGTAGTTTTGTAAAATTTCGTTATCTCAATTTTTACAGAAATGCAAAAAAAAAAGTTTAGTGATTTCGTTCATTCTCCAATTTTCAAAACTCGCCGGTAGTTAAATGCTAACGATAAATAAAAAAAACGATTTACCAATTTAAAGGGAATTGGAAAACGAACAAAATGAGCGGTGGTTGAATGCTCAATTCGGTATAGAAAAAAAGTTATAGCATTTTTAATGAAATTATGAAAAATTAAAAATACGAAAATCTTTCGTTTGATTATTTTATCCAGAAGAAAACTGAAGAATTATGTCTAATATTGAAAAGAAAACGCAAAAAGATGGCCCAGGTAACATCAAAATACTAAAAAAAAAAAAATTTTTTATGTACATTCACAAACAATTTTTATTCCTCATTCCTCATATTATATTCGTTCAACTCTGAACGAAATAATTCATGTATCTAAAAAATTAAATTAAAAAAATTAAAATAGGGAAAATTCACAGCTAGAATAGGCTAGATGCGCCTGCTCTATGCAGCGGGCGAAGCCCGCACGCACAGCTAGTATATATATAAAATAAAAAATAGATTAATAATTCAATTGATTAATAAAAATAAAAATAATAATAATAAATTCAAAAGCATGGAGATGAATCTGAAATTAGCTCGAGCAATATCTCCTCTCTTATCTCGCTACTCTTTGGGTACTTGCCAATTTGACAGCTGCTACATTATAGTATATATTCGAGCAAGTACGTGAGCCAAAAGACTCACGCAGCTGTAGGTTTTTGAACCGTTAATTCAAAGCGTCTTCTTTAGCCTGGATCATCGATAAACGATGTTGCTTTATAGCGCCTCACTTCTGCGATGAGAATCGAACACAAGAGCTTTGTTTAACCGTTCTCGCATATCTCTTTTATTTTGACCTTTGTTGGAAAGTAAAAAATCGAGAGACTGGAAATCTACCGGAGGGATATATATAGGACTTTCGACAAAGTCTGTAACGAAAAAAAAAGAAAAAAAAAAAAAAAAATAGGAAAATCGATAGAAACGTTGGTAGAATGCAGTGGAATAAAAAATGGTCGAATCCCTTCGCCTTTTTCTGTAAAAAAAAAAAAAAAGAAAAAAAAATAAAACAATATCGACTCGAACGAGACTTCTTTCTGAGTGACGCGCCTATTCCTACTGATAAATCAGACACGAAACGTAATCGCGTGTCAAGAACAACAAAAAAAAAGCGCATACGTTTCTTGCAGAATAGTGAAAATAAATTTATTTAAAAATAGCAGAATCGTGCCGAGGTGTAATATCAAATGTATTTTGGTTCGTTTAATATGGAACACGAAACACACGAGACCGATAAAATCGATGGTGAGCCTAGGCGTTCTAACGAAATGACATTAATTTATGTATCAATTCTCTTAAACCCCTCGCCACAAAGGTACAATAACACTGTTCATTAACACATCAACGGAATACAGAAAGAAAGAACACACACAATCTTCAGCTCTTCAATTTTTCATTGAAAATTATACGAATTCAGTTTTTCTTTCATTTTCTTTTTTTTTTATCAGACGAAACAAACGTATAGAGAATAAAATGAGCGAGGGAGAGAAAAAGAGAGCTGCAACGAAGTGACCTCGTGCATGTAATCCATATAATTTGACACTAACGAGAGCATTGTATCGAAACGTATTCCCTAATTTGTGTGTTCACGAGCATGAGCATGGAAATGCTTTACTTAATAAATACAGTCTTGTGCAAAAGTATTAGACACTCTTCGGCTGCTTCGGCTGTTTGATCCACATACAAAACGTCAAATATCTTGGTAAAAAAAAAAATCGTAAATGAATTTAATAAACGCCATTTCGAAGCAAACAATTCCAGCTTCATTTTGCTTTTTCTTTTTATACGATTTTTTTTCGCGCCCGATAAGTAACTTTCAACGTGGCTATTTTTTGCAATTTTTTCACTTCAATAAACCGGGTGCCAGGCTCGTGAGTTTCAGTAAACTTACTCTTTGGCCAGGGTACCTCGAAGAGGACATTTTCAGCTTCAATTTGATTTTTGGAAAAATAAAAAACGGTTTCTTGGCGAAGTTTTATTGAAAAAAAAAAAAAAAAAAAAAAAAAAAAAATTTTGTAACTTGGTCAAAAAAATCGGATTTTATTTTTCCAAAAACCAAATTAAAGCCGAAGATGTCCTCTTCGAGATTACCGGACCAAAAATATTAGTTTATCAAATTTTACGAGCTCAGCATCGGGTTTATTGAGACAAAAAAATCGTGAAACCGTAGCCATGTTCAAAGTTACGTACCAGGCGCAAAAAAAATTGCATAAATTATTTTAAAAAAGCAAAATGAACCTGGAATCGTTCGCTTGAAAATGGCGTTTATTAAATTCAGTCGCGATTCTTTTTGACCGAGATATTTGACGTTTTGTTATGGAATCAAACTGACCAGAGTGTCTAATACTTTTGCACAAGGCTGTATATACGCGAGTATTACCGAATACAAACACACATGTTCGTCTAAATAATAATAAATATATTGGATAAAGGGTTTATGCTCGATGATAACCATGCGGATTTTCATTGCTTCACGTACGATCGGCTCCGCGCACACTACTAATTCGTCTCGATAAAGCTCGTTATTGTGTCCTCGAACTCTCGGCAGGAACTGCGATACGCGTGCTTCATAACCGAGCGAGCAGTGAGAGAAGAAAAAAAAAATAAAAATAAAAATAAATAGAGAGGTCAACGTCGAATGAATCGTATAATGATGGGGAATTGATATGAATGAGCAGATATTCGATACAATTGTCAATGAGATTATTTATTTTTTCAGAAAAAAATCTAAATAAATAAAAAAAAGGTTGAAAATTTTTTTCGTTTATTAATCGTTTCTTCGAAACAATGTTTTTTGTGATTTTTTAAGTTAAAATAAAAATTTTCATTCTCGAATGTGCTTTCAAATATTTATGAAAGGTCATGAACGTCAGCAGGAACGACGCACTGAAACGGTCGAAACAAAATCCTCACAGTTTTAGAGGAAGAATTCGAGAAGCACGCAATTCGAAATCTTTTTTGGAAGAAAAGAGCAAGAGAGAGAGGGAGACCTCCTGTGGCATTCATTGTTGTACGATCTCGATAGTTTTATTAGCAAAGAGTCGGAGGATCGATCGTAAACGAGATAGTATAATTGTGTAAGAGGGGGCTAGGACACACACACACGCGTGAGGCACAAACATCACGCACAACTCATCTCTCTTTCGTCGTTATAAATAGAGCTCGTAGAATCAAAAATAAACGAGGCTCGTGTCTCAACGTATATTTTCAGCTTTATACGCGCCGGCTCTGCTATATAGTTTTTGTGCTGAAAAGCATTAATACCCGAGTTACAGCTTTGTGTAGTATTTTCCTTTTTTTTTATTTTCAAACTTTGTATATTTTCATTTATTTTTATCTGCATTCATCCGTCTTACGAAAAGTCCAATAATATTTACTGTCAATAGAGAGAAAAAGGAATATTCGTATGATTCAAGAGTCGTCGAAATCTTGAGTCGAAATAATATTTCATTCGTTTCAAGTTTCATCGGATTTTTTTTTTCTTCCATCGTTCAAAGCATTTTTGTTGTCAGAGAAAATATGAATATTGATATTTATCAAAGTTTTAAAAATAATATTTGTTTTTGGTCAGGAATCAGTAAATTTGAACGATCGAATCTCTAAATACTTCTCGATCGGTTGAAAAAATTATTGTCGTCGATCTTTCAGCCACGATTTATTCGCGGAATGAATTTTCGTCATTATTTCATTAATGTCTTTCCAAAGATTTGAAAAGTTTTTACCATTTTCGTATTTTTAGATAATTTTCTGTGCCTCGTGACTCGTTTATTTTTTCACTTCCGTTGCGAAACTGTTATTTTATTGATCGAAAGATCTTTGGAGATAAAGCACGAATGAAATATTCGAAGCTACGAGGGCGAATCAAATCCTGTGCAAATAATTGATCCGGGCACAGCCTTCCCGATTCGTTCATAGAAAATGCATATTTTTGGGATCCGATGCATTTCTCTACGAGAAATAGTAATCGCTTTTGGAAATCCGACGGGTTTCTGGATCTTGTCCGAAGACCTCCTCCCAGCAGCAGCTCGCCCCGAACGTTTCAACTCTTCTGATAATCTGATGAAAAAAAAAAAAAAAAACGAATGAAGATCGAACATGATTCGATAGAAGTTTTGCTTTCGAAAATATATAATTGCGAAAACGTTAAAACGCTCAAATTTAGACTGGCGAAACGCCAGGAAAAATCTATTCATATATCAGCTTCATAGAAAAATCAAAAAATCTTTTTTTTTCTGTTCATCCAAAAAGAAAAAAAAAAAATTTTATCGATCGATAGAGATTCGGGATATTGATCGAAAAAATTGATAGATTCAAGGGTCTCTCGATCGATCTATTTTCTTCGTTGAAAAAAATCCAAAATATTTGTAGATCGAAAAGATTGTAAAATTGAAAGAAAAAAGAAAAAAATTATTTTCTGATCTAATCACTAATTCGTTTTGGCATTATTTATTTCAAACGTTTGACACGCGAGCCCCAAAAGTTCCAGAGAAGCTTGTTTGACCTCGCAATTTTTCATCGCTCGTCCCGGACACATTTTTTTTTTGACAGCAAACACGTAAAATAAAGATTCATTTTTAATAGTCAAAAAAGTGTCTAAAGCTCGTGGTAACTCGAGCACCATTTTATTTCGAATTCATCTCGGCCCCTCGTGACCTTGAGTCAATGGTCTTCTGAGTTGGGGCAAAAAATATCATAATTCATTTATAAAATGAAACGAATTTTTTCCGTTCGTCGATTCCCCAACTCTCCTCGGGGCAGCAGCAGCAGCAGCAGCAGCAGCAGGTAACGAGACAGTAATTTTTCCGATGTCCGACGAGAAACACTCCACTTTGAAGATCTTCTATCGCGATTGTGCTCACTTTCGGGCCATGAAAATTCCTGAAACTTTTTTCCAGACGAAAAAAAATTAAATTAAATTAAATAAAAATAAAAAATTTAGAAGATTTTATATAAATTGTGTAAAAAGAAATAAGCAGCTTGGTCAAAAAAATTTCTATTCCCCTCCATCGCTGCTAGCTTCCATACCATATTTTTATCGTTTCAACTATTTTTTTTTCTTTTTTCACGTGACTCTTGTTTTCCGTAATGCGATAAACGCCATATCGAGATACGTGACGAGAGCACGAAACAACCCATCCTCAATACTCTTCCCATCTTATTCCGGTAATGATAAGCGTTCCTGATATAATTGAGACAAACTCGGAGCGTTTCGAGGATGGAGGTCGCAGCTACAATTGTTTCTAACTCTGGTTCAAGTTCACCAACAGCAGCTACAAACACGTCGCCAGTTACTAACTATTCATCTATCTATACGACGAGATCTGTACACTTTGTTCAAAAAGTGTCGCCTGACACTTTATTATTTCCGCGAAAGTACGAGTCTGCTGACAATAAGGACAATGAATAATGGTTTCTTTTTTTTTTTTTTGTCAAATTTTTCATTTTTAAACTTTTATTATATTTATGGTTTGTGACTTAATGTTTCATGGTTTCAAAAAAAAAATATGTCCAAGGCCAGAAAAAATTGGCTTCCCTGTGACCCTCCCAGGGCAGAGATAAGCAGCTCGTGATTGCTGATAAGAAACTCTCCTTTTGGCTAAGCTTTCGTGAACGTGAATTTTTTCCAAAACCTCCGAGAGAAAAACCAAAAAAAAAAATGTTCTTCGAAGCTTATAATTTTTAAAATACATGCGCGCATTATTCGAAAAAAAATAAACAATTTTTTTTTCTTGCAAGAGTTTTTCTTTTTTTGATGAATATTTATAATCGTAATGAAAAATTCATTTTTTTGACATTCGATCGATTTTCAGGGATCATGAAACTTTTATGGCAAACGTTTGGCAACCTCGAAGCATATTTTCGAAAATAATCGACCGTTCCTTCTACTAAGGCATCGTACACACTCACGAATTTTGTGCGAATATTATTTTAGCATCGTTAGACGCTAGAGCACATTTTGTGATTTTAGAAAAATTGGAATTTCATTCATTTTAAGATTTTTATTTTTTTTAATTATTTTAAACTCTCAATCCTCGATTTCGACTTCGATATCGATGAGAAATGATCAAATTTGTCGAATCTTCGCGTTTCCAGAAACGGGAACGAGGCACAGAGGCCTGAAAAGATTTTTAATTCGTCAATGATCGTTCGGTACGAATAAAAGAAAAATAAAAAGAAAAATAAAAAGAAAAATAAAAATAAAAATAAAAATAAACGTAAAAATAAACGTAAAAACTTTGTGCATATGTCGAGGGTTGTGGCCCCGTAAAAAAAAAAAAAAAAATACTACACGAATTGCCTCTTTTGATATTTTTCTTTGGCTATATTTCTCAGCTAAACTACACTAATACCAGGCAATTCTTGTAGGATGAAAAAAAAGACTCATGGGACGAGAGTCACCCTCGCGATTTCCTTGCTTCTTATGGTATCACGTCCTGAATGACAATGTGAAGGGTAAGAGGAGTCGAGTTCGAACAAGACTCGTAGCCGTGAGTGACTGGGTGGCAAAAGTATTTTCGTAAATTGTACAGCCGAGAGAGAACATGTGTATATATATATATATATATACGTGAAAATATGTTTATATATTTGGAAGTAGGGAAAAGCCTGCCGGTAACACGGTTAAGGAACCCTTCATGAACTCGGGTTTGTTACAATTTACTTTGACTTCGAGTTACTTGTCTCTCTCAAAGTTCGAAATGCACGAATAAAGTCTCGAAAAATCTGGGCTGATCGCGAGAAAAAAAAAACAAAAATAAAATTATGGTCTGCCGAGAGAACAAAATCCGAGAGAATTTTCTTAGATAAAAAAAAAAAAAAGTGATGAAACCATTTGTTCGAAGTAACGAATGTATTTGAAGCAAGAAATCGGAAAGAAAATATTCGGGGGAGAAAAAAGCTTCGAATTTGTCGAGAAAAATAAATTTGTCAAAAGAAAATTTTTTGTTAAAGATTTTAGAATCTTTTGGAGCCTCGAAACAGCTGAAAACATTAGAATCGACGAAAAAAATGGCAATTTACAATTTCGTGAGAAAAAAAAAATAAAATTTGGATCCTATTATCACGTGGGAGCTGCGACGAATCGGATCGAATGCAAATTTCGTGAAATACTGCCTTCTCGACATTCAGCAAGAATTCGTGAGAGACTCAAAAGTATATGAGTTTATATTATACGGTGTTTGTCATCGGAAAATCCGGAGGGTGGCTCACGGAGGGAAACGAATAGTGTTGTGTGAAAGTTAACGGAACGAAAGTCCCTGCGAAATACAGGAAGCAAAGTATGAGAGAAAGAGAGAAAAGGGTGAGGTTAGGGCGAGAGGGGGAAGGTACGAGAACTCTAAGAATTTATAGTGACAACCGACGTACCGTTGAATTTATGGTGCACATTATCGTTCCTCGCGCGTTATATTCTCAACTCGTAAGAGAAAGAAAAAAAAAAATACGTAACTAGTGCTCTCGAGAGAATGTATTCCTTTCTTTCGAATGTCAAACATCGTATTTTTTCGATTACCTGTCAATATAATTTGGCAAAAAGGAATATTTCGTTTTTGAGGATTCGAAGAAATGAAAACGGAATAATAAAAATCACTTAAAACCGCACTTTTCTCATTTCTTTTTTCTTCGCAGAGAAACAAGCACTTTTTATTCACGAATCACTTCCACGCTGCTGCTGCTGCTGCTGCTGAGAGCGTGTGTCACAAAATGGACACTCGCGGTATATCGACAGCCCATTGTCCCTTCTTCGATTTGCCTGCCACCAGTTTTTCCGATCGCGTTACACGTAAAGAGAACGAATTTCAAAATTGATGGCTTAATCAATGTATTCCACGATGCATCGTGCTTACGAACGAAGAAACCTGTTGCATTTTTATTAAGCTTCTGTGGTTATGCGATTGAAAAATATAAATGCTACGAGCGAGTTACGTTACGATCGTTTTACTTAACCTAAAACCTTCGTTTCCTATCGATTTATTTCGATAAATCAATAACAATGTTGATCAGCGATAAAAAATAGAAGAAAAAAAACAACAAGTGGTTTTTATACTTGAGGCAAAACATGAAAACATTAATACACTTTCAAATTATTCAATGTTTCTGAATTAACAGTAAAAAAGAAATGCGAAATTTCCATGAATAATCGATCGACGATCCAAGTTTATCGTCCCTTCAATAATTTTCATGACTCCTCTCCGTTTCTCACTTCGTATTTTTTTTCACGTGTCGTTGAGTCTTTACTTCGTATGAATTTTGCATGGGTCAGTTATATATCGACGAGAAAAATAAAAAAATAAAAACGAGCTGCTTGCAAATGACAATTCTCTCTCCGTTTCTCGGAGGAATATAGTCCACGAGAATCCTGCTTGGACACACTTTGCAAACGAGAGAAATTGAGAAGATGTTGTCGCACGAGGCTGGTAATAGTAGGCTATTATCGAATTACGAAGATTATTCAAAACTATAAAAATGACATGCATATAAATAGATATCTGAATTGAGCTTCAAAAGAGATGAATAATGAATACAATTGTATCTATTGATGCGACATCAATTTTCGTAACACAATTCAGCTCACAAATACGAAATTATCGTCAACGGTTTTCGAATTTTCATTGTTCGTTGAATATTGATTCAACGACACTATTATTTTATCGAAAACTTCTATAAATTCATAAATTTGAAAAAAAAAATGGGATTATTATTATTGTTGTGTAATAAAGCTCGGAATCTGAGATGATAATAAGAATGCTTGCTTAATAGATTGCTATTTCCTTGCGAACGTAATATACGAATTCATTGAAATAACTCACCTTCGTCATCCATGACGCGTTCAAAAGTTTTTTTCGTCGCTTGTAAAACTCTCGTAGACTCGGTGAAAAGTCTAATTAATTACGTCGTCCTGTCCAAACTTTTTCCGTTGTTCCCTTCAATTTAGCATTTCACTGTTTCTTTTTTTAATTGGACAGATAATTTTTTATTCACACACCGATTCGACGAATACACACTCAGGAATTGTTCGGAGAATGGAAGAAATTAGTGTCTTTTTTGCACTCTTTTCTGAAGTAACCGATATTTTTATTTTTGGTAGAATTGCGCAAGTAATTTTTTTTTTTTTTTTATCAAGTTCGTTTCATTTTTCGAATTAACGCGAGGCAAAATGGTACCGAAAAAAAATTGGTCGTAGAGGAATTCGACGAAAATATACGCGTGACTAAAAGCGAAGAGATTCGCGATCTCGCTCTCTCGTCCAAAGCGTGGTGACCAAAATAAATGCAATTTTACGAGAAAAAAAAGAAACCGAAGGAAAAATAGCAGAAGCGAATGAGTTAAAATTCGACAAACACTTTAACGAGAAAAATCAACGGAGAATTGTTGCACCAGGGTAGTGACCGTTGCGAATTCGAACGCGATGTCCTGTAAAACAAAACAATCTTTTTTTTCCTCTGAATTCGAACATTGCGAAACTGGATTCTTTTTTTTTTGTTTATTTCCGAAAAATTTGTGTTTCTCTCGATAAATTTTAGTTTCTTCTTTCTACTTTTTCTTTATTTTGACTTTTCTTTAATTGTTTACGTCGCGCGCTTCGCTCCCGTGTTATTCTCCTGTATATAAGCTTTCGCGCGTACGCGGACGCGTCGCCTGCTCAACTGGTGGTAAAGGAAGACCGGGCAGCGATATATACCAGAGAAAATTGTTTCGCGCACAACACACGCATTTCGTACGCGCTTCTTCGCCCTCTCTTTTATTTTCGCGCATACACCAGTCGTTTCCCGCTGTCAAAGAACGCAAAGTATTGGAACTTCTTTCAAAAACAAAAATCTCGTAAGATTGGATGTTATAAAAAAATGTAAATAATACGTCTTGATTCATAAAAATTTTTCAATTTTAAGCGTTCAATTGGAATCGCAAAATTTTAAAAATGGCGCGATTTCGTGTATTCAAATTTTTCGTTTTGAACGGAATAAATTTCGACAATTTTTCAATAACAAATTATGTCGTAACGTTGGTAAATATTTTTTCATATTTTTATTCATTGACCAGTGAATTCGTGTTGAAAAAAAATTTCGTTTAAATAGCTTTCTATTCAAATGGCAATAAAAAAAAGAATACACTGATCGAAACACGAAAAGTCAAGGTTTCATTTATTTCTTAGATCGACTTCCGGAATGATTCGTATTAGAAAAAAAAAAATGGCAAAAAAATGAAAATTGGTTTTACGAATTTTGTTAAGAACAAATATCGACTTTCTCGTTGTTGCAAGGAATTTTTCAAGTAAAATACGCTTGAATTCCGAGAATACTAACAATTTTTATTAACATTAACATTATACCATATTATACCATATACAATTTGTTTTTCCCCTAAAAAAAAAAAAAAAAAAAAAAAAAAACAAATGAATTTTCAACGATGATCGAGTTTTTGATATTCGAATAGAGAATTGGAATAAAAATATGGTTAAATGGAGAAGTAAATGAGTAAGAAAATTGAGTTCCGGGACAAGGAATATATATACAGAGCGTGTATGCATCGTGATAATAGTAAATAATGTTACTCCAGCTCGTCGCGACTCTGGGTTAATTAACTCGTTAATTATTCCGAGAGGGTGACAAGTGTCCGTTCCCTTAGTCTCGGGTCGTGGATGGGAGGAGTTTTCGGTATATTCCCGAGAATGGTAATTATACGACGAGTGTGATCGGATGTCAAGAGGGCTGGAGTACCGGCTGACACTGAGTGATTGAATCGCTTGATCGAAGTCTCTTGAAACGATGAAAAAAAATACGTAAATTGGCGATTTTTCACAATAGACGTTTCTTTTTTTTTTTTTTTTATACAAACTTCAAATCGAATTTTTAATCGATGAATATCGTTGGAAAATGAAAAAAAAAATGAACTTCGATTACCGACGCGTTCAATAGCTCATAACTAATTGGCGATGAGATTTAAAAAAATGTTTTTTACTTCTCAATATTTTTTTTTTTTTTAATAGAAAAACGAATGGTATTTTCATCGGAAATTTACGTTCTTCGTTTTCATCATTTCCATTCTAATTTATACGCGGAATGATAAAGTATTTGAATATGATAAACGCACTTGATACTTCAAAGACTTTTGTCGATATTGCAAGATCAATTATATGTATATTACAGTTGACATTCGCAAAGTTTTTAAACTTATTTTGTGTCTAATGAAAAAAATCGCCGATTACAAATTCATCATAATTTTTGATCGTTTGTACAATTGGACAAAACAGATTGTCCATTCGTGAACTTTTGACATCACAGAAATTCCATTTCGCGCTCGATACCGACAAATTTGAGCTGTTCGGTGGGACCGTATCTGAAAACAATGAAAAAGTAAAAAAATAAATATCAAGAATAATTATGAATATATTTTCAATTGATATTGATCCTCGACGATAAATTGCACGATTCATGCCAACAATCCGATCTTATCAAAACATAACTATTCATGAGAGATAAAAAATCCTCAATGATCGTTATGATGATTCGAAATTGGATACGCGATACTAAAATAAAAAATAATCGAAAAATCCAATCAACACAAGTTTTGTAAGGATCAATCACAAAACATGGACAAAGCTTGTGTAAATTCTAACAATTTTTTTTATCGGTTTTAGGAAAATTTCAGAGAATAATTTGCGTTTGAAACAATCACCTAATTTATTTCACGTAACAAAAAAAAAAAAAAAAAAATTTATATCGGTTGAAGGATTGTAAAACAGTCTATTATCTCACCTGTAGTCGAAAAACAATTCTTCTCCAGGTTGAATAGCTCTCTTAGCGAAAATGCCTATCCTATGATCGCCGTTAACCATCATGACTTTGGCGTAGCAATTAGGGTTGATCGAATGATTGGCGAATCTGATTTTGTTCCCCTTTCTCGTTGCGTCAACGACAAAATCGTTGTTGAGATTGAAGAGAAAGCTGCACATGTATTTGTCGTAAACTTTTCCACGACGATCGGCCTCATCTTGGCTTATTATTTCGCCGCAATATTCCGATATGAATTCGTTTTTGCCCGCAGAATCCTTGAGGAAGATTCCCCAGCCTGCTACGTCTGAAGGTGCCATGAGAAGATGTTTATCTGAAATTGAAAAAAAAGAAATAATCGAATGGTCAAGAGGAATTTTGAAAGAATGAAGCTTTCTGTTTCTTCATTGTTATTGTTTCGCACTTACGAAGACCACGTTGAACGCTGACATTTTTACAAGATATTCTCGTAATGTGGAATTGATCGGCGCCGCAAGTTTGGCACAGATCCGGATCGCATTCTCGTACAGCCAAATAACATGGACACTGTTTCGTGTTGCATTGCGCTTTGCAACGACAGCCGGGAAAACGATTCTGGCACTCGCTGCTGCACTGACAAAACTTTTCGCAAAAGTTTTGCGTCTGTATGCACGGACACGAATTGTCGCAAGGACGACCCGGGTGATCGCAGGGAGCGAAATTGTGCACGTGATTTGCACCTGAAACATTGATTTTAATAAAACACGGAGAAAACTTTCGACGCGTACAATTCTCGAGTGAAAAATGAAAAAAATATATATTTCATGGTAAATCTTGAAGGACAACAACTGTAATAAATTTACCAGAATCTTTTTTCAACTGTATTTTCCTACAGTGCATCGACCAAAGACGATGTTTCTTCTTCTTCTTGCGAGGTGGAGTGAAGTCCTTGAGGCTTTCAACAGCCGGTATGTCGGAAGCTTCTTTCTGAGCGAATTGATAAACTTCCTTGCAAGTTTTCGTCAACATTATTTGGGCGAGAGCACAAGGGTTGCCGGGAAATGCTTTGTGCAAGGAACGAAACAGACTTTGTTCCGATCCGGTCCAGGAGAATGAACTTTTCAAACGTTTTTCGAGACCCAGCAGCATGAAGGGTGTTTGATTTTCGGGCTGTGCCTGGTCTTCCATTTCTTGCTCGTCCTTCGATTCTTTATTTACGTTTTGCTTGAAATCTGCGAATTATTTATTCAAATTATTATTCACCTTTTGAAAATATGATTTTTATATTATTTTACAATATTTATCTTTATATTCACCTTGACAACTTCCACCCTGACTGTATTTGTTACTGTCATTACTGTCCTCGCTACTCGCTTCGTTGCCAGAATCAACGCTCGCTTGTTTCCGAACTTTACGCGGTCCGCCTCGTTTTTCCTCACCATCCTCCTCTTTTATATCGGCTGCTTGAGCCGCTAGTTTTTCCTTCATCCCTTCCTGAAAATTATTCAATAATGTTCAGAAAAAAATGCATATTATAAACGTCAGAAAAGAATGGATTTCTTGTTCTCACATGCAAATATTGTAAGAAAAAAGTCCTTTTTAAAGGGTTAACTAAATGATGATTGTCTTACCAAATGCATGTAACATTCGGAGCCACAAGGCTCTGAAAACGGTTTGAGATCCGGTCCTTTCCGTTTCTGCAAATTCGGTCCAGGATGACAGACTTGTAGCCCTTTGAATGAAATTTTCATATTATTATTTTCGTTGGTACAAATTGAGAAAAAGAAATACTGATGCGTGTAACGATAAACTGACGAGCCCCTATTGTTGTCACTGCGCTAGACAGAATGCGAAGCTCAGAAAACGAGTAACCAAAAATAAAACATGAAGAAAAAATAGCGAAATATCTCCTTGTGTTTTTTTTTTTTTTTTCATTGTTGTTTTTGATGCAGTGTTTATCTTTACCTTGCGGAGATGTCCCCCTGGCTGCTACGATAATCATAAATTGTTGTAATTAATAAATGTTCGACTGTTTTTTTGAAACGATACGAAATTTGTTTTTCGTTCAATGTCAAATAAAAATTTTAACGAAATTGTCGTAAAAATGATTTACACCATCGATCATTCGTCTTTGTTTCCTATTTCTACACCATTTTTTTTGGTTTTTTTTTCTTCTTTTTACGACAGAATCGTACACTGTTCGAGGTTTTATTGAAATATTGAAATTATGTCACGTCAACTCACGATGTAGAAAACAGTCGTATTTGAAGCATCGTCGACAGAACAGCGTGTGAAAAGAATGCATAGTTTGTTCACGAGGAACACTTTTTGCATTGACTCCATCAATGTTGGGTGTACATTCCGGAGGCAGAACATTCGGATCCGATCTTTCCGTCAGTTCGATAAATTTCTGACGTAACTCCTCGGGTCTTCCTTTGTCCGGGAACATACACGAAATAGCCTGGAAGAAAAATGTTTTTTTTCTAAATTTCGCATTGAAAAATTGTATGCAAGCATGAAAATAAAACTCAAAACTTTCGATTTTGAATATTTGTATCTAATCCTGAAACGTTTAATATTATATCGCATTACGGAAATGACGTTTCTATTAGAATTCTGTATTTACCCCAAATATTTGCATCGAAGGAAACCGTGGACTGTCCTTGTCCTTGTGATCATCCGGGTCTTCGCTCTTCACTTCAATCTTTATTTCCCCTTTCTCTTTTTCATCTTTCAGGGATTCTTTCTCCTTTGAGGATTCTTTTCCCTTTTTCGGTCCCTCTTTCTCTTTATCGTCTTTTTCATAGACCAACAATGCGTTCACCAAATCGACGAAGATCGAGTCGTCCATAAATCCTGATTCTCTGTCTCCGTGGACCTGTAAAATTATATTCAATTCAATTGCGAGCCGGTACAATTTTTTTTGCGCTTCGTCGCGTTGTAAACTCAGTTTTTGAATATTTTTCTGAAGGTTCTTTTATTTATTTATGTAAATATGCTTTTTTTTTCTTACCCTCCCGTCATAATTTTTAATCAACTCTTCTATAAAAGTTCCATCCTCGTCAAGTATCTCGTCACCCATATAAGGAATATTGTGAAGAACTGTTTCATCCTCGACCATAAAATTTTGTTGTATAGGAGCCCATGTGTACATCGTCGGTATTGGTGTCACCGCATTTATTATTTTTACTGGACAACTCTGTACTTCGCCGTCCGAGCTTGTAGCCTCAGCTTTTTTCATGCAAGAAACGTGCGCGGGAATGTCCTGCATCGCCAGCCACATCGCTTTTCCCTCTGCTAAACGTTTTTGCTCCGCAACCAAAAATTCTGCAAACATTTTCCAACCGACGTTTTATACTTTTGCACAGTTTGAAAGTTTGTTGTTTATTCATAAAACTTGAAACTTTCAAGCAATTTGTTTTCGACAGAATGTTTATTTATTGAGAATTTGGAAAATGATAGACGATCGCGATGATAGAAATGCGAGGTTATGAAAAGTTGTCTACAATTCAAATTGATTTTCAACAAATGTTTCGACGTTGAGAACATCCAGTCAATGAAAAAACTTGGAAAAAAAATAACGATAACTTACCTGTCATAACTCTGCGATTTTGGTTCCAAGCGATTTTTACCTCATCCGCTCGCTTGTACCGTTTCAATTGTCGCAATCGCATATACTCCGATTTAACGCGTTTCCGCCATTCGGCGGTTACTTTCGTTTTAGACATTGTCAAGTTGAAAAAAATGTCTAAATTAAAACTTTAATGTAACAGTCGACAAAATACAGTCCCACATTTAAAAACTAGAAGTTTTTATATTTACTTCTGCCTTAAAGAGCAACAAGAAACAACGAGAGACAGACAAGTTGGATTAGACGCGATCCGCCATCTTTAAAAAACTAAATTCGCTCCGAAAACTGTTTTCGTTACTCGTCGCTGACGCTGACTCGTCGCGTGCGCTGTTGTCTGTTATTGCGTGCGCTCCTCCTCCCTCGTGGGGACTGGGGAGGAGAAGTCGCCGGCGGAGTCGCTCGCCCCCCTCCCCTCCCCCGCACTTCACGGTGAGCTCTTTTTTTCGCTCCACTCGCTCCGCAATTGTGTACGAAAACAATAATTAAAATAAATAATTGTCAAATTCTTACACTTGAGTATTTCCAAATTGTTCATTAACGAAGGTGGGAAGATTTCATCGCATCTGTCACGCAACAATTCACCGGTATCGGCATTTTTCAACGGTAAGTTGTCGAGGTTATGTTTTCCAATTTTCAAAACAAAGTCAACAGCATTCGATTGAACAACAATACATAAATTAGAACATTTAATGACGATTGAAGACGAATTCTTATTTAAAAAGAGCGAAATATCGAAAATATATACGTTTTTTTCAAGCTCTGTCGGTTTTTAATATTATCCATATTGTTTACGAAAACTGGCCATCCGATAAAAATACAGATGTCCAAAGCAAAATTTGCGTATTTCGTTTGGATAATTTTAATTAAAAACTTTTATCAGGCGTTCGTAGTATGTTTAGTTTGCAAAAATAAAATCGAAAATTGGAAAATTCGATATTTACACGTAATGTTGTACCTCTCGATAAAAATAGCGTTTCTCAACAGCAATTTGAAGATTTTTAACTGTTTGAGTTTGAAACAATGAAAAAATAAATTTTTCCGATTCTCCTTCATGGATATATGCCTCAGCTATTCTTAAAGTACAGAAATGAGTATAAATCATTAGGAAATGGCAAAATAAAGGATTTTTATGCCGTAGATAAAATGAGCTTCGTATTTCTCCTGAGATCCAGCCCAAGGAGAGTTTTTTCATTATTGCCGGAGATGTTAACATCCACGAGCGAGCGATGTAAAAATTTTCATTCGATATGTCAAAATAATTGGAAAACAGGAGAAAGATTGCTGGAAAAAACACAGCCATCGTTGATAGACCAAGTTTGTGGAATGAAAACAAAGGGGAAGCTTCAATTACGCTGCAAAGATTGTTACTTTGTAATAAGAGGCGGGCGAAGATACGTCATGTGCAAAACCTTCGGAAGACATAAGCAACAGGCGATGGCTAAGAGGGAGGAAAATACTTGGACATTGACGCATGCGACTCAGCATAAAATTCGTCCATGGTAATAAGTTCTCCGTGTGAAATTCTCCTCTGGAGTCTCGTCACAAAACTTCTACTCGTCGTGTACATAAATTATTGTCGTTTGTAATTCGGAGGCAATAAAAACAATCGGATATTGAAAACATAGAATTCCAGAAATATTTATCAAAGATTTTGAGGATAAGTCGGAAGAGGCAAAGTATAAGGAATCGATGTTCTTCGTTTCTGGTCCACTATCTGCCAACTTATACGAGAAACCCTGTCGCATCTTTCTTTCCAGAAATCTCGTTGTATAACACTCAGAGATCCGGTCCAAGCCTTTGAAATCATGTCGATAGTTACGTTTCATTCTCCTTTTCCACCCTTGCACCATTTTTTCTTGTTCAAAGCTGTAATTGTTGTCCAGAACAGTGTTTCCGAAGCTAATTTACAGTGCAGAATAAACTGGAAAACTATTGAACTTTTTTTTCCTGAAATTTTGTACCAACGATTGTTGAATTTTTGAAATATTATTCATCATTTTCTACGATTCAGTAAAACGCTGCGAGGAAAGAACTTTTTTGATTATCGATTTTTCCTATGCTCTGTTTTCTTTTACAGATCATAAGAAATTTTTCAAATCTTCGAAAGCAGAATCTTTGATAACAATACGGCTTTGACTCATTTGTGGAGCGAAGTTAATTTTTTTTTCATTTTCAGTGAACTTTTACCTTTTCGCAATGATCAGCCCATTCGTATATTAATTTGTTATCCATTTTGACAGCTATTTTTTTCGAACGTTTCAACAATTTCATTGCCGTTTTCGTTCGAAATCTCACCATGTTATAGTACGATTTCATGAGAACGTATCTTCGATTCAGCGGTAGAAAAAAACAAATGTTAAAAAATCAATGAATACCGAAGAAGCTCATCGGCGGGTGATTCATATTGAAAATCGAATTGATCCAGTAAATCGTTGGTTATGAACCGATTGACCCTGAAACTCTGTTCCATGTTTCCAACTTCTGAGGAGAAGTCGACGTGAAACTTTTTCAATGATTAAAGAATTCAGAAAATCGATAAAAACCTCATTTTCTTGATATTCCTCGAAAAAAACCGTGCCTATGAGTCTGAGAGTCAATCATTTCAATAAAATAATCAATTTATCTGAAATATCGATAGTTATGTGAGATTTACCTGGCTCGAATGACTTCGACGACTGTCAGTAATTTTTCAACAATTTTAAACAGTTTTTGTATATCGATGAGAATAGTTTCAACAGCTTTCGCGTTTCTTTTGCTCATTTTGTAAACTGTTGAAGTAAAAATCGAAATATTTGTTTCGTAGGGAATTTCAATCGGGAGATAAATATTGTTTTTTTACCATAATAAATCAAGAGTCCTTCGAGCCTCCTCAGAATCGTTATGGATCCTGCGACCGTGTGCTCGTTTATTTTGTTCGTTATTTTCATTTGTTTACTCTTCCAGATTCTCGCTGCTTCCCATTCTTCCATCCTCACGCACCTTTAATCAAAGAAAAATGAGAATCGAACAGCTTTTATCCAATATTAATCAGTATTCTGCATTGCGATAACCATAGCCACATCGATGTGAAGTAACTCGTTTCTGCTTCTGGATCTCTCAGATTAATCATCGTCTCTCCCTCCTCTTGATAATATTCTTCACATTTTTTATAAGGTAAAACTGTTATTCCAGCTTCTAATTGAAAATCAACGCATAAAGCGTAGTACCAGGTTCGTCCTGATTTGTCCATGTCGTTGTTCGATATGAATTCTGCTTCGATTCATTTGAACCATTAAAATTCAGCTCGAGCCACAAAAAAAAAGTTATTTCCAGAGAATGTGGAGCATTTATTCTAATCTGACTTAAACCGGGACCATAAAGCATTGAGTTCAATTAATCTGTATAGAAATTTCAATCGGTGTGGAATGATCGAGAAAAAAAAAAACAATTTTTTTTCTCTTTAAAAAATACTCGAACTCAAAACTAACCGAGTTCACGAAGAAGAGTGGCGACTTCGTCGTGTCGACACTCGAGCATCAACAGGTGAATTAATTTAGGCAAAATGCTTATTCTCAACGAAGCCGAACGAACATTTCGAGCAATTCTTAATGCAACGAAACCGAGACTCGAAGCTCTGACGGTTTGACCTCTCAGCCAACGTGACAAGAATATACTCGAATAAAGTTTGGCAATGGCTCTCAGTTCCTGCAAGTCAAGATCGTCTCTTCTTCGAGTGCAAATATTTATGGCGTCGATCTCCAGTATGGGTATGATGCTTCTGTCACAATTTCATTCAATAATAAATCATTATTTTCTCATCGTTTCATTCAACCCTTCGACTGCACATTTATTTTTCACCCCTTATTTTCGAATTCTCGTTTCTCTTAAATGCTCAAACCTTAAAATACTTATGAATTCATTGAAGAACGAAACTAAATTTGTATTTTACAAAAAATCCACTAAGCCGCATTACCGGTGATCGAAATTTGTATCAGCAGCGGTGTGCGCAGTCGAAGAGTTCATTCATTTTAATTGAGCTTAATCGGAAAGCCACAATTACTGTAAATAATCATTGAAAATAATTGAATTTATTATTTTTTAGGAATTTATGACTTTACCGGTGTTGAAAGTAGTGAGCGGTTGTGATCATATTCGCATAGGCTGTGCACAGAGCCAAGAAATCTTTGCTCGATGCGACTGCTGCGTTGAGGCCCCAAACCGCTGCGAGTTTGGCATGTTCCTGGAATCCTTTGGTCTAAATATATAAAACAGAAAACTACGAGTATTTTTATGAATTACTTACGAATTTAACTGTAACAGATTTTCAACGAGGAGGAACAAAAAAAATTGGAAACTGAAAGCTGGAGTTGGAGAAAAAAGTGTGAAAAATATTACTCGAAAAACGATGAACATCTGGGCGAGACAGTTGGACAACTGTTCGTTGTAATTGGCAGCGTCGCCTTGTGCCACACCAACTTTCCAGTCTCTGAGACACGTGAGAATGAGTCTTTGCTCCTCGAGAAGAATCCTCGATTTGCAACGAGCCATTATACTAGTTTTTGGGAAATTCCAACCCAAACTCTTGATCGCTTGCTCCAGTAAGCTATGAGCTTCGTCGATCAGACCACTTTCGAGATTGCATTGTCCTTGGAGGGTCTTTATTTTTCCAAATAAATATGGCAGCGTTATGAGCTCGTCGTCACGACCAGGACCGAATATCTGGTGGACAGTTAATTCGAGCGTTTATCGCATAATTGTGCGAAAAATCAAAATGGAATAAAATCACGATGATACTTGACGAAACCTCGATAAGAATCTGCTGAGCTTCGTTCAAGAGTTTTCTCGCTTGAGGCACGTTCGAAGCAGTCAAAAGAACTTCTACGAACTCCAGAATGGCTGTGAGAGTTTTGTCTTTTCTTTGAATACCGCGATAATGATCAAGCATTTGACTATAAACAGTATTCAGGATGATGGTGCATTGACAATTGGTAAAATCAAAGTTCGAGAACGTTCGTGTTGGGCTTTTCGAAAGCGGTTGACCAAAACTCATGCACGAAGGTGTTTGGGCGTTTGTCGCTGTCGATCGTGTCGATGATTCTAGGAATTATTTAATTCACCACGATTCCAGAGCATTGATTGAAAAAAAAAAAAATAGGAGAATTAGAGACTTTTGTTTCGATTTTATTTTGAATAAAATGCTTTGATCAGTAAAATTCATTTCAACTCACTTTCGTCGGATTTCTCATCGAAATTCGAGCCAACTATGTCACCGTAGTCCGACAAATTACTTACGTAATTCAAATTGTCGATTTTTCGTTTATCTATTTTTATACTTTCGGGATAAAATCGACCGAGCAATCTCGCGAATTGTCCACCTCCGCAAGCCTCGCATCTTCTAGTATTTTGGCGCAAATACTTCAGAGCTTTAGTATGGAGATCAACTTTCTGATTGTCCGTCAACAATCTAATTTATTTTGAAAGATTTCATGAGTGCTCATGACGTCTGGTGAAGTTTTTTCTTCTCATTTTTTTCTTCTTTTTTTTTTTTTTAATAAATATTTTTTATATTCGTTTCTCGATACCTGTAAGTTGTGTCGCGAAATAAGGACATTTTAAATCGCATCAAACCGCAGGACGCATATTTCGGCAGATCCGCTAGAGATTCTGTGAAAAAATATTCATATTTTTGGTTCAAATAGAGTCTCGATCATCATTTTTTTTTTTCCATAATTTTACCCCGAATTGAAAGTCCGGTGCATCCGCAACGAATCTCAATGTCGGTGTTTCGTTTTCTCACGTGTCTGAAAAACATCAAGGGGCCTGGACTTCGTCTAAAATCACCAGCAGCGCAGCCGAGTATTCTGATCTCGAAAAGCTTCGTCACAGCTTTCATGGAATGAATAACTTTTTTCAATTCATCATTCAATTGATTTAAATCGATTTTATCATTTTTAAATCGTTTTAAAATTTTTTTAATTCAAATAAAATAAAATTTAAAATTTTTTTTTAATTTTAAATAAAATAAAATTAAAAAAATTTTTTTAATTAAAAAATAAAAATTTTTAAATCCTGAACGGGTACCATAAGCGATTTCTCGATTCGTTGTTCCCTCCATCAATTTCTCGAGCATATCTCGATTGACCGTTTCACCGAGTACCGAAGCACATTTGAGTAAAAATTGATCCAACGGCGTTAGCGAATCGAAGAGCTTCAAAATAATCACTAAAAAGTCAATTGTTACAAAGGGGATTGATTGATGCTCAGTCTCGATCTTTTTGAAATTTCCTTTTCGTAAAATGTGATAATCGTTGTAACGATATTTTTACCATCCATCGTCAATTCTGTGGTAACATCTTCGAGAACAAAGTTTTGACGTATCGAACAAATGGTCACTTGTTTATCGTCCTCCATTTTTGCGATCGTTGAATCTCGCGATCGAGTTCCTTCCTCGCTTCGTTCGTTGGACGAACTTTCCTTTTTGAATTATATAAAATTTATATTTTTTTTTCATTACAGTAAACTAATAATCGTCAATGGAGATTTTTCGATCGATTTTTTCAAAAATTATTTATAAACTCACGATAAAACTCGTTTGATACATTTTCCATCCGTCATATCTCTCCGGAATGGCTTCACTCCTCGTTATATATTTGTCCTTGCTCGATGCAGATCTCGATTTCAATGAAAGATCATTTTTTTTTTTTCTTTAAAAAATCAATAATCAAGAAAATCGAAATAATGCAATATTTTTCGCGAAGGCACATACCGATGCAGCAACATTTTCGACGGGATCACGTATCCCATGCCACGCAAATTTTTCATTCTTATTTTTCTAATAACTATTCCACCAGCTTGCTTCAAACTGACGAGATAACTTTCGATCCAGCCTGGATTTCCCATACTTCGTTCTTGAATCACTCTTAAATAGAACAACGTTCAAGTAAATTGGAGTTAATTAATGTAAAAAAAAAAAAAAAAAAAAAAAAAAAGGTAATTACTAATTGATCGTTGAACCAATTTGATTTGATGTTTATTCGATATTTTTGAGCTTCTCGAGATACTTGAGCTTACGAGTAAAATAATCGTTCTGGTATTTCATTTGAAGGAAAAATCATTTTATAATTCTTACAATCGAAATTGACTTAATTTTCTCAATCGAATGATTTACTTTTCTAGTTCGGGCGGTATGGCGATTACGTTCAAAAACTGACACGCGAGTGCAGCGTGGAACCATTTATCGATGCCCATCAATTCTATAACCTGCGCGAAATCGATAAAAAAAAAAAAATAATTATGAAATAAAGTATAAAAGAAGAAATGAATTAATGATTCTCGTAATTATCGAACGTTTATTTCGCTTACCTTAGCTCTCTCAATAATCACCGGATCAAATCTTGATTGGTTATCGATTTTTTTACCGAAACTGAGGACAAAAAAAGCTCGATCTTGTTTAACGATCGTGGCTAAGAGAGAGAACGATTCGGGATCGATATTTTCAGCGTCGTCGACGACGATGATCCACAAATGATCGAAACAAGCGTGAGTCAATCTTGCCACTAGTTTTCTCAACAATTTACGCTTCTCGTTTTCATCCAGAGATTGGTAACGAGCACTCGTCGTGAAATTTACGTTGAAAGCTTGATTCAGAGCGCACAGATAATGGGGATAACGAATTTTGCCAAGAAATTTAAGAATCTTGTCTTCACGATCTTTCGCCGATGATACACTCGAACCAATACCCATTGGCAGGCTGAATATCAAGTGAATCAGGGTGTAAGGAACCTTCGAAATCAGTCATTCCTTTTTTTATTTTCATTTTTACAACCCTCTCGAAATTTTATCGTTGAGTTATATCATTCAATGGTCGTTGGTCACTTCCAAAGGTGGAGGAGCAGGTAAAAAAAATCATTTTTTAAAATCATTTACGTCAAATTTAAATAGATTTTACGATTTTTCAATTCTTCGATATCGAACACCCTTGGAAAATCACATTTCGAGAATAATAATCCTCGTTAATCGTTGCTGGTTAAAAATGAATAGAAAAGAAAAAGAGATTGAGCAAATTGAATTATAATTTACTTGATAATCGCTGCTGACGAGGGTTATTTGATTGCGAGCTATTTCAGCTGGGATTGTGTGACCGATGGCATCGAGAAGTCGACTTTTTCCCATTCTCGGTTCCCCCCTCGAAACAACCATAAGGAATCAATCTCAAGATCGATGATAACTTCATTATTTTTATATCGAAAAACGAATACCTTATTATGAGAGTATTTTTTGGCGTAGGGATACCAATTTTTTTTGCTTTCCAAAATTCAATCATTTTTGAAACAAGTTCCATGAAAATGTTGAGTTCGTTTTCTCGTCCCAAAATTGGGTGCTGATTCAATTCGAGCGTGTTTCCTTGCAACCTTTCAAATGGATTCGATAGAATGAGCAAAATCACTATTCAAATCGTTTTCCTGGTTGATTTTTCGAAAAATTTCGTTTCTTCATTTTAAACTCACTGAGTTTGCTCGAGAAATTCATAAACTGGTCCAACGTTACTTATGCCCTTGAGGTGTTTGGGCTCTTGGAGAACGAAGTGCCTTGCCTCCAGACGAGAATGCAAAAAACTGTCCCGATCACAAATCACCTCAAAAATAAATTCAAAAAATTATATATTTCAAAATGCAGACTCAAGTCATTGCTTGAATGAGTCAAAAATAGCAAAAAAAAACAAAATAAAATCACTAAATTCGACGAACATGGAAAACTGAACAGTAATTAGTGAGAAAAAAAAATCAAATCGAAACTATCGAAAGTAAAAAAAAGAAATAATTTTCGGAATAAAAAAATAAAAAACCTGAAAAAATCGAAATGATTTTGTACCTTGTTATTGTAAGCACACATCAGCCTCGCAGCTTTGTTGACAGTCGTGCCAATGACTGTATATTCCCTCCGCAAAATATGTCCGACGACACCGCAATAAGTAATGCCAGTCGTGACGCCTACAGTCACCGATACTATGTTACGCATCGAGCTCAAGCTCTCGCGAATTTTGGTTGCGCATCGTAGACCAATTTGGGATTCGAGCTCGTGCTTATCGCCTCGAAGACCAAAGATGCAAAGAAACATTAGATCCTTATCGAACAGTGACGTTTTGTTCACGCATCCTTGCATCTCTCCAACGATCCTTTTGTCAGGAGAATACAAAATCCATGAAAGATTTTAGAATTTTCTTCATTTTCCATTTTTTTTTTTTTTTTTGGAAATGTAAATTGTAGAGATAAACGAGAAAGAAATTGATACCCGCAGACCAATTTGTAAGCAGCATCGACGATTAATATCAATTTAGTTTTGCTGACGTTGCTCGTTACGACGTTTACAAATACAATGACGACTTGACGCATTTCCGTAAGATATTCAATGGGTTCATCGTGCTCGACAGAACGTACGACCGGAGGCAGCATGTAGCTTCGCAACTGATCTTTCAATCGTTGCTTCGCTACCTTCGTAACTTTTGGACGAACTTTTTTTCGTTCGGGTATGAAACGTAAAAAAAAAAAAACAAAAAACAAGTTGAGCGTGTTATTAAAAAACGATGAAAAATTGATTGGCTGATTTTCGTGCGAATCGAAATAAAAACTCACGACTATAATCGACTTGTCTGATTTCAAAGTCGTGAACGTTGCTGTTACCGGTAAGTTGCATCGAAGTTTTCGAATCGGAGGTTTTTTTGTTGTTCGAATGTCCAATCCTTGTGGGCAAAACGGTCGAATAATTTGGAAACAAATTCCCACTCTTTTGAATCCCGCTGTACTCAGCCTCGAGTCCTAAACCGGAAATAATTGACGTTCATCCGAGAAAACAATTTGAAAACAAATTTCGAGTGACATTTTCAAGTGAACTTGCCTACGTTGCCGTATCTCTCTTCCGGTTGTTCCCACATGATCGTTGACTCGATAACCAGAGTGTGGATACCATCGGGCAATGTTTCATGGATGTACTCGTTAGGATTGGCCCATTGCCAGCAGCTTGGGGCCACTAAAATGTCTCCGCCACTTTATGAATCAAAGCAACAATGAAATATCGATTTTCAATCATAAAAAAATCATTATTCCAACGGAATCAAGAGAGAAAAAAATGTTCAAATATCTTTTGTCCAGACAACAAAATTTCAAATGTTTATCGAACAAAATTCTATTCATTTGAACAAAAATAAAGTGGAGATTCAACAACAACATTTTTATTGAAATGGCGAATCATTCAGTTTATTTAACAAACAAAAAAATACAATTGAATCCAGAATATTCGTGCAACTAAATCGGATTCAATGTCCGATCAAGAGCATTTCTGTTCTCAGCTGCCTGCATCGGCCGGGTTTTCTACAGTTTCCCTTGGCCCTCGTGCAAATGCGATACAGTATAGTGCATCAGGAAAGAGTATCTTTTAGGAACAGCAAAGTGAGGAGAAAAGTAGGGTTAAAACGATGAAAGAGGATCGTAATTACCGACAAAGAGCCTCAGCGGATTTAACATCCCAAACGGGTTTCCCGGTGATGATGTAATACGATGTTTTCTCAGGATCACCGATAGACGTAAAACTTATTTTTCCGGAAGCGATTGCCAATTTGACTGTGGTTTTGATTCCATAATTATGTAAATATTGAACGAAACATACGAAAGATAAAAAATAGTAAAAATGATGACTCAAGAGGTGAAATTTCGTTTTTGAAAAATGATCTAAAGATTAAGGGGTGAGGGCTAGTCAGAATTTTCAAAAAATTGTTCTTTTCTTTTTCGCATTTTCTCAAAGTACAGCACTGCAAAAGTATTTTCTGAAAATTCTAGACAAATTGGAGGATTATTTACGAAGATAAACAAATTTGAGAGCAGCCGCTTCTCGACGAATATGCGCTCGACGATACGAAAAAAAAATCGCTTCTGCTGCAGTTGCTCAGGCGCAGAAAGGTTTAAACGCATTTTTCTCGAAACCACGTCTGCGAAGTCGGTGATGTCTGTAACTCCGGAACGGCTTGACCGATAATTTTGAAATTTGTATCACTTATTCTGTTCATAATTGTCCCCTGGATGGACGAAGGGTTTTTTTTATAATTGAAAATATGAGTGAATGTTTGGTCGAAAAACAAGTTTTGACTTTGAACATTCGCCATTTTGTAAAAATTCGAAATTTTCATTAACCCTTGGTCCATCCTGGGCCCAATATGATTTACTAATGATCCCCGTTAATTTTCTTGGTTTCAAATGATTCAGTGATGAGCAGCGGTGATCACCGCGAAACACTTTTTATTTGGACCCCTCGCAGACTGATTGCATCTCGCTTATTTATCATTATTTTTCAATGAAAATTTTACTGTAGAAATATTGATTATTCTTATGGAAAAACATTTTTCACCGAATGATGAAAAAAAAATCTCGAAAAAAGTGTTTTTTTTCTGAGTTACAAGTAGCCTTAAAAGAATACACTCCTTAAAAGAATTCAAGAACCTTTGAGAGTGACTCCAACGTCCGTTGAATATGTGCCAAAATGTTTTTGTATAACACAGGCTGTTTGAATAGCTTCAATCGCAACGTCTCGCATGACCATGTCGTCCTGAACTTTCCACATGACGATAAAAGCATCGCCCGAAAATTTCAAAAGGTCACCGTTGTGAGATAAAATTTCTTGGACCATTGCTCCTATGTAGCTATTCAAAGTTTCGGTCAATTTGGAGGGTCCGCCTCTTCCTGAATTCGTGTACTTCTCAGCAAGCTCAGTGAAGCCTGTTCACGTTATTTTTTCATTAATTTTTTTTGAAAAAAAAAAAAAAAAAAAAAAAAAGGTTAAGGAATTGAAAAATGCACAAAATTTTCTGCAAAAGTCAATGAAATACGAAATCGCTGCGATTTTAAGAAGACAATAATTCTTCACCGGACACGTCACCCAGCATTAGCGTGGTGTGATAAGTCCTCGACGAATAATCGTCGTAATGATCCAATATTTCATCAGGGCACATGGAAGCAAAAATTTTCGTGTGTTCTTCGATTCTCAATGAGTTTCGTCGCTTTTCATCGATATTGATATAACTTTCATCTGGAAAAAAAAAAAATTTTCAAATCTGTCACACATCGTGCTCGAATCAACGCCATGAAAAATAAAAAAAAATAATCAATTACACTTATCCTCGTCAACGTCTTTGAGGATGTTGAGACTATTTTGTCCAATACTTTTAAGCTTAGATCGCCTGCTCATTATCCTAACCTCGGGCACTACAACTTTCTTTCAATCAATCAAAACGATTTTTTCGTTTGTTTTTACAACAAATTGTCAAGTTAATTTATGTCTCGAGTCTTTCGGATTATCGACACTGAACTTCTTCGTCTAAATTCACCATTTTTAATAATTAATTCACTTTTATATTTCATCAGGAGCCAAAAAAATTGGTATTTTTCTTCTTTTTCTTGGACATTCGAAAATACGTTGAGAAATTTTCAATAAAAAGTAAATTTTAATATTCCAGTCGTCGACGCTTTATTTCACATCGAGAAAAAAAGACTTTTGACTCGTTCCAACATTATTTTCCCTTTTACATTTTTACTTCAAATAACAAAAAAAAAGAGAAAAAAGATTTTCGACTCCTCGCACAACAGTATTTTTTCCTAACACTTTTACTTCGAATGACAGAAAGGAGTAAAAAAAAAAGAAAAGGGGAATGTAATAATCAGAACATATAGACAATAGACAATATGTGTTTATTCATTTAATATTCTCGCTATAGTATCGCAATAGTTATTTATACGTATAGGTACTTAATATGAGTTGTCGCTCTAACAGATCGCTGCGCCTACAAACGTGTCGGCCAAATGTTTCATTAACATACATACATATATATATATATATACATATATATGTATGCATAGGATATACAGACATATATATATATATACATAGATTTTATTCGTTTCATTATTATTTTTCTTTCTTCGAAATACATTATTGTGCCTGGCCCTACTTAGTCGTTTTTATTGTGCTTGAAACTCTATGTCTTCTTAACGTATGATGGATTCTCGAGGTTCCTTTACTCGTTTTAAATGATTTTTTTTTTTTCACATTTCGACGCGCGCGCATATTTCTCGACATATATATATATATATATATATATATATATGTGTATATATATATATTTATTCTCTCTTCTTTCTGTAAAGTGGTGGAATTATTTTGGTGAAGGTTTTGGAGGGTTTGGGTAATTCGAAGTAGTGACGGTGAATTTTCGAGAGACTACATCTGTATAGTAGATGGACAAAGAGACCGAACGATAAGAGATTTATATAAAACTCGATATTTCTTCGTTTGTTTATTTTTTTTAACGAAAAAATGTCAGCAGTTAATACTGCCAAATAGAGTGGATGAAAGAAAATAAAAAATTGTAGACGCGAAAATGGATCGTTCGATCAAGCAATTTAAACCCTTTTTTTTTTCACTTTATCCAATGAATTTTTTATATTTTCGCGTTATATGATTTTTTCATTGAATTAAGAACAGTGAGATTGACGGACGCCACAAAAGCCGTTGCCTCGAATTAATTTTTTGCATTTTCTTTTTTTTATTTACTGTTATTATTATTATTGTTATTGTTATTATTAATATTATTATTATTATTATTTAATGATCGACAAATCGAGACCCGCTCAACCAGAGTTTATATCGAGATATTATAAATATTCAAGATCGAAAGAGGTCGTCGTGCGTCCGCGAAGAGAAGGGTCCACACGGACCCCGGGAATGACGATGGTTGTAGGATAAGGTAGGAATTTTTTCACGTACTTCGATAAATATTTTTTTCTTCATTGTTTCGATAGTCCTTCGACGGAGAACGGAATGTTTCGCTATTTTTTTTTCTCTCTTTCCTTCTTCATTCTTTCCTTTTTTCCATTTTTTAAATTTATTTTCTCTATAAAATTCCGTTACCGAAATATTTTTGACAGACGGAAATCTAACGATTCGTTATTCTTCTCGCCATAAGAAAATCATCATCATCATCATTATCTCCATTATTATCGTTATTATTTTGACTCGTTTGTCAAAATCCTCAGAATTTCATCTCCTCTCTATTTTTTTTTGTTCAACTCCACACTCATTTCATTCGTCATTCTCATGATTTCGTTTATACGAGGGGGTGAAACACTTTTTATTCATTTTTTTTGTTTTTTTCTTCTTCTGCTTCTTTTTTTTTTTTTTATATATAATGGCACACAGCATGGCAGTTGCAACAATGTACTTTGATAAATTTTCAACCTTTTCTTTTTTAATTCTTTTTTTTTTGTTTCTTCTTTGCTTTCTTAAACCGTAAATCTTAAGGGGCTAAAACTTAAGCTATTCTTTGACAATTTTCAAATCATCCTTTTTTTTCTATTCATCTCTTCTCTTTCTCACTTTTGCACAAACTTTGTTGTCGTTATCGAGAGTTTTTTTTTTTTTTTTTTTTTTTTTTTAAATATTCTACGAGTACACATATTTTTCATGACTCACGATGGTTTGTTTCTTCTTTTGTTTTTTTTTCTTCTCATTTTACTTTTTCTCCTCAACAACTTATACGCCGCGTTATAGATCATAGCGATAGGCGAATACTTTGCGTTCTTATTTCGCTTCGTCAGATAAATATAATTGTATCGATAATCAATCGATCAATAATAATAACTTTCGTAATAATAATCGTTATATATATATATATGTGTCTATTTATATTTATATTATTTTATATACACTCGAGTTCAAGTTTTTATTAGTACATTTTCGTTCGACCCGACTATTATAATTTTACGTTTTCTCACATCATTTCATGTCTCTCATACTCTTGTGAATCATTTTTTTTTTCTTTTTGCTTTCATTTTTTAATTCCCCCTTTTCTTTACTCATATTTTTAATAGGTTATAGCGATAACACGTAGAAATGTTTTTCATAGTTAAAAAAAGAGGGTGACCGTTTCAAAATGATGAGTCTCATAAAATAATAATAATAATGATAATAATACTCATAACAATAATAATAATAATCATCGATCTACCACGAATTTTGTGTTTTCGTGTTCGATTTTGAAATATTTCTCACCATCGACTCGAACCGTCGTTTCTACGGAGTTTGCTCGGTGCACATTATTAATATTTTTTTTTTTTCGCGTTTAATTCTCTCTCTCTCTCTCTCTCTCTCACGACAAGCAATTTATTATACAACATTCACAATAAAAACATTCAACGAATACGAAACAGTCGAGTCCGAAAATGATCGCTTCGGGATACATTCGTTTTTTATTTATTAATTTTTTCATATTATTCTCATTTTCTATAACTTTATTATATTTCTTCTTGAGAATAACATTATTTTTTGATAGGAAGTTTGAGAGAGTTCGTTGAGAGAGATTGATGAAAATGAACGGTTGGGATCATTCCGAGAGAAAAGTTACTAACAATCTGATATATATGTATATATATTTATTTTTTTTGATAATTCAACTATTCATGCTCGTTAATACTAGCGGTAAGTGAGGCGACAATAAAACCGTGATTAGATTCATTCGATCGAAGTTGCAAATGCCCTCTCGATACTCCTTATTTCATTAATGGGTTTTTTCGTATTTTTATATATATCTTCCGCGAGTGTCACTCAGTGTCTGTGCGTGGAAAATTATGTCGTTATTATTATTATTATTATTATTATTTTCTTCATTTTCGTTCGATTTATTCCTCGATAAATAATGACAGTAACAACAGCAATAATAATCGCATTTTAATAATTGTAACTTGAACAGTATAACAGCCCTCCCACCGGCGCACCTCGATGTGCCCTTAAATCATGAATCGTGATAAAAATATCGATAACGTTCCTTCCTCATTCATTCTCATTAGAATAAATAATTCATAAATAAAATCGATCAAATATTCTTATTCATGTTTCTATGATTAACTTTTTTTTTTCTTCTTATTATCATTATTATTAGTATTATTATTAAAGGGCTTTTATTGATATACATGTATATGTATATTTTTTTGTATATATATATATTTAGTAAACAAACAGATCTGTCACACCGAGGATAGAGAGAGAGCCTCAATATTTTCGAGGAAATAAATATTAATTGGCGAGATGGTCATTAAAAAGAGCCTGAAAAGTTGAGGGTGTACGCAGACGAATATATAAATCGATCTTTTCGATCTACAATATCATTATGATAATTCTTCCAAACGATTAACAATTAGCGTATATCATTGAAAAACGCTAATATTTTTGAAATATCTAATATGAATATTCATATATATATTTATACATATGTTTCTTTTCTTTCTTGATTTATTTCTATATTTATATCTATATATATATATATGGATATTCATCTTTCGCTCGACTATGACGTCTTTCAACACGGTGATATAGGCTTGATATGATCGGTGTTTTTCACCGCTCGATTAATTATATGTCAATCAACCCTCATGTATACGCTGGCGAATCTTACATTTTTATCTTTTTTTTTTTTTCTTCTTTTCGTTCAGCTCTCTTTCCCCTCAACTCGTCATTATACAATTGATTTTTTATCCTATTTTTCTTCTTTTTTTAAATTTTAATTTGAATACATCGCGGATTGGGATTTTTCGTGATTTTTTCTTCTTTCTCAATTCATTATTATTTTGATCCTATTACTATAACATTTATTACTCAACTGACTCGTCTTCCGACTGCTTGCTCTTTATCGACTTCTTTCATCGGTGCTGCTCTTCGATAATCGCAATCTGTTCCCTCCCAGCAAATTTTTCACTAATTTTAATTCCCTTTTTTGCTTCTATATCCCTTTTCTTCTTCTCACGCACTTTGACTTTAACGCGAACAGACATTCATACACGCACACGTAACACGAATTTGGGAATGCTCGTTTATTCGTAAATTCTATAGATTTCAAGTTTCATTTCGATTTGTTTATTCATGAAAATTTAGTGAATTCGCGAGATCGAACGACCTTTGCGCGGTGGTTCTTTTCAGTTTTGTTTTTGTTTTTTTTCTTCACCTTTTTCCTCGTCTCTACACGATACACCCGAGAATAAGGGATTTCCCGTGTTTTCATTAGGATCGACGAAGAGATTAAATATCGAAATATTTGATGGGCGCAGTTTCGATTATTTAGAATTTATGTACAAAAAGCTTGTGCGATAATAGCCGTGAATTTGTCGTTATTTATTGATTTTTTTAAATACATCTCTTTCGTTTCAACGAGTACTAAATCGAGTATTAGAAAAATGATAAAACAAATCGGTAACTATCGGATCGGTGAAGTTGAACGTTTCGGGAGATTGGTACGAGAAAATATTATATTATCTTCGGAACGAAAAAAAAAATTCGACGAACGAGAAGATTTTACGAAGTTGGTTAATGACGATGAAAATTTCATTTTGTTTTGTTTTTTTTTGTTGCTTTTATTTTTTTATTTTTATTTATTTTTATCGCGTTCTGTTTTTTCTTTACTTTTTAAAAGCTGACGAAAAGTGGAAAAATAGTGTATTATATTTACACACAAAGTTAGCGAGTCCTCGCTTCAATGAATACTCGCTTTTCCAATTATCCGACAAACCTATCGACTCCTTTTTCTCCATCAAACTCGCACTAATTCCCGTTTTAATCAGTGCCTTTGGTTCGAAAAAATCGCGGATGTAAGTAGCTAATTTCTGTTCCGTTCGAGCTCGATCCAAGGAGTTGTGGCTCGTCGAATTGCTTCTAAAACATTTTGTTTCTGTCTTCTAACTCGACCACGAGCACTTAAATCTCGCGGAGAATTCTTTCTCGATCAATAAATCAACGAAGAAAAAAAATTTCGAGAAATCAGATGAGTTCAGAGTCAAAGAAATATTTACAAGTTTTTATTTTAGTGCCCCGAGTAATTCGATCTTCTCCTTCCCCCCCCCCCCTCCCTCTCTCTCAACGAATAAGGATTGTGATGAGAAGCGGTTATTATAATCGATGCAATTATTATAACAAGAATCGTAACAATAGCCCTACGAAACGAGTGCCCTTTTCGATCGCTGCTTTCCCCCTATTTTCTCTGTTTTTCATTAATTATATTCCAATCGGATGTTTCGTAGGAGAAAAAGTATAATTACACGAGTTGACTGCGCGATTTAAGGACGTTTAGATCCGTTTGTTAAACGATCGACGAACGCTCATTTTATTGTCAATTTTAAAACGATTCAGCACCTTTCAGTCCACGGTTATTCATGCGCGAGTAAAAATTAATACGAAAAGAAAAAAAAACAGCAACAACAACAAACGAACGAACAAGACAAATGCCCTCAGAATTTTTTCCTCTTTTTTTTCTTCACTTTTCATTTTTATGTATTTCTTTTCTTTGTTTTTTTATTATTTTTTAATTGTTTATTCGCATTTACTTAAGCTTTCGATTTGGTAACGAACTCTCCGAGCTTTTTAGCAATTCACGACACACTCTTCTCTCTCGCTCCCTTCATTTTTTTAAAATCCTAAGTAAATATTGCTTACAACGTAACTCACATTTTTTTTTCTTTTTTTTTTTTTTTCATTTCTTCGCTTCGTTCATATAGAATTACAGGTTAAATCGTATTATCGTTATTCATTATATTGTACATAGTTTAATGACCATCTTTTTTTTGGACCCGTGACGAGAAATCCAATATGATAAATATGATACAAGACCCATCTCTTCCTCTCTCTCTCTCTCTCTCTCTCTCTCTCTCTCTCTCTCTCGTACTCTATTTTTATACCTTTTTTCTTCTCCTCGCCCCAAAACTCACTGGTGCACAGAGAATTCTGGCAATAATGCGTTATTCGATGCACACATACCGAAGAATGTGAAAAAAAAAAAGGAAGTCAACACACGTTCGTTTTGGTTCAATTTATCCGGAACTGTTGTAGATTCGTGGATAGATTCGTTTATCGTTGATTGATTAAAACGCTGATTGCGCCTGTCGTTTTATTGACGGTTTTTTTTTTTGCTAATTACAATTCTTGAAGATTCGTAGGAAATCGTCGAAAAGTTGCTGCTGATAAAATTCTTCCAGGGCTACTTTCGTTCGAGCCTATTTTTTTCAAATATTTATCGAAAAATTGAATAAATTAGAACTCACGTTTGTCATACAAATAAATCCCTCTAAATGATTGTACTTCGAAAATCACTTCTTCTCGATTTCCTATTTATCTTCTCTAAATTATTTCAACTCTCAGCCTTCACCTTGTTTTTTTTCTTTTATCACCGATATCAAATTAAAGAATCTTCGAACAGAAGCTGCAACAGGTCAGAAATTCTATTTCACGTTTCGCAGGTAATCCAGTCGTCAACTTTTCGTCCGAGAAATATGCAACTATAAATTCTTCGAAGATGCTGCAAATCTTCAGGATCGATCCTCCGAGCTTTTCTCGTGTTTGATGTTTTTGATGTTCGATGCTAAATTCGAGTTTTTGATGAATTGGTTTTTTTTTTGGAAATGAGATAAATGCCATTCTTGATTTCCAGAGATCTTGTATCGATGAATCCGAAGGTTCGATGTCGGCTTTTAGGGATTTGAGAACGACGTCGCCGATAAAAGATTCGCTTTTTGGTTGCTATTGGACTCGTAATTTTCTCGAGTTTTTACTCAAATTTTATGTCCAACTTTCATCGTGTCGTTTGTAATTTCAGGCCAAAATGAATTTTCACTGTACGGGATGAAAATATTGGGAAGAAACATCGCATCAGAATTTTTGTAACTATTGATAAAACGTAAGAGCTGTTTTTGACTGTGTAAATGGGTGTTTCGTGCCTATTTTGTGTAATTTATTCATCGGCATCGCTCGAGAATTTCTAAACTCCGATCATAGTCAGTTATCTCGATTTTTTTTCTCGCTTGAATTTTTGTTTTATTATTTATTATTTTTTAATGGAAAATTCGTCAGCGTCTTCTTTGCTTGGTCATTGAACTGTTCAGAGAAAAATTCGCTTTTTATTTTATCGAAATTTATCAAATCATACATTCTCTATCTTCAGGGATTTAGGAAAGAAACTTTTTCATTATTTTTCGTTATCCTAATACTCGTGAATGATATCAGTTCGGTCGAAATTCGATTATTCTATTTACCCCTCGTTATCGGTGTGTCCATTCGTATGATCCACGTTTCTATCTTTCTCAGTCTCCCTCTTCGTTTCACAGACACCGTCGAGATCGTAATCTTCATCAATCGCCAAAGGTGGTTCCAAAATTTTAGTCAACATTCCGGTCGAAGTAGTCGAACTCGAATCGTCAGAGTCTTCCGATTGTTCGATGCTCCGTTTGTCCTGATTCAACGAATGAAATATACGAAAAATTATTAATCCGAACGAAAATACATTATTTCAATATCGTTCAATCCTCGAGCTGCACTCTTCTGTAAAATTTCATCAACAATTATGAATTTTTCTCGATTTTGTGGTAAACACAATATGATAAATCATTCGAAAATATTTTAAGTTACGAAAATCATCTTCGGTTTATTTCAATCGGGCGATTCAAGCCGAGCTAAGTTGAGTCTAATCCTTTGAGGGGCAGACCACCTTTTTTCCTGCAGTTTTTTTTATTATTGCCGTTGTATTTTGCTATACCTTTATACTTCTAAGTTGTTTTCAGTAACTTGAAGGTTCAAGCTATAAGATACTCATAGAAAAAAGTGTAATTTGTTTATTTATAATTAGTTATAAATAATTCAAACGCAAAAAACTCTTTTTTTTCGAATAAATTCAGCTGTGCTTGAACGAAGCGTCAAATTGCTTTGAATTTTTTTTTACGTATACTTCATGTCTAGTACTGTGATATATATTTTTTTCAGATTTTTCGGCACGCTCGAATTTTCAAAAAAAAAAAATCTTGAAATTTTCCAAAAATTGAATTTTGGAATGAAAATTATTTTAACCTAGCATACTGGCTATTTTGGGTCCGCCACCTTGAATTTTTCAATTCGATCCCAGATAATTAAAGTAATCAGCGACCCGAAAAACCTCCACACCGAATTTAGTGCCGATTGAACGAAAAATCACGAACTTGACCTAAAATAGTCGCAATTTTGGATCCGCCATCTTGAATTTTCCAATTTTTACGCCAGATTCGTAATCAGCGAACCAAAAAACCTTGAGAACACCTGGGATTTTGGAAATATATTCTCAAAAATACATCAGCTTATCGAGTATCGAAATTTATTTTGATTTTATTCGAAAAAAGGAAAAGTTATGCTGTAAATTATTGCAAAATGTTTATTTATTCGGCAATCAATACCTCCTGTTTGAGTTTTTCCAGAAGTCGTGCCTTGTCTCCGCGCAATTTATCGGCCTGTTCGATTTGGGTCGACGTTTTTAGGCCAGAAAGTTCCAGAAGAGCCAAATGAGCATCTTTCTCAGAGAGAGCAGCTCGCAAAGCCTCACGCCTGTCGATTCATTTTTATTTTTGTTAAATACAAGAGAAAAATCTTTTCCTGTGTCATGTTTCGTGCAGATTTTTATAAAAAAATCTTATCGAATGAGCTGGGACACGAGCGAAAGTAAAAAAATCGACTCACTTCATTTGACGAAGATCTCTCAACTGGGATCGTTTCTCGTTGACCAATCTATCGAGTTTTCTTTCTGATTTTTGCAACTGGTACAATAGCGGACGGCACGTTTGACATTTGAGAGCACAGGCTGTTTGCATCGAGGCGATTCTCTGCTCGAGTTTCGCTACCTGATAAAAGTGAAAAAGAGCTCATTCAGGAGACGAATGTTTAGATTTTGTTTGAGCTTTTGTATACGAATAAAATCGGATTGAAGAAAATTTGAGATCAAAACTTACGCGATCAAGAGCCTTTTTTTTGTCGATCGATACTCTCCTGAGCTTGTTTTCCGATTCGCTGGTGATGAGTACACTGCCGCGAAGTGCTTCGGTCAATTCTTCATTTTTATCTCGTTCTTTTTTCAAATTAATTTCAAAATCTTTTTCCATCTCTTCTTTGTGCTTGACGAGTTTGACCAAATCGTCAAATTGTTCGAGATCGATTCTCTCGCTGAAGGCACGTTCCAGCGAGTCGATCTCTTCTTCGAGCATATTTACTTTTTCATCCCTCACGCGAATTTCCTCTTTCAGCACGTCGATATCCTGGGCCTCGTAGTTTGCGATTTCGCTCGCCATCTTCATCATTTCTTTTCTTAATTCACCGACGCGTTCTCTGCTCTCGTTTATCTCGATCCGGCAATTAGCTATTTCTTCATCTTTCTCGAAAATCTTTTTTTCCAACTCGACGATCTTATCGTTCTTTTGAAAAATACTTTTTTCCTCAAATTTCATATCGTCCATTGATTTTTCCGAAATTTTTTCTTTCGTTTTCAATTCTTCGATTATTTTCTCGCTTTCGCGTAATTTTGATCGAAGTTCATCGACGTCGTGACTCTTCACGTAATCCTCAAGATTCGTTACCATTTCTTCCAATTCGATAATTCGTTCTTTTTCAATAACAATTTCATCGTTTCTCTCGATCCAATTCTCCAATTCAGCAACCCGATCATCACGATCGGCCAATTCTTTTTTCAGTGTACGAAGATCCCGTACGTCCGGATTTTCTTTGAGAAAATCCTCGAATTCAGAGATCGTAAATTCGAGATCGCGTATACGTGAATCTTTATTTTCTATCATAATTCTCAGCTCGCGAATGCCTTCGGTGTCGGAATGATTTTGTAAAAAGTTTTCTAGCGAGGCGACTTCGTATTCGAGTTCCAAAATTCTCGCAGCATCCTTGACGCGTTGTTCCCCGATCTCCTCATCGGCAATTCCGTTTTCGCTTTCCTCTCCGTTCTTTTTGTTTTTTTTCTTTTTCGTCCGATTAACAACGTTTTAAAATTACATAATTGCGATGGAAAAACCGTGCGAGAGTATCGGACAAACGTAAAAGAATGTTAAAAAAAAAAAGAAAAAAAAATCTTTTCAATGAAATTTTGTCTTCGATTGTAATGAGGATTTTTTTTTTTTTTTCAAATGGCAAGTTTTTAAAAAGTTTATCATTAAGCGCGTTTCTTACTTGAGGCCAAATAATTTAGTGTTTTTTGTTCGTTATCACGTTGATGATTTAATTGTGTTTTTTTTTTTTTTTTTTTTTTTTCTTCAGCCAGACTTTGGTTAATCGTTCATTCGACTTCCGGTACTGATAAATACACAAAGTGCATGCTATTTTTTTTATATATATTTACGTGTATATACATGTGAATATGTATTAATCGCACCGTCTCGTTAGTAACGTCTCAAAACGAATGATTTATATGCATATTTTCATTTTATTTTTTGCCCTTTGGTTTTTGGGCTCGTCGCGTCTGTATTATCGTAAACCTCGATTACATCGTTCTTTATTCCGACTATTACTATTACGTCGTTTGTTTAATTAGAGAATATTTATCGTTATTATCGTCACTATATATATATATATATATGTATATATATTTCTTAATCTTCTTCTTACTTTTTTTTTTGTTGTATTTAATAATACGTTAACAATGGTCGCAGCACGTTCACGTGAAATATTTCATTTATAATAATGCATTCAATGGTACGTTTCGCGTTGAAAATTCCGTCGCGATTATTCTCTCTTATATGTCTCGCTTTGTTTCGCAAATTGTACTCAAAAATGAATCAGGAGCGGCAGGCAGTCCGACGAAAAGAAAATATCAAAATAATGATTAATCAATGATTTTAGAAGAATGACTTTAAGAAACCGGCGGGTCCCGCCTGTCAAGTTTTCCGATGAATAATTTATCAGTGAAAATGGACAAATTTTTTTTTTTTTTTTTTTATCGTCCGAGGATAGGAGTTTAACGACAAAATTGAAGGAAGGTTCAGGAAATTTTTTTAATGCACGCCGTGTTTTTCGTGTAATTTGACGAGTTCCAAGATGAGCGTGGAAAGTTAAGAGAATACAGTTTTGTTAGCAATGTTCGGATAATTGTGATTTTTTTTTTCATTTTTTTGTTTTTTAAATATACATCGATCGTCGATAAATTCGATAAATTTATTTCGATTCTTTTACAAATAGCAGTATACTTTATCGAATCTATGCAATTGACGAATCATTCTCGAAATATATCGATCGAATTTCTTGACGAATTTCAGTCATCGAGAGGGCTATTTATTTGTTCAAAACTGACCTCTTGCTGCTGTGCAGTTGTGGCTTGTTTCAACTTGGCTTGTGCGGCTTTGAGTGCACTAAAAAAAAATATGATTTTTCGTTAATTAATTTTTTTTTCTTTCCTCTCTCCCGAGTCAATCGCTAGGAATTATTCGATAAATTTTTCCAACTTACTCTGATAATTCTCGTATTTGTTTTTCTTTGGAATTTTGTTCTTCCTGTGACATTTGCACGAGATGCAGCAGCCTCTCGGTCTCTGCTGCGCTTCGGCCCGATTCTTCCCTCGCCTTTTCCAATTCTTTTTCCGCCGATTCCAACGATTTTTGCATTTCCGCGAGTCTCTTGTCCGGCGAACCGCCACTCTGTGACAAAATCCATCGAACACGTTACATTTTATCGAGTATTAAAAGTTTTTGGACGAACGAAAAGTCAATTTTAAAATAAAATTGAATTTTTAGCTCAGATTTCATTTCCTTTTTTCTGCTCAAATTAAAAAAAAAAATAATAATCGTCGATACGATAAAACCAGAAGAAGAAAGAAAGAAGCGAAAGTTAAAAATGATGAGTCACCCTTTGCAACTGTTGTTCCAGCTGATCCATTTTTGCTTTGCGTTTTTTCAGTTCCTGATCGAGACCCTGAAGTTGTCTCTCTTTTTCCTCGACAGTTTTCAACCGATTTTCCGACATTCTCGCTTTTTCTTCCACGTGTTTTCTCTGTTCTTCGAGCTGACGTCTCTGCTCATCGAGTTGTTTTCTTTCCTGACTAGTGTCGGCGCCAGCTTTCGCTCCGCCAGCTTGAAGCTTCTTGTTCGCTTCGTGTAGATCGACCTTGAAATCGTAAAAGTCGATCAATCAATAATTCTCAATCAATTTTCTATTCGTCTATCATTTGACTGAAAAAAAAAAAAAAAAAAAATCAATTCGAAAGCCTATGAAATCAAATGATTCCACTTTTCAGCCAAACATTACTCGTTCAGATAAATAATAATCGTTATATAACTATAGTAAAAAAATTTCAATTAATCAAATAAACATCGCACGCTCATCGGTATAGCTAAGTAATAGCCATACCCACACTTACATACGCGCATATCCACCGAAAAAAAAACGATGCTTATGACCATAATTAACGCTAATAATTTATGTACAAAAGTGCGAAAAAAAAAAAAAACATAATATAAACAGCTCTTCGTACGTCGTTTGACACAGTTCGTCGTGAAATTACATTTCATGAATAAATAATCGAATAATTAAAAAAACTTTAGAAATAATAAATTCATTTTTTACTTTTTCCATTGAAACACCTGAAGAAATCGAAAATTTTTCAATTAAAATCAATCATTTAAATTTGCAGATTAAAGAGACTCTCCAAGTTCGTTGAGATTTAGGATCGATTGCTTCAGTTGTCAGCCCATATACCCAGTTCACGAATTAAGATTTAACAATCCGTAACAACATTGAAGATAACGACTTAAAAAAATAATAATAATAATTAACAATAACAATAATAATATAAATAATAATAATAAATGGATAAGGAAGTGCGCAGGGATTTCGAGGACATCGTAGCGTTTTCGTAGACGACGATGACAATGAGTCGTAGGTGTGGACGAACGTCGATGAGATTCGAAGCATTTGGTATCTCTTGATTGGAAGAAGAAGAAGAAGAAGAAAAAAAAACGTATATATAGTCGGTACGATCGCCGAAGAGAAGGTGTTCGTTAATATTGAGCGAAAGAAAAAGGTGTGAACGGAATGAAAAATGGTGCAGGCGAGTGCAAACGTGATGATTAAATATTTTTGCGTGATTGTGCACTTTCTACAGTCTCGCAGTGACACACATATGTATATTCGTAAACACATATATAAAAATATGTGTATGGTTTATGATTATTATGATTTGGTTCGTTCTTTCGAAGAGCTCTCAAAAGCACACAATAAGAAGCCAGGCGATTAGAGAAGTAGTAGGTTATATACAATGTGTATATATATATATATATATTTGGTAATGTGCACAAGAGCATGGTCGTTTGGACGTCAGAAACGTTAGCTCCATATTTTGTTTGTTTGTTTGTTGTTTTGTTTTGTTTATTGTATCGCCTAACCTGATTTTTCTCAAGTTCCTGGCAGAGCATCTCGAGCTGTGCCTGAAATCGTTCGCGCTCCACTGTCGCCTGTTTGATTTCTTCTCTGGCACGTTCCAAATCCTTACGGAGCTTGGCAGCCTCTGCTCCACCATTTGCTCCTTGCTGCTGGTGCTGCTGTTGCTGTTGCTGTGCTTGTTGTTGACTCTGCTGTAGCAAAGCCTGCATCTGTTGTATCTGTTGTTGTTGAGCATGCAATTGTCTCTCCGAGGCTTGAATCCTCTTCTGCAAATCATTGGCATTTCTTTCAGCCGTGTCGGCTCGTTGTTTTTCCGTTTCGCACAATTTTCTCCATTGTTCCATCTGCTGCTCGCTTCCCGGTGCTCCCTGACTAGCCTGCTGCAATTGTTTCTGCAGCTCTTGTATCCTCTTCTCAGCTTGTTCCGCTCTTTGGCGTTCTTTCGTTTGTTGCTGAGTCAATGTTTGCACCTGCTGCGTTAATCTGTGCACCTCGCGTAATTGCGCCTCCATCGCTTCCTTGGCAGCTCTGTCCGGTGTTTGTGCGTGAGCTCTTTGTTGCTGCAACTGTTGCAAACGCCTGACCTCCTCTCTCTGCCTCTCAAGCTCGGCCTCGCTCGTGTTCAATTCTTGCTGGAAATTCATCAACATGTCTTGGGACTTTTCCAACTGTATTACCAACTGATCTCTCTCGACTTGAAGCTGCTTCGCTTCGGCCTCAAGCTTCTCTTTTAATTTTTCAATCTTTTCCGAATGCTTCTCACGATTCTCTAATATCGCAGCCATCTTGTCACGCTCCCGCTGAGCCAACTGAAGATCGTGCTGAATTCTTAACATCTCCTCGTTACCCGCCATTTGCTGTTGCTGCGTTTGTTGCGCTCGACGCAATTCCTGCCTCAAATTGTCTCTTTCCTCTCGCAGCATCGTCATCTCATTGGCTATTCGCTCGATCTCTTTCTTCGCTAATTCCGATGTTTCCTGAAGTTTAGCTATCGTCAATTGAGACTTTTCTAACTCTTTGGCCAGCCGACCAGCCTCGAGTTCAACTTGATCTCGGGCTACTATCGCTTTGTCAAGACTCGCGCGTAATCTCTCGACTTCTATGCTCGCACTCTCCGATCTTGTTTTACCCTCCGTCTGCATCAATCTTTCCAAACGTACTATCTCGACCCGAAGCTTCTCGTTGTCCGCTTCCAACGCATCGGCTTTCGTCTTGAGCTTGTCGTGCCTATCCCGTATCTTCTCAGCCTCGATCCTCGCTCGCTCGATCTCCGAACGATTTCTCTCTTGATTAGAATTAGCCTTGCCAGCTTCCTCCCGAGCACGCTCCAACTGCAATTGACTCTCGTGCAACTTAGCCTCAAACTCGGCGCACATCGACTGGCTTCTTTTAAGATCAGCCTCTCGCAGATCCAAACGTTCTCTGACCTTGTCCAATTCCTGCTGCAGCCTACTACCCTCGCTTTGCCATTTCTCCTGCTCGTACTGGTATTTACCTCTTACGCCCTCTGCACGCTCAAGATCAGCGCGCAATCTCGATGCGTCCTGTTCAGCTTTTCTCGCTCTCTCCAATTCCGCAAGCGCCTTGTCCAAACGATCGCGCAATCTTTCCACATCCAATTTAGCCCTCTCGTGATCCTCCTTCTGACGCTCTTGATTCTCTTGATATTTTCCAAAACGCGCCGCGTATCGTTCGCACTCTTCCCTCGCGCTTTCAGCCTCCGCCCGCAAACGTTCAGCCTCTCCTTGCGCTTTTCTCACTTCAGCCTGTTGACGATCGTGCTTTTCGTACATTTTCTCGATTTCCATCTGCATACGCGTCAATTCCTCCTGCGATTTTTCCGTCGCTCCTTGCGACTTGTTCAACTGCGAATGCGCTCGCTCAAGCTCGAACCCGAGCCTCTCGTTATCCGCCACCAACTTTTCACGCTCGTTCTGCAAACGCCTCAACTCGATCTGTGACTTCTCGTATCTCTCGCGAACCATCTCCAAATCTACGCTCAAACGGTCCAAATCCTCCTTCGATTTTTCCTCGTTCTCTTTCGTACGACCCAGCTGCAATGCCGCACGATCGTACATCTCCTGAATTCGGGCCAATTCCTCCTGCGCCTTTCGCGATTCCTCACGACTCTTAGTCGACAACATCTGCTGCTTCTCCACCTCCAACTCCAAACGATCTTTCTCCGCCTCCATCACCTCGATACGATTCTGCAATCGATACACCTCGCTCTGTGCCCTGTTGACAAGATAAAAAAAAAAAAAAAAAAAAAAATTCTCTTTTTTCTTAATCGTTCAATGAAAAATATATGACAAATTATTTCATCATTCGTATCCTAATTTTTGTGCAGTTTTCATTCGGGTATTATCGTTCAAAAATTCTGGAAATACGCGCTTTTTTGGAAATCGACATTGAAGAATAAAATCTCGAAAAATCACTTTTTCAGCTACTCTTCCGATGCTATTTTTACGATTATTCCGATTGATTATCTCAGAAACCGATGAAAAACTAGGACAATCGTTTTTCTTCGTTTAAAAAATTATTCTACAGAAATTTGATACACTGTTAAAAAAAAATTTTCGAACCAAATAAAATTTATTCAAAGCAAATAAATCAATTACTTGTATATTATCCAGTAATTCATGATTGGTATATAGCAAATATGTTTTCGACACAAATATATGTTTTCATGAAAGCTAATATCAAATCATTAGAAACAATGGACCTTTAATAGACTCGATTGCACGATTACTACAAACAATCGGTCGATTTAATTCAGTTGAATAAATGAATAATTGGATAAAGATTTTGACTACATAGCTCCATAAATTGAACTGTTTCATCGATCTCAATAACTATTTGAACTGACACAGGTCATTCACTATTATTTTTATTATTTCGATCGAAAGACTAATTATTTCGATTAATAGTTTTATTTTTATATCAAAGAGAAACACACTGAATGTAATAAATGAAAATGATTTGTTTCCAATGCGTTGGGCTTTTCCAAAAAAAAAATATTACAAATTTTTCGCAAATAATTTTTATTCGTGTTGTTTAAATAAAATATTCCGACCATAAATATTAATTATCTGCAATTAAAATTTTAGGTTTGTTTTTCGTAAGAAAACTGTATTTAATTCAAATATCGATAATTAGTTTCAAAGATCTCGATTATAACGACCAATCAATGGCTACCAAGAAAACAAGTTACTAAATCCAACGTATGATTTTATCCAATCCAAATCAATATGGCTTAGTCTCCAGTAAATTCGACTCAAATAATTTGAATTACTTGAGTCAAGAAATTTTTTTTAACAGTGTAGAAACGTTTTTCCGAGATATTCGAAACAGTAGTGAAACGACTTCGGTACTATTTTGAAAAAAAACCGCAAAAGGCGCTGATGAATTGGAATCGATTCGGAATGTTTGAGAATCTGTAAAAAAAAAAAAAAGTTCATTCAAGCAAAAGCTAGTCCGAAGGGAATTTAGGTTCGAAGCTAATAGGCATCATTCGGAGTCGCATTTTAAGATTCCGAGCGGAGTTACGCAGCTGGTTCGTGAATGGAACAGTTTAAAAAATGTTGCGTTTTACTCGATATTCTTTTTCGTAGTTTATAAAAGTTTATCCGAAAAAATCAGCAATCGCGTTCATTCAACGAATTTCTATGGAAAATCTGAAATAATCACTCCTCTAGCTTTCGTTCATTCGAACGTTATTTCAAGTGGTAGAAAAATCAATTTTTTATTCTCTCTTCAAATTCCTTGAGAATCTGATGAGAAAAAATGAAGAAAAATTGTATTTTTTTTTCTCTGAAAAAATTGACTGACCTGTCGTATTTGGCCAACATTTTTTCAAATTCTTTGCTCGTATTTTCTCGCTCCTCGTGAGCTTTCGACAACGAATACTGGGCTTTGTCCAATTTTTCTTTGAGTATCTCCATTTCTGTGAGTGCGTCATCGCGTTCCAACTAAAAATATGAATCGGAAGAAATTTTTAACCCTCGAAAAATCATCGTGTCGTTATTATAAGTTTATGAGAAAAAGTGTTTTTCGTAAAATATTGAATCGAAGAAATTTTATGATTATCGGAGCTTCGATGGTATAATTTGAACACGTTAATGTAGCTTTCTCTTTCACAGCTCACGGTTAACTTTTGGTGGGAATTGTGCGCTTTTTCCCATCGTTCCTTGACCAGATCCAGCTCTGACAGAATGTTTTCCTTGTCACGCTGGAGCTTAACGATTTCTTCCTGAAAACTGTCTCGTTCCTTTTGTAGTCGTTGCATTATAATCTGATGAATGAACGTATGAATGTTACCGTCCGATATCCAATTACTCGAATTATACTTTTCATTGTTATTCGATTATTTACCTGAGCCTTTTCGTATTTGTCCTGCAGTCTATCAACTTCCAACTGAATGGCTTCTCTCTCTTTTTGTATTCTTGTCGATTGTCCAAGTGCTTTGTCCAATTGGCTTTGGAGGTTCTCGAAGTCGTAATTTTGTTTCTCTTTCTCCATTTGCATCTGTTACAATTGATATTCATTAAAAAAAAAAAAAAAAAAAAAAAAAAAAATCATTAAAAGAAGAAACTTCAAAAAGTTCTTCGAAAATACATTTTTTCAAACCTGTTTGTAGCAAATAAATGAAATTTCGAAGATAATCGTTCGCGATTGAAGCTCGTTATAACATTTTTTTTTCTTTTTCCCTCAATTTCACAAAATATTTCACCCAAAAAACGTTTTAAATACTAAAGAGAAAATGGGGGGCTCGTTTATCACCTCTTAGCAGGATTTACGTTTGGAAAAAAGAATTTTAAGGTTGAATTTCACATGAAAACTCACTCGTCGAACTTCGGCTTGAGACTTTTCGAGTCTCTCTTGCAACTTATCGGCCTCGCTCTGTGTTTTGTCAAGAACATTTTGAAGACGATCCTGTTGAAGTTGTGCCTTGCCGAGTGTAGCCTGTGTTCTCTCGAGTTCCTCCTGAGCTTTTTCAAGTTCACCAACAGCTTTGTCCCTCTCGGAATGTAATCTGGCAACAGAGGACTGAGCGCGATCGTATTCGTCCCTCAGACTCTCCTGTTCACCCTGAGCATTTTCCAATCGAGCCTTCAATCTGTAGACCTCTCCTTGGCTCTTCTCAACCTGCGTCAATCAACGATCAAAATTCATCAAATCGATCATTAATTTTATTCTTTTACATTCTTTACGAAGAGGTGCTTTAAATAAATCGAAATTTCGCGAAAGCGGGGAAACTTTCCTATTTTGGCTTGAGAGCAAAGAGTGAGATAAAAATATAAATTTTTAAATGTAAATATTTATTATGGAAGGTTGAAAAATTCGTAGAAATTCTTTTATTTCTTTCATTCGCTAAACAAACCGACTAAAACTCCGAGTTACTACCATTTTACAAGGTCATTACTATGATCCAGACAACTGTATACATGCTTGGAACTCATATTTATCGACATTTTTTTTCTTTTTTTTTTCTAATGATTGAACTACTGTTAGCTAAACGAATGGTAACGTTGACAAATGTTCCACCGCAGCTGGAGAGCTGAAATTTAACCATTCGACTGCGCACACCTATTTTCACTGCTTATTTTAAAAAACTCGTTTCTCAGGCTTCGATATTGCCTTTTTTCACAAAACTGAGAAAAATGCATAAGTCTGTTGCGAAATTCGTATCGAAGGGCAGTCGAAGGGTTAAAGAACGTGATTTTCTGTATAATCGAGATTAAAGGTATTTGGCCTGGTTCAAAGTGATGCAACGATAGTAACCGAGGATTGAAAAGTAATTTTATAGAAGCCGAAGATAAAACGAACGATTCAGCGTTTCGTTGTTCGAAATACTCTTTCTTTTTGTTTTTCATTTTCGTTATAATTCAACGAATTTTTGTTCCCCTCATAAATTAATAAGTTAATTAAAAATTGAGGGTTCATTGAACTGACCTTGTGCCAGTAACCCCCGGCCTGACTTGTCTCGACCTTCGAAGATAATTTAAACACGTGTAAGATTTTATCGTCCCGCCAAATCGAGCTTTTTTTCATCGCACCAGGCGATATATTTAGTTCGAGTTTTTTCACCAAGGAATTGACAAAGATATTATTGTACGAAAATTTATTCAACGAAAGAACCTTTCATCGGTTCCTCCTCAGTCTTTTATCATTATTATTATTATTATTTTTTTTTCTTCAATAATTGTACTTTGATTTTTAAATCTATCTCATCACTTTGCTTTTACGAAGATCGTGTACAAGGTGTGTGTATGTACAATAATGTGTACGCGGTGAAGATCGAACCTGCAACAAATCTCTGTCAGATTGTCTATCTCTTTGCTCGCATTTTCTGTTAATCGTCCAATCACAGCTGTCAAAATTCGCCATTCCTCTTTTTTTTTTTTTTTTTTTTCATTTTCATTTTTCATTCAATGTTAGAAAACACAGCTTTTTTTTCTACACTCATAGCCTAACTATTTCATGTTCTTTTTTCTACAAAAATAATATCAATATTTTGAAGCTTCAACTGATTTTTCAGGGGGAGGGGGGGGGGGGAGAGGGGAAACACTATTTGGGTCAAAATTTATTCAAGCAGCCACAGTTCAATCGAGAGATTTAAATTGTGAAAAAAAATTCGTTTCATTCGATTCGAATTCAGTTTTGTAAGTTACTCATCAATTGATCGAAACTAATTGAAAAAAAGGCTTCAACAATATTATTCATATTCGTAATAAAAAAAAAAAAAAAAAAAAAAAAAAAAAAAAAAAAGTTGTAATCGAGGGAAAAGAAAAAGGTACTGAGAGTTGAAATATTTTGTTGGGAAAATGGCGATAACGATGAGTAAATAAAATAATGACCTTTTCTTGAAGAGCAGCAGCTTCAGCTCTGGCTCTTTCGTTGTCGGCCTGAGTTACCCTCAGCTCGGCCTGAGCGCGCCTGAGCTCCTGAGCAGCTTTTTCAGCTCGCTCCTGAATCCTGTCGAGCTCCTGCGACGAGTTGAGGGTACTTCGGCCGAAGGTTGTTTGTGACTTTTCAAGATCGTGTCTGAGCCTCTCGTTTTCCAATTCCAAACGACTCAATCTTTGCTTAGCAGCCTCCCAATCCGAACCACTTCGTCCAACCTCCGATGCTGCCTTGTCCAATTCAGCTTTACTTTTACCCAGCTCCGATTGCGACGTTTCTAATTTTGCCTCGAGACGATCTTTCTCAGCTTGTGCTCTCTCCAAACGTGCACCCAATTTTTCAACCTTTACAAATCGTTTTTAATTATCATCGGATATTAAACATTTTATTTTTTCTAATCTCGTTGAATATTTTTGACGTTTTTAGATCTGTCCATTTCTGTCCATTTAAAATTATTATTCGTTATTCCAATCACTCGATTCAGTGTCACAGAACTCGATCGCCGCGTTAATCTTCGTTATTTTTGCCAATAAATATTCATTAATTTGTAAAAATATTTGAAAAGCAATATTTCTACTGATTCGTTTCAAGATTTGATCGATGATTTCTCACTTTGATTTCTCACGTAAATAACAAGTTAAAAAATATTTTTTTTACCTCAGACTCGAGGGCGTGGATCTTCATTTTGTACTCTGCGAGTTCTCTCTCGTGAAGTTCGCGTTCTTCCTGCTTGTCCTGCTCGGCACGATCTCTCTGTTCTCGTAACTGGGCCATTTGTTTTTCCTTATCGCCGATGGCTTCCTCGAGAGTGCTCAAGGCTCCCTCGCTGCTGCAGTGATGAGCCTGCATAGCGGTCAGACGTGCCCGTGCCATATCAACCTGATTGTCCTTTTCTTTCAGCAGATCCTCCAGATTTTCGATCTGTCCCAGTTATAATATTCATTATTTTTGTCGAAAAAAAAAAAATCATCATTTTTGCTTGATTTACAAAATTCTCGTGCAAAAAAATATTTCAAAAGAAATAATAATTTTTTCGAGTTTAGATATAACAACAACAAAAAATGTGCACACTTACGTTCGATCGGCCAAGTAAACAAAAAATCCAACCAGCAAATAATAAACGGATCTAAACGAAATTCTCCTTGCTGAGAAACTTCTAGAATTTCGTGCGATTCTATCAAATCTCATGGTAAATAATAAAACGTAAATAAATACTACGACAAATAAGACTTAAGGCTACAGGTGCGAATCACTGATGATACATCAATTTCATAACTAAAAATAATTATTTTCAGTCGTTACAACGAATATTTTCATAAATTAAATACGAATAAAGATAACGCCTATAAAAATAATGACGAAGGACAGTCGCGCAGTGTTGGAAGAAACAAAATAGCCATAAACTTTTATTTCCATGATTCCAATTACATAAAAAATGTACAAAAAAAATACAAATATTCAAGAATTCGGCGATTGATACAAAAAATGATAAAACTATGAGGAGTTTTAAGATTTACGGAAACATTCATACACTCATACGAAGTACGCGATAAAATTCATTTCTAATCAGATCTAATCTTATTCAAATAAAAAGTAAATTCTTTCGAATCGCCTCAAAATCAACGAGAAAAAAAAAAATGTACCAACCTTTCGCTGCAGAACGTTGATTTTCCTGTCCTTAATGTCCATGTGATCCTTGAGCTCTGTAAGCTCGGTGTTCATGCGATTACGTTCCTGCTGAGCCTGCAATACCGCCTGAGTCTTTTTCTCGATCAGCCTGTTCTTCTCCTCCAGCCTCTGTCGCATTTCTTCGACCTGTAATAATCTCGTTAATAGAAATCCTCTTAATTTTTATCTTCCAATTAGCTTTCAAGCCACGTCGAAAAGAAATTAATTAACTTGGATTCATTTTCATTTCCGAAGAATTTGTTTATCGGAAGATTTTTTTATCGACCTGATCAAATGCAACGAATAGCGAATATTTTGATGGACAAATGAATGAAAAAATGAACAAACAATTGATTCGAGAATCTGAAAAGCTTCTTCAAACAAAACGATAAAAAAATTTTGTTTGAATTTGATTCTTTCGTTGCTACAGTGAGAAAGAAAAAGCTTACGTCAACTTGCAGCATGTTGTAATGTTCCTCTTTGGCGCACAGGGATTCCTTAAGCACGGCGATGTGTCTTTGATAATCCTGATGTTGTTCCTCGAGAGTTTTCATTTTGGCTGACATCCCGAGTAATTCCTGATCCCGTCGTTGTACCTCAGTTCGGAGTTCGTCCAGCTGCGAAAAGATTCGTCGTCCACGAAGACGAAGGATAAGTGTCTTCGTTCGGGTCGCGAGCGGGGGGTCACAGCCAGCAAAACGCCTCTCGTCGTTCTCGCCGTGCCGCGCGTCAATTTTAACTTTCTTTGCTTTTTTTTTTTTTTCTCGGTTTTTAACCCGATTGTGGAAATCGATCGCGATTTATTATCGGATCGTTTCTCTTTCGAGGGGCTCGGGAACGACAGGAGAAACGGCCACATTTGACAATTCAATTCTGCCGATTCTCCCCTTAATCCCTCTCCTCTCATCCGAGCATGAAGATTCCACATTTTCCTTCCTCCTTTTTTGTTTTTTTTTTTTTTTTTAATTTCAATCTTCCAAACAAACTACTTATCTTACGAGTTTTTTTATTTAATCCTTTTTTATTCACTAGCAATACTCCACTCCTCGCACGCATACACATTAAATACTGCATATTTACGTGATACAGTAATATCACATACCGATACTGCTACGCATGCTTTTTATTTATTTCGAGATCTCTATCACGCTCGAACCCTCGATTACAAGCGTTATCATTTTTTGGGCATCATTTTTCAAGCCGAATATCATCATTCTTCTGTGCTTCGAGGCCGCGAATTTTTATTTTTATAAAAAAATTTTTTATTCATTCATGGAGAAATTCAATATTTAGCTTGCGATTAAATCTCGTACTTATGAACATTTTTTTTAAGTTTTGAATATGAGATTAATTTTAGCAAAGGATGACTTTTCGTTAAAAAAAACGGGGCGAAATTTATTTCAAAGTCGATTAGAGTTTGATTCGCTTTATCGGGTGCTTTTAAAAATATTTTCAACGAGGACTCGAGCGAGATAGGTGTCTCAACGATTTCGCATCGATCGATGCTCTTTGATGAATCAAATTCTCTTTTGTTTTTTTTGTTTTTTTTTTTTTTCAACTACGATGATTGATTTTCTAATGATTGAATTAATAAAAATAGGTATATTCGAAAATGATATCACTTGTAGAAAATTTTTCGAAAAGTCGTATTTCAACTACGAGTTTTTTTTTTTTACGATTTTGCATTTTAGTGATGATCGAGGGAGGAAGAAAAAAGTTTGAGATCGTCATACTCGGACAGAGCTCGCGACATGCAAATGCCAGACCATCGAAACGAACAATGTCAATATTAAATTTAACAGTAAAAGATCAAAAAAATAAAAAAATAAAAAAGTAGAAAAAAAAAAAGAAAAAAAAAAGATGTTTCATTGAAGTTGCAACATTTTTTAATCGGTAATTTGTTGCTAGTTATTGAGACTGTTATTTATACTCGTGTAAATAAATATGGGGCATTTCGCCTCACTACTACATTCTCAAAAATTCGTCTTGTTCATTCGCGTTGCATTTTTTTACACAAGTGCACGGATATTTCAGGATTTTTAGAATTGTCCATTTTTTCGACTTTGACAACTCAGTGAATATTTGTTTTTGTGTTTACCCTTCTAGATTCTGTTTTACTCGTTCCTTCGGACGAAGAATATGTCGAATCTGAGGTGTTTTTTTTTTTAATTCTATAATTCTATTTTTTGTGAATATACCTAAATTTCAAGCGTTTCCAAGGGGGCGGAATCTTTTTGATTAATTTTTTTTTTGGTTTCATTACGAGAAAAGTGTAATCGTAATATTTACATGTTCTGGTCTACATTTATGATAGAAAATTATCGTTATTCGAGCATCGTTATACCAAAAAAGTCCGTCCATCTCGAACCTCTTAAAAATATTGTAGATTCATCCCAGTTTTCGAAAGAACGATTTTTTTCATGAAAATAATTTTTTCAAAAAACACGTAGAACTATTCTTCGTCGATAGTTCTCGAGTTATATCAGCCTGAATCTTGAGGAGTAAAAGCCAAATGAAATTCGCGTAGCTGTAAAAATCGAAAAAAGAGCCAAATTGAAAAATCTTGTCTTGAAATACCTGTCGGCTTATTTTTTGCATAGAAAATTATGTAAAAAATTCATGGGAATAAAAAACATTAATTTTCGAGAATGTAAAAGTGACGCGAGATGCACCATATATTCGATTGAAAATTTGCATGTATATTTAATGTTTAATATCGTCGTTTTTTTTTTTTTTTTTTAATTCATTGATCATTTGTTGTACTGAGCTCTGTGAGAGCATGTTTTTTTTTTTTTTTTTTTTTTTTTTTTTTTTTAGATAATGATAACAACAACATATAGAATCTACTTCGTATCTCTCGTCTACTTTGGTGTAACGGCGCGTGAGTTTTTCGTCACGTGACATATCGATGAGAATTTTAATATTAATTCAAGGTCAGAAAACTATTTAGACCGATTCAAGAATATTTCGAGACTTTATAGATCAATTTTGAAGAAGGCATTCCCAGCCGATATAACCGTAACGAAAAAAAAAGCAAATATACGTGTATATCACTAAATCAGTCTAGCTAATGGCTAAACGATTTGCGTTTGGCATCGATACTGACGAGAACAATTTCAAAAGTTTATTCCAAAAATCGAGCTTTTAGGAGGATTGGATTGGAGAAAAATAAAAAATCATTGTAAATCGAAAGTAATAAATTGGCAATTAAATTTGGCTGATTTTTCATTTTTTTAAAATCGTTATCTGTCAATTTAAATGCCAATAACGCATTTTTTTTCAAGATCAACGAGATCATCCAAGATGAAACGAGGTGTTTTGTGACGAGTGGTGCGTATGTGGATGGACGAATGTTATAATGTATCCGAATGATCTACACGAGAGTCGAACGATGAATTATTTGAATTTGAATTTTGATGGTGTGTTCAAAGCTCCGATGAATAATAATATATCTATACGTTTATTTCAATCACTAGAACGATTGATGAGTCGCGATGACGGTAGCATTATTATATATTGGCAAAAAAAAAACAAATCAGGCCTCTGAATGATTGTTTTTGATAATGGATTGACGTAAATATTAGTGATTTAATTATATCTATATACGTATATATTTATTGGTGATGCACGATTATTTCGGTACGAAATTGTCTGATTTTTCAGGAAATAGAAGCGAGACAATTCCAAAAACGGTGAAAAAAAATTTTTTTTTTTTTTTTTTTTTTTTTTAAATCAAATTTCTTGAACTTTTTCTTTCCTCACAATATTTTTTTGTTTCTTTCAGTTTTCTCCGATACGGAGTGACGATAATCCAAAATTCTTCGATGCTGTTGTTTTTTCGTTTTTTATTATTCAATTTTTCAAAATTTCCAGTTAGATCTCTGTACGACTGAATCATCCGTATCGTACGAAAACAAATCGTGAATTACGTACAAATATATTGTATATATTTGAAAAAATTCGAAAGCACTATACATACATATGAAAACATGTATATAAACTGCTCTTTCTACATCATACATATAGATTGCTTCATTTCCAATTTTTCGATCCTGCCTATACCTGAATTAGTATGGATCGAGGTTATTTAAAAAAAAAAAAAAAAAAAAATTAGGAAATGAAAGAAGATCGCGTTGATCGAATGATTGAAAAATCAAAGATACTCTAAGCGATCGTGTATCTACGTGTACGATTTTTTCTTTTTTTTTACGATGTCGGCGAGATGGGATGGGTGAGAAAAAAGAAAAACAATAATAATGACGTATGTTAACGAATAAATTTTGAATAATGTTTTCTTCATAAATGAGCAAAAAAAATTTCAGCATTCAATTCGTAATTATGATCGTAAAAGATCGTCCATTACGAACAATTGGATTTCATTTAATTTAAGCTATAAAAATATGACGTTTTGTGAATAAAAGTGATCAAAATATAATTGCCAGATGCATATGCGATGATTTTTAACACGAGCGATGCTTTTTCACATGTCATAAGACGACTACGAGATTATAACATCGAACTTTGCTTTTTATCGTAATATATGCATCACTTCTTTTTTTTTTTTATCAATGCATACATCTAGAAGAGACCGAGTCGAAATGAGACTTCGGGGCTAAATCAGAGACCAAAAAAAATTACAGACGAGCCAGCCAAATGAACAGAGCAACGGATAAAAAAACAAAAATCTTTTCGGCGTACTCTAAAAATATTAATTCGTTACATTTTAATATTCTCAATGCATCATTGTCAGACCTTGAAAAAAATATATTCACTTGACTATTAAAAATTTAAAAAAAACGTTAAATAAGTATTTTTTAATTGTTTTTTTGAAATTATACAAAAAATTTAATTCTCATCCAAGTTGTGCCTCTATTTGTTCCCTTTTCTCATAATGCCCCGGCCTTTTTCCTGTATACATTCAATAGTTTGATACTCGAATGATAATATCGAATGTTATATATGATATATATTAATATTTGTATATAATAATTACGATAACCCAGATACTACGTAAGAAGAAGGGAAGGCCTTGGTTTATAGCAAACTCAGAAGTGAGATCATAAACGAAGGAGTATGGAGAGATGGTGTGGAGAGTTGGATGGTGCTTCTCGGTTCGACGGGTGTTTTCATATCCTTACCTCCTCAGAAAGCTAAAATATTCGGGCATCATATTTAATATGCTCTGCGTCAACATCGGTCACCGATTATAATTCCTCGAGTCGCAATTTCTTTCATTATCATTTTCGCTCAAATCGCATTCGAATTTTTCATCAATTTTTTCAAATTCTGAATTCGGAGGAAACGAATTTGTTTGCTCCTCAAAGGAATTTGCAATCGGAGACCGTTGTGTTTTTTTTTATTCCTTTCATAACTTATTTTTTAACTTACAGCAAAAAGTACTATATCTCGTAAATATTGCGTTCGGTAATTTTGCTTTATTCTGTGCTCTTTTCGATTTTTTTCTTATCTTTTTTCAATTTTTTTCAACTGTCAGCAAATACGGTGGAAAGAGAGTCGTGGCTGGTTTGGCCCGACCACTCTGTTCGATCTTCGCTAAAAAATGAATACTCTTCGAGCTAAAATCCTGAAATATTTTTCATCATCAATTAAGGAACTTCATACGATTGAGGAATCAAAAAAAAATATATTGATTTTCAAAATTTTAATTCAATCATTGGTATCTGCAAAGCTACCTCTGAGAATCTTCAGTCCTCGCAGGATGCCCTCGTTCATGAGAAATTAATGAAAACAAAATTACTGAATTGACACGGTTTTTCTCCTGTCTTTACAAACAGTTCAGGAAAAAACTTCAAATACCGATGAAAAAAAGTGTCTAAAGGAGGTTGATTCTGAATTAACCGAACCGACTGCGGTGATCGAATTTTTCTCTTTTTTTTTTCGTTTTGACTCGCTCGCCACCGGATGAACTTCCTTGAAAATATATTTTGAGCTCTTTTTCACGATGGCCGAGAACAAACGACTCACGCTATCTTTCCTCCGCTCGTGTATCTACGATCGAATGATGAATTCGTTCGTTTGAATCTTTCTATTCGTCATTTTATCGCTTCGTTAAACGTTGTTTTATCGTATAGTTATATATATAGTTGGTGTAAAGAAAGATTTAGAGAAATAGAGATAGTTGTAGTAAGAGAGTGTTGAGAGCAGCCATTAATTGCAATTAGACGAAGAAACAAATTTTCTAGTAAAAAAATAATAATAATAATAATAAACGAAAATATAACAATTGTGGGCAAAAATTTTAAAAATCGATTCGAGTGAAGTGTGAAAAGCCGTTGGATTCGATAGCAAATCAAAGGAAGGTTGTAACACGTGCAACATTCTCTCAGCGTACAGTTTTTTTGGGAACATGCAGAAAATCAAGGAATTTACTTTACAGGAAACAAGTTCGAGTAATCGTTACTGTTTTTGTGTTTTTTTTTGTTTTTTTTTTACTTGAAGAAAAAAAAGCTCACAGTGTTATCCAAGCATAATTTCATGCAGTAATTAGAGTGGGATTGAACCAAGTAACTCCGAGAGTCCCGATTAACGATTGATTTCTCGAAATTTTACGAAATTGCCAAAAACGTGCGATTTTGGAAATTTTTTTCGCAATATCACAGAAGAATTGTGTATATAGTTCGATGGAGATTAATCTGGATTCTCTGTTCAAAGGGTCTTGAAGCCATTGGTCACGCAAACAGCCGTAAAAAAAAATGGGTTAAACCTTCATTCGAATTTTTTAAAATCAATTTTTTTCCCAGTTTTTGAGCCAGTATTGCAGGCTTTTCATTCGAAATTTACTAAAAAAATTCCAAATAAAATTGAACCCATTTCTCAGAGAGAGAACGAGAGAGAGAGAGAGAGAAAAGAGAGTAAGAGAGAGAAAGATAAAAAAATGATGAAAAGATCGAAACAATTATAAAAGCTTCGAACGATTGGGGTAAGTGAAGGAAAAAAAATGAATTTCGTCCAATATGAGGATGAACGACAAAGGTTTGGAGAACATCGAGACGTCCGTTTTCGTACTGAAGATAGAAATAAGTGAATGTGTGTTTATGTTGTAATGTAGTGAATTCGAATGTAGATAGAAAACGAGAGAAAAAACAAAACAAAACAAAACAAAAGGGAAAGATTAGCTGTCAACGAGAGCTGCGACAAACGATGCGATAGAAAAAGGTGGTACAGAAAAATGCGAGGTGAGATTTCGGCGTGGGTCGTTCATGATTTTAGTTTTTTTTTTCTATTCCGCAATAGCGTCAATCGAATGATGAAGATGTTACGATAGCATTAAGATAATTCCAAATGCCAATGAATGAAAAATGCCACAGTGATGTAAAGGAGTCGATGAATAAAAAAAACAAAATCATAATATTAATCATAATAAAACTAATAAAAGATTGAACGAGCCAATTAGAGACATGACGTAGGATGAGGCATGACATTATTATCGCTAGATTAAACATTATATGATCGAATGTGGATGATTCGAAAATGAATATTGGTGACGATGAAACGGATATTTGGGAATTCGATTGATCGATTTAACGCGATCAATCAAAAAATATATTTTGGATCATGAACGACATAATTGTCCATATTAATCATTGTCTTTTTTTTTTAGTTTTTTTTTTTCTTTTTTTTTTTTCAAATACTCAAGAATTTATTCGCTCAACAAATTGCACACAAATTTTGTCATTATAATCATTTCTTGTCTCATCCTAACTAAACAAAAACAAATTTAGAACGTATAAGTAATTTTCTTTGCTTTCTTTCTTGCTTATCGCTTTTGCTAGAGATTTTCGTGTGTTTTACATAAATTCGAGTCCCATTTACATCACTGGCGTCTCCTCGGTTCGTTTTATATATCTTCAATAATAATTTTTTGTTTGTTTTATTTCATTCTTTCGAGAAGGAAGTCGAGGATGATGGCAAATATTTGGATCCTCGAGGAAGGATCGCGTTCATTCTTCTAACGGCTTAAATTTGTTTTTTTTTTTTTTTTTTTTTTTTTCGCTTTTCTCATTCGATAACATTAATAGCGTATTCTTTTATCAAGCTCGTGGCAATCATATTCTCGCCAGTATATCGGACACTTAAATCGCACTTGAGCTAGGAAAATATAGAAATATATGAATATATATTTATATATATGTATAATATTGAAACATATATATATTTATATATACATATGTTTATAATATAGTATTATAGCTGAAAAGTCGAATAATCTCATGTGTGTTGCAGAGCTTCGAATGGTTGGAGGAAGAAAAAGCGCGTTTCCGCCTCGAACCACTGCCCTTTCGTCATTTAATTGTATTATTGACTCGCATCGTCATTCACCTGGGCGAATAATTAATTATCATTACTTCTTTTTTTTTTAAATATATATATTTTATATATATATCTATAAATTGAGGGGAGATTGATGCAAAACGGTAAACAGGAGCGAAATGGGAGACCAGAGTGAAAAAAATGTCAACTCTTTGGTCAGTTTAAAACGTTTGTCGATTACATTGAAGATTTTTTTTTAATTTGCCACGTTTCAGGTACACGCTGTGCTTTAGTTTTTCGACGAGACTGTCCATTATTTTATAAATTTCAACTTCTACGTTATTTTTTTATTTATTTTGTAATTGATTATGTATTTGGATATCGGTGTGGCAGCTTTTGCTCAAATGATTACATATTCGGAGTATACCTGATTCATGATACACTGAATATAAGTAAATATGAATACACACAGTTTTTTCATACTGACAAAAAATAATTTTCGGCGATTTTTTTTTTTTTTTTTTTTTTTACTCAAACTAGTGAGTCATAATTTCTGAATCCTCCATTTTGCTCCAGTCTCCCCTTTGTTCATTCTTTTAAATAATTTCACTTTCGTTTTTTATCATTTGTTCTGTACAATCAACATTCTTAAACATCTCAAGGGGTCAACAGTTGCTAAGGCCTACGTTTTTAAGGTACGTACAATTATCATCGGCTAACTATTCATATATGTATATAAATAATAGACACACACATATATATATATATATAATTTGATATATACATATACATATATCTGTATTTATATAAATATATAATAAAAGGTTACCGAAAGACTTTCTGTTTTTTTTTTTTTTTTTTTTTTTTTTTTTTAATCTTCTCATATCTTTTCTCTCATTCGCTTATATAAAAACGAGTAAACGAGAACATAAAATTGCATTGAACACGATCGCGATCGATACACACGCACGGTTTAATAAGACCAATCGTCATTATAATATGGCAGTACGTGTATATACGAACGATTAATATGCGAATAAAAATCAGACTCTGGTGGACGATTGGATCGGTGCGCCTTGACGACAATATAAATATCGAATAAATTCTATTATACGAAGCATTCATCGGGGTATTGAGTCATTAATTAAGCCATTTGTTTAAAAAGGGGGGAAAAAAAAACGACGGATTCGAGAACAGAATTATCATAGCACGCAAGGAATATATATATATATATATATCGTTTTTGGTATAAGTGCTAGGTAAAGGTTTTTGCAATTATAAGAACATCCAGTCGAAAAATATACTCCCTAGTTAAGGTATGTGTATATATATATGTATATAAATAATGGTAACGGTTGTTAAAAAATAAATAAATAAATATTAATTTTTACCGTACCGTCCAAAAAGAGGCTTTCGTAAAAGGTGCTTCAAATTTACATCCCCAAATGAAATACTATTACCGGGATGGTCAGGAAGAATATACATCGCCTACGTGGTTTCCACAAACACATTCCTTGTTCGGATTTATCCAGGAAGAAAAGGATCGATAAGGGACTTTTTATTCGATTTTTTTTTTACTTTAATATTAAGAATAATCCGTTGGTATATCTCATAGTACCACGAAAGTTTTAAAGATTGCGCGCGTTTCAGGAAGACTGGTGCTCAGCCGTCGCTATGACCTTTTCGTAAATTTTTTTTTACGATTAGTTAACATTCAATATTTGTGTGTATTTTTTTTTTGTTTTTTTTTTTTTGCATTTTCTTCTATCTTTCGTTTTGTTAAAATTAATTTGTTCGCTCTTGCGAGAGATCTACACAGGCTTTTAGGCTCTTTGCTCTACGGATATTTACGAGAGATTACACATCGGGAAACGGGCCGATTGACAGTAATAATAAATGTTTTTTTTTTGGGAGTTTTTTTCCTTCTTTTCTCTTTCATTCGCCACGAATAATGTAAATTATAAATATCGAGATAATACATAGGGTGAACAATCACGTGCGGTTCGGGGAGAAAGAATATCGTCGTGGATTCGGCGAGGAGGAATATAATCATGACTGAGCCACTTTCCTTTCATCCATCTTTTTTTTTTGTTCTTCGTATCATCTTTGCCCATTTTAGCTTTTTCATTCCTTCGTTCATTTTCCTCTTTGGCTCTTTTATTTTGTATTATAAAGAGAATGGAAAACCGAGTTTCTCTCGTTAACGTGGGCAGTTCTTCTCGCTTCTTTTTCTCCTTGCCATTTCCTCAAAAACATCATTACAGACGATTGTTTCTGTTTCTCGTTCGGAGAAACCTTGAATGTTTTGTGATTTTGCCCTTTTTAGTCAAACTTTACTCTCCCCACCCCCCCCCCCCCCCCCTCCCCGCCCCTAGCCCCGCGGTCTCAGTCAACAATCGAATTCTCTCTCTCGTGTCGATCCTCATCTATATATTACTCAAGGATTTCTCGCAGTGTGTGCTTTCTTTGAATAGGTCTGAGTTTTTTAAAAATTTTTATAATTGATATTCATATCGATCGGTTTGTTTGGGAAAGCTCCTATTATTAGTGTGTGTTGTTGTTGTTGTTGTTTAGTATTATTTCTCAGTCTCTCGTAAATCCTTGGGATCTTAGATGACGTCGTTCTTTTCGATGCGGACGTTGTTGATGAAGAAACTTACTTGACGTTTGAAGTTGAGATCGTGCTTGTTGAATGTATGAGCATGCAGGGCGAGAGCACCGGCAGCAGCGGGCTCAATTTGTTTAAGATGCTGTTGCATCGCTTGCTGATGTTGTTGCTGTTGTTGCTGATGTTGAAGCTGCTGTTGATATTGATGCTGGTGATGATGATGGTGATGATGGTGATGTTGCTGTTGTTGTTGTAGTTGTTGTTGATGATGATGCTGGGGATGGGATGTTTGTTGGTGTTGCTGATGCTGATGCTGATCGGTGTAAGGATTAACGACACCGGTTGTAAGGCCAGATGATATGCCGGACAAGCAAGAGGCCCCGGTTGGCTGGATCGCGTTTGCACCTGTCGAAGCAATCCCAAGCAACGGATTCGTTAGTTTCACCATTTGGCCATAAGGCACGAGAGCCGTAGTAGTAGGAGTAGTAGTAGTAGTAGAAGTGGTAGGAGTAGTAGGAGTATACGCAGTTGGTCCTCTAGTGAGAACTGACGATTGTAGGCTGCCGATTGACGATAACGCGACAGACGCTCTCGTAGGTTGCATCGCGTAATTGCTTTCGATACCTGTTGCTGTTGCTGCTGCTGTTGCTGTTCCTGGCGTGGTAGCGAGGCCGATTCCGCCATGCAAGCCGATGTGCTGCTGTTGCTGTTGTTGATTGCCGAAGCTGGTTGTTCCACTGGGCACCGCAGTAGCCTTTAGAAGCTGTTCTCGCAAACGACCACCGCATTCTCTGATCCGCTGTAGCTCAGCCTCGAGCAAACCAACCTCCTTCTCTAGGGTCTGTATCCTCGCGTCTTTAGTCTCGAGTATCGCGGTTAGTGTCGTACTCCCGGGTACGCCACCAGGTACTGCAACGCTACCACCAAGATGTGTAGCCGTGTTGCACGTCGAGGAACCTAGGCCCGTTGAGCCAAGCATTGCGCCGCATGATCCGCTCAAACCCATCATCAGACCGCTCGAAATTCCACCACCACCAGCTACCGGAGCACCCGATGATGCTGTCGAGGCGTATGCTAGCTCCAGCTGCGTCTGCAGGCTCTTCAAGGTCTCGTTCGTTGCTTTGAGCTCCTTATAAACAAGCAATACCAGACGTTACTCGCGCTCGTTCCCCCCCGCCCTTCCATATGCAACATCTTTTTTTGTGTCTTTCGTAAATAGATATATATACATATTCGGCCCTCTTTTTTTTAAATTTTATTCTCCATTCATATTTATATATATCTATTTTCGCATGTTGTAGCTGTTGTGGTGTTCATCTGGAAGTTGGTCTTTGATCTTTTGGGCTCTTGGACGTTTTTGTGTCGTTTTTATTTCGCTCGGTTTTTGTGTCTCTTTGAAGAGATCGAATCGTCAAGGATCGGTCAACGAGTTTTCGAATCAATCAATATTTGTACGATCATCTTTTCTGATTTACTGCGAAGAGATCTATCTTTCGAGTATGATTTGCTTCGAGAACCAGTGTTTATTTTGAATTTCAAGATATTTTTTTTTTTTTGCAAGCGTTTGGCTGGCTTGTTTGCATCGACAAACAGCCGAAATGGGTTATAATTATTTTCTCATGTAACTCTGTTTGCCATCAATGAAATTGATCTGATAAATTCTTCATCATAACTTCAACGATTGCTTTTTGAAACGAAACTCAAACACATGTTTGTGTAAAAAAATATGAATGTTCGTTCAGCATGCCCGAATCGATCATCGATCATGGACGACTCGGTCTCAAGGAAGCACAAAAATTGGCGGTGGTCGAGGCGGTTGGTGGTGTACGAGGCAGCGTCCCGGTTGACGAAAGAAAAGCGACGTTTCGCCGAGCTTCCAGCACCTTTCTCGAAATATCACATCATCCGTAATAATATTAACTTGTTTGAAAAAGCATTTTCTGATTGCCTCATTAATCGTTCTTCATACGTAGGAAAATGTGACAAAGTCGATCAACGCAATCGTCTTTATCGTATTGCGATTGTTGGAACGAGTGCGTTACTTATTCGCATCAAATAAATGTACTAATCCGCCAGGTGGCGCGGTTCTCTCCAACTACGTTAGCCATCCGTGAGAGCTTGCTCGTTGCAAACTTGCTTCAGCTCAATTCTTCGATTCAATTTTATTGACGAGCAAGGCTGTTGATTCTCATTTAACTTTGATTATTTGGCTTTGCTTTTTTTATTATTTTTTTATCATTGTTATTACTACTAATGGCAACAACAGCGCGACAGGCAGCAGCAACAGCAGCAGCTGTCTTTCATTTATTATTCTTTTTGGCTCTTTCGCTTATTGGCGTTTTTCATCAATCGTACGTTGCTTCGAACATTCGTTATGTTTTTAAAAATTTTGTTTTTATTTCAATATATTTTTTGGCTTTATTAGAATTCATTCGACATAATAATGGAGATTATTCCTCTTGGGGTGTTTTTTCGACGCCGGGCGTCGCCGCAGTTCTTTCGCCGACCGCGACGTCACAGCCGACAAATATTGTCCATCTTCGCAGTCGCCTGGCTTCTCTGCTTTTTTTTTTTCACGCAGTCTTTAGTGTTCGGTTGACGAATATTTTTCTATTTTTTTTTGCTCTCTTTCTCTCTCTCTCTCTCTCTTTCTCACTTTCTTTTTCTCTCTACCTCACGCTCTCACTTTCCCTCCCGCTCTTTTGACACAATATTAAACTTTTGTCACTCGAAAAAGTCGTGCTTCACGAGCACGTGTCGCGCGATCTCTTTTTTTTACGCTTTTACACCCGCTATTAATATTTTTATATGCATTTTAGCCGGTGCGATGCTCAATGGACAAAATCTCACCACACTCGCACTTGGGACTTCTCGTTCATTTACCAAAACTACCGATCTAATTGCAAGATATAATATTCAGAAAAAAAATTTAATTTCACCAACTTTAATGAAAATTTGGTATCTTTTTTTTCCCCGTTTTATTCACGGTTGTTGTCGAGTAAATGAACGAGATGCAAACCGCAAATGCAGATTTGCAATCGTGAAAAGGAGTCAGAGTGATTGTGTACCAAATAAGTGACAAATTGACGATTACACTTTTGATGTGCAATCATCCCTGTCCCCTTAATTGTACTCACTATGATGGTGTCATTTTATATTGGTAGAAATATAATAAATGTTTATTCAAGTATAGATCGAGTGCGTTATATAGAAAAAAAAATGGCTCTTCTACGCTTCATTCATATATGTACATAAATATATTCATATTTATATGCATATATCGATTGGAGCCGCGTTAATAAAACGTATACGGAAACTCATTGTGTATGTATTGAATAATATAAGTATATAGTAGAAGAAAAGAAGAAAAGGATGATATCTGATATTGGGTTTGAAAGGAGTGAGACTGAAAGGATGAATGCAAGAGAGAGAGAGAGAGAGAGAGAGGCAGAATTTCTTAGCACGAGTTTTCTTTTGATTCTGCCCTTTCGAAATGTTTATCTGACATTTATCAGTTGAAAGCTTCATAAATATTATTTTTGCTTCGAAAATTGAATGAATTCTTTGTTTCCAAATGAAAAGATTTTCCAATCGTTTGAAAATTTTTAATAATTTTTTTCAAAATAAATATTCGTCTTTCTTCTGCATCGACTTGTGCTAACAAATGATCATGCTCGAAGGGATTCATATTGAATAACAGAAGGAAAGGTCACGTTAATTGCATATCCCCAGTACATTTATCGTGAAAAATAATAATAATAATAATATTTGAGCGTGTGTTATGAGCGAGAGTTATAAAAAAAGGTGACGATTAAACATTCAGTGAATATATATATGTATCAGCGAAAGTAAAAGTGGTGCAAAAAGGAGGTTCAACATTCCGGTATTCTTCTGAGTCCATTCATCCCGAAATATCGTTGATGATACATTTAATAAATACGTATTTTACGTATTATAATACATATTTGTAATATATACGTACAGACAGAAGTCACATGAAAGTATGAGCAATGGCTCTGCAAAGATTTCTCGAAGCTCTGAATAATGATGCTCGTACTACGAGCACATTTATGTGTTTCTCTGTCATTAAAACAGCTGAAATTTCTCAATTGTTTGATTTTAAATCAAGTTTTCCAAATCAGTGTCATATTGAATTTCCGATTATCATTAAAAACATCGCGACGTTTTTCAAAACTAATTAATACGACTGTCCGAGTTGTTGATTATATACTTTATAGATTGAAATGAAACGAGTGTGACCTCAACCCCTGAATTCAAAACAAAATCTGACCACTTTGACAATAATATAAAATGAAAAAAAAAAACAAAAGTTTATGGGAGTAAAAAACCGTCGAGACTATTCACGAAGTTCGTTAATTAATCAGATTTTTTTTTTCCCAAACTTGTCCGTGTACGTGTATGTGATCCGGAAAAGGGATAACAAAAAAAAAAGGTAAAAAAAAGACGGTGATAGGCAGCGAGAAGTTGGGGAAGGTTTGAGGGCGGCGGAGGGATGATTGATTATAATGTATGTGGTGAGTTTCCGAAATAATTTTGTAGATTCCATCGGTCAGGTCGAGTGGTGGTGTTGATGGTGATGATCGTGTTTGACGGGATGGTCATTTGAGTGTACCTGATTAGTCCTCCGACGTGGTAGTGGCCGGGGGCGTGGTTCGACGGCCGAAAATTTTTTGAGTTTGTCCTAGAGGCGAGACGATTTTTTTTTTCATGTTGTTGTTGTTGTAGTTGTTGTAGATGACGATGATCAATGGAGATGATGACATGTTGTAATCGATAAACGATTTTATATTTACTTTTTTTTTTTCAATATCATATATCTCTCTTTTTTTTAAATTATTATCGATAATGAAAAAAGTATCATATAAAAAGAATAAAGATTCAGAGATGGAAAGAAGGTTGTTTTTCAAGTGACACAGGCATTGGCACCTTCACATAGGGTTTTCAGGTTTGAAAATGGGTGAATAATTGTTAAAATTTTTTTCTTTTTTTTTTTTTGCTAAATTCTTTGTACCACCTATACATCTAAAGCGGCTCATTCCACGCATTCGATCAGCATCTCGGGATTCACTTTAACTATTTTCATGTTGTAATTCATATTGTTTTTTTTTTTTTTTTTTTTTTTTTTTTACGTTCGTAAAGTCTTTTTTTTGGCATTCCATTCATTGGAATTTGGCATCATTGAGCCAACGAGAGAGGTTACCAAAAGGAGGGTATGGAAATCAAAAAATCGTCCGATCGCGACAGCTCTCGATAAAGACAAATGAAAAAAGGAAAGTCAAACCCATTTATAACTCGTAATTCTTGTGATCGAAATAAGCTCGAATCGCTCGTTGCTCGAGCAAAGACTTTTCAATCCTCCATAACACTACCCAAAAATATTCATTCGGAAAAATAATTTTTTTTTCAACAATTTCAAATTTCACAAATGATCAAATATTCAGTCTTGACGAAACCAGATTTGATTCTCAATAAGAAACAAACAAAAAAAACATTTTTCTTTTCTCGAGCAAAGAGCGAGAGTAATGCACCGAAAAAAAAGCGACAAAAAATGGAACTAATCGAAACAAATATGATAGAGAATTGTAGGTAGTAATTGGTACATTGAGTAAATGAAGTCGAAAAGAAGTGTGAAAGAAAAAAAAAAAGATTCAGATTCAGCGGTAAGGTCAAGGTAGAATATTTTCAACGATTTCCCGTTCGATCTCTCTCGTTCGAATAAAGAAAAAACAATAATAATAATCGGCTGGGAAATTCAAGTGGAAGCTATAAATATATATGTATATATATATATATATATAAAGATAAGCTGTAAGCACGAGGCAGACGCACACAATCCTGGTTTGCACAGTTCAAATAAATAAATATATATATATATATATATACACATACATTTGTTGTATATACGTATATATAATGGTAAAGTGTGCAGCACGACTATAATGTGCTGAAGAGAACGTGCGTATTGAGTACACATAAAAAAAATAGAGAAATAAAATGAGAAATTCACTCGGTCTCGAACACAGTAGCAGAGTGATAGTCAAAGTAGTGGGTGGTTGTGTCATTCAAAGCAACGCAGAGACACCACGATGTAGATTTTCTAGTTTTGGCTATATGTATATATGTATATATTGTAACAGGCAAATAGACGAGACGAGACAATAAAGTATATTCTATATATCGAAGAGCTATTAAAGCTATTCAGACATTGTTGTTTTGTTTGTTTATTGTTGTTTTTCTTTTATCATGACACTGAAGCTACGAAGTTGCTCCAAAATAAGATCGATAATAAAAAAATATATTGATAAATAGTAAATTATTTGTTAAATTTGTGCTTTTGTGCTGTGGAAAATTAATTTTCACTCGTTTATTCAACAATTGTCGTGTCAATTGTTTACAACATTAACGATCAGCCATCAGAAATCTTTTTGGAGACACATCGCCAGCTTCTATATCATTTTTTTGTTTTATTTTATTTTTTTTGTTTTTCTAAGGAAATACATAAATAAATCGATGAAACAATAAATAAAGTTGTAAATAGGTATGTAGATATTGTTTTTTGCTTATTTATCTTTTGTTTTTTTTTTTGTATAGAAAATAAATGAGTGTTCAAAGTCGCACCACTTGCTATATTCTTTCGATAGATGTGAACGAGATGTATTTTTAGTTGTACGTTCGAGAAAGCTTGAATAAAATGAGAGAGCTCGTTTGTTTTGAACTCGTTTTGTAAAAGGGACACGAGGAGCTCGAGCTCGACAAATTGCTAGCCCGTAGCGATACAGCTCACTCCAAAGCGTGAACGTAGTACACAGGCTACGCGCAATCACGGTAGAGTGTCTAGAGAGCGCTAGGTAAATTCGATCGTATGTACACACACGGTGGCTCAAAATTCATTTCCAAGTACCGGGGGGAGTAAATAGATCGGAGAATTTCGAAGGGAAAAGTCCTTTGCCAATTTTCTCTCCGATTAACCGTTGATGAGTTATCAATTAACTTAGAGCCAGCCAATTCGGCGCGATCGTAAGAAGGGGCGTGGCTAGCGCCCAGCGGAAGCACCCTATCCGCTGCTCTCGCCTCACGGACAAAGGAAGCTTCCCCCACTCAACGCTCCCTCTTGAGCGCGCACCGGGTTTGTACGCACTAATTTATTCATATCTCATCAACGGTGCATCGTAGCTTCGAACGGCTAAAGAATATTTTTTTTCAAATTTTATTTACTTTTCAGGCTCAATTTTTCAATTGCGAATCCGGAGACACCCGGCACTTTTATCGAGATTTATGAACGCTTTATTCATACTGGTAAAATCGTGACTTCGGCAAAGGCGCGTATTTCTAGGTATATACGCTTATGCCTCGCGTGCGTAAGTGTGAAACGGTTTTAATTTCCGGCTCGGTGAACCTCGGAGAATAATCCCAACGTCAAAACCTCCTGCGATTATTATTATCTCCGAGCTTTTTTTCGAGTCTTCAAGTGCATCGCACGCGAGACCTACTGGACTACATTCGTCTCTATACGAAAATATGATTTGATATGATTGTTTTTTGAAAATTTATTTTCAACGTTTTGGCACATCATTTTCATCATATATTCTGCTCGTCAATTATCATGCATCGATTACTTCGATATATACGTGTTGAAAAAACTTTTTTTTTCTCTATTGATTCAATGAAAGTAAACATAAAAAATTGACCTCGAGTGGCGCGACTTGAATATTATTTCACGATCAGGAACAAACGTATTAATTGAACTTGGTATTATCTTCAATCAAAGCTTTGTATCATCAGTCAGTGTTTGTTTGGCCTGCAATATTCCTTCAACAAATATTTTATAAATATAGAATTCAGCATTGCCAAAAAAAAAAAAAAAAAAACAACATATATATGTACGACGTATATTTGTGACAGCAAGTCCGGAGGGTTTTGCACGTAAGCTTGAACACTGTAAAGCAAGCAAAATAAAAAAGGCAAAAAATTGGCGGGTGGTGGGGGGGGGGGGGGGTACAAAAAATATTAGTTTCTTCGAATTTGTCTTTTGACAGCTAAAAAAAAAACCATTGATTCTTTTGGAAAAGACTAATTTTTGTACCTTCGCAAGATGCTTCTCTTTCGATTCATTTATAACGACACACTTAACGATCATTGCTGTACCACAAGAGGTTATCAATTGTGAATAGGGAATGTCGAGTACTGCGATCAATTAATTCATATTTCATACAGGCATATATCAATGAATATTAATATACGAACGTATATAAAAACTTGAGTGGGAAAACCGCACGCTTTGAAGAATCTAACAATGTGATTACTGTAGATCTATATAAACTACGAGAATGCAGGCGTGTCGTGGATACGTTTTTACGACATAAACGTCATTCATACGAAAAAAAAGGGTCATAACGGCTGTACACAATGATTCGGTGAAGTTCGTGAGTGAAATTGTATTCGTTTATTTTTTTAAACATCATACGAGCAAAGTTATGCGAGTGTATAGACGAGAATTTTTAGCTTTCCGTTTCAACGAGGAAGGTTAACCGTTTTTTTTTTTCTCCGAAGTTACTTTCATTTCCAGACGTCCCAAAGCATATTCAGCATTGATAAGTACACTCAAACGTCATTGTTTTTTATAGGCGCGGATGAATTTTTGGTATGAAAAAAATGAATCGATTTGTTTTTCCATCGAATGAACAAACGTCTGTGAACACTCGTATAATCTCATTCTCGAATATAATTCTCATGTGTCAATGTAAAAATTGTTCGACTGATAAATGTGTGCTGAAATTAATGTTGGATGAGAGTGTGTGTAGCGAGCCCGTACCCGATAGAAAAAAAAAATATGTTGCGTGTTGACTTTCATCTGATTTTTATTGCAGATGTTCTCTGGGTCTGAGTTGAGAAAGCAGAAGCTATCAATTATCCGTTGAAACCTTCTCAAGGAAAGGTAAAAAAAATAAAAAAAAAATAATGTCTTTTCATGCATGTTTTCAGTCGTGTGTGTGTGTGTGTGTGTGTGTCATAGGAAGTTATTAATGATGTTAATTTTTATAACTTCTCGATCGACGTTCGAGTTTCGTGTACGATTCATTTCTTAACTTTTTTGTTTTTTTTTTTTTTATTTGTTATCAGTAAATAAAAATAAAAGTGCGAGTGACAGTGATTTATATATACACATATATATTTATATATATACATATATATATATATATTTGTTGTTGTTTGTTTTAGTGATATAAATGGTAAGCCAAATTAGCGGACAAATGACTAACGACAGCAAGCAGCAGCTACGTATGAGAAAAAAACAGTTAAGAAAGATTTGTATTTCTTTTTACGCGGGCGCGGGTAAAATAGCAGCAGGTAAATAGTAGTTATAGTAGTTGTAATAGTACTATCGTATTCGTTTTTTCTTTTTTTTTCTCTCTTTTTCTTTGAGCTTCATACACACATATGTATTTATGTGCATTTTCATGTACACACGCACACACACACACATATATACATATATGTATATAAATGTATAGATTAATGTTTAATCGCGCGCATATCACGTAATCGATAACCACACGGGTAGAGAATTCTTAAGGACCTGCTTCTGCGCCATCGATTGCATCTGCTGGAACATGATCCTCTCCTCCTCTTTCCCTGCAACAATTACAAAGCGTCCAAAAGCTCGCGCGATTCCAACCATTTTTTTTCATTCTTATTACACTTTTTTTTTCTGTTTCGTTTATCATTCGATGTAACGTCGCATTTGAGAAGTGAAAAATTTTGTTTTTTTTTTTTTTTTTTTTTAGTTTTATTCTCGAACGAGTCGTTGCTTTTGATCCCTTTTTGCGTGATTTTTTTTTTCTTCGCACTATTCGTTCTCGATCGAAATGACTTTTCATTATTTCGCAGCGTAAAAAAGCTCGATTCTTTTTTTCTCTACAACGCTATCTTTGATCATCTGATTCGGGACTGAGACGCGATCTCGAAAGTAGAAATAACAGAAATTTTTTTCTTTTTCAAATTGCTTCATTTTTTTTTTTTTTTCACTGTACTTCTTTATTCCATCGTTTCCTTCGATGAATTTTCGATGCTCCTAGTTTTTTGTCTATGATATAAAATTTTTTTTTTTTTTAATCTGAATTATTCATGGAGTCCCTGAAAATTACATTTCTGCTCTACTCTTCATCGGCTCAGCCGATTTAAAACCATTTGAAAAATACAGTCGAATGCATCGTTCCAATAACTCGAATGAATTTATCGAAATAATAATAATCACACGAGGAGAAACTACTCGTGATCGAAAATTGCGAGTTGTTGCTTACCCATTCCTTTGTTCTGGAGCATTTCCAGGAGCTTTTTGATGCTTTCGTCACGAGCCTGCAACGTTTGCTTCTGAGTCTCTATTCTTAGCTCGAGCTCCTATAAAGCAAAGGAGATAAAATACAAATCATTCAATTTTCCTTGAAACGCTACGTGAATAGAAGAAAAAAAACGAGAAAAACAATAAAAAAAAAATCGACATAAATTAATAAAGTAACTAGACAAGAGACTTTTTCAAAGTGTTGAAATGATGCAGACTTCCGGACCGGAAGAAGATCGTCAGAGTCTGGAGTCTGATCATGAACCACGTCAGTGGAGCTTACGTATACTACTATAACGAATTTATGACGCCCCTTTGACAAGATAAATGGAATTAGGCTCTCTGTGAAAGTTGAAAAGGGGCCACTTCTCTTGCTCGCCACTCTCTCTCTCTCTCTCTCTCTCTCCCAATCTCTCTTTCTCCGTAGCGTTTGCTGCATTAGCACCGAGTTCAACATTATCTCGCCAAATAGAATGATGATTAGTGTTTTATATCAGCTTATCTCTCTTTTTCAAACGCCAGGAAATTTTCTTTTTTTTTTTTTTTGCTTCACTTTTTTTCGAACTTTGAGGCTTTACAAAACGTGCAATTAAGGGGATTTGTTAGGAAGAAACTCAATGATTGCTGCCAGGTAATTTAAACTTTTTACATTTTGCTCAAAGTCTCACGGTATTAAACGAAAAAAAAAAAAAGAAAAAAAAAAACACTTCGGAGTAATCGAAATTTCTGGTTCTTCGAGTTCTCATTTTGCCATTAATTAACAAATGTTAGTCAACAGAAATTGGAGTTTGCTGCAATGAAAATAAAACTGATGAATAAATATCTGAAGAACCCATCATTTTCGGACATTGCACTCATGAATTGAAAAGTAATCAGCAATCTCAAAACTACGAGACTGAGAAGATTGAACTGTTAACAAAAAAAAAAACTAAAATTTCAAAGGATAACATTTTTCTACCGCAATCGTTGATCTCCCGTTTATATTAGCGGAAGTAATCGAGGCTTCTGGAGATATTCGGATATGAGAATATACTCGGATAATGAGAAATGCCGGTCGAACGTTCGGTAGAAAGTGGCTGAGCGCATATAATCTGGCGTTTGGCCAAAGGCGACCAGTTGCTTCGCGTACGTCACGCTCGTTGACCCATCTCTCTCTCTCTCTCTCTCTCTCTCTCTCTCTCTCTCTCTTTCTTATTCGACTCAGCAATTGCGACAATATCTCATCGACATGAACTGACGTTTCATAAATACGGGAGATCACTCCGATGTTTTTCGTTTAAGGTAAAAAGGCAATGGAAAAAGAAAAAAAAAAAAATTTTCTCGTTGAATTTACATTTTGTTTGGATAATTGATCAAATTTATGGCAATCGGATGCAAAGGTTGTGCGAGAAATCGAACAAAATTGTGAATAACTGAACGGCGGGGAGCAGCGATTCGAAAATGGAAAAAAATAACTTATCGATGAAAAAAACAGAAAGAATTTCATCTCGATGGGATCATGCTGATTTTCTGAAAATTAGTGCAAAAACTATAACAATGAAACATTGATTTTAAAGAATTTTCTTTTTCAAGGAAAGTACTCTTTTCATTGCTTCTCTTCCATTTTTGAATAAGATAAATAAAGGAGTAACCCGTGCCAGCCAGGAAGAAGAAAATTGGCTAAAGCAAAGTGGTCGGGTCGTCGTTAAGTCCGATGAGCCGACAGACAGAGTTTTCATCTCTTTTCTCTCTCTCTCTCTTCCTCTCTCTTTGTCTATAACTTTCTCATTCTATCCCTCTCGATGGTACTATAAGTAAGCGGAGGTGAAACTTCCGGGCTACGCTTAAGAGTAAAAGAGAGAGAGAGAGAGAGAGAGAGAGAGAGAGAGCAAACACCACACATTTTCTGTTGCCAAGAATCTGCCCTCTCCTTCTCTTTTCTACCCCGAGAACTAATATCCACATATTGGAGGCTCTCGTGAAGAATTGGACATGCGACAAGGGTCCTAAAGTTCGTCCACCTTTTACGAAAACTTTCGAATCACGTAGTACTGTTGCCACGAAATAAATAATTTTACCAAGATTGTAATATTGACGAATGACATTTTCTGGTCCAAAGCAGATTTGAAAAAGCAGTCTGAAAGAAAAAAAAAAAAAAAAAAAAATGTATGTGAAAAATGAAACGAAGCAATGATTTTATATCGTACAGTTTCGAGATGAATGATATCCGAAAGAAATTTTTAATATAATCAAGTAAAGTTGCCATCAGAGGTGACTGAAATTATTTTAAAACGATAAAAATTCTATGAAATCGCATGTAATACGCGGTTCGAGGATGCGGTATGAAAATGGCTGGGCTAACGTGCAAAACGATCTCTTCGAGGATATGCAAGAGCGTTTATGTCTGACCTAAAATGCTTTTATCACTGCCAGCTCCTGGAACGAAACGACCTGCGCACTTCGTTCCTCTCTCTCTCTCTCTCTCTCTTCGTCACTTTCACTCCTCTTTTGCTCTCCCTCCCTCTCTCTCTCTCTCTCTCTCCTGCCACTCTTTTCTGGTATTATTCAGTATTATAATAGTTCCGTGGCGGTCGCTTTCCATTCTCTCGTTTTATGCACCCCGTACCAATTTCCCCGTACGTCTCGTTTTTTTTTTTTTCATCGTCATATTTTTCTGCTCCTTCCGCGTTTCTATGCACCGCAGTCCCCTTTATTTACTGGCGTACCTCCGAACTCGTACTATTATTATAATTTTTACTACCTCAAATGAACTCTTTTTTTCTGCTTCTGTAAAAAATTTTCTTTTTTTTTTTCCATTACATCGTTTTAAACTATTTCACGCTTCATAATAAGAGGAAAAAATTCTCGGAATCTTTGATTGCAGAAGAATTTGGAACGAAAATACGAAGATATTTGACGAGCTTAAAGCAGATTTTGATTATTTTGACATTTTTAATTCTCTGCTCTCATTCTTTTCACTTTTCACTCATTCTATCGATTCTACATTGGATATAAAAAACGTATGGGAATTCTCGCAAAATATACGATATAACGACTCGATTAAGCTGTGCAGTTGAACTAAAAAATGATTACGTTCCACAATTTTTTATTTTTATTTTTCATATCTGAATGAATAAAAGGAGAGAAAGACGATTTCGATTGATTTTTATTTTACCTTGATCGTGTCTCGAAGTATGGCAATTTCACGTGTCAGATGTTCGTTCTCGTTGTACAATACTTCCATTTGCTGTTGTATCTCGACGCTAGGTCCTCGCATTCGCAATCTTAGTTCCTCTTCGAGTTGTCGTACCATCATGCTTTGTTTCTGTAAACAGCAAGAAAACCCGCGATACACACGTGACGTCTTAGAAACAATATTCACGTAACATAGCAATATGAATTGATGAATAAAAGTTTCTTTTTCAACGTTGAAGAGAAACTAGGGCAAAATAAAATTCTGGAAACACGTATAGAAACTGCGGAACGAAATGCGAGACATGAAAATCTACAAAACAGACTCAAAGTTTCCTTCAATTATTTGAATTTTTCTCAACGCCTGCTCAAAGTATGATTGAAAAAAAAAATCGAATCAAATCATTATATTTTTTGTTAAAAAATTAAATAATTCATTTACAGAATTAATATAATTTATAATCGCAGCTGAATTAATAGTTGTCAGAAAATCATTGAAATGCATCGTATCTGTTGTGACGGGATTGTTAAATCCTGGCAATTAGGAGAGTTTGAAAATCGTGTGCGACGCTATTACATCATCGAAATGTTATTTCACCCAACGGGGATGTAAGGGAGCTAAATGTTGTTACCACGATTGACAACGGGGTTGAATATTTATCTAAAATTGGTGAAGCGCGAATAGAAAAGCAGGGAAAGGGGAGTGGAGAGGCGCGACAGGTCCTCCCCAGGCTGACCCCATTACCAGAAACGGTCTCGTGCGACGACGAGGGATGAAAAGAGGAAAGGGGGGGGGGGGGAAGGGTCGAGAGTGACGTCACAGGTGGAGTAGAGTGGGGTGTGGTTTAACACATGGAGGCAAGAATATACCAGTGTCGTCATTATCCGTCCTAGTAGTAGTAATGAAAGCAGCGATTCGACATGCGCCCCTGGACGCGAGCGAGCGAGCGAGCAACCCCACAGTCAAACGATCCCCTCGTTGACTGTCTTTCGCCCCCTTTTTTTACGCCGAGGCCCATTTCCGTGTAGGAAACATGAGCGTAACCCTGGTCAAAATATAATGGCACTCTCGAGACAAACAACAAAAACAACAACAACAAAAATCTACGAGTCGTATACGAGAGGATCAACAAACACGTTTTTTCATCCCTCATTCAATACGTCAGAACGAGGAGGGCTGCCTGGTAACGTTACACCGATTTTTTTCATCCCTCATTTCGCTCTTTCTAACGAAGTGCCTTCGTATTATATGAACCAGCCGATTCCTGGACTCTGACAAAGTGGACAAAAAACGTTGGTTGGAAATATGAGTATAAGCAAACACTCTCGTATCCAACCCTCATCTGATTCAGACTCAGAAGTGGTTGGACAGATTTGACCGACTTTCTTCACCGGATTCTGCTTCTCGTTTAACGGAACGAGTTTTCACGTTATCAAAGAGACACTCTGTCGACTTTCGGAGTGATAAAAAAAAAAAAAAAAAACATCTAAAAACGTAAACAACGAAGAAACGAAGATTTTCATTTGCAATGGCAGAATATCCGGATTGAAAATAAAATTAGACTTTTCTTGGGATAAAAAAAAAACATATCCGACATTTCTGCGGCAGAATTTCATGAACTTTGATTGACATTTCGGACGTACAACAAATAGACGAATCGATGTTTTTTTTGTCCAGAAGTTACGAACCTATAAAAAGATCGCAGACGACTGATTCTACCGATGAAAGTCTCCTGCCAATATAGCCTCAAACGTCGAGAGACTAAGGAATAAATAAATAAAAAAAATGGTGAATATCGATTCATCGGTAGTGTCGGCGTAACGAATCATCGTTTGCGGATTGATCGTCGATGGAGGGTTGCCCAGGGAGACAGGAAGATAGAAGATACAGGGTTTAAAGTTTAAGCGAAGCCTTTCTTAAGACGAGATCCCATTAACGAAGCTTGGTCTTTGCTTTCTTCTTGTTGCTGTTTTGTTCCATCAAAGGGGAAAACTGTATACACACACACAGAGCCACCCTCGTAGCCTGAGATCAAATAACACATTGACCAATAAATCTCCACTTGCTCCTTGGATCAAATATGTACAAAGTTAAATTACTCATGAAAAGAACAATCAAGTGCTTGACCGAAGGAACAGGTGTGATGTTTTGATGGTTATTGAACGGATGAAGAAAAAATACACACAAACACACATGCACAAGGACAAAAGTTAGAGAAAAGAGAGCAGAGAAAAGATAAACTGAAGAAGAGCCCGGAGAATTCTCGTATGTTCCCTTGAACAATCGAACACCTATATTTCATCACGAAATAGCAAAACGTGCTGCCAGCTTTTTTTTATACGAGAAACTACAAATATACCTTTGACGAGAGAGAGAGAGAGAGAGAGAGAGAGAGAGAGAGAGAGAGAGAGAGAGAGAGAGAGAGAGAGAGAGAGAGAGAGCGAGAGAGAGAGAGAGAGAGAGAGAGAGAGAGTGGCGCAACGTGACTGCCCCAGACATCGCCAGTGCGATCACTGTTTCTCAATGAATGAAAGGTCTACGACGAATCAAGTGATTTATACGTATGTATACAAATGTATACATGGAGGCTACATAACAATTCAATGAACATATCAATACACGTAGAAATCTGCTGTACGGATACGTAGTCTGCATACACCGTCGCTTAAAAGTTCGTAAACAATCTTTACTTCGTTACGATTAATAGATTTATTTTGCACGATAGTGATTCAAAAATTCTGCAACTTATAATTTTTCCAAACGATTTATATTATTAGGATTAGAAACGTTGAATCATTCATTTGATCTGAATCTGCTGCTTGGCTCAAACGACTGGAGAAATCTATGTTGATGAGGAACTTGACAAGACTCGAGGCTTTTCGAACACGAATTAATCTTTTTTTCACTTGTTAATAGATCTTTTTTTTTTCAGGAAGATCTACTTCTAGTCAAAAGTAGGTCCAAACTCAATCTCGTGTTGCTTGGTCCATCGTTTTTCAAACGGTTGACAAGACTCGATGGCTCGAATGGACAAAAATTTGATTTGGTACGAATGAAAGATTCATTCGTCATTAGATATCTAGATGATGCGAAGTTTGTGATAAAAATAGAAACAAAGAAGGTCTAAATGAATAGGTAAATAAATGAGAATTGAAAGGGAGAATTGGATATTTTAGCTGGGATATGTGCATAACGGTGTAGTCTGTACTTGGGCCATGTTGCAACGGGGTCGACGTACCCACGCGCACGGTAGATCGATTCTCCGAGCGAGCTACGAGCGGCTCGAGGCTTGCTTGTGTTTATAGGTGTGTGGATGGTGTGAGGGTTTTCTAGGCTTAGGCGAGAGCGTCGTCGGGGACGACGACGACGACGACGATGACGAGGAACTCGGTGGAAGAGTACGAAGAGGAGGGCGGCGACGGGGTGGCGAAGAGCTTTAGCTTCCAACAGTGAGACCGTTGGGATAGGAAAACGTCAAAGTCGCGGAGAGAGTACCAAGTGGACTCACCAGCGAAGAAACACAGCGAGGAAGGGAGAGCAGCTTTGTCACACGTGTGTTCCCGTCGCACCTTTCACGTTCGTGCGATTCTCGAGTTTAGCTTCGGGGCTAGTCGAGTACTACTTAATAGGGGAAAGAGAGAGAGAGAGAGAGAGAGAGAGAAAAAAATATACAAAAATGAAACTAAAAAATAAGAAGAAAAAAGCTCGTGAATGCAGGTCACACGAGATATTACTCGTTTATTTATGTCGCGAATTAAAAATACTCTCGAGTTAAGTATCGTTTGCCAAAATGAAACCTCTTTAACCCAAAAGATTTCGCGATATATTTATACATTACGCTCTGCCGACCTGTTAATTGATTGTTTGCACGAACCTTTTCTTTCCCACTTGTGCTTTTTAACTCGCAGCCTCGTCTTGAAATTCGAAGCATGCTACATTTCACCTGAGCATGCAGAACCTACCTAATTATTATTTTTAATTTCATTTGTGATATAACAAATACAATCGACGATATCGCTGTTTCCGTTGTGCTCGGAAACATCTTTAACCTTTTCGCACCGGTTCATCAATTATTTCAACTCGCTAGTTCGCTCGGAGCTCGACACTTTATTTCTGTATCGAATCATATCACTGAAATAGATTGGTTTGACCTTTTACGATTTTTAAGAACGAGCTATGGATCCATCGATGTTTTTTTTTTTTTTTTTTTTTTTTTTTTTTTCAAGGATAATTTTACCTTTCGACTCCAACTGTCCTCGATCCTTGTTGGTTCGAAGGTTTTTCAATTTTCTTTTGTTCGAGCCTGTCATTCTTGATTTTTTCTAGTTCACACAGGAAGTTCCTTTATCTACAGCGTATCGTGCGTTCGAAAAATTCTTTCAAATTTATTTTTCGGAGATTGATTTGTTTTGAAATTTTGTAAATATTGATGTTTCGAGAGAAATTAAATTGAGATAACGGTCTGTGATTGCACGACTATAGTTCGCGTGTACTTTTCCTTTTCTTTTTAGTTACAATTTTTCCTGTCGGACATTTGGAGAACTACGAGAGAAGTCAATACCAGAAGAGACGATGTTAAAGTTAAGTGTGGTTTAGGGTCTGTGTGCGAGCGTGTATGTGTGGGTGTGTGTGTCTGTTGAAACAAGCTCGTAAGTCACGCGAGAACTAACAGCAATCTCCGACCCAAGCTCACGCTCTTGTACCTCAGCCCCATACGGGCAATTCAACGTCAGAACGGTCGATCATTATTTAGTTAAGAACTTTCACGTTTTCCCATAAATTTAATGTCATTTAGGCCATTTTATAATATTTTTAATTGTCTTTTCTTTAACATTTTTAATGGAGTTCTCGGATTCCATGTGAAAACACGTTGTATCAGACGAAAAAAAAGAAAAACAATTCATTCGTATTCGTAAAGAAAATTTCGATATTTTTTTTGCTGCGATTATTACTAAAACGCAAAATTCTTATTTAAAATTGTTTTTTTTTCTTCTATTTTCATATTTTCAAACATACTTACGTTAAAAATTCTTTTCGTTTTATTCGAATCGTTATTCATCGCGCGATCGATGAAATTGTTGGACTAAAAATTTTCGAAGTCGTTCGGAATGAATTCGGAAAGAAAATGAAATTGACGATGATTGATTAAACATCAACGCTGGTCGGTACACAATTGTGCAAGTTTTCTGTGGAGTATAGAGGCTTTGTATTTGTACAGGCAGTACGTTTCTTGCGGATTGCTTGTGTTGAGAATCTTCAATTATGATCATTCGTGAGAGCAGCATCCGAAAGCTTGATTACACGGGACAAAGAAATGAGATAAGGATTAAAAAAAAAGGGGCGTGAGCAGACGTGTGTCAAAAATATGGAAAAGAAAAAAATTTTTTTTTCCTCCTCCTGACAAATCGAAAAAAGTCTCAAGCCTTTTTTTCCCCACTTGGGATAAGCACGAGTTATTTAACGGAAAATTGAAAATCCCGAAAAAGCGAGTGGAAATGGTATTGAAGTGTGGAATACGCCTCGTGAGAAAACGCCGTGAGAACTGCAGCAAGAAAAGTGTGCTATTGGTAAAAAGCCAGGAAGAAAAGATACAGAGAACAAGGGGAAACAGAAAAAAGTAAAAAAAACTAAGGGAAAGAAGTCTTTTGGCGTTCGCCACGTTGGAAGGAAAGATTTCGTGTTCGTGACTCGAGTAGCCCTCGATAAAAAAAAAAAAAAAAAGAATGACAAGCGTTGTATTTCTTTTTTTTTCGTTTGACTTTAAAGAATCATAGAAACAATCGTTATCATCAGGCAATCAGTATTCTCGTGTGTTAATCAATACTTTGTCAAAACCGAAAAATGTCGTTTATTCCTCGCGATCTGACGTCTGCTCTTTCTAAAAATCTTTTCATTCCATAAACATATAGTGCCCTAACTTTTCATCCCGCTGGTCCAGTCACACGATTCTTTTTCTTTCCACCAATCCTTTTTTTTTTGTCCTGCCCTCGAGACTTCGATATGCCCAGAGGTCATGTATCTGACATCGATCGAAGGGCATACCCGCATAACCAAGGTGTGCCAACGATATCGTCCATCAATGAAAATAGAACAGCGTTATTTATAGGAAACGATTGAGTCGTGAACTTCAATGTCATATACATATCAGCCTCTGCCATTACGTCCTGAGATCACACTTTTATTTCATCCTGTTTTTTTTCTTTTTCCTTTTTATTTGACTAATCTTGGGCACAATATTATGAAATGTGTCATTCCGGGGCTAAACTGTTTGTTCTTCGGATCCTGATGGTATTTGACTGATAAACTGAGGAAAGTTAGTCGTCCGTTGTAGCGAAATACTTAATTTTTTTATTCTATTAATTTTTTCCAACAAGCACGAAGTTTTTTCTATCGACTTAAAACATGCAAAAGTATTCAGAATATTTTCTACATTAAAAATGGATGAAAAGAAAAAGTTTGAATTCGGGGCTAGAAAATAAAAGTTCGAAAAATATTTACTTCGACGAGAACGTCTTCAGTGTTTTATGGAAGATTTTGCAAAAATTATCATAAATTTATTGATTCAAGAGTATGATCGAAAAAAAGAAATATTCTGCACTGCACAAACGCGGTAAATAAACGTCGAGATGGTCAATTATTTTTGTCGTTTTTTCATCATTTTTTTTCTGCTCTACACGCAAGTTTCTAAAGCATATAAAAAAAAAGGCGGGGTGAAAAATGATTAGCTTGCAGATTGTAAAAACGTATAATTTGGTTGATTTATGTATGATTTTATCGACCTATTTATGGGCAATATAACGGCTCGAAGAGAGAGAGAGAGAGAGAGCCACGGAAGGAGATAACGACACGGGGAGGATATAATAATGGATGCTTTCTTCGTCGTAATACCTCGGACTATACGCGTTGTTTGATCTTTGCTGCGGTGTGACGCATCACACGATATTTCCTCATTAAATTGTACGACCTAATGTATTCTCATGTATACACCTATATACGTATATAAATGTATACAGGATATTTGACAAACTCTTGCCACAAACACGCTCCATCATTTAAGTCTGAATTGAGCCAAGATTAACGTACTTGAAGGCCATTTAGACTGACTTGACTTTGAACTTGTTAGCCGGATGGATTCTTATGCGAGCCAATCGGCATAGAAATTATTTGGAAAATGTTAAGTCTATCGAATGATAGGTGAAATTGATTGAATCTGTAAAATTCATTCGTAATTATAGTCGAATATGGGATTCTGAACTCCCCTGGACAGGTGGAAAAAAAAATAAATAGATAATCGATTGAGAAGTGCGTCAGAAAAAAAATACTAAAATTCGAGACTCGTCGGATTAAAGGCATCGAAGAATCGATAAAACATGAATTTAGTACGAAGACACAACATGTTGGAGCTTCGTTTTCAATATCACAAAACGGCTCGGGGAGCAGGTTCGATGGCTCTGTTCTGTGGCTCATTCAACCGGTCTGGCTTCTTGGTAGATTGCCAGAATGACTAAAACTTTTGGATGCATTGTCGTCGACGACGACCGAGACAGAAAAAGAAAAAGATGACGAAAGGAGGGGGAGAAACAGAGTTCTCGGTTGAACAAACTCGAGGGTGGAAGGGTTAAAATTCATCTCGAGTTGGCCGGGGTGAAAAGTAGACAAACGAGAGAGAACAAAAAAACAATCGAATGAAGATTACTTGGTGAAATTTACGAAAAATCTTGAGAAGCACGAAACGTAAAAGATTTTTCGTTTTTTTTTTTTTGTTTTCATCCCCTTATATTTTATGGTCAACAATTATCTATGCGGAATTAATAACGGTGAGAATGTCATTATAAGCTCGTTTCGAATCGATTTGTTGTGCGCTGTATATACAATTACTCATCCCGTATACATCGTGCTTTCCTCCTTGAATATTTGTGCATGCATCGATCGGCCTAAATATAACGATACCACGTGGGGTGTTCATAGGGTCATTCACGATTAAAAGGGAGACACCCTCGTTCATGTAAATCGTATTTTCCCAGACGAGAATTAAATCGATAATTCCACAATCTTTTTCCTCAAAATCAGATACGATAGATAAGTTTATATAATTTTATTAAAAAACGTCTGGAAAATCCAATTTTTCTGAAAGAAAATTATCAGTGTTTTCGTCATCATCGAGAATCGGTAGTGAGCTCGGCTCTTTTTCCGGAATCTAGAAACATTTCATCGTGCAAGTCATAAACGATTCAACGTTTGCTACAATTCGTATAAAAAATATACTGCACGATTGATTTTCCATGAAATTTTTATTTGCACATTCACGTTCGTTCCATTTGCTCAGCTTGTGTCAGATCCACACATACACACAGATGCAGTCGAGAATTTACCCATACAGATATCTTTGCGTATAAGCGAGGTCATCGATGTTGGTCTATTTTTCTCCGTCTTAAATCGACTTCGACACACTTTGTCTCCTCTATCTCGCGAAACGACGACAACGACGACGACGACGACGACAAAGATAAACCTCGGAAAAGTAGTCTATAGTTAGAGATTTGTGATGCTTGTTATAACCAGCAGTTATATCGACGATTCCCAACAAAATCCAATTATCTTTCTATCCTTTAACAGACAAATCACGTTTTCACATATATTTTACGGAGATAATCCGCATGTACCGGAATCTCTATTGAACCTGGTACAAAAGCAGAAATAAACGAGATATTTGTATCGACCTTCAATGTTAAATTGGAAATATTTTTGTCTCGATCGTTGATAAAATAAAAAATTCAATTCCATGTATAGATATAGCGAGTGCTATTTTCGTGTGAATGGAACGAATTCGATCAAAATTGTTGGAAAACTAGGTTACTAGGGATTAAATCAATGTAGAAATATCATTGGACTTGGAGCATCTCAAGATTATAACCATTACATCGTTAGAAGATGATTTAGCCCTTTGATGGCAGCATTTCTTATTCAGAATCCGTTCGTTTCGCAATTGTATCCACATTGTGTTCGTTTCATTCATTTGAAAATATTGAGACTCTGATTTGATAGTCAATGTGTCAAGCTGTCGTGGTAAAAGCTGGGATCCTCGACCTCTTCATTTTTTCTCGTATTCTTCGAAGAGTTTTCTTTTCATCGATCGGTAAAGAGTGAATTACTTAGAAGAAATTTGAATAAACGTTGTTCGACCTTGAAAAAAAAGAGCGAAAATGGCAGGCGTAAAGACGAGCGGATTTAATTTTGTGAAGAGCAAGTTGGCGGAATTAGTTCATAGCCTAACGTAAAACATACGCGATCTTTCCTAATTATAACGAAACGATAATTGCTCGGCGAAAATGGGCTACAGCTCGTTTCTTCTAGTCTGAAATTGGACAGATAAATTTTTTTTTTCTTTTTTTTTTTATATATCTTTCGTGTTTCAGAAGCCCGAAACTGGGGAGTATGGTGAAAGAGAGAAAGAGAGAGAGAGAGAGAGAAGCACGGATGTACAGCTTTTTCTACGACCTAGTTTGTCGTCCCTTACACTAGCTCGACATTCTCTGTGTCTGCTATTTCTCTCTTGCTCTCTCCTTCCGTACGTCAGGCAACATGCGCGGTCGATGCGAGCAGATTCCCCTCCTCTTCTTCTCTTCATCTCTACTCTTCATCTCTACTCTTCATCTCTCTCTCTCTCTCTCTTCCGTAAACCACCAGCATCGCTTCTCCAAATACCAAAATGGTACATTACTAGAGCACACATTTTGTCTCCTCCCAAAATCCAATGTGCAACTGGAAAGATACGAGAGGAGAGACGTACGAATATAGTATAAGTATAAATCTCCAGGGCATCGAGCCAAGCAACGATCTTGTTCCGTCTCTCATATACAGATAAATATACAAGTGCTTTTTATTTTCATATATTTTTGCTTCTGCCACTCTCTCTCTCTCTCTTTTATATCACATTAGTCACCGGAGCAATGACTCATCATTGAGACGAGAGAATTTCAGCCAGCGTTCAACCAAAACGTTAACCACATGCCGACGAATTCTGTATCGACTCATTGTACGCTGGGTCATGAGTGCGTGCACACGACACAGTCCCCTCGTCCTTGTTTCGAATTCTCTCTCTCACTCTCTCTCTTTCTCTGTTTCATTGCATCGCCATCAGTTATTCGTGCCTTTAAATTCAGAAGCGTTGTTGCTCCGCGATACACAAATTCCAAGACTTTGAACGCTGCTCTTAAGAAATTTGTCGAGGAATGCCACTATTAATAGACACGTTGCTCACTGTCAAAAAATCTTGTATCAGGCCATGAAGAGAAGGAAGGAGAAGAAGACGAAATACAAAATCATAGCAGATCCGTATCAGGGGTCCGGGGAAATCAAGATCGAGTAGGTGGCAAATCTTTAGGATTGGTCCATTACCATGGGTAAATCGAATGATACGTTCGATCAAAATATATAAACGAAATGTCTTATTCCTAAGAAGAAATTAAAAAAAAAAATAAATCTAACGATGAACATCACCAACCTGATTCTCTGAATTGAGCATTTTGAGCTGCTCGTTGATGAGACTATACTTGGTGCTTTCCTCTTTCCTCAAAGCTCGTTCCTTCTTCAATTCAGGACTCCAAAAAGTTTTGATACTGTGCATCGAGCTGCCGAGTTTTTGGTTAGTAAGTTCAAGCTCTTTTTTCAAATTGCCAAGTTCCCGTTGCAAATCGTTGTTCTGATGTTGTAATTCGCCGATGTAAATACCGCCGTCTCTGATCATATGAGGATTGGGACTCTGCCTGGCTGATCTCGAGCCGTAAAGATCATCGTCGAGATAAAGGCCACCGCGATCACGGCTACGTTCACGGGGCTCACGTATCGGTACGAATTCTCGATCATGATCGAGAATACCTGCCGAGGCACGATCGAGGCTTGTGTAACGAGCCGACATTCCTGCCGAGCTGGACATCGCTGGTCTTGATGCGCTACGGGATCTGTGATGACCTCCACCACCCCCGGTTGACATACTACGTCCACGTTCTTCCAGCATAACCGGACTACCAAGATCTTCGTCCCGGGAATAAAATGGACTGTTCAATTGATGATGATGATAGCTACCGTAGCCGCCGAGGTGTTCCGGTGAGTTGTTGCCACTTCTCGTGCCTCTTTTCCGTCCACCGAGTGGACTTCCACGTCCGCTTGCATAACTACGCGATGGACTCCGATCAACGGTTGGTAGTTCACCGACGCGTCTACCGCTACGTGGTGAACGTGTCCCACCACCTGGACCAACGACACCACTACCCGAGGAATATGGATCCCTCGACATCTCACCACCACCCCCCCGGCTACTGTAACCTCTGTCCCCGTAGAGATCCGTGCTTGAGCCTTTTTATTAACTTCTTCTTGAATAAAAATCCTCTCCTGCTCTTCCTGCCTCCTCACCCACCTCTTACTTCAGTCCTGCTTCTTCTTCAATCTCTCTCTGGCCCTTTTCCCTAAGAATTATTCTCTTCTACAGCGGGGGGGCTTATCTCTCTTTCGATCTTTCCTTCTTATTCGTCAGTACGCCATTCGCTACTTTTATCTTCCTCGTTCAACAATAACCCCTCCGTAAGTCGCACATCCGCACTACCGCACATATAAACTACATGGAAAATATAACGCACATCGACACTCGTCCTTTCAGAGACTCTTATCTCTTATTTTTTTCCTACGTCTATCCTCGATCCCTCTCTTATTTGTATTCCCGTCAACGTTGTCACGTCGTTCCGGTCCAAATGCTTTCTCTCCACAGCACGTTGCTTTTATCCGACCAAAAGCTTTGCTCTTTCTCTCTTTTTCCCTTTGTCGCGCCCGAACCACCCGGACTCGGTTGACTCAAAGCCTCTTTTGTTTTGTTTTTTTTTTTAATTTTTTTTTTTTTTTTTTTTTTTTTTTTATCGCGATCCGCAACTAACGTTAAAAGTTGGCGGACCGGAGAACGAGGAAGTAGACAACGCTAGGACAAGCATCACCAACGTGATACTCGTATCAGCTTCACTCATTAGAGAAAGCCAGGCATCCAGACACTCGAGATTTACGAGTAGAAAAGCTTTTGGTATTAACCCGAGGCGACTCGCGTCCCATTCTTTTTCCAACGCTCTTCCCCTCTGAAGCTCATTGGCACGACGGGTTTTAAGCAACACTGAAAAAAAAAAAAAAAAAAAACAAAAAACAAAAATCCAAAGATTTCAGAAAAAAGCTTTATCTCTGTCTTCAAATTTCGCGTTTTTCAAACTCCCGTCTCTCGTATTTCGATCTTTTTTTTTCCCACGACTCTAATCGGTATATCTTTATTCCTTGACCTTTCCCCACGATTCTTTTTATTCCTTTGGCCTGTCACGAATCGATCGACACGTGACGTCTTTTCTCTAATATAATCCAAGCGATGAGAGCTGATATCAGTTCACTTGGTATTCACGGTTAACCTTCGACATCGCTCGACTACTCGTCGCTCATCGATTACCCTTCTTTTCATTCTTCGTAAACTCTGTATAGCAAACCCGCGGACTTTTATCCTCGTCTCCTCTCCCCGGGGCATTGACTCCGATCGATAATTCACCTTTTTTTCTTTTTTCCTTTTTGCTTTTCGTAGCTATAATCTCATTGGCTCTAGAGACTCTTTGATTAACACGTTGGCCAACTAGTCGCTCATTTATTTCGCGAGGCCAGCGCACACGCTTTCGCAATTCCTTCCTTGCTTTTGTTTGAGGTTGTTCAATCTATCTATCTTTCTTTCAACTTATTTTTGTGCCTCCTTTTATTTCGCCTTCAATTGATATCGACTGTTTGAGGTACCAGAGGCGCCAACTCGAAGTAACCAGAAGAGGTTTGACGGTGCTTAAGTAGGCGACGCCTTTCAATCTAACTCTCTCTCTCTCTCTCTCTCTCCTTCTCCTTCCTCGTGTTTGACTTGTCAGAAGCTCAGCACATTCCTAGTTTCAATATATTTCGGGTAGCCTCTTAGGTGGCAAGTTTTGTTTAATGAAACGCAGAATAGGAAACATTCGTGGACTGCTTGCTCGATCGATTATTCGTAAAAGGCGTGATGATAGATTAAAGTAAATCTTCTATTTTCGATAAATCATCTACTTTTTTTATTGTCGCTTCTCAGCTACCTTCGCAAGGGAACCTTTTCATCGAGTGCATTATTCAGCGATGCATCAAACCAGAGTAACTATACCGGGCATTAAAGCGTTCATGAATAAATCGATTAATTCGGGAACGAAGATAATACTGGTTAAGGAGGGAGCGAGACGAGTCGAAGCGAGTAGACTCGAGTGTGTCACCGTCGTCGATGTTCCGTCCTCGTCCAGGACGATCGATCTTTGACCTTCTTTCGCTGGAAAAACCATGAGAGCTTCAGCGCGAGCGTTCGGAAAAGCTTACACGATCCTGGACGTCTCGTTTCTTTTTCTTTCTCTTTCTTTTTATTCTCTCCACCGTTTTTTCCGTTATAGACGTCAAAACGTAGATTCAATAAAATTAAAAAACTGAAACACTATTGGAGCGAAATATCCTGGGGGGCTTAAGCCGTGAGCTCCGCCCCACTTCCATTCACTTCCGCGTTAAACTCGCACTAACCCCTTAAACCCAAGCAATATACATATATATTTATACGAATATACACATATGTATAGGTCCATATATGTATAAGGGGTAAATCTTAATATATGTATATAGTGTATATCGATGGCGAGGCCCCCTCCCCGCGAACGCGTTTCACCACGCGTATACGTTGCCGGCTACAACGACTACGAGGGACGTTATCGTCCCAACTTTCCGATCGATCTCATCCTCTCCTCCTCCTTCTCCTCCTTCACCCCTGGCGGTATTTTCCGTAACCGCGTTTGCTCCAAACCACGCGCGCGCCCGATTCTCTGTCTCTTAAACGCGATTCACCTCCTCTCTTATTATTTTTTTTTCTCCTCGTACGTTTACTCCTGTCGTTTTCTCCTGTTTCGTTAAACGTGTTATTCTTAACGCACCGATGACAATCTAGCACGGTGTATGTGTGTGTGTGTGTGTGTTTAACCACTTAAAAAAATTGGCAGTTTTGACTGATTAAACTCGTTCGAGAGGTCGAGGTTTTTGGGCGAGGGCCATGAATGCCCGCGGGCGGCCAGCGAATCCAACAAACGTGAATATTCGCGGGTTGGAAGAAGGGTCGATCGACGCCGCGACGGATCCGCGAGCACTGAATATACTCCCGGTATTCACTACCACTCCTCTACTTTCCTCTCTTTCTCTCTTACTATTCTCTTCGCCCCACTCCGTTCCTTCTTCCCTTTTACGCTTCTACACCCCTCGCCTCCTTCTCGTTTAACGCAGCATGGTGGACGTAGAGGGAGCACGAAAACCACCAGCGCAAACTCACCAGCAGCCGACGAATTAATGTTTCAGCCATTGGCGATCTAAGCTCCCTCGGAGCAACAGCCGTTGACATACCGCTGTCGTTCTCTTTCCGATGAACGCTCTCATTACTACGATCGTATCACTCATCTATGGCCAACGAATGTATAACCTCAAGCCGCGTCGATCAAACTTCTTGCCCACGCGCACAACACTTCCCCCTCCCCTCCCCTCCCTCCCTCCCTCCCTCTCTTACTTTCTTTTTCTTCCCTTCCTTTCTTTTATTCACCCCTTAAACCCCAGCCTCATTTCCAATGGCTTTTCCTACTCTTACTCCCATACACACACCCTCACACACATCTGCCACTAATCCCTACACGACACTTCGTATGCCTGTACGTCTAACAGCAGAAATCCCTTCCATCTTTTCCCCACTCTTCTACAATCGTAACATTCTTCTTCTCTCTCTTTCTCTCTAGCCCCCTTAACGTATACGTCAATTGGCTCCCGAGCCACGTTTTCCAACACATCGACAGACCTCCTACCATAAACCTTAATCCACCAGCCACCATTAGTGATCTTTCTCCTATCTTCACTCACACTGAAAAACCTCTACCAACTTGTCGTACAGCGATGCCTCTGATATACTTTTTTACTATAAGCTCCACGGTGCGAACATCCCTTTTGACCACTTTTCGCCCTCTCTCCTTTTACGTCTGATAAAAATCCCTAAACTTCCTATAAACGTTCGGCTCGGTTTTAACGCCTTACGAAAATATAGTGCTCTTTTTTCCCATCGCAGCAACCAAACCTCCGCATACGCTTCATTCATCCAGGTGGAATTAGGCGGCAATGAATAATATTGATCCCATGAAAATTCTATCAGTTTCGAAGTTCAACCGTTTGGATAATCCCATCAGGATAATAGATACATTTTTTTTCTTCGCTTTTCTCTTACCATTTAATCTTCAACCCCGTTATATTTCAAGGCTTGTTTTTTATATCACGCGATATTATATTTACGAGCACTATAGGAAATAATTAATTTCAATGGAAATAAATGGATCATGTTTCGTAGATAAAATAACATTGGATTTTCGTTCAACACCACGACGCTTGGCATCAAGTTTTTAATCGATGGAAATGAATCCGTTCTCGATTGGGTCAATGATTGTTTTTTATTCTTGGCGCCAAGACTCTGATCAGCATCTACATTTTAGGCTATTAAATATTTGTATCTTTTTGGACTGAAACTCTTGCATTGTCTTGCGATTCAATCATTTCGAAGATTCATCATTTGAGAAATGAGCAAAACAGTTTTTTCGTCGTTTTTTTCAAGTTTTAACGTTCTTCTTGCATTATTTTTGACTACCAAACGGTCAGACTTGTCTCGTGCTTCAAATCCTTATTCTCCAAAGTTCGTAACGTAAAAATAAGGATAAAAAAACTGATTAATCGATTGAAATGTTTCTCGCTGCAATAAAAAGTTGAGATCTCCAATAATATTTTGGTCTCGTGCTATTATTTTTTGAGGCTCTCCATTATTTTTTGATACTCTTAAAATAATGTGGCTTTTCAACAGAATGATTTTCGATGCATTGCAAAACTGTGATCTACAATCAATCTACAAGACTTCAATCATCTACGAGAAAGATATGAAAAAGATAAAAATTGTACTAAAAAATGTTGAATAGTTGTCACGTTTGAAATGTTCTTCAACATTTTTCAATCGGTGACACCGTATGATGAAACGATTAGAAAATGTATTTAAAAAAAAGACCTTTTTCTTTTATGATTTTCGTGTGAATTATCGTCGTCTTTGTCCTTTCCTGCTCAACTTTAACGACATAAATAGCGTGACTCGCAACGGCATACAAGTATATCTTCGTCGTATTAATTGATTTTTTTTTCCTCAAAAGTTATAACGAGTCCACTCCATTAGTTTGAAACTCCACTCGAGTAATTTCAATGTTCCTGGAAGGGTTCCCGATCCAGTTACCCACGAAAACTCTTTCCTGATGCTGCACTCCTGGATCCCATTTGCCTAAGGGCGAAGCGAAAACTGAGGAAAAGCCAGCAGACACCAGCAGGAATACTTTTGAGTTCCAGTTGGTTACCACCATGAGAAAAATGGACAACCGGTTACCCAACCAAGTACGGACCTCAGCCAAAGGCTGCTTAATTTCCGCGATCACCGAAGCCACACACCCATCATCGTTGGTTTCTCTTAGCGAGTATTTTTTTTTTTTTTTGGTTTTTTTTTCTCAGATGAATCAAGTGAAAACTTTCATATGGTCTATCCAATCTCTCTCGTATTTGGTTGGCCCATTGGTCGAGCACACGTTCCTGCGCATCAGTGCCAATTTAACAACACGCGATATAATATACCTATAGAAATTCGTACTACGTTCAGCTCAACGGAGTACGTTGACTAGTACTACTTGGAGTTGGTATACGGAGGGGAGTAAACAACCCCTACTTTATGTGTGTGTCTCTCTTTCTCCTGTGATGTCTCTTCGGGAGGTAAATTCCGGAGTTTCTCGTAGGTTGAGAGGGAACAAAATACATCGGTAGCAGGTAGTACGTGGACGACGTATTTCCTCGTGAATTCACTTTGGTCTCTCTCTCTCTCTCTTTTTCGACTGATCGTCTATTTCCATATGCAAATGAGACTCACGAACTTGTATAGATTTGTAACGTGGAGAGAAGAGAGGCCGTTCGTACTTCGAAACCTGTTATTTCTCAACGTAATATGTTCAGGACGTTGAATACACCTGTACGGAAACGAAGCAACAACCAGAGCGAATAATATATTCATGACTGTGCAGATTCGATGGATTAGTGAAAATGGAATAATCGATGATGGAGTATCGATTGACCCAGAGATGATGGTGCTTCGGAAAAAGGGTTTTTTTTTTTATTACTTTTTTAGCTCAAAAGCCAAAGGAATATATATGTATATATAGATGGGGATGAAAAATTAGGGCAATGGGAAAATCTCTCGGGACACTAAAAGCTTAAGGAATGTTTGCGCAGCTTTGAATTCTCGAAAATCGATAGCAACGAATTGTAGCAGTATTTTTTTTTCGCCCTTTGCATCTCCCCTTATCTTTTTTCTTTCTCTTACTCTCTTTCTCTCTCTTTTTTTTCTGTCTCCCTTTTCACAGGCTCGAGGTCGCACATGAAACAGACCATGTAGCCGGGAGTGAATGGGTGACTCGAGCTCCCTCTGTCTCCCCTTACGATGGATTATAAGCTTTACAGATTTTTCTTTCGTTTTATTTATCCCCAGTCCCCTCCCTTCGCTTCCACGCTTTCTTGTTTTTTTTTCTTTTTTTTTTTCATTTCCCCTCCGAATCCCACTTTCTTCTTCCCTCTGTTGCAAAAAACACGAACTGCCACTTGTATGACCACGCCGGGAGCCGCGCCGACTCAGCGGACCCTCTCGCTCCTTCACTACGCTCGCAATCAATGAACGCGGAGCATTAAATTCGTTGCAGTGCTCAACACTCGTTCCAACTTCCTTGAAGACTGCAGTCAGGGCTTCAACGAATCGCCATGTTTCGAAATTTTATTTCAAAAATTCCTCTTTCTTATAAGCGTACATTTTTTTAATCGACTTTTTCAATAAAGAAGATCGATGACAAAAAAAAATTCTTTTCTCTCCATCCGACTGTAGGTCAATCAAGAAAAGTTCTTTCCATTTTGCCAATTGAAGAATAATTCACAGTTTTACATGACACATGTACACTTTATTCTCAATCGTTCTTTATTCGGATGAATACAAATTAAATAAAATTCATTTTTTCATCATCATTTGAAAAATATTTTCGGTTGGTCAGTCAGAGAATGCAGAAACCTGGACCGTTCGGTGGTTGTGCAGGAATACCCCGTCGGTTCATTCGACAGCTGTGCTCTTCGAGACGCTTTGCCACAAAGTCCAAATTGTCCATATCCCGAGACCAAAGACGCTCAGCAGCTGCGCTCGCACGTGGCCAAATTCTCGAGTGCACATTCGTTCTGATTCAAAAATCCTGATTAGCAGGCACTCGTTGACAAACAAACCCACCAACTTTTTCAAAATCCTTTCAATTTTTTTGAAAGTCCCACGAAATTACGATGGCACGATATTTGCTTTTGAACAATTTTGCCAATTTTATGAAATACCACAAATGCAATTTTTCCAGGTACATGGAGGAAGAAAAAAAATAAAACTGAACGCGAAAGACTACGCTGAGTTAATTCATCCACGAATACGAATGATATTTATACAAATAAAAAATAATCAAAAAAAATCTTTCTTTCAAATTTTGTAAAACAATTTCGTTCTTTTATTGCGATTCAGAATTGAAAGAAGAGTGAACGCAATGACCGATTCGTTACGTGCATGAACCGAGAAAATGACGTTTTCTTGAATTTTTCTTTCAAACAGAATAGAAATATCAACAAAAAAAATATATTTTCAAACGCTGTTGAATACTGTTGAAAATAGAACAACAGAAATAATCATACCTGTCAACGAATTCACCCCACATGCAAGCTTCGCCTCCGAGTACCCGAGTCAACTCTTCCGGCGTGGCATTGAAATCCGAAGGATCACAAAGATAATATTTGAGCCAATCGCCCCCGTTCTTGATGTCATCCAAGTACCAACAGGCGGAAAGTAACGTAGAATAATTGTTAGAAACGAGTTCCTGCATCAAGCCCTGCCACGCTCCGGTCCAGACCTGAACGACCATGTCATGTTGCTGTAATTCTGGATTATTCTGATACACTTCTTGCCAGACGATCGAAGTGATGTTGAATTGACTCGGGAGTGCTAATAATTTTTCGAAATAGTGACGTTCCAGCCTTTTGAAATCATTCCGATAACCAATTTGGTGCATGAATTCAATGATCTTAGGATTACTGGCCCAACAATCGAAGTTCACTTCGTCACCACCGAAATGAAAGTATCGATCTGGAAATACGTTGAATAATTCGGACAGCAGAGTCTCCAGCATCAGCCAGATTGGTGAATCGTCCAATGGATTCATCGGTCCCAGCTTGCCATTTGGTTTACCGTTGGCTACGATTCGTTCGATCGATTATTCAAAAAATCCTCAAGGAGTTTCGGTACAAAAAGCAAAATGTTAAGAAATTAATGAAATTTGGTGATAATGTTGTTCAACATCGAGTACGAAAACACAAATTTTTTCAAAATTTTCTTCTACTTAGTTATCGAGTAATAATGCATTAAAGCAGATTTCTTATGCCCGAAGTGTATACCTATATATATGGAAACACTATGCTTATACACGTGAACTTTAGTCTTCAATTACTCGCGATAACTGTGTAGAAGAAAAATCTGAAAAAATTTGTATTGTCAAATTTGGCACTAAACAAATATGTTGACCAAATTTTATAAAATTCTTAACTTTTTGACAATTTTTTGTGTTTTTAACATGGTTTAGCATGGCAACATTGTATCGCCTGTACCGAAACTCCTTAAATGTAGCGAGCATCGTAAAGAATATTATTGAAATTAGGGAATAAATGACGTACGGTAATAATGGAAAATAAAATTTTGTTATTCCCACCGTAACACGTGGTCAATATTTCCGGATAGGAATTGCCCCACGATTTCGAATGTCCTGGACTATCGAATTCCGGTACAACCCGAATCCCACGAAGTCTTGCATACTCGATGATCTTACGAACGTTCGATTGCGTGTAAACCATCGTCGGATGATAAGCACCCTTTTCCGAGAGTTTTGGAAAATTCGTGCTGACGTAAGGAAACGAATTGTCATCGACGATGTGCCAATGAAAAACGTTCAATTTGTTGTAGGACATCGCATCTAGAGTGATCAGAATATCGGACACTGGCAAATAGTGCCTCGATGTGTCCAACAGGAGTCCTCGATGTGGAAATTTCGGTGAATCCAATATTATTTGACACTTTATCGTTAACTATGGAACAAAAAATTTTTTTTTAAATTCACTATTTTTCGGTGATTCGAAACTGATATCAATTTTACTCTTTACGCGTACATGACCATCCGATGACGCGATTAGAAGTTGTGAAAATGTTTCGAGACCGCGTAAGATTCCCCATACCTCATCAGCTTTCAAGTACGCCGATTTGTCTTCGTTTATACTTAAAATATCTGGAAAAAAAAGAGCGGATTTATCAGTCGATTAAAATCCTCTCAGCTTCACCTTTTTATTCGAAAACACTAATGAAAACTCACAACTTTCGTTCATTCGAAAATGAGGATACCGATCACAAGGCTTTTCCAGATTGATATTCAGCGCGAGCAATTCCCCTCGCAGTAGAGGACTTTGCTGAACGTACGTATCAGGAATCGGTAATGCTGCTTTCAGAGCGATCCGGGCATCGTTCAACATTATCGATTGGTATCGATCTATGGCGTCTTCAATAATGTCACAAGATTTTCCAATCGTCTGATTAAAAAAATAACAGAATAAAAGAGAAAAATCATTTTTTAATTTTCATCTGAAAATTCTTTTTCTACGAGTTATATAAATATTTTTTATTTTTTTAATTTATACAAACGAAAGAAAAAATACAAAAGATGTAAATATTTTCAATGTTTATCGAATGAAATTCAATCGACCTTACGTTGAATTGAAAAGTGAGAGGTCGAACGATCAAAAAATCAGGACTATCGCTTTTCAGATAGACACGAGGAAACACTTCACCCTTGGTGGCGTTGACCCACGGTCCAAAATCCTCGTGCCCATGGGCACAGGAACAACAAAAGCCTAGCAACAATAAGCATTCGAACCACATTTTGTTGCACCGATTTCTTATTGTTTCGATTTTCAAACGATAATAAAATTGTCCGACTGCGAATTTTGATTTCATCAATATTATCAATGAACCATGAGCTATTTTCACTTTTCTAATTGACGCTATCTTTTTATCGATTACACTTCTCGATTATTTCATCTCGAATCGCATTGTTAGAATCTTGTCGATCTTTTGTCACGAAAAAATGGAGTTTGAAGTTTCAACCAAAGAGTCTCAAGGCTTTCTAAATGCAGTAAAGATCTTCGTACGATCTCGATCGTGCGCGTATTCCCCTCCACTTTTGTTATCCATGATAAACATAATAATCACTTCATCCATGCTCCGCTGTCTCGGCAGTTAAGTGGTAATATGAACTGTGAACCTTGCATATCGAGATAACGAGAGCTATAGCTTCGGTCTTATTCGTGACGCACGCATGAGAGCGAGCGAAACAACACAACCGTGCCTAATTTCGTTTCGTTAAATAATAAAAAAAATTAAAAATAACACATTTACATTCGTACGAAAACGTAATTTAAGATTGTAGCAATCGTGGAGCTATAATGCAAAAGTTATGCCATCGAAATTAATTCAAAAATCGAAGAATTTTCATTTTCATCCATCAACGGGACAAATACTGTAGAAATTTAAATCGCAACTCGCGAGATCGGCTTGGCACTGAAAATAATGATGAAAAAAAAAAGGAAACATAGACGAATCGATATCTATCGGTATCCCGGCGCAACCTAAAACTAACAAGAAACAAGAAGAATTCGGCAATTCGCTTATCACACCGAGCTCCCCACGAGCCAGTCGGTAACAGTTTCCAAATTTTTCAAAATTCCATTTCAGGCTCAACTTTTACACAATAAATTACGTTTTTTTTTATTCTTTCTTTTCGTTTACGATAACAATGTCCAATACGATTTCGTTTATTGAAATGTTGAGGAAGTATTACAGTAAGAAATCAAATAGTCGGGGTTGAATTCTTAGCGAGAGGAATTTTTTCATCACGATGAGGTGAGTGTCAGTGTCCGATCTTCTCTCTCATCCCGCCCGTATGATTTTCATTGCCATTTCAATAACATTTTTTGTTTTTTACATCTCTCTGTTCTGAGCAGTTGTTGCTCTTCAGGCCGCAGCAGTGGAAACGGTTATAATAATTCGTCGAACAGCTGTTGTTGCCAAAATCAAGGACAGAGCAGTTCTGAATCATCTCAACTCTGCTGCAGGCCATCTTATCCTATGAAAGCTGGACTTTGTCCCATCAAAACTGTCGTACGTATTCCATGCTCTTAAATACGTATTTTTTATCAATAAATTTTATCGAGACTAAGATTTTTAACTCCAATTTTGATCCAATTTTTTCCAGTGTATTAAATCAACGAAATTTCATCCGATTCTCAATTTTATTGAATAGAATATCGTCAGCAATATTTTTTCTTCAATTACATGAAATTTTTGTGCTTTTCGAGTTTTCGTAATTAAAAAAACGAAAATCAAATAATTCGTGCAGGTATATCTTCGACCGAACGGATCTTGCCCACCCTGCTGCCCAATGCCCTGTCCACCGAAAGCTGTAGTTGTCACGTTTCCTGCATCATCCGAAGCTCCACCTCCTCCACCCCCAAAAAAATGTTTAGTCTGTACTGTCAAAAAAATTCCAGTCCTGCCACCCCCACCCCCAACTCCACCGGTCGGTTCACCCTGTCGACCGCACGTTGGTTAGTTCTCTTATTTTTTATCATCAGCCAGAATTTTTCAAATAGAAGAAATCAGTGAATAAAAATGCAATTTTTTTTAATTAAAAAAATTAATAATTGATTCGAAGAATGTCAGCAATTGAAGTATAGAAATGAAATTCTAATATGCCAAAGATTTTTCAGCATTATGCAAAAACCTAATGGTTTAAAAAATGCTATAATTTTTCTGTTTCAGTTCCATGCTAGAAGAGCTGAGCCCCAAGTCGAAAGAAAATAATTTGGAGAAAGCCTGTCGAGCTACTTGCCCCGTCCTGGACGTTGTCAGCACGAACGAAAAGAGCACCGCTTTTTTTATTATCAAGTATTTTCTCTTTATTTATTATTATTATTTTTTTTTTTTTTCCCCAATCAAGACATGTGAACAAGACATCGCGGTGCCGTGGCAACTGGACGAGGCTATACTGCTGTACAAGAATCTCCAGATCTGTTAAATCACTATCAATTTGTTAACCATCACCACATTTGCAATAAAAAAAAATTACGATAACAGAAGAACAAAATCGATTTTTAGTGCGTTTTTTTTCTCTTGGAATGTGTAAGCAAGAATCTTGTCATGAGTCATCGAGTTGCTTGGTCCGTTTTTTTATTTAACGAACATCCAAACATCGCGTTACCATGACCACGGAATTTGAGCCTCCTTCGCTCTCACCTTATTCTTCATTTATTTCGATCGAACATTTATTTATTTATTTACATTTTTTTGCACCTCTTGTCATACAAAATCCGTGACAACTTCTGTATCTCGATTACCAAATGATCGTGTTTAGACTTTACAGCCATTAATAGCAAGCAAACAGTCAAAATCGTGAGGATAAAATGTTCAAAAGGTAGGTGATTGCAAAAAAAAGAAAGGAAAAGAGTGTTTTGAAACTGTTTTCTCTAGAAGAGAGAGGTTATGACAAGAATTTTTTTTGATTCCAGCGTGACAAGGGTTGTTTCAAAATCGAGTAATCTCGGTCATCGCAATGTCTATCGTGAAACACCGAAGACAAGATTCAACGCCAATGACCGATCGGTTTCCTCGCCACGTCTCAAAAGCTTTCCGGCTGAAAAGATCAGAAAAATCGAGCGTTCGCCGATTCGAAACTCATCCGAGAATGCTGTCAATCCATCTCGCCAAATCATTAACTCCGGCCAGGGTGATTCGTCCCAGGAAAATTCACAATTCTCACGAGGTCCAGCCTCGTTTATAAAAACTATTATTTCTTTTCGTTTCTGTATTTGTATCCAGAAAAAAGTATTTTTTGCAACTTACAGGTGTCCCAAATCAGAATATTTCGAGTATGAGCGAACCTCGAGTTTTTCAAAGCTCTTATCCGATCGAAAATCATGCGAATCAATCGCAACCGACGATTCCATCGAACGGAATAATGGAAAATTCAACGATCGAGCGAGCCCCGCATCGACCTTACGTACCGTACGTTCATAATCCCACAAATCCAATGAACTATCCCAGAGCAGCAAGTGGAACGCAGGTGATGATGAATCAGGGTGAACATTTATCAGGACATTTGCAGGCTCCGTCACAGCCTCAATATTATTACCAACAAAATGCTATTCCGAAGCAAATGTCTCAGCAATTCGTGAATCATGTTAAAATGGACAATCAACAAATGAGCCAATCGTTGCCACAAATACCAAACGCAAATTTATTAACGAATGGATCGATAGCGCAACAGCAAATGTATCAACAACGAGACCAGATTCCTAATCAGATCGTCCAACAGCCACCGAGCAATCTAAGAATGGAAAATTCTTCGAAAAATGATACAAAGAAAAAGCCATTGAGATTTACTCCATCGATGATAAGAGATCAAGAGTTGCTCGTCGCTACGATGAGGCAACAGGGCATCAAAGAAGACATAATGAGACGTCAGTTCGAGGCTTTGCTCACCGAACAAAGAAAACAGTTGTTGTATCTCGAACAATTGGAAAATCCTGAAGTAACTGATGAAAAAAAATCGCACGAAGCTCGGAGAGTTCAACGTAGAATATCGAAGATCGAGGAGGATGGGAAACCCGAGTGGATGGTCCACATCACACCTCCGAGGATACCTTACGCCGTTTGGGAAAAAATGCAGGCCGAACGTCAAGCTGATTCACGGAATTCGATACCGAATGAAGAAAAGCCTGTTGAGAATTATTCCAGCAATCAGATCCAGTATCAAACCAACGTGAGTAAAAATGTCACTTTCCAACGGTAAACAAAACTCTACTTTTTTCAAGCCCAATTCATCAAACAATATGAAACGCTAGAAAATTGAAGTGAATCGTAATTCAATCTCTTTCACACAAAATAAAAACAAATTTTCATAATAGTATGTCGTTCCATCTGATCATAAATGAATTCTCTCGATGCAGGCCAACTATCAGCATGCTCCTCAACAGTCGCATCAGCATAGCTGTCAAATGTCCCCTCCAAACGTCTGGCAACAACAACCTCGATATTCCTACATCCCCAACGCCAACAACCAGAACTACAACAACAGTGCTAACTACAATAACAATAAAAATGCAGCAGAAGATCTGTATCAACAAATAAATCACAGTTGTCCTGTCTACCATCATCAACAATCGAACACATCGATGAACGAGCAACAGATAAAATCCGTAAATCATTCAAATACCCAAAGCGATGATCGTAAGAACATGAAAAATATTGCACCCACGAGTTTGTTAAAGCTTCGTCTTTATTACGACGTTATCAGAAGACAGAAGCAGAACAACGGTTTGCAGGATCCGGAGACGATAAAGGAAGCAATGGAGGCTTTGAAAAATCCTGCGAATCGCAAGGGACTCGAATACTTGGAATATTTACACAAAAAGCCGGAAAAGCCTGTACCGTTGAACGGTGTACAAGAGCCTCAAGAAATGGGAACGCCGAATCAATACGAAACTTACGTCTGTCATCAGCCACCGATGAAAAGACCCTCGGCCAATGGACTTGAGAATTCGAGAAATCCTAACAATCCACCACCTCGTGAAATCCTGAGGCACCGAAAAATTGAGCCTGGTTTCGTTTCGGAATATCCGGTCCAGAAATCAAAAGCTCATTATGAAAATTATGGCAGCCCAGCTGAGAGGGAAAATGGAACAACTGCAATGACGAACAATAATCCCAATTTTCATGCGAATCATCATGGTCATTCCTATGGAATACCTAACAACGCCAATTTTCAACAGGCCGGTTATGCTCAACCTGAATTTTTCAACAATCAAAAACCTCTGTGCAATTCCACCCCTCCAAATCATTTTGTCACGCCACAAATTCAACAGCCTCAATATCATCCCCAAAATCATCAAAATTATCAGGACAATCATGGAAAACATTTCAATCATATCCATCCCGGAAATCCGAACAATCTTGCGACACAAAAACCAGGTTTTTTCACCAACGAAATGGCCCATCAACAATTCTATGATCCACGAAAACATGGCGAGCTTTGTGAGCCAATGATTATTGGCGGCGTCAGATATCTCGCCAGAAAGACTGCTTACGCTCAAAACGGTATTCCCTCGCACTATCATCCGACGAATTATGACAGAAGCTTCAATCCAACAATACCTTGTCAATAAATTAATAATGAAGATGAAATAATGGAATACAAAATAATTTTATTATTTTTTGTCCTCGTTTTTTTTTGTAGCATGTTTTTTGTATCATTTTTTTTTTTGTACAGAAATGTAATAAATGTTTTACTCCAATCTGCACTCTCGCTCCGACTCTTCTTTACATCATTATCGATAGAGAATAAGCACACGTTTGTTTATCATCAATATTCAATATTCCTCCTCGTCGGACGAACGATGCTCAGTTTTTTCACACGAGTCTACCACGATCGTGACAGGCTTTATAATATTTTGTCAGAGATTTTCAACGTTTTGGTACTCGTTTCAAAAATTCTAGTGTTCAGACAAATTAATCGAGTATTTTTTTTTTTCTCGGTTGGGAAGTAATATTAAACGATGGTTCGTTGCAAGGGCCAACCGAAACGTAATTACATGGACGAAATGAGGGAATTAATATGCGAAATAAATAGGCTGTGGGTAAAAAATGTTGGGTTATAAAAAGCATGATATTTTTTTTATTTTATATAAATCTTTAAATAAAAGTGTTTATCCATTGAAGACATAGAATGAAGATATTTGAATTTAATTTTATAAGAAATTCGCTGATTCAAACGCAGAATAATATTTTTTTGAACACAGTAAACCGGAGCCGGAAGTTTGTAACGTAAGATGTCCGCCTTTCGGATGTCCGCGAGGTCCATGCCCGGGAATGTGTTCCTACGAAGGTGTCGTTGATCCTTGCTGCGTATCGCAAATGCCATGCTGCCCTCCACCACCCCATCCCCCACGTTGTTGCGCTCCACCGTGCCATCCATGTGGCAAAACGAATTTTCAAAAAGCCGAATATGTGCCTTACACTGCACCGAGACCTTGCAAGAAAAATCCGGAATGTCCTCGTCGACCAATTTGTCCTAATTCTCGCGCCATTCATCCTAGCCTATGTGTCAAAAAACCATGCTGAATATATCGATTTTATAATCGCCACTACATTTATTATCCTTATTTACGCTAAATTATTCAACGAAAACGTTGTTTTCGAATCTTTCGTAACTGAAAAATATTCTTTTAACATCGTTGTAGAAAATATATGTAACGGATATTGATCTGCAATAAACGAGAATTCACCAAATTTATTGTTGTTGTTGTTTTTTTTTTTTTTATTTACTTAAATTTCATCTAAATTTTCAATTTTATTTAAATTTTCAATTTCATCTAAATATTCCATTTTATTTCAATTTTCAATTTTTTAATTTTATTTGAGTTAAAATTTTTAATTTTTCTAATTTTTAAAATGAAACATTAAAAAGAAAAACTACGATTGAAATGAATTTGATTAGAAATTCAAATCGAATCTCGTTTGAATTCTGAAATTCGTTCTTCCATTACGAAACTTTGGTGGATGCTGAAGAAATATTTTTTATTCAATCATAATTGAAGTCGCAATATCATGACGTTTGAGGCTAGCTCGGAGCGTCAAATATCGAGTCACGTGACTTCTTATTCCAGATATTTGGTATAAAATCGTCCGAAAGGGGGAATCACGTGACTCGATTTGAGGCTCTCGAAGCAAGTGTCAAGCGTCAACATGAAATTGCACCTTAACAATCGCCTCGTTTATGAAAAACATTGAATAAGGGAAAAGCGCTCGTCTTTACGTGCCACAGAATTTGATCGAAGAACTAATAAAGTGAAAATAATGAAAGAGATGGAAAACGGTGAAAAAGATGACGAATTATTCAGAAGACCAAGAAAAATGCATAATTTTATGGAATTTTGCAGTAACGCTTCGAAGATCGATCGTAAAATGCGAAATTATTTTGGTCCAGAAAATCCGGATGAGTTCAAACGTCCATCACAGGTTATTCCAAATTTTTATTTATCTGAAACTCGCGTCAAGATTCATTGTATTATTCAACGAAATTCTCACTGAAAAATAAATAAATTTAACAAATATATTGATCGAATCAATCGTCGATGAGGTTACTGATCCCAAAATCATTCTCGATTCTAACGTTTGAAATAATTTGCAGATCGTAACGCTGCCACCATCCGAATACATGAGACAGTTATCAATGACGACAGAGGAAAGATTAGAATTGTTAACGAAAGACATTCATTCGATTTACACCCGAGAACATTTCGTTAAACATCAAAATTTTCATAATTTTGAAATCGTGCCGAATAAACTTATATTTCAGCGTTACACGTCAGGAAATATTTACAATGTTCCGTTAACGATTCGAAATATTGGCAAGGTTTGTATATTTCGTTACCGAATACTCAATTAAGTTGAAAGTAATGCTAAAATTTGAATACAATTTGAAATTTTTTTTTTTTTTTTTGTTATTTTCCTGCAATTTATCTGATTTCAATCGTTTGTCAGAGCATGCATTATTTAAAATTGACGTCAGAGATCGATCCATGCTTCAGGATCGATTACAAAGGAATCACAGCCTCGTCGAACAATCGAATTGCACCTGGAATGTACATAACGTACAACGTTAATTTTACTCCCGAAGAAAGCTGCGATTCCGAATACACGATTAAATTCACAACGGATGAAGAAATTCTCACGATACCAATAATAGCGATCGGTCCACGAGCCATACTCGATTTTCCTGATTTAATATCGATCCCGGAAACTGCTGTTAAAATATGCTCGAGCAAATCTCTTCTCGTTCGTAATCTCGGCGATAGTGCTGCCATTTTTAATATCTTCACTTCGAGGTAGAAAGCTAACGATTCGAATGACTAATCGATCGATCGATTCATTGAATTTCGATGAAAAATTTTTTATAACGAATTGAAAGATTAAGTCGTCGGTGATAAAATTTATTTGAAAAATTTACTTTTTTCAGCCCTTATTTTTCGATCGAACCGTCCAAAGGTATCATAGAAGAAGAAGAAACCGTTCAATTCGTACTCAATTTTTTGTCCAACCAAACAGGATTTTTCGAAGATAATATTTACCTCAGATACGAATCCGGTAAATGATTATCAGCAGAAAATAATACTTCGCGTCCTAAAAAATTCAGTTTAGCTGATTAATATATTAATATCACTCAGGCGAAGTTGTTCGTATACAAGCCCGATGTTCCGCGATCGTGTGCAACGTCAGACTCGAACGAGGTAGCGTCAAGATGCAGGATGAAATTTACATAGGTTTGTCGACCTCGAAGAGTCTCAAGATTTTCAACAGGAGCGATTACATCGTCAAGTATCGTTGGATGAGATACAAGAACGATGAGACTGACGAAGCTCAAAAAAAAAAGTATTTCCATTCAGTTCGAATTCAACCTCATTTCGATTGATTTTATTTCATTTCTTTCTTTTTTTTTTCTTTATTTTTTATTCTCTATTAAAACGATATGATTTTAGAGAAAATTTTACAATTTTTATTGATTATTTAATAACAGATATAAAAAGATTCTCGAATCGATAAACAATATGGAAAAAAAACGTTGCATGGACCTCGTGCATTACAATATTTGTACACCTCAAGCGCACGAAATAATTTGCCAAAGGATTTATGCGGACGAAATAAGTTTTCTAGTAAAAGAAAAATTCCTATTCAATAATCGTCACTTTTCGATAATCCCAATGGTAAGAGGGCTTTTAATTTTCCAACAATTCATATAAATGAGGCTAAAAATAAAAGCGTTTTTTTTAGGAGGGTGAAATTTGGCCACAAAGTTCTGTAGACGCGACTATTATTTTCGAACCTGACGAAATTGGGGAACTTTCAACAATCGCTTATCTCGAAGCGGATGGACGAGAAGATCGAATATCTTTGAGGTGCTTTGTCGTCGTCATACAAAATAATTTTTAATAATAATATTTCTCGTAATGATTATTTCATTGACCGAAACGTTACGAACATATAATTTCTACAAAATTTTTCGAGTCTCACAGCCAAATATTCAGGATAAAAATGAATGATTATTTGATCAGCTTGAGTGGAGTCTCAATCGGTCCTCTTTTGAAACTCAACGTATCAACCATCGACACAGGAAACATATTTTTGTGTTCCATTCACCATTACGAAGTAAATTTTTCAAAATATTCTCCAATAAACATTAAAAAATTAACTGTTTTCTTCATCGAGTCTTTTATATATTTTTGTCAAATGATTAGGTAATTTGTGTTAACAAAGGACTCATACCTGGGACGTTGGTTCATCGATCCATGCCTTCCGATTTCGGTGGCAAGATCGAAGTAACACCGAAACACTTGAAGCTTCGATCAGGAGAGCTGGATTCTTTCAACGTTTCATTTTCTACAAACAGAAACGGTGATTTTGTCGAACGCGTTGAATTCGTTGTGAAGGAAAGTCTTCAAGTCGTCTCCATGTACATAAAGTAAAGTATTTTAACGTCGTTTACATGCAATTCACTCAAATTTTTTTACATTCATTTTCAATCAGAATATATAATTAACTTAAGGAGGGTGGCTACATACGACAATATGATAAGAATTTAATAAAATTTAGTGATAACATTCTTTAGCATCAAATGCAATGAGACAAATTTTTTCAAATTTTTCGTCTACATAGTTGTCGAATAATTGGAGTTTTACAATATGCTAAAGATATACCTATATATACGAGAATCCTATGCTTACGGATGTAAACTCTAGTGTTAAATTACTCGAAAACTATGTAGAAGAAAAATCTTAAAAAATTTCTATATTCATATTTAATCGAAAAGAATATGCTCACCAAATTTCATTAAATTCTAATCATTTCGAATTTTCCTATGATTTTAACATGGCAACATTGTTGTGTGTAGCCAACCTCCTTAAACGATCTTATCAAACTTTTTAGAGGTCGAGTCATCTGTCCAAGTTTATATTTCGATAAAACCGAATTGGATTTTGGAACTATGGCTTTAGGCAAGTTTTCATCCATCGACAACGAATCTCTCACATCGCACAAACATTTATTCTCGTCCTTCCAGCAATAACGTCTATCACGATTAATTCTATCGCAGGATTCACTTCGACTCGAGATGCAAATTTGCACAATGATTCACTCGTACCAGTGAGGTTTAGTATCTCTGTTCCTGAGGATGGAAACGAGCCTGTTGTGACTCATCAGGATTTTGTTGAATCATCAACAAAACCATCGTTCCCTTCGTCACCGAAAGAATTCGTTGTAACGCCATGTGAAGGCCTCGTCCAAGCTCAATCTTCGCTCAAAATTCAGGTATCGTGAAATCATTCCGCGCTCTCTCTCTCTCTCTCTCTCTCTCTCTCTCTCTCTCTCTCTCTCTCTCTCTCTCTCTCTCTCTCTCTCTCTCTCTCTCTCTCTCGATATTAATCAATCGAATAAAAAATGTTTGAATTTGAAAGCAAAAAAAAAATTGTTGCGTCCATTCAGATTCTGAATAACGATTTTATTAATTTCGATTTTCATCGAAAAAAGACGTTAAAATGTTCAAAAAATATAAATAATATTTGTACAAATATTCAACAGATTATTTTCACGCCCAATTTGACACGAATCGGAAAAATGACACTTCGAGTCGACATGTGGGAGACGGAATCAGTGGCAGTTTTATTGCCCATTCTTTATCGAAGCATCGTAGCCTCGATGATCGTTAAACCAGTTGAGATCGCAATACGTTTTTGTTACATTAATATTCCATACACGAGAAATATCATGATCGAAAATAGCTCCGAAGTCGAAGGATATTTTCATCTTGTGCCTCCTCAATCGGTAAAGGATTTTCTTATTTTTCTTCTATGGTGTCAGTGATTGTAGCAGAAACGTTGATTCACCTCTCGAGTGTTTTTACCAGATTTCTGAGTCTACGACGATGATTTATTCGGTGTCGGTAAATCAGGGATATTTGGCACCTGGTCAGACGATTAATATTTCTCTCACTGTTATAACGAGAGCCATGGGCAAACAGAAATGTATTTTGAGGTTCGAAAGATTCACACTTTCGTTTTAAAATCGAATTTCGTTATTTTTCTAACTTGACCAACGAATTACTGGATTACTCAATAACTTGATAATCGTCCAAGGACGATGGACAAATAAAAATCGAATGATTTGAAAAAATCGAGTTTTTCTTTCAGCATGTTGACTTTCGGTGAAAAAGGCCCAAATCCCTGTTGCTCTATAACCTGCAACGGTCAAGGCCCTGTGATAGCAGTTCATCCCCCAGCTCTGGATTTCTCGAAAGTTGATCTTCTTCAAGAGAAAACATTGACACTGAATCTCACGAACGATTCACCTGTGCCAACGCAATTCGAAGCTTCACTGGTGCAGAAAAATTAATTTCTTCCCTCCCCCCCCCCCCTTTTTATCAATAATAAAGATCAATGATCTTGATCATTGTTCCATCTAATAATATGCTTGAACTATAAAGAGCAGCAAGAATTCATCTTGGAAATTATCACCGACTTGCGGTGATTTGAATCCTGATCAATCGATTGATCTTCGAGTCACGATTTATCTACGGGACATTGGAAAACACAGCAACAAAATAATCATCGCGATACCGAACAATCGTACAATCGTCGTCGCTCTAAACGCGATTGGCATCGGATCATGCCTTCAGTACAATCCTCAAATTTTTCCCACCTTCGAAATCGGCTCTCTCTTCAGGTACTAAACTGAGCTTATAAAAACGTGTCGAAAAATTTATTTCGACCATGAACTCAGGAATAATATAATAATCTTCGTTGGTTGATTGATAGATCGAAAATTTTGTTTATTTTAGTCATCAAGACACGAGCATTCCGATCGAGCTCACGAACCAGGGTTCTCGACTGCTCAAACTCATTTTTTATAACAGTCCAGAAATAAAAATGCAGGGTGGACAACTCCTGGCTCCGATTTGGTGAGCTGACAATTGCACTGGACGATCGTAATATTCTTCAGTCGAGTTCGTTCAAATGTTTCAAAAATATTGAAATTTTTATTCAAAGTACTGAAATTTCATTTTTCTTCTGCAGTGATAAATTCTTGATCGATCCTTTCGTCTTCGAAGTATCTGCACGAAGCACCAAAACAGTATTCTGCAAACACGTCATATCGGACTTGTAAGTTTAACTAAATAATTTTACCCAGACGAGTAACCTCGAAGGATTCCGATCTTTTTGCGAAAAACTCAGATATCGATGAATCAGAAAATGGTCGTGACTACGATTTCCCAAAAGTATATTTCTTCTCAATTGATCTTGTTTTCGTCATCTCTTTTGACGATTTTCGACTCCGCGTTGGCTAGAAAGCCTTGAAAAATATGACTCGATACTTATACTATAGTTTTCGATCATGACGATCACAAATTTTGAGATTTTTGAGTTCCCCAAAAGAAAGAGAAAAGTGAAGATGTCGTCTTAAGCTCTTTACTCAAATTTTACTCTAAAAATTTTGATTTCTCATTAAAAATTCGAAAAAAGTCACTCTAAAAAAGAGTTTATTGAGATCGTTGAATAGAATGCATGAAAAACAAAAAAATCTTTAAGATTTTGAGCACTGGGCAAGAAAACTGGAGCGTTTTTTTCATCCGGAAGTTAAGCTTTCGACGTGGATTCGAGTTAAGATTCGAAGTAACGAAAAATCTTTATTCTTTTTTAAATCCAAAAAAGATGTGGTCCAGTTTCGGAAGAATGGTGGCTCCATTGTTACGTCGATGGGCAAGGAAAGCGTGAGATAATAGGTAACGGTACGTTTTCAGCAACGTTCGTAGAGCCATCGATCTCATTCAGCAAAGAAGAGCTTTTATTTCGTCTGGACATGTTAAGAAATGAAAAAAAAGAATCGTTGAGCATCGAAGAGTTTTTCGCCGTAAACAGATCAGGTCTCGATCTCAATGCTCGCCTGAGCATCGATCCTCCTTTCGGGATTCTCAGCGACAACGATGATCGGTTACAAAGGGTTAAAATCGTATTGCCGAAACAGGCAGAGAGCAGAGTGCGATTATTTTTTTATCCTCAACAAGAGCACAGAGAAAAACGTTATTCGGTCAATTTTTTAGGTTACCTCAAGCTCGAGTACGAGGAACATCCGAAATGCGTAAGCGATCGGAAAAAAATTATCTTTTTCTCCCTTTTTTCCCTCTTTATATCAAGGTTACTGTTATTGAAAATTTCAATTTGAATGGAACAGGATAAAATTAAGTGTTTCGGAAGTGTGAATTTTCCGAACATCGCTTCTTTGCCGAAGGAGATTCGTTTCAATTGTCCGTTGGCTTGCAGCGCGTTGAAAAATGTTTTTTTAAAAAACACCGGCCCATTCGACGTTTCTTACAAGTTCGTTTGGGTCGAGGAAAGCATTTCAATGAAGAGGAACGAATCGAATGAGAGTGAAGCGAACGACGAAGCTTCGATCGAATCCTACAGGGAAGAGGGAACCTCTCGTTTCGAGTTATTAGCACAAACGAAAAATGTACTCCTGAGCATCCTGACCGACGGTTGTTTTCCCGAAGAGACAGAAACTTGCGTTCTTCAAAATCTTAGCACCCTTCCACCCCTCATAGATTCGATCAATCAAATTTGCTCGATCGTCCCTTCCCAGGGCGTTGTACCAGCGAATTCATCGATTTGCGTTTCCTTCGCTTTTCACTCGAACGAAACGATCGATCTGAGAGCAACCGCTGTTTGCGATATCGCTGGTGGCCCCAAAGAATCCATACGGATCGTAGGTGCTGCTGATCAAGTGAAATTTCGACTGGATAAAGATCGAATCGATTTCGGGGAGCAGGTAAAACAGTTTCAAAAAATCTTTCGAATTTAAATGAATTTATTGAGTAACGAAAAAAAAAAAACAAAAAAAAAACAACAATCGCGAGGATCAATGCATTGGGACTTTGATGCAGATGATTCGTGGACGGTGTCGAGCAGCATTGAATTTAGAGAATCTAAGCAAAATCGATATTTATTACGAAATCGAATTGACGGAAGAGGAAAACGAGTTTCTGGAAATTTCACCAAGATCTGTGACGATACCGAGCCAAACGAAGATCGTTATTGAAATTTTTTCACGTCCCCTCTCACCTGGATTTTATTCTAAATCATTTTTGCTCTGTATCCGATACGAAAATCCTCTCCTCGTGGTGATCGAAGGAACAGCCGTGATTTCTCAAGTCTACGTCTCGTTGCCGAGGAAAAATATCTTTGACGAGCATCCCGTTGAACTTGGCTACCGAGCCGTACAATCGTTGGCCCATTCTTACGATCACACTCACGTAAATATTCGTTCGAATTCACTGCTATTCTGTTGAAACCGTGAATAACAATGATAAAAATTCTTCGATAAATCGTATTGTGATTAAAGGTCAACGAGGACGGTTGGGAAATAGTTGCGAACGATCATGCGTTGCCCAATAAAATGGATATTGAAATGGCGATCGAGAGATCGATCGCCAAAGAATATTTGCAAAAATCAAATATTTTCAAAGACCTTCGAGACGTGACAACGAGAGAAGATTCAGCAATTCCAAATCTTTTTTCCCCCGAATACGTATTGGGTAAAAAAAAAAAGCTAAAAATTGATTTTAGCTCCGAGTGAAAACACATCAGTTTTCTTTTTGACAGTCCGCGATATATTTTTCTTCCAGATCTCGGCTACGTGATCGTGGGCCAAACGTCAAATGCCTCTACCCGAGTGTACAATTGTGGCTCGAGAAGCGCGCGAATTCGTTTGAAAAAATCGGATCTTTTTTCGAAACAAGGCATCGACATTTATTTCAGAAACCAGAATCCACTGATGCCTGGCGAATTTATCGATCTCCAGGTCTCAGTGAATCATCCAAAATTCAAAACTTCGGAGAAATCAGTCTCGATCAAACGCACTTTTTATCTCGAGGTTACTGAACGAGAACGCATTGTTTTTTTTTTTTTTTTTTTTTTAATTCAGTCTTTTACTCTTCAGCTGACAAGTTTAATCTTTGAATTATTCAACGACAGGTTATCAATGGATTTACTGTACCGATAACAATCGTGGCAACGGTGACTCTTCCTTTTATCAGTTCGTATCCCGAAATCCTTAATTTCAAGGACGTTTTAATTGGAGAATGCATGTTGACGCATTTACGAATTAAAAATGAGTGAGGCAGCCCTCGAGAAATAATAAATGACCGGGACACCCCAACGTTCCGGCGTTAAATACGATTTCATATTTTCAGGGGTTTGATAGATTGTCCTTGGGAAGCAAAATTACCACCGACCCGACGTAATCAATCAGAGGGACCCTTTTATTTGCACAATAATTACGATATTTATTCGCCTGGTCAATCCGGCACCATGAAAGTCTATTTTCAACCTCGAAGATCTGTAAATTCCATCAAGTCTTATTTCATGTATTCAGGAATGATTTTCGTTTGTTTTTTGGACACTTGAACTTAGAACTTTTCAGGGCTACGTCGAAAGCCGATTGACGATACGAACTCATCCTGGCCTCGAAGCATCGATCGTTTTACTCCGAGGACGAGGAATAGAACACAAAATCAAAATTTCACAGGCTTTCGTACACTTTGATCCTCTCCTACCGTACTCGAGGCCAGAGGGGCACACTTTTACGGTTGAAAATATCGGGCAAAGAAGCGTCGAATTGTATTGGCAACATTTGGACAAGTAAATTCATTTGATTATTCGAAAACACTCGATCGATCAGATTTTTTGTTTTTTGCTTCGAGCTTCATTCGTATTTGAATCTTATCGAATAAAATTCTTCGTTTTATTCAATCTAATTGAGTGTGTTTCCTTGCCCGAAGGTTGGTTTCTCAAGAAGATCGATTGATTCGTGTTTTGACACATTATTATCAAGTCGAAGAAATAATGTTACCGGCTCAAAGTCCACCGGCAACTTTGCCCCAACATTTATTCGATTTTTACGACTCTCTCCTCGATCAAATGAACATTGCATTGGCAACGCAACGCCAGAGCGTTGAGTATTATATTAAAAACGAGGAAACTACAGAGCCGGAAGATCATTCGGCGGACGATAGAAAAATCGTTGCACTCGAAGAAGCCTCGATGATTTCTCGTCTGTCGAAGAGATCGAAATCTCGAAAAATCTTGAAAAAATTACCAAACACTCGATCGAGCACCGTGGCATCATCGGAGCCAAATTTATCGACTGTTATCTCCAGTGAATTTGATATTTTTCAAGCTTCTCATCCACAGAATGATCCTGATGAGATTGAGAGTCTTCTTCACGGTGAGTACTTGATCGTATCGTCGATCGATACTCTTCCTATTGGGTTGTTTTCAATTTTTTTTTTTTCTTTCCTCCTAAGCTTTCATCGACGAGCTGCAAAAACAGCCGGATTTTCATGATAATATGAAAGATCCCGTGAAAGAGGTTTTCGATTCGATTCAAAAGAGCAAATCGCAGCCTGAACAAACTGAACTTTCGTCTTTGCCAAGGAGAGCCAAGATTTGCATCATTTTTCATGGTCCACCATTCAGTGGTTCGTCATCACGTTCAGATTGCCTTCAAAATAAATAAATAGCCAAAAAAAAAAATGTTTGATTCTTTCGTGAAAAACAATTGATTTTTGTGTCGCTGATTTAGCTTCTGATTTTCTGTCACTGCTCGATCCTTACCTGGATTTAAATCGACCAACTTTATTCTTCTAGAATATCAACAAACCGCATGCAAAATATCTCGTGTACTTGGAATACCTCTTCTGAATTTGAATACAACAATGACGGAAATGATTGCTCGTGGGAATACAGCCTGTTCAGCTAAACTGCGAGAAATCATTGACTCAAAGTATCGCCAATTGTTGACGAGCTACGAAAAATCTGGCGATGAAAAACACATTTTAACTATCGAAGATTTGAACGCTGTCGATTCTCTGAGTCGTTACGAATACAAAATCGAGACACTCGATAAAAAGCACGAAAAAATCGGCAATCTTACGACTCCGCGAGAAACACCGCGTGGTGGAAAAACCAGCAGCACGAGGGATAGTGAAAAAAGCTCACGAACCACCCGTTCTAAAGCTCAGGAAACATTCCTCGATATTGATTCACAAATGCTCGAGGAAATTTTGGGGCAAAGGTCGATTTTCTATTTTTCGAATATTTATAAATATTCCAACATTCACTGATCCACAAAACAAAAATAATTTTTTATTCTAATAAAATAAATTGAATACTAAATATAATTTTGAAAAATAATAGATTTGAAATTCTATTTTAACTGTTAGATAACAAATTAATTATAAAAAGAATTATAAAATAATTTTTTTAGATTGTCGATGGAAGATTTCAGCGAAGGTTTCGTTTTACAAAGCCTCAAAAATCGTTTTATTCCTAATGAGATTAAATCTTTGATTGCTCTATTGCAATATTTCGGTGAGGTTGAATATCCGATTTTCGTGACGTTCAATGATTCCTTCGACTCGTACGTGTCGGAGCATTCCGTTAGATCCAACGATCAAGCAAAATTGGAAGACGAAATGTGGAAGAAATTAACGAGTATTGACGAAATGTCTCTCTCTGAATTTGACAATTTATCGGATACCGAAAAAGAGTTTTATCGTGAAAAAATTATTCGTGTGAGAAGCAAAGAGGCCAAGATTAAACAAACGCAATTACAAGAACATTTGTCAGAAATTCGAAGAGATAAATATGTGAGGAATCATCAATTTATGGATTTTTGCAATCGCGTCCAAATAAATTATTTGAACGATTATTTTATTTTTAAAGTCGAAACGACGTCAATTGAAAGCACAGCGCAGCAACAAGGGATTGAAAAACGCGACGAAAAGCAAAACTCGCATAAACACGAAACTGGAACAGACGAATGAACGAACGATGACACCGGAATTGGCTAAAAATAATAATGAAAAAATCGAAAATTCGAAATGTTAGTCGAGACAAGAATCAATTTTTCGAAAGAAATAACTTTTGATAATTATTTTCTTTCTTACAGCAATCGATAAACATCCCCAAAATATTATTGACGAAATCGAAGCTTATTCCACGAGCCTTCAATCAATTTTATCGATTTTACAAAATTGGAATCCCAGCCAAAAAATAACTGTAACTAAAAAGACAAAATTCTTTATTCGAAAATTTTTAATTCAATCATTATTTCCTTTACACTCCGATCGAATCATTTTATCCAGGATACGAAAACATCCAAAGCTCCGAAAAATACCAAAGTCAGAGAAATGCCACAAACCACCAGGGAAAAACCTGTGAGCTATAAAAAAAACTGTTAATTTACAAAAACAATATTGCTTCTCCTGACAATTCTTTCAAATTTTTGTCTCAAGGTGGATGCAACCCAAAAATTTTGGACGTGGTATGTGAAGAGCAACAATCCCCAGATCTCCGAGGCAATTATCAGCGAAATAGGAAAAATTAGAAAAACATTCGATGCCAAAAGTAAGTAAGAATATTTTTATAATTAAATTAATATTCACTGCAATTTTTTTAACGATTCAAATATTTCCAATAATCTTCCAGCTCCGAAGTTCGTAGTCAAAGATTCACATGATCTGCGATCTGAAATGTACTCGGTAGCTTTACCGAAAAAACCTTTGCCTCGAAGACTTGAAAAAGCGATTCAACAGGATGAAGTTTTTGATTTAGTTGCTCTTAAATCCGAAACCCTCGATTCTTCGAGCGAATCTTTAGAAATCGATGGACCGAGCTCGTCGAATATTTCGGAAGAAATTCTCGAACCGAGAATCGTTTTACGACCCCACGAAACTCGAACCTTCAAAATTAATTTCAGTCCAAAAAGTCCCGAATTTTTCGAAGCGATATATGCGTTAGGAATTTTGAATTCCAGGCAACCTTTTTACAGCATAAAAGCCAATGGATCTGGCGTCATTCCTCGAATCGACATGACACCTTCGCGGATTTTCAAAAAGGTAAATTTCTTGTATAAATAAAAAACGAGATAAGATACGATAACACTATCGATTTATAGGTGAAGCGATTTAAAAAAAATGAACTGGGAGATCCAGCTTTTTTCGAAGATACTCAAACCTTCGATTTTGGATGTTTGCTCTGGACAGGAAAAGATGACAGGTAAGTGACAAAAAAAAAGTTCAATAGAAATTGAGCAAATGAATATTGACTGAAAAATTCAATTTATTCGTACTTTTGTTTCGAAACAGAGTTCATCGTAAAAAAGCATCGTTTAAATTTTGGAACGATACAAAAATCGATTTGGAACTCGAAGCCTCTCTTATGACAAACGAACCAAAAATATTTGACATCAAACCCAAGCAATTGTTTATCAAGGTAAAATCAAGAGAAGTTGGGTCAAATGTTTATAATTTTTCAAGCTTAAAATTATGATAAAAAATGTATTTTCATAGCCAGAAGAATTTGGAATTATCGATGTGACAGCTGGAGTCACGAAACTTGGAACGAACGAGGATCGCTTATTTATCCTGGTGAAAAATAATCCTCGAGTAGAAGCCATAGAAGTAATTTGTTTTTTTTTTCTTTCTTTCAGACTCCTGATTTTCGAAAAGCCTCTCGATCTTCAACTCTCATTTGCTAATTCATGCGCGTTTTAGTTACGAAGTAACGGTACAAAATTGGATGTCCAAGTGGAAGGAAAGAATTTGACGTTCGGTCGTGCCTTGATGTACAGAGCAACGAGTAAAATATTCAAAATTCGCAACAATTCGACGATTCCGATATTTTGGAAAATAATACCACTGGTTCCGATCGATGATCGAATTAAAATTGCGCCTTCGATCGGTTGGACGAAAGCTCGGACCGAGACCGACGTGATTTTCACTTTTCTAGCGAATCAGGTGAATTCGAAAATATCTACGAAGCTCGCGTTCAATAAAATTTCTCGAAAAAATGAGAAAAAAAAATGTCAAAAAGAATATTGAATAAACGATTTTGATAATTTTGCTAAAAGGTCGGTATCATGGAGAAAATAACATTGAACTTTGGTGTATTTCTCCACGAAATGGACGAGTTGAAGGAAGCTCTGTTCACAGAAACAATAACAGTCACGGGTGAAACTTACGACGTCGCTGTAGACGTTAATTTCGCAAATCCCATTGACATGGGAATAGTGAAAGTTGATTCGATCGCGAGTCGATCGTTCGAGCTCAAAAATCGAGGGCAATACGACGTCAAGTTCGTGTAAGTCAACGATTTCGAAATTTCTCGATAGTTGTTCGTGAGCCAAAAAAAAAACAATTTGTTTCAATATCAATTCAACGACAAAGCAATGCGTTTTTTTTTCTTCGAAGGATTGAATTCGAAGAAGGTACGAAATCGAGGAACGAGCTGAGTCGAGAAGTACGTAAAAATGTGATTGAAGATTTTCGAGTTTCACCGACTACAGGAAATTTGGTGCCAGCTAAAACTACCACGATCGATGTAAATATAAATGAAACTTTTGTTCATTGATAAATTTCGTAAATGAGCTATAGTCAATCATTTAAATTCGAAGACTCTAATCATTGAAACTTCGACAGGTAACTTTTAACGTTAAAGTCGAAATGGATTTGCAAAAATTTCCTATTTTACGATGCAATCTCGTCGACGCGAACAACAGTGCAACAATTATTGCAGAATTTCCTTTAACTTTATCAATAACGTCACATTATGCGAGGTAATAAAAACGATGCTTTCAAACAAATTTTATGGCAAGAATCTTATCGCTGATTGATCGATTTATACGACTGTCCTTTTTGTCAGATTTCAACTGATACCAGATTCCGAAATAAATTTTGGCCCGATAGCAATATTTGAAAAAAAAACGTTACAATTTAACGTTGAAAATACAGGAAATTTTGCTCTTACCTATCGAATAAAAAACGCTCGTTCTATTGATACGAGTGTCGATAATTTGGGCGTAAAACAGAGAGAAAAGTCACCGAGATCAGAATCAACGAAAAGAGGAACTGGAAAATCGTAAAAACAAAAACCTAATTTTTCGTTGATTTGCCATTTTTTTTAGTTCCTTCATAAATTCAATCGTTCAATTCCATTTTTTCTTCATTTTTTCAACCAGCCACGATCGTTCGTCACACCTGCTATTAGGACCTTTCACCCTTTCTGATATCGAAGGTAAAATCGAAATGAGTCAAGTGAAAACGATGACGATCGAATGTTATCCGGAGGTGGAAGGTTCCTTGGATGAAAAAATGATCGTTTTCGTCGATAACTGTTTGCCCGAGGACAGATCGGGCAAAAGTCTCGTTCTAAAGGTCACTTCTTGTATCCCGGCTATTGACTTTGGTGACTTGGATTCAATATTTGCCGAAAGTTATCTCGTCGATGATATTCAAGATTTTAGGTCTCCGAACGAAGTGAGTTTCGCCACTGTCCTACTTTCATTTTTACTTCAAATGATATTTTGATTTTTATGCCATTTCCTCATACATTTTTCTCGCTAAAATTCTTCGCTAGATCGATACTTACACGATCTTTTCACGCAATGAAAAATGTCTCTACTTCGAGCGAGTCAATATCCATAAACCTTACACGACCAGCGTAAAACTGCACAATCGAGGCCTCGTTCCTGCTCGAGTTACAGTTTTTCTTCGTCCTGATGTTTTGACCCCGAAAAACGCTAAGCCTGACACATTCGCGATTGACACTGTCCAGGAAACTATTGCACCGATGAGTTCTCGAATATTTTCTATTTCATTTACTCCGAGCCTCATTGAGGTAAACGAAAAACTATTTTTTCGATAAATATCAAATTGAATTTCGTTTTTTAATTTTTTTTTATTAATGAATAAACGAAAATGATCGGGCGATGAATTCTGGTTTTTATCAAATCTTGAAACATATACTTCTCGACCTATTCCAACGTGAGGAATTGATGAATTTTTTTTTGTTTTTATCAAGACGTACACAGGAGTCTTAGAAGCCGTGGTTGAATTGCCGGAGCAATTTAAAAACGATTCTAATAAATTATCGATTAAATTATGCGGCGAGAGTTGTGTACCGGAAGTGATAATGACGGAACCAGCATTGGACAAACGCACAGGAAAATCGAATATTCATTTCGGTCGATGTTTGATCGATGAAAAAACTTCGAGAAGTTTGAGCTTCAAGAACGTCGGGAAAATCAGTGCGAAAATAATCGTTGGAATTCGTGATGACGACGAGATGATTTACAGCGTTCGAAACTCCGAAAATATTACGAATGAGATAGAAATTTTTGGAGATTCGGAGGAACATCATCGCGGCATCATTCGTGCTCTTCGACCTGACGAAACTGCTCAATTGCTCGTTGATTTTCGACCGAAAAGCATAGGCCCGAAAAAAGCTAAAGTACATTTTCACGTTATGGATAATCCTTACGAAAATTTGACTCTGGAAATCAAGGGCGAAGGCTTCATGGAAAATGTTGTTTTCGAGAACTTGCCAATCGTCGAAATTCCAAAATCGGAAATTTCAAACGGAACGAACAAGTCGAAAAAATCATTGAAAAATCGTGGAAGCGTTTCACGCGCTGGTAAGTTTAAAATTCGTTCAAATTGATGAAAAAAAAAAATAAATCATTGAAAAATTATGGGAAATTCCAGAAAATCTATACGAGAGTTAATTGAAACATTTTTCTTTCGATTTTGTTCGTCTCAGGCTCAGTGGTAACCTTAGGATCGCAAATGTTCACTTCACCCCCTTTGGTTTACAATCTCGATTACAAAAGTTGTTTCGTCAACAAAATGAGCAAAATTAGTTTTGCGATTGTTAACAAATCCGGAGAACAATTCTTTCGGTTCGAATTCTCTTCGCATCCGAACATTGTGTTTGTACCGTCGGTCGGACATCTTCAACGACTCGAAAAGAAAGAAGTTACGGCTCATTTTTTGACGACTGAACCGATCACTTACAAAGAGGTAAAAACCATTTTTTTTATCGTACAATCTTTCGAGTATTTTTTTACGTTTTGAACAATCGAAGAAAAACTGAATAATTTGTTTCTTCATGATTGTTTTTAAAAGTTTGAAAATCTTGATACTCAAAAGTTATGCAGAGTTTGCTGCTTTTAAGGAGTGAGGACTACTTGTAACACCGAAAAAAAAAACGCTTTTTTCGGAATTTTTGTTTCAAACAGGTTTTATAATTTAGTGAAAAATGTTTTTCCATATGAATAATCAATATTTCTACAGTAAAATTTTCATTGAAAAATAATGATAAACAAGCGAGATGCAGTCAGTCTGCGAGGGGTCCAAAAAAAAGGTGTTTCGCGGTGATCACCGCTGCTCATCACTGGATCATCTGAAACCAAAAAAATTAACAGGAATCATTAGTAAATCACATTGGGCCCAGGATGGACGAAGGATTAACGAAAATTTCGAATTTTTACAAAATGGCGGATGTTCAAAGTCAAAACCTGTTTTTCGACCAAAAATTCACTCACATTTTCAATTATAAAAAAAAAAAAAAAAACTATTCACCTTCGATAAAAACCCTTCGTCCATCCAGGGGACAATTATGAACAGAATAAGTGATACAAATTTCAAAATTATCGGTCCGGAGTGTGCAGTGATCACCGACTTTGCAGACGTGATTTCGAGAAAAATGCGTTTAAAATTTTAAATACAATTGACATGTAGATAAAAAAAATTGTTTTTAGACTTACATCGAATCGTTCTTTCTGGCACCAAAAAAGTGAACCTTTCTGCGCCTCAGCAGCAGCAGAAGAAGCGATTGTCTGCGCTCAAATTTGTTCATCTCCATAAATAATGCTCCAATTTGTCTAAAATTTTCAGAAAAATACTTTAGAAATGCTGCACTTTGAGAAAATGCAAAAAATTATAAAAAAAAACGGTTTTTTGAAAATACTGACCAGGCCTCACCCCTTGAGTAATGAACCAAGAAAATAATGACCGACCTAATTGACTAAAAAATCGATTCAGACTGCCCTGGAATGTGTGATAAACGAGATTCGCTTCACGATGCACCCGAGAGACACAAATTCTTGGGACGATCGTCGAACCACCGTGGAATGGCTCGAAGTGGACAACGACGAAGAAGAAATTGAAGAAATTTCGGAAGAAATAACGAAACAAAAAGTTGTCGTACCTACGAGAGAACCGAGCCACGAAATTTTGCCTGGAAGTTGGCGAACCATTCAACTTATATTTTCCGCGATAGCTGCGTACTCCGAATTTGCATGCGATATTGAGGAAATCCATTTCACGGATACACTGATGTTTCAGGTGAATTTTTCAGTGCCTTTTGAGCTGAACATTTCTTTGGCGACGAAGAATTTCGAATTTTCGGTTAATCGGTCGAATAAAAAATTGAAAAATCGACGAAAATCATTGCTCAAATTTCTAGAATCGTGAATACACGTTTACCATGGAAAATCCAGGCAACGTTGAACTCAGGTTTCAATGGAAAGTGGACATGGACGCGGGTTATCCAGCTCGTTTGCCAGAAATGTCAACCCGTCCACCTAGCCTGAGGCCTCAAAGCAAAAGAAGCAACGATTCACGACCGAGTTCTCGATCGTCCGGAGGGATATTGTATCCAGAAAACAAAAATACTCATTTGGAGGGAAACAGCTCGAGACATCAGAGAGGAGATGAGCTTTTTTCGATAAAAGATCGAAATCGCTGCGGACCTATCGAGTCACGAGGTTTTTCCATTCGAATTTATCGAAAATTCACTAATTTATGAATCAGTTGAACTAATGATTCTGGTGATTCATAAAAATGAAAAAAAATTCATCCAATTTTTCATTCGTTCAAAGACAAATCTTACGTCATCGATGTCGAGCCGTACGATTCGGGCTCTCGAACTCACGATCTGTTCAGCGATTCGTTCGCTCGTACTCAACGAAGCATCGAAAGTTGGACTGAGAATGGTGACGATCAACCTTTCAGCATCAAACCAGAAATCGCTTCCGTACCTGCGAGAGAATCCATCAAGTTTACTCTTCGCTTTTCGCCCCTCGACGTTTTCGACTACAAAGCCTTTCTCATCTGCCAGTAATTCTTTCTTAACGTTTTTTTTTTTCTTTCTTTCTTTGCATAAAAAACGTTCGTACCGCTCGCGACAATCTCCCACTTTATCGAACAGCTCTCGAGACCGAATGAGTGAAGATACGTGGCCAACAAAAAGAAATTCGTTAGCCCAACGAGAATTAAGTTTGTTCGAAAACCCGCTGAGTTGCTTGCACGAACAATGTATTTCTCACGAAATACGAGAAGATTCTTGATTCGAAAAAAGTTTTTTTTATCGAACCAACGAATTTCATATCGTTCGCCACGATTCGCTGATCCAAGTAAAAAAATTCAGTTCAATCAACGAATTTCTTATCTCAGTAAAAAAAAACGTTTTGCACCAAATCTCAAAAATAGAATTTTTCGATAGACTCTACCAACGAACGAAATTCTGACTTTTCAGAATCGAGAATTTGAATCCGGACATCGAACGACCGAGGATTCTCGTGACAGGAAGAAGCTTGTTGCCTTATTGTCATTTCGATATCGAAGAAAGTGACTATTTGACGAGTGGTCGTCGAGATCAAAATTTGTCGAACGATCTGCAGCAGTTCGGTGGCGGAGATTCGAAAGAATTGGAAAATTTTTCGAATCCACGTGTAGTGGAATTCCGAGCGGTTGGCACAGGCCAAAGTCACGTCAAAGAATTTGACCTGATAAATCCAACGACCGAGAATTATCGTTTTAGTTGGAAAGATTTGACGGTTAGGGGGTCCGAGCAGTTGCCATATTTTCATTGTGCTCGGGAGGAAGATCTCGCGGAATCGGGAAAACGATCGAAAATAAAATTTTCATTTTTCGCCGAAGAAATAGGAACTTACGAAGCGTTTTGGCGTTTTTCCATAGATCGATACAATCTCCAAACGATATTTCTTATAGTCGCTAATATCACCGAACCCTCGGTGCGTTTCAGCGAAACGAGATTAAAAATGAAACCGACGATCGTCGGTATGAGAGTCGACGATGTTTTGACGATCGTTAACGACGAAAAATCAACGTTTTCGTGGAAATTTTTAGCCAGTAGCTTGCACTCCGAAGAAGGAGCTTTTCAGAAACTTCTCGTATCACCGATGTCAGGAATTTTGGGAGCTGACACGAGACAAGTCGTGCAGTAAGCAATCGACTCGTTGATATTCTCATTCGTTTCAACGTTAATCACATTTTTTTGGTAAACTTCATAGTCCCTGACAGGAAAATGTCGAAATAAAATTCTCTATTTTCAGAATTTCGCTGCTGCCAAATTGCATCGGTGAATTTACGTTCCCTTTGCAATGTCAATTAAAGGGAATGAAAAATCCTCTTTCGATTCTCGTCACTGCCCGAGTCTCACGAATAAGTCCTCGAGTTATTTACAGCTTCGTTAACAACAGGGAAGAGGACATTTTTGAAGCTCGCAGTGACCGAGACAACGTTTTGGACTTTGGCAAATTAAGTCTGAACAAGCCCTCCGCGATTAAATTCGAAATTTCTAACACGACTGACGTCACTTTTCATTATACATGGAGTCTCGATAACGCTGATCAGAAATATACCGATTTAAAGAATCGAGCATATTTTCTCACGATATCCAAAGAATCTGATCACGTTTCTAACGTTTATGCGTCAACCTGTCAGCTGGAGTTGATGGCTTTGAAAAAAACTATCGTTCGTCATCATCCTGTTACTTTGAAGGTAAAATTGAAGAAAAAAAAAATAATTCAATACGATAAATAAAACTAATCTCAATGAATGCAAATATTCTGATTCAAAATCTCGCTCAGATCGACAACGGTCCAATCTATCGGATGCTTGTTAAAGCTTCCTCAAAAACTCCCTCCATCGAATTCAACTTTTATCAATTCGATTTTGGTCCCTGCTACATGAGAAATGAAAATTCTCCAGCTTACCAGACTCAACTTTTAATCACGAATCACGACAGGACAGGAGCAATGTGAGCTTTTTTTTTCACGGAAATGTCGTTTCTCTGAAACTCTTTCATCTTCGTATCTCTTGAGAATTATCGATCTGTACGCTAGAAAAAATTTGGCTGCTTTTAAATAAAAAAAATCGCTGAACCGATTACGAATAATCGGTCACGAGATCGAAGATCGTGATTCAAACTCTGTGGTTTTACAAACATTTTTTTTATTCCTTTCATCAAGAAAATAGAAACGAGAAGTTGAAATATTTTGTCAAATTGTCAAATTAAAAAATTCATCACTCATCAGAAAATGTCGATGAACGAAAACAGAGAATTGCTCATTCGAAGATTATTCGAAAACGAAAAAAACAATGAGGGGGGTGACTGGGCTTTTGATTTTGTACAGAAAAAAAGTTACATCAATCCTGATGCAATGATGAGAAGATTTAAAAAAATGAGAAACTTTCGTTTTTTGAGCATTTTGTTGAAAGATAAACTGAAAAATAGTGTTTGGACGTTGAAAAATAATTTTTCGTGACTACGTTACCAGACATTTTTGTATTATTTTTGTGTTATTTTAGCGTCGAATGCAGCTTCGAAAATGTGCCTCACTTGATGCTCGATTTCCGATCACTTTCTCAAGCAATTCCTGCCAATTCTACCGCCACTATTCCCGTCCATTTTCGTCCTACGGAATTGAAGAATTATCACGAAACTCTTATATTCAATATAAATGATTCGATCACCCAAGAAATTAGCGTCAAGGGCGAAGGGATTTTCTACAAGGTATTTAGAATTTGTATTTATCGATTCATCGATCATTGAATGACGCTTAAGAAAAATTAAAAATTGCAAATGTAGATTAGCCTCGAAGACATTAGAGACAAATTCATCGAGTTCGGCAACGTTCCGGTTGGAAAAACGATGACGCGTAAAATTCGCGTTAAAAATTCTGGACGAGCACCGGTCGACGTGAAGTTTGATTTGATTAAAAAATTGTCTGCAAACATCGATAATCCTGTAGAAAAATTGATCCAACAAGATCCTGTGATCGATTCAAAAGCTAAAAGATTATCTTCGAGGTTTAAAGAATTTCGAGAAGGTGCAATAACGGCGAGTGAAAAAAAAGAGGAGGATTCGATAACGGAAATGTTGAGTATCGAGCCTGTCCAAAGAGTGTCTTTGGCAGCTGGAAAAAGTATCGAAATTATAATAAAATTCGTGGCAACCAAACGAATGAATAATTTCATTGAGAAAATTGGTGGCGAAGTAGATTCTACTATTCTACCCTTATTTTTCGTTCGTGGAAACAGCGTTGCGAGACTATTTCGACTGAATCAAAATCATTTTTATTTCGGTACAATCGTCGATGGTTGCAGCAAAATTTTTAAACTCGTTCTTCACAACGACGGTGATTTTGGTGCCAAATTCAAATGGAACATTTCACAACTTTCACCTCATTTTTCACTCGAACCCGTTTCCGGCTATTGCTCATCCGGAATGGACATCACTTTTGACCTCATTTTTCAACCCAAAAAACTTTCTCAGATCCTCGAAGCTGAGGTAAATGTACTCAATTTTTTTTGATAAACTATTCGAATTTATCTTCCTTCAATGAATTATTATTGCACTCGATTCATCTGAAATTAAAAAAAAAACCAAATATTTTCTGTTAGTATGCACTGAGAAAAAAAAGTTATTGAAACAACAAAATCTCTCATTACGGAGTGCCAATAAAATATATGATCATCATAATGTCATAAACCATTGAACGAATACATTAATTTTTTATCAGACTGCACGATCATTCTGCCAAAGAATTGCGCATTTCAATTGACAAAACTCTTCCAATAACATCAATTTCTATTGAATCAACCATTTTGTTTTCTCTGTGTATGTGTACAGCTCGTGCTTGGACGAAGTTGTGAACAAAAAATCCCATTTTTTTGGTAAAATTTTCCTTATAATGTGAAAAAAAAATAAAAATAAAAAATGCTTCGTTCAAGCACTTGATAATCTTATTTTGAAAAAGTCTGCGACGATTAATTTTCAAAAAAGAACGATTTGTCGAAATAATAATTGTTTGTTTTTTTTTTTTTTTAAATAATTTAATCAGGCGAGTATCGAGATAGAGAAACATGCGAGTTTAAAAATAAGATGCAGCGGTGCTTGTTGCAAAATTCCAAAACCGATCGACGTAATAAAATTCCTTGTCCCTGTGAGATCGAATCAAACGAAAAATCTTACGATCACTAACGATACTGACGTTGTTTGGAGCGTCGAAACGATCGTAAACGGAGAGTACTTCGAAGCGGAAAAAAGTTTCCTCGTATCCCCCAAAAGTTCCTACGATTGTACTCTCATTTATTCTCCTCTCGCGATGAACACGAATAAAAGTCCTCACGAAGTAAGAAAATTTGTAAATTCATTCTCCTATACCTGCGTGTAAGCGAATTGAGGTTTTTATAGTAAAACAAAAAAAAAACAAAACAAAAATTACCAATCGCTTTGTTCATCTCACTGAATTTTTTTTAAATTTACATCAGGGAAGGATTATCGTCAAATTACCTGAAGAAAAATCACCGCTCGTCTACACTCTCCACGGTTTGAGTTTACCCCCTCAGGCCAGGGCTAAAATTTCACGACAATTACCAGCGAAGACGAAATACGTCGAGTTATTGCCAGTGAAAAATTGGTTGAACGAGTCACAAAGTTTTCACTGTGTCATCAAATTAATCAGAGATCCGAAGGTGAGTTTTTCGTCGTCGTCATTTTCCTTTTTTTTTTCAAAATAATTCATACGAAAATCGAAAAATTCAATTTATTTTTTACTCGAAGATCGAGGCAGTGCACTACAGTTTTACTGGTAACCTTCGAATGGATTTACCAGCTAATGGGACAAGAGATTATCGTGCGATATTCCACTGCTACAAGGAAACAACCTTGAATTTTCACGTGAGTCATTTTTATGCACCAACACTTATGTCTTATTTATTTTTATCGAAAGTGCGAGCCTCTCAACGAGGTTGAAAATGAGCTTCATTTTCTTGTTTGAATAAAATGTTTCTGTAGGCGAAAATGAACTTCGATCGTGCACTGTTTTGTTGGTTTTTTTCATAACGAAAAAAAATGGTGTATGATGAAGTCGCATTTGGTGACGATTTCATGATGAAAAGTCTGAAAAAAGAAACAAAAAAAAAATTAACGAAAGAGCTAGAAAAAAAACGAAGTTTTGTTGTAATATTTGAAAATGCTTTATTTCGAGGATTTTAAACAGGTTACATTTACAAACGATAATGGTGAATACGAATTTTATGAGATTCAATACAAGGTCACGAAGCCCGATATATTGTCAACAATTAAATTAAAAACTCCTGCAAGAACGACGACTTCGTATTGTCTGGGAATCGAAAATCCTTTGGACGATCGAACTGTCAGTTTTACGGCAACGTCTCAGAATCGTGACGTCACCATTCGTAACGTACCGAAAGTCGTAGCAGCCAAGTCGAACGTACGTTTTTACCGTAATAATCGAATACTTCGAAAAAAATCGTTAAAACGAAATAAAAATGTCACTTTTTTCGTTTATCACAGGATAAAATAATAATCGAATACTCTCCACTCGTGCCTGGAGAAAGCGTTGCGAAATTGGATGTAAATAGCTCGGAATTAGGAAATTTTCCATACGAATTAAAACTCAAAGCGACCGCTGCACCTGCGGAAAAAACTATCCGCGTTACAGCCATGCTAGGATCATCCATGATTTTTCCAATCACTATCAATAATATTAGCAAGAAAAATGCAGAATTCAACATAACGGTTATTGGTTTATTTGTACTTTTATTATTTCAATTGTTTTAATTTTTTCTTTATTTATACTCATTTTATTCGGTTTTTATATTTTCTTTTTTACTTCACGTCAAATATCAAAATGATATATTATTGTAACAGGTCGACGACTTGTCATTCACTTGCAATCGAAACATCTCTATTTCCCCTCAAAAAAACGCCATTCTCGAGGTTACTTACGAGCCATGCGATGCACGAAACGTAAACACTACCTTGAGAGCTACTTCAGAATCTCTTGGAGAAATTTGGTAACAGAAACAAAAATTCTAACTAACCTTCAATTCTATTCAATGTCGGTTTTCCATAATAAAATTATTCATTTGTTTTATTTCCTTCACTCGAATGGGAAAAACCTCACAATGTTCACGTTTACATTTATTCTTAGCTTCCCTCTCATTGGCTCGTACACTCTCCCAAAACCTCAGGGACCTTTCACAATATCCCGAAACTCATCGATAGATATACTCTTTAAAAACGTGTCTGACAAAACGAAAACTTTTACACGTGTTATCGAAGGATCCGACAAATTCACAATCGCGACCTCTTCCAGCATAATTAAGCCCAAAGAGGTTAGTGCAATATTTGTCCCACGCGACTGAAGAAAAAAAAAACCAGTGCGAAATTATTTTCAACCCTGTATATTTCAGACTGCAACAATCACCGTGAAATTTAACGGTCCTGTTGACTTTTCGGAAGAAGAAAGGAAATATCCGACTACAGGAAAACTCGTTGTTACATCTGTGGAACCGTTTTCATCCCCAATTTCCTGGGTTTATTATTTAAGAGGGACTGAATAATTTTGTAAAAGCTCAGTAATGTTTGGGTATCATTTAAAAAAAAATAAAAATCGATTGAGAATCCCTGCCCTTTGATCCTGAGACTGTTTCATCAATAGAGCAAATCTTCGACCTTTTTATCGATCGAATTCAACAGGCAACTGGTTTATCGGTAAACGAGATAATTTATCTAGATAACGAAAATATCATTTTTTTCTTGTTTTTAAAAATACGATTCAGTTCTCTATACTCGTCTGATTTCTCTTTCTGCTACGAGTGCTACGTGTTGTTCCTTTCATCCTGACAGTGCAAGTGTCATTCGTAGCGAATATAAAACAAAACTCTCGTCGAAAGAACAATAAAAATAACGAAAAATGTTGCGGGGAATTCGTAACTTACTGCGATCAAACGTGAGTCAATAAACCCAGTCAATTTATTTACAAAACGCGAATGGATAACCTAATTTTCTAATCAAACAAAAAAACGAATCTTAGAATTGTACGGGGAAGTTGTTGACTCGTAACTTGAATCTCGTGCCAGTTGTCGTGGAACAAACTGGACGTGGTGAACGTGCTTATGATATTTACTCGAGGCTCCTCAAAGAACGGATCATTTGTCTAATGGGACCGGTATTTATAAACATAACCTCGAAAAAAAATGAAGAATTTCGTTACAGGCTAAAGAACAATCGAATCATTTCGAATTTCATCCTTTTATTTTTACAAGATCGGAAATAAATTTTACGTTAATAATCCATTTACATATGCAGTAAAAATGAGTGATAAAAGAGATAAAAAATTGGGATTAAGTCTCTTGTCTTTTTTTTTTTTTACATTTTCCTCAACTTCGCTTATCGTTGTTGTGCATTTTTTCTAATATTTCATAATAAGGTTTATCATATGAAACCTAGAAATTTTGGAAAATAAACTATCATAAATAATAATTGAATCAAGCATTTGATTATTGACGAAATTAATAAATTCCGATCGTTCGGCAGCCTCTGACTCAATTTCTCATTTACTCAAAAATATTTTCATTCGGAGCGATAATTTTTGTAACTTTATATTTCCATAATGTTTGACGCCTTTTTTATGAAAAAAAAAAAAAAAGATTACGGATGACGTGTCGTCGCTGGTGGTAGCTCAATTGTTGTTTCTTCAATCGGAGAGTAGCAAAAAGCCAATTCATTTGTACATCAATTCGCCGGGTGGTAGTGTAACCGCTGGTCTTGGAATTTACGACACAATGCAATACGTTCTTCCTCCCGTTGCGACGTGGTGCGTCGGACAGGCTTGTTCAATGGCGAGCTTGTTACTCGCAGCTGGATCGCCTGGAATGCGTCACGCTCTCCCCAATGCCAGAATTATGATTCATCAACCTTCCGGCGGTGTGCAGGGCCAAGCGACAGACATACAAATTCAAGCGGAGGAAATTCTCAAACTTAAGAAACAAATAAATAAATTATATGTCAAGCACACCGGACTCGAATTGCTGAGGATAGGTAAGAAAATAATTGATACCTCAAAAGAATTAGAACAAGCTTGAAGCTCCAATTATTTTCAGAGTTTAGTAAATTAAAGTTGGAGAAATCCCAGGAATTCAGTTCATTTTTTTATTTTAAGAAGTATAATGGTCTCAAACAAAATTCATTCATTTTTTTCTGTCTTCGATTCTGTTCAATGATTTTTTCCCCGATTGAAAATTTTCAAAGACACTTTGCGAGCGGAAAGTAAAACAGAAAAGCCATAAAATATGTTTAAAATTGCAGAAAACAGTATGGAAAGAGATAAATTTATGTCGCCGATAGATGCCAAAGAGTTTGGAATAATAGACAAAGTGTTGGAACACCCGATGCAAGAGAACGAAGAAAAATCGAATATTCTGACTGAGAACACAGCTTCAACGACGACCACGACATAATTAAGAATATTTCCAAAAGGACGAGAACGAATAAGTAAACTCAACTCATGATTGATCTATAAAAAAAAGTTTTTATGAATATTTAATAATAGTGATAATAAAATATTTAATAAAACGTTATAAACTATACTTATTGTTTTTACGCATAAAAAAAAAAACGTTTTTAATAATAGTAAAGCACAGTCCAAGTTGACTCGATCACACGGGAACGTACGAACAAGTGGAAGGGCAAGGATCAAGCATGATTTTCCACAATTTTCTTTTTTCTCTTCGATGCTGAGCAAAAATCACATAAAAAAAAAAATTCGTTACAATATTTTTCGCTCGTTCTTCGGCTAAGCTCTGGCGATATAATAAGCTTTTTCGGTTCATCTCGTAAGCTCATGTTTGGCAATAAATGTACATACAGCGTGAATTATTTCACTTCGAATAAGCAAATATATCGAAAGGAACATTTTTTTTACAGAAAAGCTGCATGAATAATTTACGAATTGCAGAAACCACCGTTTTTTTCTTTTCCCAAAAATTCTAAATTTTACGAATTATTTCGATCAAAAAATGTTTCAAACAAAAGTTCATGCCGTTTTTACGTAAACTGAGAGTTCGCGATGACTGAAATTTTCATTTTAAACAATTACGAAAAAACTTCTGCTTGTGGCGTTCATTTTGTGAAATTCTTTCCTTTCAAGACATTCATTACTTTTCACTGAAATAACTCATTCTATATACATAAATATATATATATATTTTTTTTTCATTCTTTCATCATTATATGGCCGTAAATTGAATTGATACGCACAATTACACTAGTGTTCTATCACACCACATTCAGAGAGCGACGTTTATCACTCTACGCGTACATTTATGTCAACTATTTTTCATCATATAGTACAAAATAAATTCGATGAACAGTATCGCTTTAAAAAATAGTTTCCAAAAACTGACCCACGAAAATGCCAATAAACTTTCTTCTCTTCTGTCTACGTCCAATTTTATCTTTATCAAATATGTGAGAGTTACATCAAAAATATTCGTTGAAAACTTTTCCAACGATTATTATAATACAAACAAATATTTTTAATATTCACCTTTCCTTTCATATCAATCGATCTAAATCTTTTCTTTTCACTCGACCAGAACCTCGTTCCGAGATATAGAAAAATAAAATAAAAACAATAATTTTCGTCAACTCTTAAGCGACAACCTTTTGATGTAAAAACAATTGAAAAATTTCATCCAACAAAATCGAAAATGATCAATCATGTCAGCTGGATAAAACTGCATTTTTTTTTTTATAAATCCACAATTGTCAACCGGTTACAAGCACACATGATTTTGAACCAGAACCTCATAGCGTCGAGGGCACATAAAACCCGTACGCAGTTCTCATGCGATATTTGCACTTCCAACAATCTTTGAAAGACTCCAAAACTCCCGCGTAAAATGTGGTCTCGGAAGCCCATTAAAAAAAAACAGACCAAATAGCTCGATAAAGTTTGTTTTTCAAAACTTTTCCAATAAAATACAATATTTCCTTAATGACTGGGCAAAAAGAAATAAAAAATTAAGTACGATGATCTCGAGTTACAATATTTCAAAGGAAGAATCATGGATTCTAGCAATTTTGAAAAAATATTTTCGATTCGCGACTCTTTGAGACCCAGTGATTTTAGGGAGAAAAAATTCAGCCAAATTTCTGACACCAACTGCCCTCAGTGCTGGTCACGGGCTAAAACTCTAATTCTAGTTAATCCTCCAATTTTTTTTTTACCTTCTAACGCATGAACGGGGTCGTTTTCGACCGCAAACTATTTTTAGCCGTAAAATTGGTTTCACAGAAATAAGAAGACTTTCGAGCATATAAATCTCTCCGTTTTTCAATAACAAGTAAAATGTGATATACGATAAATTGAATTTCATGAAAAATGAATTGACGAAAAATTCATTCAAAGTCTGAAGAATTCGAAAAATTGACAAAAACTTCAGAATTCTTTTGACATTCATCCGGGTTCGAAATCGACCCTGCTCGTGAGTTGATGTTACAAATTCGTAAGCATATTGTTACCTCATAATTCAACAGCAAATCTACGAATCGATACTAAATTTGGTATGCGTATAGTCTGTGTGACGAAGTGGGACATGGAATCGAAAGGAAATATTATAAAAAAAAAAAACCAATTCTTTTACAGAGACGATTCGCAAGTCTTTCGTGATCGAATCACCGATTCCATCGAATCGTTGATGCCACACGCGGATAACGTCTAGTGTTTAACAAAATTTCTTATAATTTCTCATTGCAAAGATGCCCATCTCCATTTTCAATTTTTACTGGATTAAAACGAATAAATTTTGTCCAAACGAGTTTCCTCATTATGCCCAAGGAGCATGGAATTTATAAAAAATTATTTTCCAAAGTTTAACAAAAACGAAGGAAGTTTCGAATCAGTTTGAAAATGAATTTCTCTTTTAATTATTGGCGTCGAACCGCTACCGTATCTCTTGATACGAAAAAAGTTCTCAAACAAAAAATGACCCGAGACTTAAACATTTCAAAAATGTCCCCCGGACCAGTAAGAGTTTAATATCAACTCTGGAAAAGCATGCTCGAACGTATTAAAATTCTGCTTTTTTTTCATCGTGGAAACACGTTCAACAACGAATCAAGGAATAATACTTTTTCGAGAGAGAGAGAGAGAGAGAGAAACGATGAAAATTTAAGTACGAAATCACTGTGGACAAACTTGTGCATGAGCGAGCATAAGAATATCTTTTTTCTCCTTGGGGAATCTCAATTCGCGGCCTGCCAATCTAGCTGTTTCTAATTCCCTCTCAGCGACGATCAATTCCATGGCAACGACGCCACCGCCGCTTTCATGCTCTCGTGCCACCCAATCCAATGCCATTTGACTTCTCATATCGTCGTCCAATACGCGATGACTATAATGAGCGACGACTTCCTGTCTGCTGCACTGTCTCTCTCTCATCGCTTTCAGCGAACCGTTCCAATGCAATAATTGAAAAACTGTCATCAGTTCTTGAAACTCGAGCATCGTTCTGCCACGATTGCACTCGAGCATGAAGCGAAAAGCACCAATTCCTGTGTTCGGGTCCTCTTTCTCATCGTTCGCACTCTGAAATAAAATCGATCGAATAATTCGTTTGATTTTAAAGAGATTATTATAAAATTTAAACCAGATTTTAAACCAGATTTTATATAAAATTTTGCCAGAAAATCAGAACATTGGAAATTTTCAATCGAACACCATTTCGAATCTTCTGCACTGGAATCTCAATGGCAAAAAAATAATCACCGCCAACATCTGTGCAATCATTAAACATTTTTCTGTCTTACTCATTGAGTTCATTACGAAGATTCATATAAATGATGAAAAATGATTAATACCTGGCTCAAAACTGTGCCAACACCGGTAGAAGTTGAAGCAGGTTTAGCAAAACTGGCTCTCGCTTCAGCGACAGCTTTCTCAATAAAATCATCCGTTATTTTTCTCGACGGATGTTCGTTAAATACCGAATTCATAAGAGCTATCTTAGCTGCGGATCTACGAGCTTCTGCCTTTGTTGGACAATTTTGAAAGCTTCCAAAACACGAACCACCCGGAAGAGTTACGTAACAAACGTATGGAGGACTTGCTCCTGGCACAGATTCGTATATGACGAGAGCTCCGTTCCGGAGCTCGGTTCCTCGGCTCTGTTTCATTTGCCAGAACTCTTGAAGGGCTTCTACCACGTTGACTAAAAAATAAAATTGAAAATATCAATGATTCGTAATAATTTAAATAATTTTACCGATTTTCCAATCGGAATACAAAATTTTACGTTTTTCCTCATTTTTTTTCGATTCTCACCTCTTCCATAGCCTTGGGTATGTTTTGCAAAACTGTTGACAACCGCGTCGACCGCTTCTCTCAGCACTTGCTTCGCCCGAGCGTCAACCAGACCTCCGTTCACTCCCATGCTTTCGGTTACCCTGGTTTTCGTCTTAACCGGCATAATGCCCTGCATCACAGCTCAACGATAAATTCCAATCATTTAGCCTGTTGAAGTAAAAGAAAAATTTAATTTTTTTTTTCGCCTTCCTTTTACAATATGTTTGTTCAAGTGCTTCTCTTCCCATCAATTGAGCGCATTAATTATATTCATTTATACTTCGCGTATAATTCAATTTTGAAATCGTAACAATCTCGATCGAAAATTATACGAGATTATTTAATTACGATTAATATGTAATAGTGGAAAATTTTGCTTGACGAACGAAGGATGAAGGACAAAGGGTTTTTACGAATCGAAATCATCGACAATCCCAACGATTTTTCTTTTTTTATCCATTTCCCGAAATAAAACATTTTTTGTATAAACAATAGAACGTTAAAATTAATGGAATATAAATTTTAATCAATCAACGAAAGTCACTTTCATAAAATAATGTTCAAAAATTTTTATTCCATTTTCGCGACGTACGGAGTAACGTAGAATAACGATTTTATTCGATTTTATCAACGAGTTTCTATTAAAATTCGCAAAAATCCAAATATCAGTGACGTTCGGCGACGTGGTTCGTGAGTTTTTCCAAAAAATTCGAAAATTGTAAAATTTCTACTAAGAAATCGATAAGAATACGACAAGGTCGATTTTTTTTCACTCGAATTTCACTAGAGCGAAGAAAATCAACAAATCGCCGAATTTGGACGAAGAAAAAAAATAAATCGCTAAAAATAACTCAAAATCGATCGTTCGAATACCAAGAAATTGAAAAATAACAATTTCGAATTTAAAAAATTGGCAATGAATCGAGACTTACGTTTGTGTCGCACGAGGATAAAATATACGAAAAAAAATTCGAACAATCGGAATTGAAAAATGAGGACGAGATCGATATTTACCATTCGGTAATTAACCAAATTTATACGTTGCGCAATGCGAATGAAGCGAAGCAGTAACGATTGATACGAGATCAATATTGATAATGAAAAAAAAAAAAAAAAAAAATGAAAAAAATAAACAGATCGCAAGATTGAACGATTGGAGTGAAAAAATCTCGATAAATATGAACGCGGCGGGATCGACACATATATATTGTCACGCGCGAGTGTTTTCGCTGACATTCTCGTACTGTGCCAAAAGGGTACAGACTCGAGGAGACAAAAAGTCGAAAGAAAAAAAAAAAAAAAGAGCAGGAACAAGTGTGTAACGAACATGTTCGACGAAAAGTTCAACGATCGCCTGGTACATATACAAAAGCCATAAAACTTACTTGCAGAAAAAATCACAAGACGTGCACGAAACGATGGGCCCCCCGGTGCAAAAAAATTGAAACTTTTGTATTATGTTGTTCGCCTTGTTTATTGAACGATGTAAAATAGCGGGAATAACGAATGGCGAATAAAAAATAAATTTAAAAAAAAAAAAACAATGATAAAATAGATACGAAGATGAGTGAAAACTCGGTGGGAAAGGATTGAAACTCGCGACGAAGATTCTCGTGACGATCTGAAAGACAAAACTTGAGAGAAAAGAGGACTGGGCCACCTGGAGGATGGCAAAAGGCTGCAAAACTGCAAACAGAGAAGAAAGAGAAAAAAAGAAACGGAAAGCGAGAGAGAGGGATGAGACAGGGGGAACACACGAAAAGAGAACACAGGACGACGACGACGACGACGACGAGCGAGGAATTCGCGTAAATTACTCTCCGATCGGCGCACCGAGCGCTCCCAGGATCAAATTGCAAGACACATACAACGCGTTTAATGGCCCCGGATCACTGACGATTTCCAGAAAGCCAGGGCCGTAACTTGGCGCAGTTATGACGTCGCCTGGGTGTAAGAGATACCGGGAGCGAAGAGCGGGACCCGAGGGGGAAGAATTATGGTGGAGAAAATCTGGTAAGATCGCTTGACCTTTTTTTTTATTCTCTTCTTGTAGGTACCTGAAGAAACAGCTTCCAGAACGAGCCACCAACCCGGTGTGGCGCTAGTTGCAATTTCTTATGGTTTCGTGTCTTTTACCGATGCCACGAACATTGCAGGATCTATGCGTGTCAGCGATCGATAAAACTCGTTGGGTACAAGGACATTCGATAAACGCAGATCCTTTTAGTCAAGAAATTCAGATAAATAAATAAAATGTGTATTCATACTGTTTGAACTTATTATATTTGACATTATTACGATAAATAAAGATTCTTCTTGTCGAATTATTTTTATTAATATTATTATCATTGTTATAAACAAATGAATCATATTTATTCTATTTGTATTATTTAACGGAAATTTTTTGAAGAACATAGTCAATGCATTTTTTCAATTTTTTTAAATTAAAAACAAATTTTTTCTCCTTTGGAACGAGAATTCGAAAAAAAAATGTCGAATTAATATTGTTAATTTTATGAAAACAACCTGTTTCTAGTTACGGACCAGTGAAAAAAAAAAAAAAAATAACGAACTTCAGAGAGTTGTGTAGCGTGTTTTCGGAAAATAGATAAAAACACAAAATATATACTATTTCGAGCACATTTTTGCTTCCTCTCCCATCTTAATAAATAGAGCATTGAGAGTGATAAACCAAATTCAGAACTCCGATTAAGGTCACGATTATTATGAATGTGATATCATACGAATCGATGTGTTTATTCGAATTAAATACGAACGAGCGATTTCTTTTGGCACGTTGCGGCGGGAATGGTATAAAATAAACTTGCGCCAAAACTGTGAATTTTGATCGAACGTGCTAAAACCAGAATTCGGATCGCTGCTTCTGATCTTATTGAGGATAATTAAATTTGATCAGGATTTAAGAGAATATAAAATTTGTATGTATGCACTTAGGCAATGCATAATTTCAGCAAGAAGCAAAGAAATCCGATGACAAACTAACCGGAAATTAAGGAGATGGATATATGCGTATATATACGTACCGTCTAACTTCCTGTCCGTATATCGTGGCTCTGCGCTAATGCCCGGGTGATTTAAACGCGTGGATCGTATGGGACACTTTTCGTAAGTATTACGTCACGAAAATAAATCGCAAAAATAATTGCCGAAATATCTTAAATCTTGGCAAAATGATGTGAAATAATATTTCAATAAAAAACGATAATTCGTCGATCAAAAAAATTTGGCATTCGTTTCTTTCAATACCGTTACAATTTTCCCCTCCCGCGCTTTCTTCAACGCCTCTGACGGCACAAGCGATTTAATAACAAACGCAAAAAAATTGGACAATTGCATGTACAGGCAAATAAGTTTTCATCAAATTATCACAGTTAACCCTATACACTACGAATAATCGATTTACATAAATACACAACAGTTTTCAACGTATTTAATGAGCGATAGAAAACGTAACGTCGACTCTTCATCTGCATCTCTTTCTTCCTTCTATATCCATATTCGTACTACGAGTGTCTAAACAGTTGCGTGACTTATGTACGTGGCAGGCTTAAATAAAGACAGAACGAATGCTTCGGGTTTATGACGTCACTAAAAAGCGCGGTTGGCGGGATAGGGGGCGAAATTTTACGCGCGTACGTTTTCCCGCGTGGTCTCCCGCTACAATCTCTCCCTCCCTCTCACTCTTCTTTGTCTTTTTGCTCTTTCACCCCGCGCGCGCGCGCCTGCGACGCCGTTTCTCTATGTATAGGACATTGACTATAGAAACTTTGAATATTCCTTATTAAACAAAAGTTTCAATCGATGAATCATCTTTTTTTATAGTGCCAGCATTGCAACTGTCAAATTCTCAATTACCCAATATCGTTAAATTCTTCAAAAGCACGATATTAAATGTTTACTTCGGGAATTTTGTCGCATCTTTGTTTATTTCGCTCGAAAAAATGTGGATTTATTTATCGAGTAGAAGATTTTATGATTTATCAATATTCTGCAGTTTCTTAGGATTATGTTTTTTTGTTAAATAATTGAGATTCTTTAGACGATAACAGAGAAAATAGAAGCAGAAAGCTATTTTTCGGCGACTCTCTCCCTTCTTCACGCTGCTGTGTCAATGCTCCTCTCTCTCTCTTCCTCATTCTTGTTCCGTCCCGCTCAACTTTCCCCCCTCCTAATCAGGTTTCTCACTGCCTTTGGATGTAACTTCTACCTCAGTGCATCCTTGTGTGTTTGTATGTGTATATAACGCGTTTTGCCTTCACGATGGAATCAGCTGAGCGCCAGCTGTCCCGTAAACCGAGCGACCAATGACAACGCTCGCATATGCGATTCTCGCGCCGCCAACTAAAAACGTACACAAGAACACCCGCTGATGCTTGTTGCATTCATCATTCATGGTTCGCGCGAAACGCCAACTTCTGCGCTGTCTCTCTCTTCAATTTTCCCGCAAAATTACAACTTTTAAGAGTTTTTTAATGGGAATTTTTGTCTCGTGTGATCTTGGGATAATAAAGAAACAACGTGAATACGTGAAATAAAGTTTTTGTGATAAAATTGTGTGATATTTCGGGCGGGAAATAAGAGGAAGATTTTGGGGAGCGTGGGTCTGCGCGCGGCCCCCAACAAAACGCGTCCAACTTTGTCCCGCTTTTATCGATCTATCAAACTAATTTCATTCGAAGAAAAACATTTTTTTCTTTGGATAAATGTGTTGAGTGACTGTGTGGACAAGTTTTAGTGCGAAAAAATATTTATTTCATGGAACAATACAACAATAAATGCTGAGCATCAAGCGTTTGAGAACGCCGGTGCGTCCACGAAAAATTGTCAAGTTCGACACGACTTTACCAGCTTCGTTACAGTGATTGTGCCGAAACATTTGCCTGACTTATTGACTCTTGAGAATTGGCATACTTTTAAGAATATTAATTATCTCTTTTTGAGAATTTCCCTCATTTTTTGGGAGGTTATGTCGTGTATACAGAGGGCGTGACAGTACCGGGAATTTTTAGAGCAAGAGCTCAGGGGTTGGTCCGAGGGTTTCGCGCGCGCTTCATCTCCCGCGCTTCGACTCACTGTCTCCCGCAATTTTTCGCGCAAAAATCTATTCAACCTTATTAAATAACAATTTAACGTAAACGAAAAAAGCATTCGTTTCGTTACTTTTTATTGGATTTATTGTGGAAGTGTTAATAAACAATTGATCTCTTATGAAAAAAAGAGGCTTTTTTCAACACGGCTGAAATTTTTGGTCGTAGCTCGGTGTGTGCGGTGTATGCCTGCATTATGGCGATCGTGTGACCGTAAGGATCGGAACGTGAATTCTCGATTCATTTTTTCTCCGATTAATACGTCGTTTATTTAAACCATTTTTACATCAAAATTTCGCTAAATCATTGCACTCAACAAAACTCAAAGCAAACAATATTTAACAAATAAATTGAAAGCACCAAGATTCTTACAAAAAACACGTCATCAAAATCCGCATCAAGATGCCACAAACTAGGTGAGTCTCGCACGAGAACATTTTTTTCATTTAATTCACCGTCTCCTTTAACTAACATATTTTCCGGGAAACAAATATTTTTCGTTACCCTTGAAATGTGCCTTTCTTTTTCTTCGATATCTCTAATTCTCCGAACGATATTTTATTTTTTTTTTAATCTCAACGAAAATTACGCGACTAACCTTTTTCTCCCCTCGCAATTTGTCGAGGCGTGGACTCGAAAATTTTGGGGCTTGGATTTTTTTGGGGTTGCTCAATTACCCCTTACATTTTCATGGTTATTCGATAGAAATAACATGCGTTCAACAAAATAATGAAGATCTTTGAAAAATGTAATGCAGTATGGTCAAAGATCGATCATTTTTGTACCAACAAGTTTTCAAGAAACGTACAAAATTTTTCGTGACAAAATCTCCATTTTAGGGTTATAGAAATGCGAGAATATTTTTCTTCTTCTTTCCACTGTTTCATCGAGTTTTCAAATATTTGGGAGGTGCATGATTTTTGTTTCTGGGTAATTATGTAAGAGAGAACAGGGCAGAGACCTCAGCTGCGTTTACAATAATGCAATAAAATTTTGACGCAAACTCATAACTGTGATAGACGAGTTGGAAAATTTATTCACAAACAAATGGCTCCAACCGGTTATCAGAAATGAGAGACAGTTTTCCCCTTTTTTTTCCACTGATTTATTCTCCAACGAAAACTTTAGGAAAGACATGAAACGTTTGGTTTTTTCCTCCCACAGTTTACAAGAGAAACAGCAGGGTTCACAGTCGTATTTACAATGCGGCAAAACTTTGACTCAAACCCACAAACGAAAGAGAAGAGCAACAGAATTAACCGAGGATGCGGAAAATATATATCCTCCGAAGAAAGTGGCAGCACTGGGGAACAATTCTTATAATGAGAATTGTCACAACTCGGAAGGATCCAAAACACCCCAACAGCAAAGTATGCCTCTGAAAGAACAACAAGAACCAGCGACTTGGTCAGAATTAAGAACGGCCACTTGTTTCTTGACTCCTTCCGCCTCCAATGGGACCTCCCACAGACCGAGCCCTTTGCCATCTTTTCCATGGGCGGACGGCGGTCAAGTCTGGTCCATAATGTGCATGGGTGATCAGAAAACTTTGACTCAAAGAGATCCTGAAATGTTTCAACGTCATCCGACTCTACAACCACGCATGCGCGCCATTCTTCTCGATTGGCTCATTGAAGTCTGCGAAGTTTACAAACTACACAGAGAAACTTATTATCTCGCAATGGATTACATCGACAGATATCTTTCAACTCATCAAAACGTTCCAAAAAATCAACTCCAACTCATTGGAATTACCTGCCTTTTTATTGCTGCCAAGGTTTGTCTCTATTCTTTTAACTTTAAAATTGTTTTACGTCCGCATCACTGATGCAAATTGATAATGTACATTTATATTATTAAGATTTTATAAATACAAAAACTGACAATTGCTTTGAAATAAGATAATGAAAATTGGTCAGCTTATCCACTGTTTTCCAAGCTCTGTTTTTCGTGAAAACTTTTTTTTATAAGATTTCATTTCATTCTTTGTTATGCAGTTTTTGTAATTGCACTCAGATTGTAATAAGCTATTTAAAAAAAAAAAAAAAATCAAATTTTCTGAGTTTCTTTGTAGACTCAAATTTCCGGATATTGTGAACTCTTTTTTCAATGTGTGCCCAATTCTAATTTTGTCATCAACTGTTATTCCGGATTGGTAAAAATCTCAAAAAATAAATATATATTTTTTGGATTTAGAGAGTTTCGACAGAACTAAAAATCAACGTCTCAAAATGGCGGCTCGTGTTTGGCCGAAAATCATGTTGAAGGGGGAGTGGCTTGTGCATTGTTGGGTTTAGAATCTTTCTTGTCCAGTGAAATTTATACCTGCAATAAAAGCACATTCTTTTCGTGTCGATACCTCGGACACTTTAGAAATATATTTATTTATAAAAGTGCAATTCTTTTTAATCAACTGAACTAGGAAAAATTATAAAAATTTTATTTCACAATAAAATGGTTTGAATAAAGAAAAGCGCAATAAAAAAAAAAAAAGAAAATGTAATAAAATCTGATATTTACGAAAAAGTTCTTGTAAAAAGAAATCAGAGGAAGAGAAACAGTTGAAAATAAAAGAGCAAATAAATACGAGTAGATTTATTGATTTTTAATGTTATAATATGGCAATTTGAGCAACGAATATTGAATCAATTGAATAAATAACTATAAATAATAATGAAATTGTTACAGGTCGAAGAGATATACCCACCAAAAATCGCGGAATTCGCATACGTGACGGACGGTGCGTGTACAGAGGAGGAAATATTGGGAAAAGAATTGGCAGTGTTGAAGGGTCTCGGATGGAATTTGTCGCCAGTGACAGCGCCAGGATGGTTGAACGTATACATGCAAGTGGAATCGGGTGACTGGTCGAAGCCGAATGCATTTATATATCCTCAGTACGGAGGTTTGCAGTACTCTCAGGCGGCGCAATTATTGGATTTAGCGACATTGGACGAGGGTAGTTTGAAGTTTCCTTATAGTCATATAGCAGCGGGTGCGATTTATCATACACAAGGACGCGAATGTGCGTTGCGAGTATCGAGGCTAACGTGGGAGCAATTGGGACCCTGTGCTCGTTGGTTAAGCTCGTTCGCAGCAACGGTTTCCGAAGAAAGTTCCCAGTTATTGTTGCTTCGTTCGTCCGTACCACCGGTAGAAACCCATTCCGGTTCTGGCTTGAGAGCATCAGTACCAAACATCGTAATGGACGAGTCGCATCGCATACAAACTCACGTCGTAGATTTAGCCATGTTAGAAAAAGCCCAACAACGAATGACTGTCGAATTATTACAATTGGATTGTATCGACACTAATTTAGATTCGGTCGGCAGTCCTGATCAGAGTGGTATTCTTACACCACCTTCTAGTAGTCAAAAAAATTCACCAACTCCTTCCCCACAAATGCCACAATTACATCCTTACACGTAATTATTATTTCTCCCTTGAGACCGACTTCTTGGATCTCAAATTTGGATCATTCTGTTAGATCTTTTTTCAAATCTTCAACAACTCGACCTTCCCCAAGGAGCTTCGACATAATTTATATCGAAAGAATGAAAAAAAAAAAAACCGATTTAGGCTAGAGAAGCAACAAAACAAATAGCCAATTTGAATAGGAAACTGAAAGAAATTAAAATATACCTAAATTTTCTAGGACGTGGCGGTTATTCGATTCTCAATTTTTATCGCTATTATCGAACGATTCGAATTCGCCAAATTTTTAAGAAACAAATATATATATACATATATATTTATGAATGGGGATGTGATTAGCGACGAAATAATATTGAAAAATAAACTAAGTTCGAAATCGATCGGTAAATGCATGCACCTTTATTGGTACATCCATGAAAACCAAGAAAATTCAACCTATAAAAAAACAGAGACTCAAATATTGCCTGTTTTTTTTGTTGAATTTCAAGATTTTGATCAATTTTATTAGTTGCTCAGAGTCGGAAGAAGAAGAAAAGAAAAAAAAATATCGATTTTCGTGTTTGAACTCGCAAAAACACGACGTAATTACATATACGTCCCACGAAGACGCGAATCCCGGACTTCCTTTTTTTCTTTTCTCAACGGAGTGTTGTTGTAAAAAATGACAAAATGAATTTATCGCAAAATCTCAGCGTGATTGCGAAGTCAGCAGTCTTGACCAATTTTTTTTTTTTTTCGCCCATACAATTGGGTTTTACGAACTCGCCAGCGAATATGTACGTAGTAGTTGTCGAGAAAATGCGATGAAGTAATTGCCGGAAAAAATTACGAAAGAGAGCCAAACTTGTGTATTTTTAATTTGAATATATATATAAATATTTTTTTCCTTCATTTTTTTTTTTTTATTTGTTAGAAAACACATTAATTTGGTTTCTCGAGGAAAAAAAAAATGACTGTCAATTTACCAGTGTGCCTTCGCTCTGGAGAGATACGTAATGAAAAAAATGAAAATTGAAAAAAAAAAAAAGCAAAAAATAAGAATAAAAATTGAACGGTGAAAAAAAATTATATACACGTTCGTACTAAATTTTAGTGCCTTAAAAAACCGCAAGTGCTCTTACCTCGTTTTAAGGTCTTGAGGAGAACAAATGAAGAGAAAATTCAGCAACGTTGTAAATAGTAATTCTTTTCTTCATTTTATACTCCCTTATGTGTAACGTGTTTCATGAAAGTGCATTCGCACGTATGAATGTGATTAAAAATTTTTTTTTTTTTCTTTCTTTCGTACGAGTGCATGCGCGAGCGAGTGTGTGTATATATTTATGTATACGAGAATTTACACTTAAGTATGTAAAAGAGAGAGAGAGAGAGAGAAAAAAATAGAGATAATGAAAAAATTTATGGGCTCTTGTGGTGTGCTGATTTTTGTATAAACTTGCATGCTACGACTATCGAGTTTATACCCATTTGTAAGCAGAGATTGACAATAAACGTAAATAAAAGCAAAATAAATCGATTTTAAAAAGTTTGTTCCCTCATTAGTCAACCGGAATCAAAAAATCATTTTTTTTTCTGCTCACAAGATTATTAATGTTGTTTAGAAATAATTTAAGTTATTTTTTAAGTCCAATCACGATGGTAAAGTGACACGAGTTTTTTTTCATCCCCCTAGGAAATGAAAAGAATCGCATCGTAGGCTACAGTTTTTCAAGAAATGTTCTTCCCCTTAGTCTCGTCTTTTGTTCTCATCTTACGTCCCAGCCCCTCTGTGCACGAGGGGAGAATTCTGGGTAAAGAAATGTACAAGAGGGGTTGTTCCAACCGTCGCAACACAAGTTGGAAAAGGCGCCAAAAAATAGCGCGAACGGAAATAAAAAAAAACTTGAAGAATCAGAAAGAAAATCTCATATAATTTCTTGTCAGAATGAATCTTTGTTTCGGGTCATATGTAAATAAAATTAATTCGCAGTTTAGATAGTATAATAAAATTAAACATCCTGAATTTTAGATCCGTTTTTGTTCTCTATTTTACCGGCGGATGGTATGAATAAAAAATCCGAATTCAAAGAATCGCAAACCTTCGATTATCAACTTATTTAAATTCTTCACAAATCAACAAAATTGTGGTTGAAATGAACAATCGAATCATATTTTGAATTCTACATGCGGATTTGATTTCTTTTTTACCAACAGAGGGTAATGACGGAAAAAATCATTTTTACATCGCTTGACTTTTTCCGTACTCAATAGACAAACATTATACCGGCAGGTAAAACGACACTAGCGCCACAAAGGCTTATGGCGTTTTGTGATTGGTGGGTGCGTTCACGTTCAAGTTTTTTCAAACAAGTTCCTTTAAAATTGGCGCCCTTTATTACATAACGCACACGCACTACTGGAGATGACTACTACGTGAATCTATGTTCTCCGCTACTACATGACAGACTTGCTGCTTCTAATTGTAAGTTTCTGAAGCGAATTTCCTTTTTTTTAAATGTACTTGAATAATCTTCGAAAAAGGAGTTTTTGAATCTTAGAGGTTAAAATTTCGTTTTAGGAAGACTTTCATATTTTCATAATTATTAGGAATATTCTTATTGATATTTAATTGAGTTATTTTAGTTGATTCCTACTATAACAACAATTATCCATTTTAAAGTAAAAGTGCAAGTGAGAAAATCGTACATCTCAATCATGCAAAATTTCCCGATAAATAATACAATTATATTCATACTTCAACTCAATTGTAATTCACAATAATAAATCATTTGAATATGAAAATATAATTCTATCCAATTTCATTCTTGTTGTCTCCAATGAAAAATAATGCGACGATAAAATTCTTGGGTTATTCGTTTCAGTCCCCAAAAAGGGAAACATTTTTGAGATATTCGATCGATATGTCTTCAATTGAGAAGATTCATGATTTTATTCTTATGGAATCAATCGGAATTCAACTACATATGGGTATAAGTAATGAGCCTAGGGACAGAGAAAAGGAAAGAAGAATTTGAGAACGAAGACTGATAAAAATCTTGATACAAAAATAAAAGAACTGAAATTATGTAAAATAATTTATGTATACACATTTGTATATAAGTATTTATGATACATAGGACAGGCATGTTCTGCGACTTAAATTTGTCTGTATGTAGAATTGCATTAAAATAAAGTTAATCTTTTTCTCTTTGCTCCTTTCTTCGTTCGCTTCCTTTTTCTTTCTTACTGGAAAAAAAATAGATTCAATCGAAGAAAAATTGTTTTATGTGTCGTTAAAAATTCCCAGAAGTAGTGGATCACGAGAAAATTCATTGCAACGTGCAAAACGACCAGAAAAAAAAATACTAAAATATTTATAAATAAATTCCCTTTAATACTGAATCACGGTGGCTTCGACGTAGAACAGCCATTTCAACATGTTTCTTGCTTCGTTTTATGAGACGGAATAAAAATAAATTTGTGTATTTTTACAAATATTCTTTGTTTTCAATTTGATGGAAACTTTTGCGTTGTTTTGTTTTTCTTTTTTTTCTGAAGCAGCACGCAATGAGATATACTCCAACAATGACGTGTATGTTTTTGACGCTTTTTTTTTGTTTCTCGCGAGTTTAACGCGCCGAGGAACATTCCACTAAATCCTATATATATATGTAATTATATAACCATATATAATTTATATAATTATATAACCAGCCTGAGATTGCAAATTTCATATACACTTGTGCCACTTTCCTTCGTGAAATCTTTTCTTGTTCTCATTTATTTCTTCCATATCGTCTCGCAAATGTAATTCAACGAGCCGAGAGAAATGTTCCATGAAGTAATGTGAACAGTCGGACAGAGAGAGAAAGGAAGAGACAGATTGAGTCGAAAGCGGCTCTAAGAGACTTTTGGGTAAAAAGCGCAAAAAAAAAATACGATGAATCAATTAGATAGAAGATTAATCAACGATTCGACAAACGAGACTCTTTTTTTTCTGTTCTCCGTTAAAGAGAAATACGGATTTTTCGAGTTATGGAGCCTGAGTGCTTGCTCTGACTCTTCGTTCGTCGGCTATCTAATATTCATACGCAATATTATTTTTTTTTCTCTTGTTATGTTTAATTTTTTTCTTTCAATTTACTTTCATTCTAATCGGATCTATGAGATCGGAGGAATCTCGAAGTTGACGCTAAGGTTGGCAGATTGAGCTAATTTAACGATCGTCGAGAGCTTCACGGCCACTCGGGCTGCTTCGTCCAGATCGTCGACTGGTACGATTTTCAAACCAGCGTTCGCAACCAGCGCTTTCGCCTCATCGACGTTGGTTCCCTAGAAAAAAAAAAGCATATTTTGATAATAGTAATTTGTTTTAGTAAAAAGTATTCTTATTGTACTTGCATGGCTGAAAAGCCACGAAAAATCTTTAACAACATCAGTCAACTACATAATTTGAGAATTTTTCTGTATTTGTTTTTTTTTTTCATCTGCATTTTTGGGTACCCGAAAGGCTCTCACCAAGACTCGTGACCTTCGATGCGAATAATATTTCCAAAGTTACTAAAATAGTGGAATTTTTAGTCCTCTTTAACGATACAAAATTGCACCATAAACAGCAACTGTCCGCCTGAAACGGTCCTCAACCGCGGAAGCATTACTTATTAATTCAGTGATGAATTGTTCAAAATCGTAATTACCTGTAGTCTAACAACAACGGGTATCTTGAGGTCGAGTTCTTTAGTCGCAGCGATAATTCCCTCGGCGATAACATCGCATCGCATAATTCCACCGAATATATTAACGAGAAGAGCGTGTACCTGTGCAAAATAAGTAGTTTCAATAAAGGTGCATTCTCGACGAGTATTTCATTGATCATGTACAACGAAATTTGTTTAAAGAAAGCTTTTTTACCCTAGGATCCGAAGTGATGATTTTGAAAGCCTCTTTGACAGCGTCTTTCGTAGCTCCGCCACCAACGTCAAGGAAATTTGCTGGTTCACCACCGTGCAGTTTTATGATGTCCATAGTAGCCATAGCGAGACCAGCACCGTTTACCATACAACCGATGTTGCCGTCAAGCGCGATGTAGTTGAGATCGAATTTCGCGGCTTCAACCTCTTTCGGGTCTTCCTGCGTCCAATCTCGAAGAGCGAACAATTCTTTCTGTCGAAATTCGGCGTTGTCGTCGAATCGACATTTGCAATCCAGAGCAAAGTCTTGAAGAAAAAAAAAAGGAGAAAATTCTTCGTTCGAATCACTGGAGGAAACAAAAATGATTGACAATTCTCGGATTTTTTAATATATTCTTACAATTTCCTTTGATATCCTCAGCCAATGGATTGACTTCCAACAGAAGAGCGTCTTTCTTCAGGAACATGGCATAAAGGCTCAAAATGATTTGCGATATATAATCCTTGACGTTTTCCAAACCCAATTTAACAGCGATTCTTTCCGCCTGGTCTTTCGTTATTCCTTTATTTATGTCGATTGGCTCGTACATTATTGCGGTTGGATTGGTCGCTGCTACCTCTTCGATGTTAACACCACCTTGACTTGATGCAATTATCACAGGCCCCTGAATTAAGAACGAAAAAAATACTCAAGCGTTGTAAAGAATTTTAAACGTAATGTTGAATACAAGAAAAAATCAATAATTCCGTGAAAAATTGAGAACAAAAATTGCATTACAATAGAATATATTAACATATTTTAAATAACATATAACAAATAAATTATTTTGAATAAAAGTTGAATGAAAAATTTCATTACTGATGTTAAGCAATACTAATTTGATTCAATTCAAATTTTCCTCCAATTCCATTGAATAAATGATGTTTTGTATTTATCGAATAATTGAGAAACTTACACCAAATGCACGCTCCATCATAACGGCAAGATAATATTCTTTGCGAGGAAACATTCTTTGCGCTACCATCACAGCGTTGCATATTCTACCACCTTCGCCGGTTTGTTTAGTAATAAGCAGTTTGCCCAGCATTTGACTGGCCAGAGCTTTGGCTTCTTCCGGACTGGAAAAAAGAAACAGAAAAATGAAATCGAAACATGTTTTTGTTGAAATGGTATTGATCTGCTGAAAAATACTGGAAAAGCGATTCTTCAAACATCTTGAACTTACGTTTCACACATCTTCACTCCGCTGACACTGCTGTCTTTGAAGTGACCTTTTCCTCGTCCACCGGCAAGGACCTGGGCCTTGAGAACGATGTCCTTGGTGTTAAGGTCTGCTGCGAACTTCGCGGCCTCATCTGGAGTCCTCGCAACACCAAATTTTGGCGTTGGTATACCGGCTTCGTTCAACAAACTGTAACTTATGTGCTCATGGACGTTCAAGTTTCTTACGGATTGCTTAGCCAGACCATTTTTGCAGCTGAGGATCTGGAATTATTAACACACATATTCCAAAAGTATTTTAAAGTTAACACTTTTCAAATGGGAAAAACAAGCTCGAAAACCATGTTTCCTTTGAATATTTGAGGTTTCATAAAAAAATATATAGTCTGGTGTTTACGTAATGAAATCAGTTAAAATATATAAAACCTAACCCAATCAAAAATAAGTTTCCATAACGTCTTGCAATTACAGACAAAATGTTTATTCCAGATGCTGCGCCCATAAAAATTTTATGTTTATCGATGAACATTTGAAATTCTGTGGCGGCACATCAATGTTTTCTTTGCACAGACCGCATGTTCAATGAATATTACCTCAATAACAATGTATTTTTTTTTTTCAGATAACTTCAATCATGAACAATCATACACTTTTTAAAATAATTAAAGCGTCATTTTTTCTATATCACTATTCTGAATAAATTGGTTCAACACCTTTCGTGTTCAAGTATCTTTCGATTTTTTTAAATCTCCCGATCCTTTACAAAGTATCCGAAGAAGCTTGATTCCGGTACAGAGCAAACAAATTGCAAAAACTAATTTGAGAATCTTCAATATTGTTCGAGAAGCATGTAAACAAAAAGAAAACAAAGTACGATCTTGCATGAAACTTTGATCGAACACCTTGAACACTCATGCCCTTGGCATTGAAGCAGTGGTCAAGAGAACTGCAGAGAAACGAGTCTATTTTGGTAGTAAGTGTATAAGAATACACGTTCCTGACCACTGGCCATGCATGTATGTCGATTGACAAATCCTGACAAGATCAAAGTATAAAAAAATACGTATTGACATATGAATATTCACAAACATATAATTTATTCTTTTAATCGAGCGGTTCAAACAAATTTTTATTATTGTACGAAAGAAAACAATAAAAATGATATGCCAAAGAATTCCCAGTTGGGTGCCAATTTTTGGGATTTATAAAATTTGGAAAAACTTTTCTTCATTCTTGTCTGACTTTATTATTTCAATTTAGACTCAATGTTATTTTAAATAAACTCCATTATTTTTTGCATAACCTCAAATTTCAACTTTTTTAAATACAGGAAAAAATTTCGACTTTTGGGCAACGTATCGTTCTTGTTTTCTGTCTATTATTGGTTTTGTTTTGAATTTAAAAAATGAAATTGTGAGAAAAAATATTTTTAATAATGATAAAGTTTGTTTTTGTTTTCTGATATTTTCAAAATACGAAAGTGACATTTCGATACGCTTCAAAATGAATGTGTCTGTAAAAATTCGTAAGATCGTGAGAACTCTATTATCTTTGAGGAAGCTAGAAACGTCAGTTGGACGTTTCTAGCTTCAGACAAGAGAAAAAAAAACAGCTGTAAACGAGGCAATGGTGGGATGAATGAATCATGTTCAACATTCCGTCAGGACAAAGTTATAGATGACGACGATCAAGATTCGCGGAGAGGTAGGAAGTTCACGCGACAATGGCGTGAAAAATAAAGGGTGTGTGTGTATGTATATAGAAAACGACGTGGCAAAAACATAACATAGCGAAAAAAGAGATAAAAATAATAATGTTGAATAATTCATTCGTTTCGTTCGATTCGAATAAATTTGAAATTTGATGAGAAGTTCCAAATTCCACGAATGTTTTACGAGTGCATTCGTTTCATGTCAAATTACATAATTGTCATTAATATCGAGGTAATAATGAGAAAAATTGAGTGAAATAATAAAAATTGGCAATGTAGAGAACAACGAGCGAGAATCCTTGGCTTCGAAACGCTTGACCCTGGCGCTCAATTTAGCAGACTACACACGGCAAATCTAATATGGTGATCGCCCCACTCTTCGGGCCGATCCCGAAAAAAACGTTCGATCACTCGGCAATTTTGATTTTACTTTACAAAGAACTCTTCCAACTTAATTTTTCCAATCATTAAATCCGGGAAGCACTCACCGTTTTTTCGAAATAAATCGATAGAACGTACCTTGGCACCGTTAAAACGGGTGAGATTCTCCGCTAACGATATCGTCCGAGACAACATAGTAGCCATCTTTCTTTGACTGCGACGGCAGTGAACTGCTAGTGTTGAGTGTCAATCCGCCAGCACTGTTCTCGCGCTTCTCCCCCACTTTACCATACCCTGACATATATTCCGCATCGCTTCATCCAACGTTATACGTTTTCATATATAGAGTATGTACAGGGTGATGAAAAAGTGAGCTTGAAGGAATAAACTAAACGAGAAATTGGAAACCGTTATTTTCTCATTAACATTTTTGACATATGTGAGTCGTATGGTTTATAAAATAAATTTCTCAGTATAGAGTTCAACCGCAATCAGTACGTTACAGAAATCATTCTAAAACACAGATTCGATAGGATTAATAAATAAACATGATTGAATGAATTCGATTGAAAGTTCGCATGATCGATATTGCCAGTTTTGCGTATGGATTTTCAACAATGTGCAAACGTCAACGAAACTTTACGAATAAAAATGAATTCATGTTGAATGTTTGTTATAGTTCGCATTTCGCAAACAAACAATTCGCAATTGTAAGAAGATTACGAGAGTATCGCGAAATTTTATTTTTCAGTCATAATAAATTGTTTATACGAACCGAGTCAAAGTCGAGAGCATTTTTTCCATTGAATAAACTCTTAATCAATATCTAATAACTACAAGCGAGATGTGTAAAAATGTGAAAATTTCGCGATTTAATCATCGAAGAACGATTAAATCAGCTCCCTTAATCTTTGATCACTATAAATATATATCATAATAATTGCACGCCTATGAATATACGTCTTTGACATCATCACATTTTGTGCGGGCTTGTACAGTTTTTTTTTTCTTTGTATTGTGACGTAAGCACGTCAAAAGATGGCAATGACAACTTTGTTGACACAATTAAGCTCAAAGTCCAAAGAGCGAATATTTGTATTTAGTGTACGGCGGGAAAGGGCAGAATATTTAAAAATGGTTGTAAATGAGTAAAAAAATGAAAAAAGATTTCAATATTGTTAAATTACTCTGAATAATTAAAACACACGAATATATTTGGATCGACGATACATCAATTTAAAGTATTTTATGAAAAACATTAATTTACAGTAGAAGAAAATGAAGTATTTTTATGTTTTGCGGTTAAAAATTTGTACGTTTACGATTGTTTTGATGACTATTCACATTCTGGCGCATACTTCGAGCGTCTTTTATCCCGACGTGCATCTTTTTTCAATGTAATATTGAGTTCGAGATTCATGGACTTTGCCAAGTTGACCATTTTCGCTAATTTCACAGATGCATCCGCCGCCTCACTCATATCGTCGATCGGAATGATTTTCATTTGTGATTTCGCTATGAGCGTACGTGCCTCGTCTACCTTCGTACCCTGTTTCGGTATCATATTTTTTATTAATCTATGATTAATATTGATTTATGCGAAATTTGAAAAATCATTGAAATTGTACAGTGTGATTATTAAATTTAGCATTTTATAGATACCTGCAATCGTGCTATGACCGGAATTTTGAGATCCAGACTTTTTGATGCCTGTATTATACCCTCCGCTATTATATCGCATCTCATTATACCTCCGAATATGTTAACCAGTATTGCTTCCACCTGGGCAATCAAATATTTGTACAAATTTATGAAATTTAGTTAAAAACTATTTCTCGTTTATTTCAAGGCACGTAAATTCAATCAAATGATTAATACTCAATCAATCAATCATATCAGAACTTTTATCCCCATGTTTACTTAACGAACAAAAAAATTGAAAATTTCATTCAAATAAATGATTTTTATCATTTTTAAAACGATTCTGTTTTTCGAGCCTCACAAATCACTAAATTATCATATTACAAAGTTCAGTTCTGTATCAAAGGAACCATAGGATTGTTGCATTGTTGAAAAAATTTTTTTTTTTTTTTCATCGATCAATAAATGATGAATTATAACGTTTTCAATCTTTCTGTCAGCAGGGAAAAAATTTGACGATATTCGCGTGCAATCATAACGAATGAAACATCGAATGAACCTTCGGGTCAGCAGATAAAATCTTGAAAGCTTCCATCACTGTTTCTGCAGTAGCACCACCACCAACATCAAGGAAATTAGCTGGCGAACCACCGTACAGATTGATAATATCCATGGTGGCCATTGCGAGGCCAGCACCGTTAACCATACAGCCGATATTACCGTCGAGCCGAATGTAATTCAAATTGAATTTCTCGGCTTGAACCTCGGCGGGATCTTTTTGTGACCAATCGCGAAGAGCGAACAAATCTTTCTGCCGAAACTCCGCACTGTCATCGAAATTGCATTTGCAATCAAGGGCGTAAACTGCAAGAAAAAAATAAAAATTTATACAATTAAAAAAGTTTTCGAGTCTTTTTTCGAAAATTATACATTCAATAATCGTTTCAATTTGAGAATTATCAATTCATTAATTTCTGATACTGATTTAATTAATTCGAATTTATTCAAATATTCGAGATTTCGAATAAAAGAATGTATTTTTGAATTCATGTATATTGAAGAAAAAAAAACGGTTTTAGCTCTCCGTCGTCACTCTGCGTCGATGCGACCTATTTAAGCAGGAATATCGATACGTACTCGACCCCTATTCAAACCCTCCTCCACCCTCCAACTCCCCATACTCCCTGACCTTCAGATATCAGAATAAGAAATTCCAAATTTTCGTAAAATCATTTTTTTTCGTCCATTCGAACTGACGTGATTTAGAATTCCATAATAATTTGATTAATTACTTGCAATTTATTCAAAACAAATACGAATGAAAATTTTCCATAAAATGAATGAAAAAAAAAATGGATTTTTCCGAATTTCTTTTTATCTCGAACACTCGAATTGAAATGACTTTAGAGTTTTAGAATAATTTGAAAACACGGAAAAGCTTACAGTTGCCACAAATGTCTTCCACAAAGGGATTTATTTCCAGGAGAAGAGCGTCCTTGGTGATGAAAAGTTGGTAAAGATTGCAAAGCACTTTGGCAATCGCTTGTGAATTTATCTCGTCGAAGCCAAGTTTTCCAACAATTTGCCGAGTCTGTTCACCGGTTATTCCTGTTGTTATATCGATTGGGAAATATCCTATAGCTTCAGGATTGCTCGCTGCTGTATCCTCGATGTTGACACCTCCTTCGGTCGAGACAATAATGACTGGTCCCTGAATTAGAAAGAAAATTGAAATTATTTGAGGAAGGAAACATTCCTAAATAAAATTAGCCTCACATTTTGATACTTTTTATCAGTTTTATGATAATTTCTTACACCAAAACTTCGTTCCATCATGACTGCAATATAATATTCCTTTCTTGGAAATTTCCGGCTGGTTATCATCACCTGATTGCAAATTTTACCCTCTTTACCGGTTTGCTTTGTGATTAGCAAATTACCAAACATTTTACTTGCATGGTCTTTAGCTTCTTGAGGTCTATTCGATTATTAAAGTACGAATGAGATAATAGATAGAATAAAAATAAGATAATAACATGAAATGTAAAAACTCACGTTTCACAAAGCACGACACCACTGACATTGGTACCTTTGAAATGTCCTTTACCACGTCCTCCCGCGAGAACCTGAGCTTTCAGAACAATGTCACGCGACTGAAGTTCGTCAGCCAATTTCTCAGCTTCCTCGGCAGTCGTTGCCACACCGAACGGTGGTGTTGGAATTCCAGCATCTTTCAAAAGTGTGTACGCCACGTATTCGTGTACGTTCAAACGTCTTTGCTGTTGTTTAAGCGTTTCCGGTCCTCTAAATGCTAAAAGCTAACAGTGCAGTTCAAGCAGACTTATTTTGTTCGATCAAGAGTCGGAGAAATTTTGATTGAAGCTTCTGCGAATTTGGGACCAATTGCAATTTTACTGCAAATAATGAACTGGAAAATTTGGAATTTTCCAGGATATCGGAGTATAAAATTCGAGTTTTTAACATTGTTTTGTCACTGCATTGTTTCAGATTGAACGAATACTTTTTCATTCGAAGAAAGTCTGCTTTTTTCAATGAAATAAAAAATCCTTGAACATTTGCAAGACTCTCGTTAATAAGAAAATTCTTGATATTGAATTGAGTCTGGTCTCACCTGTTTTCCAACATTTGCGACACGATATCTAAGCGCGGACAAAAGGCGCGATGACATTTTTCCAACATCGAATTCACTTTTATAATTTCCATCCGTAATTTATAACACAAATAATTGCGATATTGAAAAATTCACGAAGAATTATTCTCGGCGCGTGGGAAAAGAAAAAAAAACTTGCGATTTACAAACGTCACCGAAACGTCAAATTTATTATTTACTTCTGTGCTCATACGGTCAGCGATGAAACAAAGGAAGTGTTTTTTGAAGTTTATGAAAAGCGCGATTGAAGCTTTTGCGCGAACAAGGAAATCAGAAGAGAAGACTGAATTATAATTACGACTTGCCTTTTCTCCTTCCCAATAGATTCTCGATAAGGCTTTTTTTTTTATTCATCCCCGACGTTCGAATTTTCTTTATTCGTACGAGCGTATCAGACTGTTGCTTATTTTATAACAAAATTATTTTTTTCACGCGTTCTCCGAATGCTCGATAAAAGATAAAAGTAAGGGAAATGACCTTGGGCGTGTGAAGAAAAAAATCAAGTTTTCTTATCTTCTGTACATTACTTAATAATACAGATAATCGTGTTTTATTCGAGAGCGAAAATCTTTAGACATTTTTCGTTTGTTTTTCTTTAGACGAGTTTTTTTTTCGCTCGGGATTTAAACGATGTATCCTAAGTGACAGTATAATAATTGTTAATACACTTTTTACATTACATATTTGTCGTTAATCGTTTCATTTATGTATCCTCTTTATTTTCTCCTTGATTTTTCTCTATGTGACAACGTCTATTGAATTTTTATACGTTTTCGACGATAATTTATATCTCGTGATTCGAATCTGAGCAAGGTAAATTTCAATTTCGCGAAATTATTCAATAAAATTGTTTACTGGTTAATTTTCTGAGTTTTTTGTTTTGTTTGTTTCGTCAGAGCAAATTACTATCGTGATTATCGCTCGTGATGTTCGAGCACCGAAATTGCTCGACGACGCATGTGCCAACTACGAAAAACGATTGTAAATTGCACACAGAGAAGTTCTTCATTTAATTAATGCAGCCTTTTTATCGTTTGTTATTTTTGTTTCACAGGAAAGAGAAACGTTACATATATTTCCCATGAAATCTACGACAGCAGCAATAATACTAGTTTGAAGAAAAAAAAAAAAAAAAAACTATGATAAAGTCATCGTAGTGCCAGTGTTAACAATGGCGAAAGTACCGGAAAGTTTAAAAAATAATATTTTCCGATTACCAAACGGTTAAAACAAAGCGTGTCCATAGGACACAAAGCGTGTTAAGAGGCTCTTAAAAGAAAACAAAAATGAAAACGGAAATCTTGTTCAGTCCTGGAAAACTCCCAACTAAAAAGCCAAAACGAAGGAAACTCATCAGTTAAAGCTTTTAGATTCTGTACTTGTACAGACGGTTGCGAGAGGGGCTGCGTCTTTCTTTGATTCTATCGTCGTATTGAGTGTTTCCAACTGTTTCTAGGCATTCAGCGAGAAAACAAAGATAAACACTTTTCTATCCCGCCTCTTTAATACAGTCTTTAAGTTTCTTATTATTCTTGTAAGAGCCTTTTTTAAATCTCAATTTTCATCTTTTTTTAATTTTTTTTTTCAATTTTTTTTTTTATTTTGAAATATTTTAGTTTGCCACGCACTTAAAAGCTAAATCGATCGTTGAGGGTTCGCTTGGTGACACCGAGATTTCCCGTCAGACTGTACATCATTTCGCTGAAGGTACGATCGTCCACGGAAGCTCCGGCTTGTACGGTCGGTGGGACATTGCGAGAACGTGATCGTGATCGCGACCTCGATCGTGAACGTGGCTGCTGTTGGGTAAACATCGGTGGTCGAGCGAGCTGTAAGATAAAAAGTAAACTTTCATATTATTTTCTTGTAACTAAAGTATAAAAAAATTTATTTTCTTGCAAAAAAAATGTGAAATCTGAATTTGTTTGTAAGTGGAATGAAATTCGTTGTTGAATAAATATTTTGTTTATGAATTTAGAAAAAGAAGAAAATTGACAAAACGTTTAGAAAAATGCATTCTCTACAAATATATGACAATTGCGATGGCGATTTTTTCACAACCTCATTAGTTTTGAGGAAATTATTCAGATTACTATTTGGAAAAAAATATATATATATATATAGATACTATAGTTTTTGTACTAAATCCAAATCAACGACAATATTGTCTGAAAATTTTAGTTCATTTTCGAATTTTCAGTTCAGAAAAATGTATTGCTGAAAGAGTTAAAACGTTATATATTTCTTACAGCGGCTAAATGCTGAGAGTTTGGTCGGAATGGTGAACGTCCTCTTGCAATCGGCCGAGTGTTGTTGTTTGCTGCCCCTAAGTTTTGTGTTTGTGCGAGGCTCAAAGATCTTTGACGACCAGCAGGCGCATAATCGTCACCCAGTGTACACATGAAGTTTACATTAGGATTTGGATTCATCCTCAGAGCGCTGTAAATAAAAATAAAAAAACATTATTTCTCTGCTAAAGTGATCAAATCTGCATAAAAATATTTTCCGTTTGAAGAGCTCAGGGTTAATGTTTATTCATAAACATTTTTCATAAAATAATCGACTTTTGGTTATTTGGAAAGTGAAATATTGAACGCACTTTGATTCCACAGTAAAATACATTTTATGAAATCAATGCTTTTTTTTTTTTTTTAAATAAAAGATTATAGAAAAAAAAACGCACGTTATTCTCATGAGTTTTTGAGCGTATAGAGCACGACGGTGAGCTCGTAAAATTTGGTCAGAACGGAGTCCACCGCCGAAATTTCGCTGGGGTGTGAGAATTTGTTGACGACGTTCAGCAAGAGCACGCTGTTGGAGGGCCGTAAGAGCTTTGCCGTTGTGAGGTACCTGATATGAAAAATAGAAATTCGAATTACGCAAACAATTTATTTAAGGAGAATTAATGGAATACGAAGTTTGACTTTCTTTGTTATTTTATTTCCTTTTTTCTTATGAGAACAATTGGGCATAAATTTCAGACATAAATGTATTGTTTCAACTGATCAAAGTGTAACGATTATTTTGTTTTCTCCTGACATTGTTTGGCCCAATCGAAATGGCAAACGTAGTCGAATTTGTTTCTATTTTCCGTTGGGAATCTTCAAGTAAAATCCAGGAAAGCAATATTCGATGAATTACAAAATTGAATAGCAAAAATCGTTGGTGTATTTAATTGAGAATGAGAGATTTAATGCAACATCAAAAATTTAGTTTGCGATCTGTTTTTGTTGTATTTTTTTCATACCGTTGTCAAATTGAACATTGTGCAATTCTTTAAAAGCTCATTCATCTATACCAGGCTGAAAAAAAAGGCAACAAATCTTCATAGCCTAGAACAGCTTGGCAAATTTAGTCTGGTTCGCAACAGTTATCATGAAACGATGATGTTTGACCCTGTTTATCGAACTTCAATAAATATTATCAAAAGAATACTTACCCTGTAGTCATTGGGCGTTTGCATACGTTGATTCTGTCGTTGGAGCAAGAGTTGTTTGGCTCTCTTGACACGATTTCTATAAGCAACTTGTGCAGGGCTTTGATATCCCAGACGATTGTGAACAGAGGTTGGATCGCGAAGATTGGGCATACTGTTTGTTCTCTTGAGAGCGCCCTTGTTGTTACCGAAGAATCGTTTTGTCGTGGGTGCAACAAGATTGGTGCGGCTTCTGCTTCTGGATAGCCCAAATTTAGCAGCCATGCCACGTCTTGTGACAAAAGCTCCTCTCGCATTAGCAATATTGTTGTTAACATTGCCATTGTTTTTGAGCCGATTGATGGCGGTGTTGCTTCGTGCTCTCACGAGACCACTGCTTACAACGGCCAAATTATTCTTCTTGTTCTTCTTTTTGTTGAAACGTTTAGTGACAAAGCCGGCAACAACATTTTGCAACTGTGGTTTTTGCTGTTGGCGTTGTTGCATTCGTCGTTTTTTAGTCAACGGCATATTCGCCTTGATATTTTTGACGATTCCACGATTTTGTAATCCTCCACGTCGTAGATTGTTATTAGAGTTGCTGCGAGCTCCGTTGGAATTGCGATTGTTACGTTTAGCTCCGCCTTTTCCACCAACGCCGACCTTTCCCTTGGCTGCCACTGCCTTTTTCTTTTTATCCTTTTTCTCCATCTTTATGATGTCATCTTGAAAAGAAAATTATTCGCATTGTTTTTTTTTTGCTACTCGATTTCTCAACAGCCTCCATGAATTTATTGGGTTTTGTGGTTTATTTCGTGCCGCTAATACGTCCTTGTGCCAAAGGAGGATGAAGTAAAAACTTCAGAGATTATTGCGTAACAAATTTGTTGTCCTCCTGTTATTCCCCTGAGAAGTCACTATCTTTTTGTTTGACATTTTTATCTTAATCTTTCTCACTAGCTTCAATCCGGATGGTTCGAAAAACATAATTTCAACGAAGCCCGCTCTTTCTTTTCGCTTGATGATTCTTTCTGCCTTCTCAGAATCTCTCATCAATGTCTGGCTTTGTCAATGGAAATTACTTGTACCCCTCTAGCTCCCGAAAAATGAATTGTGGATGGATAAAGAAAAATTTGTAAGGACTCGATACTTATGAAACAAGGAAAAAATGTAGTAACGGAAAAACTTTACAAGACACTGTAATGGAAACTTTAGAATAGATGAATAATAATTTAAATCAACTTTTTGATTATTTCTATAGATTGAATTCCATAAAAATAAAATTTTCTATTTGAATATGAATTTTTTTACTGCGTATCAGAAAAAAACTATCGTGATAATTCTTTAAATTAATAAATTGGGAAAACGTTTTTACCGAATAATTCGCGTTTAGAAAAATAATGGGATAATCGGATGATTGTTCTGTTTCGTTTTTTTTTGTCATTGAACTCATTTTCCTCTTCATTTTCGTGCAAATAAGTTTCGTAATCCGTGTCCAAAGATGGCGTGGTAGATTTTCTGCATCTCTCTGCATTAATCGACGTTGTTTCTTCGATAGAAAAGGATTTTCCAGGCCGAGTCACGAGTTAGATAAATTATTTATTCTTTTTGTTTCATTCGTGATTGAAAAAAATTTATTAGACGAGGATCAACGTGATAAGATTTTTTTTTGTGTTTTTCATTCGGAAAAATAATTGAGGGACGTTCGAAATAATCCTCGTATGTGATGACGACATATTATTTCATTCGTCTTGAACAACACGTTCCAGAAGCAAAGTAAACACGCTTTCCCACGCTGTAGACGTTGACGAACGTTCGAAGCATCGTCCCTCTATATTTCTCGAATTACTTCATTATTATTATTATTATTATTATTATTATTATAAGGTTTTTCAGATATGCCACGAGTGTTGTATTTTTGAAAAAAAATTCTCGTGGAAACCCACGCTTTTGGAAAGTTTCATTCTCTCTCGTTCCAATTTTCCCCCACAACAGTGCCATGAGTCACGTAGTCGTGAACAAAATTTGTTTTTGGTTGCCTCTTACGAGATTCAGCGAACGAGTTCATTCGCCACTTTTACGTCCACGCATATATATACATATATATATACATATATATATATCTATATACATGACTGAAAAAGTTTCGGGATAAAATAAAAAATCTCATGACCAGCAACGAAAGGGATTTTCGTCCCGAATATACATGACTCGTTGCTGGCAATAAATTTCAACGATTTGTCGTCTTTTTCTGTAGCTTACGTAAAGCAACTTGGAATAATGCAACGAACGAGTTTTTACGAGTTGTGTGCATAATTTTTAGTCGATTTTTTCGTTTTTTCGTCTCTCTCCCTTTCATGGTTTTCTCCGACGCCATTTTGTGTTGCGCACATAGCAGAGAACATGCACGACCAATTTTAGTATGCATGAATCACACGTATGTATAAATATATATATATATACATTATTTGGGTATATGCATATATAATTGAGGACAAATAGTAGAAGATACGGCAAATATATGTACGAGTTGTTTCTATACTCGATAATTTGATGCCAACTGTATAGATTTTCATGGAGGATTATCACGAGAGGATTGAAGTTTTCGAGACTCTTGCCACTTACCAAGAGACATGTTCACTTTAGCGGCAATATTTCCGGCCATTTTTCTCTCTCCTAGAAATTCCGGAATTTCGTAACACGCGCACCACGATTCAACTCGATACGGTAACCGAACTCAAGTCGCAGCAAGAATATCGACACGATTAGTTTCGAAAACTGGAATCGTAATGTTTCTTTTAATGAATGTTCTTTGATGAACACAATGACGCGGCTTAGCGATGACGGAAAGAAACTACGAGCTACGACAAATGAGCTGGCGGATCTCTTTTATAGATGCTCGACGCGCCACCTACAAATTGGAACCCCCACCCGCCTTCTCCCTTCTCCATTGGTTGCCGCTGTACGGCTATCCTATACACTTCAACTCACACTACGTGAGTTTTTGAAATAAGGTCTGCTTCTTTACAAATAGTACACTCACAACAATGAAGAAACGATAACCCCAATTCATTCTCTGAACAATGTAATCTCAAAACGTGTTCGAACCTGTGTATCACAAAAATTTAATTATGTTTAAATGGTGTTGCGATTAAATTATTGAATTTATTGATTTATGTTTTCGTAGAGCCTTCATCTCAAATCCTACCGAAATACCAAAATATTTTTATCCAACAACAGTCTCCTCAAAATAAAAAAATAAAATTGATTAACATTTCCCAGGAAGTTAATTGTTTTAAATTTGAAAAATAATAATGTGTTTATTTTAGAATATTCGTAGTTGCCCCGAGTTACGAACGATTCACAGGTTATGTTAGTTTCTCGCGTTCCATATATTCCTCGTACCTATTCCGAGTTCCTCATTCCTATTCCCTATTCTTCTTGGTTGCGCAAAAAATGGATTAGTTGAATAAATAAAAAAATTAATGATATTTCGAAGCGTTTAAAAAATTTGTGCACGATTTTCAAACATTTTTATTGATATTACGAATGAAAACGTATATTTATCGATGTTTGAATGAAAAATATTTTTATCGGATTGTACTCATCATATTATTGTTTGAACACGAGTCGTGAGATAATAACCGCGATATATATTTTCTGTCATGCGGGAGTGATCACGAAGTCACGAATGATTGTCGTATTTCGCGATAACGCTTTCTCATCAACGATAATAAAACCAAACATTTTTTGGAAATGAACGTCTCCCACACTTTTGATGATTCCATTGAAAGTAAACAACAGGTCCTGGGTTTTCCAGGGCCTCTGATCTTCGTAGTAAAATAAAAACTACGTGAATATTTAAAAATTGTACTTCTATTCAATAATAATATAATCAAAGTAAAGTTTAAAAATGTTGCGGAACAAAGAAAGCGCTCGAAAGCCACATGGCGAAACCAAAGAAACAAATTCTCATTATAAAAAAATCATACCCTACTGGATATTTGCTGCTCTTAGAGTCATTTTGACAATTCTACCTCAGACTGGATACATTCATCCCGACGAATACTTTCAGTCCATAGAAGTTATTGCGGGTGAGTTTCTCTTTATTTCGTTTTTTGATATATTAAAAAAATGCATTCAATTGTAGAAAAAGATTTTAAAAATCTATCATTATTTTGTTTACGCAGGTGATCATTTTGACATCGATGTTTACAAGCCATGGGAATTTAACGTCACCTTTCCTGTACGCACAGCTTTGATACCCCAACTAACAGTTGGAATTCCATTTTCCATCGTCAATATCGTATCGCCCTATTATAGTTATTTCTTTGGCAAATTTCTCAAAGTTCCCTATGTTCTTATCATACTTCCGCGATTAATGATGTGCTGCCTCAGTTTTATATCGGATTATTCTCTTTATAAAATTTGTTGTATATACAGTCAGAACTATAGAGTCCGTTTAATCACTTATGCCAGTTCTTATGTCATGATTGTTTACGCCACAAGAACATTCTCAAATACCATTGAATTAATACTCACCTCTCTCCTGCTCTACTATGTATGCAAGTGCATGGCGTACTCCGAAAAGGTATGATATTTTGTGCAAAACCAAAATGTTTTTTTTTTTATCATTTTAGAAAAATACAGTCAAGTTTCATCCGTTTCATGAAATCTTTCGTATAAAATGATTCTTTCTCGTTCTCAAGCATCGAATATACTCATTTTTATAATTTGTGAATTGTCAGTTTTTTTTTGTTTTTTAATTTGATGAATTTATTTTTGTATGATTAGTTTTTTTTTTCATTTTCACTGATATCGAGCTAAATTTACCTGTTCCGACGATGGAACAACGTTGAAGTTGGAAATTAAATTGTTTTCTGGGAAGTCGTTGATATTGACGACGAATTGAATAATTAAAGAGTCGATGAAAATTTTCGAAATTTCTTTTGTTCCAGGTTGTTTTACAAAGCGATCATTTTGCTCAACGTTACGACAGAGCAGGAACGATCGGGGAACGTGTGAAATATTACAAGTTACGTGCTTCATTGCCATCTCACTCGCTCAATCATTGCTTAATTTTAGCAACAATAACGGTGTTGGGTATTTTCAATCGTCCAACTTTTCTTGTTTTTGCATTTCCACCGATATTTTTCTGGCTGCAACGTGGTTTGGGATCTAGGAGCGTGGGCTTACTCGATTTTCACATACGAATTTTTGCCTTCGTCTTGTGTGGAATACCGACCGCTCTATTTCTCATCATAACTGATAGTTTTTACTTCGGTTATTTGACTGTCGGTGAAATTTGGAATTTAAAAATTAGTATGAACAACTTTGTCGTTACACCTGTTAACTTTCTCAAGTACAATTTAAACGATAAGAATCTCGAAAGCCACGGTTTACATCCCAGATTCGTACATTTCCTCGTAAATGTTCCTTTACTGTACAATGTTTTGGGCATTATTGGCGTTTACACTTTTGGAAGAATGGTGTACAGGTAATTTGACATTTATTTTCATAATTAATAGAATACAAAATCTTGAAAAGTGCATTTTTTAACAGTTCAGTCTATTATTATTTTTCTTCGAAAACACACTTGAACTCAATTAACTTTCATTAATGTTCAATTGTGTGAAAAAAAAAGAATTGAATCTTTGCAGAGCTTTTTTAGACAAAAAAAATTGTAAAAAAAAAAAACAATTTTTGATCACCACTATCGTATGATATTTGGAAATTGATTTTCCTAATATTTCGAAAACGAATGAGTGAGAAAAAGAAAATAAATAATCAAAGTAAATTTGAAAAGAAATAGTCGTTAAAATTTTTCAACCAAATATTCAGGTGTGAAGCTAAAATTCAATGAAATGCAAAAAGTCGAACGTATATGTTTTCTTAGTGGTTTCAGAGGTCGTTGGTTGGAACTGCCTCGGATTCAGAGTATCGAGGGTTTAATGACCGCGTCATTCATCGTTCCAATAGCGGCATTATCGTTGATTCCGCATCAAGAGCCAAGATTCATAATTCCTGCACTCCTGCCATTAGTTTTTCTCCACGCTCATACGCTGGGAAGTGCATCAAAGAAGACAGCGGTTATTTACTCGAAAAGCAATATCAACAATGGCAATAATTCCTCAGATCACATATCGAATCGAAAGAAAGATAAATTGACGAAATTGCAGTGTTGGTGGGTGATCTTAAACTCGTTGTTAACGATATTTTATGGATTTGTTCATCAGGGTGGAATTTTACCACTCGCGTCGCACGTAGCTAAAGAATTGAGAGCAAAACCGCATTTGACTCATGTGCATCTTTTTACTTCGTACACTTATTCATTGCCAACGGGACTTTTGCAATTGCGAAATACAAGAAGAATATATAAGAGTAGCGAAGGTCACAAGTATCGTTTGAATCAAGACTTTTATCTCTACGAAGAAGGCAGTAAAGACGTGGCCGAAGTTTACGAAGATATTGCATCGAGACTGCGAGAATGTGAAAAAAATTGGATTACAAAAAGAATCCCGTACAGGCTTTACTACGCTTTGCCCTTCAGTTTCATCGATGAATTCGAGGATTATACTTTATCGAATAAATCACGATCATTCAATTATCGGAGAACCGAAGCTTTTTATCCTCATGTGACGATGGAAAAGTTACCAGCGCTCGAAAAATTCTCGAATTGCTTTTTAGAAGCAGGTACCGAAGAGTGCTTCACCAATTTCGCCGAAAATATATCCAGCAATATTTATCAATTTTTTCATAGCTTTGGACTATTACTGTTAAGGATAGAAGTCGTACAACCTGAAAAACTAATTTCGTAGCGTAGATAGAGAAAAAAAAGTCGCTTAATCGATCAACGTAGCCTTTCAAACATTTAGCCTCAATCGCAGATCGCTAAAAAATTGTAATACTACGCGCGAAAGGAAGAAAGTAAGTTGGTGCTTGGTGACAAACGTTGGCCGTCCACTTAACGGAAATACTTTGACGAACCGCTTGAGCAATCATTTCGTATCTGATATATTTGATAAAAAAAAAAAAAAAAAAAAAGAATTTATTAAGCATTTTGAGGGCTTAAATACACCCAGAGATGCCAAAAACACAGTCAATTTCAACAGACTTTTTAATAGCGAGAACTTTGAACCATTTTTTTGGCTTCCTTGGAAAGAGACATCACTGCGTATAACCATAGAATATTTTATTTAGAAAAGCTGTCGTTATCAGTCTTGTCAAGAATTTTACTGTCATTCGCCCAACAAATTGCTTGAAAATCAATTTCATCCAAATCGATCTTTCACGTTTTCGCGTTCCAATAGTTACCGTTTTCAAAAACATCATTGTGAGCAAAATTTCACTTGAAAAAAGCTTCTTTGCTTAGAAAATATGATCAATTTGTCGGAAATTATGGGGATATAGGATAAAAATAGTTTTGAAAAATCAATTTCCGTGGCACCCCTAGGCGTATTAAGCTCTTAATCGTAGTATATACGTAATTGATAATTAGATGTAAAATATTGCAAATGCGAATTCATTTTTGTATATATATATATATCAATATATTATAAAATAAGACTGAAATCTCTATTGACACCAAAAATACACTGAAAAAACGTGATTAGACTTCGCTTTATTTGTCTCCTTTCTTACATGCACTAAGTCTCGAAGTAAGAGAGCGCGGAGTAGTAAAAAATGATCTACGAGTTAGCAAAGCTTTAATAAAATAAATATATGTCAATATCTCTGGCTATAATAACGTTATTAGGCTGTACATTGTAAAAATAATACGAAACTATGGTTTATATTTGTTTTTTTTTTTTTTCGGTATATATAATATTTTCAAAATATTTCCCATATCGATTTCACTCTCTCGCGTCTGATGAATCTTCGTTATACGTCCACGGTAGCTCGTGATTAAATTTACTCAAGTGTGCCGCGTTTCGCGCAGCAAACAGACGCTGAAACGGAAAGATAAACAAATCAACACTTTCCAGACATTTGGATAAATAGGAGCAAACAAACATTTTTAAGTATGAAAAAACAAATACACCAGTGAAAAAGTTTTTTTAAACAATTGTTCGTTGAGAGAGAAGAAACAATTTTTACTCGTAATGCTGGCGTTCCATTTTATTTCCAAAGCATGTGTTTTTGCGTTTGCAATCAGGTTTTTATTCAACTTTTTCTTACCGGATTATCGATGTAGGCCTCGCACCCGTAGCACCAAACCGAAAGATCGCTAAAACTCAGAGTCAACGGATGCTCGGCTGTTTGACCGTGCATTATTGCGTGTTCATTAATATTTCGAGCACAGTGAACCGTGTAACATCGCAAACATATCCAGTTTTCAGCAGTGCTACCACATTCTTGACAAGGATCGCGAACGTTTATTCCATTTACTGGTACTTCCTCAACGGTATCGAGATGAGGACAATCCCTTAGTGGTACCACTGCGAACATTTCGCCTTGAACTAGTGCCTGAAGAAAAAAACGTCGAAAGTATGAATGTAGAGAAAAATGGTATTTTAATTATTGAATTCTTAAATTGTTGAAAAATCAATCAATAATCAGAATACTGGCAATGAGGAAGAAAAATATTATAGTATAATGACTGGTAGAGTGGAGATAAAAATTGATAAATCAATGAATTTGTATTGAAATGCGCACTCCATGGGAACATCCAATGAAAAAGATTGACAAATATATTTCATGTATGTACTATTTGTTGTATGAAATTTTTATATTATTTGAATCTAATAACCTGGATATTATCTGAAAGATAATCAAGCAGGCTCGGATTGGGCGCTCCTCCTGAAGCTTCGCCTTGTTCTTGTTGCTGACCGCTGCCACTGGCACCGGAGCTAGATCCATCATTTCGACCACCTAAATCGTTTTGTCCTGGATTAATACATTCTTTGGCAGTTTTTAGAATGGCCATTCTCTCAATTTCTTTTTGTAATTCAGCCATCTCTTCGGCAGTTATAGTTTCCAAGCGTTGGCGTTCTCGCATGCTCATCTCGAGCTTTTCATTCTCAATTTCCTCGAAAGCAATTTTCGTTTCGGTCAATGGACTCGACAGAACGGTATTTTTATACTCGAATGATTTTGCTTCTGGTAAAATATTTTCCTTTGGCAGTGCCATTTGGAAGGACAGATTCGGCCAGTATTGTTTATGAATTTTGAGAACATTTTTAATCGTCGATATCGCACTTGGACAAGGCGCTTGATAAACTCCTAGCGCTGGCAATGGATCGCCCAATAATGCCTTCGTACACATCGTCATCGCGTACGATATTGAATTCACGTTGTAACCACCTTCGAGCGCTATGACGACGCGACCGTTTGACAATCCCGATAACCAGTGAGTCAAGTGACCATACGTTTCCGGGGATACGGTGTAACCTTTTTTTTTTGGGATAAACGAACAACAAAATATAAAATAATTGATCGTCGTATTTTTAACAAAAAATCGAGTAGTTATTGAAAAAATATCTTTCTTCATTTACCACCGAGTGGATCACCGATGCAAGCGTCAAAACCAGCAGATATTAGCACCAATTCGGGATTGAATTGATAAGCAATTGGCATTACCACTTGTTGGAAAGCTGCTATATACTCTGCATCACCCATTCGTTTCTGAAAGATAGGTTAATCATTTTATTCCATTCTATTTTCAGGGCTTTGGCTGTTCAATAGAAATCTCAAAATTTAGCCAGACGTCACGACCACCGACGTCCATTATTTCTGCATGAATAATTCATTCTCAAAGAGAACAAGCTTTTCCAAAAGCTCTCTAAACTTGAATACTGATTGTAAAAAAAAATGTAAATTTCAATTGTTTATAATTGAATATCGCGGTTGAATAGTTGTTGTGTAAATATTAATTTCCATACTCGATTCCAAGGTATGTTGACCGTGTATCCTTCACCGGCACCGGTGCCAACGAACGAGTAGTTCGCTTCCTTAGAATTCGGAAAGAAAGCAGCGTTGTCGTATCGGTGAATTGAAATGTACAAAACGTTTGGATCGTCTGCGAGAATGGCTTGAGTTCCATTACCGTGATGGATGTCCCAGTCGACGATCAATACTCTGTGGTCAAAAAAAAAACAAAAAGAAATGAGATTTGAATCGAACGAAAAAATATCTATAAATATACGAAAAATATAATTATTTTGCTGAAAATACTAGAATAATTTCATATTCTTAAGTCAAGAAAAAAAAATTGAAACACGAGACACTCAATTCTATTTTATATATCTAAAAATAAAAGAATTAATTCTGATTTCGTGTTTCAATTAAAACGTTAAATTGGTTAAGAGAAATATTTAATATGAAAGTTGCCTTTTCAAATGATGGAATCGCGTTGCATATTTGGCAGCGACGGCAATATTATTGAAGATGCAAAAACCGCAAGCGGTCTCGTCGTCGGCGTGATGTCCAGGCGGCCTCACGATCGCGACTCCGGATTGGCTTTCTCCATTCAAAACGCTGTCGACAACTTGAAGCACCGAGCCGGCAGCGACGCAGGCACTATTCCACGTGTCCCCGTTAAGAAATACGGAGTTTAATTTCCCACCTTTTTTCCTCAATTCGCCGGGTTTCGAGGTGCAAGTTTCCCTCATATCGTTTATGTGACTCGCCGTATGAGCTAAGAGTAACTCTTCCTCCGTTGCTTCGCGTCCTTTTATTACGTGACAACGATTCAACAATTCGTATTCTTCGTGCTTTGAAAATATACCGGAAATACGATCAGGTTTTTCCGGATGTGAATCGTCCGTTGGATCGCAGTGTTTGAGCATTCGCTCGTCGTATACGAGAGAAACGCGTTTTGGTGCTTTCCCCAAATGCGTAACTAAAAAAAAAAAAAAAAAAAAAAAAAAAAAAAACAATTTTCTTCAATTTTCATTGAATAGAAAGTTTACAAATTGCAATTTGTATTCTTATTGTCTTAAAAGAAAATTCATTGATTCTGAGTGTTTTATACTTTTCATTTGTCATTTGAAGACCGGTCTCGAATCTATTACCTTGTTTCAATGCAATGAGACGATTCTTCAAATGTCTGATGACTGTTTCGCTCTGCACTGGATAGCAGTCGCGAGTTTCATAGTGATCAGGTTTCGTCTCATCACCCCTAATGGAAAAAAAACGAAATAATCACAGTCGAAGCTGGAGTTTTACATATTTTAAAATGGCACGTTAAATCTTCTTTTTCGATTTTTTGAACATTGACTAATGAAATAATAAGTTTATAAAAATGTAAGGAGCACTATTGGTAAAATCGAATTCAAAATATTTTGAAATAATACATTTTTTTGTGAATTGAAAGAAGAAACGCTGAAATTCGGTAAATACTTGTAAATGACGACAGGCAAATGTCTGCTGTTATTTTCCTCGCGATTTTCGGACTCTGAATGTATACTATAAGACTCTTGGAATTGGAAACATTTCCAGAAGGCTCGATGAGCATAAATCACGTTCAGAATCGTGTCTCTCATCATTTCGCAGGGAGGTTCGAGAGCTTGATACGGAGGACATGGGTCGCCAAGAAGTGTTCGTAAGGTAAGTGCAGCAGCTTCTGATAACGAATCCAGGCAATAACCGCCCTGAAATATAAAAGTTCGTTCATATTGAAAAATGAATGAAATAAATAATTTATGCAATTAAAGCAGTAAGTTTCTTCTTTTTATGATTTAATAATTTTATAGAAAACTACCAGTTTTTGTTCGTTCCGAAAAAATTCATTTTTTTTTTATGATTGAAAATCGAAATTTTTGAAGAGATTTCACGAAAACAACAATGTAGAAACTCGAGAGTATATTTTAGTAATGTGCCCGATGAAGCATGAGCTGTAAAAAGTTTTTTGGGGAATACAACGTACCTCCAAGACGACAGCGACTTTACCATTGGCCAGAGACAACAACGACGAAAGCAAATGAGGAAAGAATCCTGGAGTAACTTCCATTTCACCCTGGAAACGTCACACCTTGTAATTCTCAGACTTGGCAAGAATAATTGAAAATACGTGAGAGAGGAACGATCCTCGCTCGAAGATCGCTGCTCTCTCAGGGACCCAACCTTTTCATCACCAAGAACCGAATCGAAACCAGCCGATACGATGACAAAATCGGGCAAAAACTACACAATAAAAGAAAACGAATTTCTTATGAGTCTAGTATTTAATTATTTACCTCGGGACAGCCGATTGCACAATCAAAACCAGCTGAGACGATAACGAGATCCGGTTGGAACTAAAAAAAATATTTTCCTTATAAATTTATCATCTGTTCTTAGTTTTGACTACTTCATTGTAAAAATCTCAATTTTACATGCAATATTATGGGCTTGAAAAACTCGAAAATGCTAGAAAAAATTGCTTGATTAATTTTATTAATTGAACGTTCGTAAATAAATATAAAATTATCAAGAAACTTTTTTTTTTGAAAGTTGAAAAAGTTATGTATTGAAGGTTTCACCTCGTAGGCCATTGGCAGAAGAATTTGTTGAAATATCGCCAAATAATCGCCATTCGTCATTCCAGTTTTGTTCAAAGGTACATTGAAATTATAACCAGCTCCATCTTTCTCGCCAACATAATGATAATCGGATTCTCTTAAGTTTGGCCAAAATTCTCCGTTCTCGTACCGATGAATCGAGAAATATACAACCCTGGAAAAGTTCGTTGATTTTCATTCGTTATTAATGGAAAAAAAAATGTTATTTTTCAAAAATAATGAAACAATCTCTGAGACAAACAATAACTGACGTAATCAAATTACATTGATTAATTAATCAGGACACTTGTCCAAATAATTTTTTTTGATCGCTCCAACTGATATCTTCCAGAATTTTTAGAGAAATAATAAATTGAAATTTGCAAAAAAAAAAGAGAAAACTGTAATATTTATCATTACCTGGGATCATCATAAAACATCTGTTGTGTGGCTTGACCATGATGAACATCCCAATCGACTATTAAAATTTTTTTCGCAAGATTGCTTCTCAGCATCTTTTCAGCGCCTATTGCAACATTGTTGAAAAAACAATAGCCGCAATATTCCGATTTCATTGCATGATGTCCCGGTGGTCTTATTACGGCCATTCCATTTTGCACATTGCCACGACAAATTTTTTCAAAAAGATTTATCGTTGACCCAGTTGCTAAGAGTGAGAGTTTGTAAGTCGACTGGAAAGATAAGTTTTTATTTGATTGATCAATAGCAAAAGAAAAAAATACGTTTTTGCATTTTCTTAAAACTCTATCGGTAGGTTTATTTCTATGTAAAATCATTATTTTTATGACATTTTGTGATGTAAAGATTGAATTACCGGATGAATGTAAATGGCATCGTATCTTGATGCAAATTTTTCCAAAGCTTCGCCATCGTCGCAGCCCTCCGTGGCTCTAAGCATATCAATTTGGCCCTGTGTATGTTTCAGAAGAATGTCTTCGTGTTTGGCAACCATCGGGCTGATAAATTTGCACCTCTCGATAAGACCAAGTTCCCCGCATCGTTCCAAAACGCTTGTAAATCTCTCTGGACATTCAGGATGATTTTTGTCCCAAAGACAACAATGTTCCGCCATAGAACGATCGTATGTTAAACCGGTTGCTCCTCGAATCATGTTCTTTGCTTCTATTGCGTTTTGATAAATATCCCTTATAAAAATATTTTCCAGTTTCTTCGACTGCGATTGTTTCTTTTGTGCAGCTTCACGTTTTGCAGCGACCAATGCCGGTGACGGTTTTACCTTTGGAGGAAATAAAAAATTGTTGTAGCTTCTACTTGTTGAATAATTATTAAGGACAGTGCATGATTGAGTTAATAAATGATGGTGTTGGCAGGCACAATAATTATATTGGGAAACAGCTCCAAATCATGTTCGCAAGATTCCAAATTTCTGATAAACCAATTTGTGTAACATAAAAGAAAGATCCTGAAGATTTTTTTTTGTTGTGAGTGTGCTCGGATGCATGTTTTTTTGAATGAATGTGTATTTGTTTTCATATCATATAACTATTCATATCATATACGAAGTACACAATGATAAAGAAAATTTTTTAAATTCCATACATAATCTAGGAAATATTGAAATCTTTTAGAATTTTCGAAATCACAGAATAAAAACTTTTATTTAATTTTTTGTGATTGAAATCAGAAATTGTACTTCATTTATCACAAATTCATCTAACTCAACAGCGACAAATGATTTTGCACTAGAAATTTAAAAAAATCGGTCGATACTTACAAAACTAAACAAAACACTATCACGTCACACAAATTTTCTTGCAGAGGCAGTGCTACAGAATCGTACAGGTTGTTATTCCGTCTGCTGCTCTTATTAAACTGATAAATTTTATTAGCTCTGTGCAGATAAGCTTATAAGTCATGCAATTAAGATATCAGTGGTTTTTTTTATTTGCTTTATCACAAGAAAGACATCTTGCGAGAAGCAGCGGTGTGTAAATTGGATGCAAAATTGTAACTTTTGTTCTCAAAAATTTTTTCGTGTCACTTTGTTCCTATCGAACAACACTGACTGCTATCCAAACCAAATTTAAAGATTTAAGAACAAATTTGAAACAAGGAAAAAAAAATGCAAAAAAATACTTGATCTCAGCCTTTTTCAAATTACTTTGGATTTCTTTGTGGCCGCTTTGTCAGCCTGTTTGTTGTTCCTACCAGGCTTTGACATTGTATCGTCTCTCTTAATATTTCTCGAACTTGTGCGCCTCGAGCTCTCAACGATTTTAATGAGCTCGATCTCACTGTCGATCAGTCTCTTGGCAGCATTGAAAAAATTGTCCTTTGCGCCAGAATCCGTCTGATAGCAGAAATGAAAAACGACGTCAACGATAATCGTACGAATTTTCGAATTTTAGTGTGAAAAAAAAATAAAAACTTTGTTGCGCATTCGCAACACCATAGAAAATTGAAAAAAAAATAAAAAAAATAAAAAAAAGAAACTTATTATTCCTTCGAATTGATGCAGATAGTATTGAAAAAATAAAATTTTTGTGTTTACAGTAAAAACAACATTAATACGCGCACTTAACGCTGTTCGCAGGCGTAATTTTTGCGTGGGTGATGTTGAAGTCGAGACCAATCCTTGTATAGACAGACTTGTGCTATAAAACTCTCTCCACCTTTTATCCCTCCTGTTCTTACAGTTTTCCACATATTCATACGCATATATTTATAGATATAGATATATACGTTCATAAGAATGTGTATACAGCTACGTAAACACGTATAATATTTACGTGTTTGAGCGCAAATTTCTCAAACTATTGAATATAAACCATATAATACTAGAACATGAGTATAAACCCTACAACAAAGCTATATAATATAACCGTCATATCTCTTTTTCCCTCTCACCATATCACGTATTCTTTCACCGTGTTTATAACCCCTGATTTTTCACGAAAAGCTCCAATATTTTCTCACAATTTGATGAAGTTTCGATTGGTCATTGATAATCCACTCAAACAATTAAGATAAGTGGTATTCTGAAAGTTCCGTTTTGTTTGCACATTATTTGCCATTGAAACTCATGAATTTAATATAAATATTGAATTTTTTCACTATGGAGAAGACGAAACAGAAACACCATTTTCTTTGAACCACACACGCACACACACACACACACACGGACACAGAAAGATGCACTGATGGGATTCGGTCAACGGTTAATGCCCTCCCTCCCCCCGCAGTTTGTGAGCCAAGAGTGTTCGAACTGTCAAAAGCGTCAAGGCCAAAAAAACACGTAGATGCCACTTACACAAACTTGTGTTGCACTACGCTGGTATATGCATGTACCTCGGTCCACATGATAAAAAGTGTCTTTTTGAAAATTTACGTTTATATGCAACAAATTTGCGCGAGTAAAATAGAAATTGTTGTTGTACACTGCTGAATAATTTTAACAATCGGGATGTCACACTCGATCTGTTCGTTTTATGATATTGTTAACTTTGTTTTGTACGAAATGCTTCCATAACCTTCAAATTCCAAAGCTATGCACTCGACAATCGAGTAAAATTAGATCGCCGGTCGATGACAGAAAAATTTTCATATTTGTTCATAACAATCGTGGAATAGATCAAGGGGGCAATCATGTTGCGTGTACTTGGAGAATCTCTGGGAAAAAGAAGAAAGGTATTGTGGAAAAGAGGCTTAAATACGTGGTCTCCACTCGCGACTGCTTTCAACTCAAAAGCTTCGGTTGATTCTGGATTTAGTTTATTTCGTAAAGAAATTGTGAGTAGACATGATGTATTTAGTTATTTGATTGATATTGCTTTTTGTTATTACTATCCGAAGATACTGGATAAAATAATAAAGTAAAGATGCAAAAGACAAAAATAATGAGAAATATATCTACAGATTATATCTTAGTGATAACATTTCTTCATAATTTTATAGAAAATAAAAGAGTATCTGATAAATTTATTATCACTTATAGTAGTTTCGTCAATGGCGAGGACTAATGAGTATAAGAAAAAAAACTGTTTGTAGCTTTAACAGCAGCAAAGTTATTGAACTAGCAAACAAGTTATCACTAATTTTAAATGCAAGAACTGATTCCATTTTCTTTCCACTCAATGGGTGATAACTTTTTATGACGATTAATACCAAAAATTTGTTTGACTATTCGTTGGATAATAATCTAGTATTTTTCTGTTTTTTTGAAAATATATTAATTATTATTGCATTATGAAGCATGAGATGTTTATATCAATTATAGTGTGAGTTTTCGTAGGGACTTTTTGGCATCCCAGAGCTCAAAACTGCTGAAGGCTTTAAAGAACTAGAAGAAATGGCGATATCCGAGTCCAACAGACTCATCGAGGAGACTACAGGTCCTACCAGAAGTCGTAAAATGGTTCAAGTGTTCGACGAGCTGTCTGACACACTGTGCAAAGTTGCAGATATGGCAGAGTTTGTAAGAATAGCTCATCCTGAAGAAAGTTTTGGTCAAGCTGCGGAAGATACTTGTCTCGCTGTAAGCGGGATCGTCGAACAGTAAATTTTCTCAAATTTCAGTTCATTAAATAAAGATTAGAAATTAAGAAATATTTTTGTCTCAAAAATTAAGTTTACTTTTTGTGTACTTCTCAGATTGAACATACATAGGGGAATGTACAACGCTTTGTCGAACGTTGTTAAAACGGGGGACATAGTTGAAACAACCGACGTCGATAATCACGTCTCAAAACTATTTTTATTCGATTTTGAACAGAGCGGTATTCACTTACCTGAAAATCAGCGACAAAGAGTAGTGGAATTGAACGATTATATATTACAAGTGAGTGAAAAATTATAATAATTATCGTGAATAATAAATAATAAGGAATTGATAACGATCGAGTAAAAAAATTATTTTTCTTTCACAGATAAGCCAAAAATTTATGTCTGGTGCGTCAACTCCAAGGGCAGTCAAAACTGAAGCCTTACCAGAGAATATAAGACACTAGTAAATATTTATCAAGTATTTTCTAACCAGCGAATATTTACTGGGTGAATATTCATCATTTTATTTGAAAAAATTGATAGTTTTACAAAAGGAGATGGACAATCATTGATTCATGGCCTTTATCCGGATTCCAATGATGCTCTTGCCCGTGAAGCGGCTTACAAAATTTTTCTTTACCCCGACGAGAAGCAGGAACATTTGTTGAAAGAATTATTAAACTCGCGTCATCATCTAGCACAGATTTGTGGTTTTCCCACGTACGCTCATCGGTAATATTTGTTTTTTCCGTTATCATTTCGATAAATTTAATGAATTATCATTTATTTCTTTTAATGAAGGATAGAGAATAAATGAAGATACGAAACGATCGTATCTTAACTTTTTCTGACGAGAACCACAGATCAAACAATTTTGAAACAATCTTGATGAATTCTTTGCAGTGTAAAAAATTGCCATCGCGATTTTTCTTGTTAATTAGTAAAAAATGAATTTTTTTTAACGAACAAATACGAATTTTAAACATTATTTAGAAATGAAAATGTGACTATATTTTTTTATTTCATTCAAGTTACTAACTGCCTTGAACGTGTTTTAATATGACAGTGCCATAAAAGGAAGTACCGTCGAAAGTCCCGACGTTGTGTGTGATTTTCTCAACATACTCAATGACGATCTCCGTGAAAGGGCACGGAACGATTTCAATGTTATGAGAAAAATGAAAAGAGCCGAATCGTCCATGGAACAAGATTTAATGGACTGGGATACGGCGTATTACACAACAAAAGCAAAAAAATCATGGCTCAACACAAGCAACACCGAATTCGCACCCTATTTTTCTCTCGGAGCTTGCATGGATGGTTTAAATATTTTGACTCAATCACTTTACGGCGTTACTTTGAAACCCGAAAAAGTCGTGCCTGGCGAAGTTTGGACAGAGGACATTTACAAATTGGCTGTTGTCGATGAGAACGAAACAATATTGGGACACATTTATTGCGACTTTTACGAAAGAAGTAATAAGCCTAATCAAGATTGTCATTTCACCATAAGAGGAGGAAGACAACTGCCCGATGGGAGTTATCAGGTGGATTTTTTACGTTTTGTAAACTTTTCGCTTGATCCAAACAATTGTTTTTTTTTAGTTTACCATTTCAAATCATCGAAATTCGCGATAAATCGTATGTAGGAAAAATGTATTGATAAAAGCGTTAACGCTCTGCTCCATATTTTATGAGTAAAGTTGCATTATTATTTGCCACTTACTCTATTTTTAACGTAATACTGTTGAAGTTTGATTCGTTTATTAAATCATGTGTACCGATTTCTTTACGTATTTCATATTAACTATCACTGCGACTGATTCATTTGAATTTCAGAATCCCATCGTCGTCCTGATGTTGTCTTTGTCTTCCCCGAAATGGTCGAATCCATGTTTACTCAATCCCTCATCACTGGATAATTTGTTTCACGAAATGGGACACGCTCTTCATTCGATGCTGGGAAGAACGCAATACCAGCACGTATCAGGCACTCGTTGCAGTGCAGATTTTGCTGAAGTTCCTAGTGTACTGATGGAATATTTTGCTAGCGATCCGAGAGTGAGTATTTTTTATATCTGAGATTTTTATAAACAACGTTTACAGGTATAAATCATTTCTTTTTTTCTTTTTGTGCTTTCAGGTTGTTCGACTGTTCGCCAAACATTTTGAAACTGGTGAGCCTATGCCTGAAAACATGTTGCAGAAACTGTGCGCGTCGAAAAATATGTTTCCAGCTTCGGAACTTCAGCTTCAAGTTTTTTATAGCATGCTCGATCAAGTTTATCATTCGAAAGAATTGAGAGGCTCGAGCACAGAAATTTATAAGGACATACGATCCAAATTTTATGAGCTTCCTTATGTGGAAAACACGGTGAGAATCCACAATTTTTTTATCGATGGAATAAATACTCATTGGCGAACACCAAAATCCAGAAGTTTGAAACAGTAAAATAAATTTTAAAAATTCGATAAATGTCATCTCAATAAAATTGGATTCGTTGACAAATGAGCAAGAAAAGTTTAAACAGATTTTCAAACGAACATCTTCATTTTCAAATTTATCAAAATAATGCTTCTATCGTTATAAATATTAATTCGGAATGTTTTTGATTGCTTACAGGCATGGCAATTGAGATTCACTCATATAGTTGGCTACGGAGCAAAATATTACGCGTATTTGATATCACGGGCCGTAGCTTCGTGGATTTGGCAAACGTATTTCCAAGTAGATCCACTGAGTCGGAGTTCGGGTGAACGTTACCGTCGCGAGTGTCTTGCTCACGGTGGTGGTAAGCCGCCATCGAAATTAGTCTCCGATTTTCTCAACAAAGAAGCGAGTGCAATGAATTTTGCTAAGTCTCTGATAACGGAAATCGACATGAAGAATGATCACATACAGTCGATAAAGGAAGCAACTGCATAATAGAAATTACAATGTTCTTGCCGATGTACAAAAATTGTAAATGCAACCAGAACATTTATCTTTTTCTCAATTTTTCCATATTCGTTGTGTTTTGTTTTTCTGTTGTCATTTATTACAAGTACGGAACCTTATCCTATTTACAATGTTGACAAAATTCTACGAAATATTACAGAAAAATACGTTTTCGTAGTACAGCGCATTTTCGTTTTCTTTATTGTTTATTTTTTTTTAAATTTTTTTATTAAATGGTCGAATCCAGCACGGAGAATATTCTTTGAGAACTGGCCATCGTTTACGTTGCATTATACTATTTCTTCTTCGCTATAGTGTTGGACAAGGAACGCCGAAATTAGTGATAGCCAATTTTTGACACAATTTCTTTCTTTTTCTGGGATATTCTCACGTAAGATTGAAAATTAATCGACAAATGATAGGCTTGATTTATGAAAATTAATAAGCCACTGGTGGGGCCTCGTTCGATTAGAACTTACAACTCAATAACGTTAATTGCAAGTACTGATTTCATCTTTTTTCCCGTCTATCAGGCTCTTTTCTGCTCCGAACATATTATATCGTTTTCTTTTCATTAATCCTCTATCACCGAGTTATTTCGCGAATTGTTCGTACGATTCTTCTTTTATTCTCTTTACTGTTATTAAAATGGAAAAAAAAATGAAACAAAAAGTCACAATTCCCATAGCATTTACAAACAGGACTACTTCTCGTTGGATTTGCATAGTTTCAACTCACTCCAAAGAGGCGACTTTGCTGTTTTATCCTTTCAACAATTGATACTCTCTTCGCTACGGTCAGCTAAAAGCATATGCATTTTTTTCATACGTGTGAAAAACTGGCATTAAAAAATTCTTCTCTTTTTGATGCTTACGAACGACATTAGTTGTTTTATTTTATATTTCTTTTTGTTTTTCTCATGTAGACTCTCTTGCCAACAGCCCCCTCGGTAAGAATGCAGAAAAAGAAAATATAACGCGAAGATAAATAAAAAAAAAGGAAAAATAGTAAATGGCAAATCACTGATCGCACACACTGTTCGCGAATTCGATAATCGATTTGATCGTTCAATTAGGTTCGCTCGTCGTCTTTCGACCAATTTACTGATTCTCTCGAACTTTGTTTTGTTTCTCGTAACGCTCACTCGAGTTTCTCGTGAAAGAAGAAAAAATAATAATCGTGCATTCTAATCGCTTCTAATCAATTGACAAACCTCAAATTCGCGCAAGAATAAAAAAAATCAACCCAAAGTTCTCTCGTTCCTGGCTTTTTTCTCTGCCAAATTCAATCGACGAGAAACCACCTCAATCGCGGTTCGAAACTTGAGGTTCTTTCTTTTATTTGCCGCTTGCACTTTTCTGTCGGAAATTCGGAAATCATACTTGACCCGGCTCAACATAACTTTGGCAATTGCTTGAGGTTACGCAACGTAGTTGTACTGATTGGCGTTATCTTTATCACGCTCCATGTAATCTCTGTCTATCAACGACTCGATCCGTTTCTTCAAGTCAGCAGGCTGTGCAATGAAATCAACAAAAATATATTATTTCTTTCGTACATTGTGAAAGTATGAAGAATTGAAAAAAAAAAAAAAACTAGCATAAAGAAAAAATTAGAGTTTGAAAGACGAATCTTTACCTTCACAGGAAATTTGAGTTGATTGTACAGCTCGCTTATCAAAAGATTATGCGTAAGAGTTTTTCTCATTTTCATGATTCTTACTATAGCTGCATCTATTTGATATTGTCGATCTTGATAGACTCTTTCTTCTGTCGCTTTTTGTTCTTCGTTCTGAAAAACAAAAAAATAGCATTGAAACGAATGATACAAATGATCGTTTTTATTCGGTTAAAAGAGTAGAAAGTCCGTCATACCGTTTCTTTCATCTGTATTTGATTAATTTTTATTCTGAATAATTTATTCGTGAATTCCGAATTGAAAACGAATCTATCATTGTCAGCAACGTCGCGCCCTCTTGGATTTTTCTGCAAAACACGAGCTTTGCCACACGCCAAAGATTGCAAAGTTCTTCGTAGTTCACCGTCCTCGATATTGGTCGTTGCTTTGATTTCCTCGAGCGACAAATCGTCCGTATCATCGAACAATATTAGTACTAAAGCTTGAAAAAGCGATACTTGTAATTCTTTATTGCCCTGTTATAAACGAAAAACCATAAAGATTAAAACATTTTTACTAAGAAAGTAATGGAAAATAGTAGTAAGTCTAATTTTAGTACTTTTTATACTTAAAATTTGTTTTTCAAATTTTATAAAATCATAAAAAAGGTTAACATCAATTTTCGTTATATTTTGTGGAACTTACCGCGTGGAACCAAGCTTTGAGGACACAATGTCCCAAAGTCGGTTGCCATTGTAATTTCCGACCGCTGTGTTTACCGAGATAAAATTTGTTGAAAACTTCTTGATATTGTACCATTTCCGTAGGCAATGTGACTTCCATCACAGGATAAGTTGGCCAATATCCCATGGTGAGTATAGACACGGTCAGATCAAGATTACTGGCTAGTAATTCGTTCTGTAGATTTCCTGAATACTGCTTAAAAACAAATGAGTGTGTCAGTCCGAGTGGCTCTTTGGTATTTTTGAAAAACAGTTACAGGCTGTGTTATCGGTATGATATCCTGTATTACCTGCTTGAAAGCAATGTTAATATCTTTGCTAAGTTCCATATCCTTGAACATCCCTTCGAGCTTACTCGTGAAACCACCACCGCATTCTTGCTTCAATTTTGACAACATTGACTTTTCAGCATCGACCGAAGCTGATTTTCCCACTAATAATCTTTTAGCCAAATCTTTTTTATAAAAAGCTTCGAACACATCCTTGCCGTGAATAAAACGAAAGAGAACCATTATTTTGTCAAGCAATCTTTCTAGCTCTTCCTCCGTTGCTTCTTTGTTTCCTGCTCGAAGTTTCATATCCACAAATTTGGCTGGAAAAACGAAGAGCCAATTTTTACGATCGTTCATTTTTATATTGAAAAATAGGTATTTTCAAATTTGTGTTAATTGTTTGAAATTATGTTACCTATAAGTTCTGCGGGCTTGTTTGCTCGCTGATTGATAAACGCTTCAAAAGCTTCTTTCAAACTATTGCCAAATTTCTCGTTTCTGTAGAAGCATGTGTTGACAATATTGTCCATTTTGTCTTTGAAGTCGAGTAATTCTTGGACCATAGTTTTATCCTTTTCTGGGTCTATGACTATCGTTTTGCCTTTCTTCTACGAACAAAAAAATGTTCAAGTGATAAGTTTAATCGAATAAATGATACTTTATGTCGAGATTAACCGTCGTTTACCTTAATATAACTATTGAAATTTAAACACAACTCGAGGAGACCATTTTTGACTCGATTGTACAAGTTGTACAGTAACGTTAAGTCACTGATTCTATTCTCGTCCAACAAGCCGCTCAATCCTTTTTGCAATATGCTCGAAACGTGCTCGGATAACAATTGTTTTTCAACCGTGTGTATGAGCGACCATCTAAACATAAAAAATTCAATGATCGATGTTTCATTGTATTCATGTCGAGAAAAATTGAAAAAATTATTTTTTTCGATTTCAGCCAAATTTTCAATATTTTTGGACGGAATTGAGCATGTTTTTTCTGTTATTTACTGAAGTTATCGATACATTTTATCAGCTTCAAAAGTCACTTTGTCAAGAATACTATTCATTACGAATAGAAAATATTTGAATGACTGTAGTGATCTTACTTCGTCGACATATCGAGATAATGAAGTAATCTCTCATTTTCTTCTTGAAGACGTTTATCGACGTGGGCCAGATATTCCGGAACATCATGTTCGTTCATCAGTCGTTGACCCTCTGCCGCGTATAGCCTTTCCGTTGCCATCAGGAACCTGAAAATATTATTTTTACAATTTACTGATAACTAAATACCGAAATACCTGTCAGAGATAAATTTCCATAAAATATTAACGCAACTCGAATAAAAAATCTCGACCATGTTATTTCAAAACATTGAATTATCATATTAACCGAAAATATTTAGTAATCATAACAATATTCTTCACAATTCGATTTTTTATTTATTATGTATGCGATACAATTATATTTTGATGTCCGATACCTCTATTTCAAGTATTTCGTCATGAAATATTTTTCTGAAGGTTTCTCATTCAAATATTTTGAGTGATAGAGACTAATCCTTATGATTCGAGCACAGACGTGTAAGCCAAAGAATAATTGTATATGATTTAACGAAATAGATAACTCACTTGTTTTCAAAGGCCTCCTGGTATATTTGCAAATCCGATAGCATCCTGAGCAATGACTTGAGAAGTGTGCGATCCACAGTGTCGCCTTGACGCTCTTTCTCGATGAGCATTAAAAGTCCTTCTACAGTGCGCGTTTGCACCAAATTGTTTAATACAATGTGAAGTCTAAAAAGATGTAATCCCATGTCCCTGGAGAAATTATTATAACGACTCAATACTTGTATCGAAAAATAATAGAATTTTTTAAACTTTTCATCCAATTGTTTCATTCTGTTGAAAATTTAAGCTATCTGCTCTTACCAAATCGACGATATACTAGGATTTTGAAGGACGTAAGTTCTATCCAGGTACAAAAAGATACTCCTAATCATGATCATCTGGCGACAATGGGATTGCCAACACTCGTTCATTTTTTTGAGGAATATGTGACGATCCATAGACTCGGCCAAAAATTGTTCTATATTTGCTTTGACATGGGATTCCGTCAGTACGGTAAGATTGGCGTAAAGAGTCGACGCCATTTTGTGACTGCACATATTCTCTACAGCTTGATAAAGCTCCTCTAGAGAATAACGTATGCTCTTGCTCGTTTGTATCGCCACGACAGCCTCTCTCAATTTCTCCCATGTTTGTTCCTGATAGTTTTCTGGCAGTTTTGGTTTATCTAGAAGTCAAGCAACAAAATAAAGATAGTTAACATAATTCAGTTTGAAGAGCACTTTGTGATTTGATTGCACTTTGATTTTTTGGACTAGGATGGAGAATCAAAATTTTCACATTTTTTCATATCATTGAAAAAGAAAGAAGGTACTGAAGATTATAAAAAAAATTTTTGTTGTTGCAGTGTTCTACCGAAACTTGAACTCCATAGATGTGACAATAAATTTAATGAATTGGAAACTCATCATAGTACTAACGACAAATATAGGACTAAAGTTTGCATTGAGGGGATGTAACGAAAATACTTTCCATTTTGGAGTTATTTCAATTCGACGGAATTTAATGTTCGATTTTGCTATGGAAAATTCTGAAATTCAATATGAATGTAAAAGCAACCATTTGTCAAGCTATCAAGCGAATGAAAGAGTTCATAAACAAATACCACAAATGTTTTTCAGCAAAGCAAATGTCAGCTTTATCGATGATTATTTTTCCAAGACCTTACTTCGATGCTGAAATGAGAAATTTTATTCATAGCTTTGTCGCTGATGTGACAGTAGGAAACTGTCTGTTTCGGTATTATTCAAGATAAATACTTTCGATTTGTCAGTTTCGTAAATCAAAAGGTTAATGCAGACAAAAAAATTTGTGGATAACCTAACTCGTAGCAAGTTCGCGGAAAAGATTCAAAATAAAGAACTTTCAATTTTTGAAGCTCGAAATCATTCACGTAAAAGCTAAACAAAGATACATCTCGACTCTCAAAGCTACATATCGCATTTGTGCATTTTTGTCCTTGAGTTCGACGTCCTTGGGAAGCAAAACAATAAAAAAAAAAAGAAGCGACGAAATATGCGAAAAATAAGAAAAAACGGTTCGTGGCGGTGGTATACGGAGTGCTCGAACATGCGAGATGATTTCGCAACATAGAAGAGATTAAGAAGGCAAACTGCCAAAATAAAAAAGTTCACTCAAAAAGCAAAATAACTGTTGAGACGAAATCACGTTTTGAATCCTTCTTGGACCGAACGAAAAAAATAGCACTACACGAACGAATACCGAAAACAAGTTGCTAAAGAACTCGAAAAACACAGCTGATTTGTAGGTTATAGTTCAAGAAAAAAAAAAGAATTGACTTACTTTTGAAGTTTTTGATGACGAGTTTTCTCGCGGAACCTGGTTTGGCAATTGCCAAACTGGGCGATATTTTGTTAACACCGTTTGGATTGTTGACCGTTAGAGCCGAGAAATTGGCTCTTTTTTGGGTGTTTGACGCCGCTGTTGCTGTGTCCGTCATGGTTGTTTCAACCTTTTTTTCTTAGGATGTTTTATCCACGTTTCTTTCGCTCTCTGGCCCACACACGCGCGGTTATAATTAAATATATATATACACACACATAGGGATTCACACACCGCTGTTTAATAGTGTTTTTCAACGTAGTGGCCGCGCGCTGAGACGCAGCTGCCGTTATATATCTCTGATAACTTTGCGCTTTTTTTCTCGTTCCGTCGCAAATTATATTCCTAATACACCACTCGCCAATTTATCGAATTTATTTTTGTTATTCTCATCGCTGTTATTATTTACTCCGAAAGATTATTCATGAATCGAAGCAGCGTGTTAAATCGTCCGATCTCTTCTTCACCTGCTGTTTCGTCGTCGCCTTGAGAAGCTCGGTCCTCCCGAGTCTAGACATATGCGCGCACACAGCGCACAGCGCGCATCACCCGGCCATCGGCCTGTACACACCGAAAACTTTTTTTTTTTTTAATTTTTTTTTCAAACCAATGTCGTTGAGTCGTTGATCACTTTGGTCACAATGGTTCGTGTACTTCGACTTTAACAATAGGGTAAATAATCGGGAGTCAGAAGAAATCGAAAAATTCTTGTGAATTTTATTTACGTGTTTTACAATTTTTTATTCACACCACCCGGGATATTACTGATGTTTTTATCGTTTTATTAGTGCCTGGAAATGTGAATAATAAAAAGCTGCAACCAGCGCGACTCTCTTCACTCGTTATCGTTGGTAGCGCAGAATTCTCATCTCATGCGCTGGCTGTGTGAGACGTGCGCATGCGCACGAATGCATCTTCATGACGCAACGAAAAATGCGCATGTGCTCTGGTGGGAAATTTGATTTTCAAAAAGTATAGTCAAGTATAATACTAATTTGTTGAGTTACCTTGTCAGTTATCTTGTACAACAAATGTAAAAACGTTACGAAAATATCTTCATATGACGTAAAAAAAAATTATTTTAATGTTCTACTAAATTGTATTTATTGTTTGGTGAGCAAAAGAAATAAAAGGTTAAAAGTAGAAACGGGTGGGCCTACGCTGGAGCGATTGGGTTAGAATTATCGGAATGTTTCAATTCATGCTTCTTGAACGAAGTTTCATTCTTGAGTTGCGTCAACAAGAAAATGTATAAAACTCCATCCCAGTGAATCAATCGAAAACGAATTTTGCTGTCAGAACTTGATATTTTTAAACTTTCGTATATATACAATTGTTTGATTGAATAAACTTTACATGAAATGTCCAATATATCCAAGTAAATGATTTTCAATTAATTAATATCAAATCAATGTAAGACGATAATAAAAATAATCCTTCAAAATGAACTTTGAATCACTCTGAATTTGTCACAGTTTGACAAGAATCCATTTTTTCATTATCGCCCGACTGTGTTTCTTGCTCTGGTTCATCTGGCGTAACTTTTTGTTTTTTCCACGCCTTTGCCATTTCAAGGAATTTGAGATTTGGCCTCTGTGACTCGTCCTCAGGGAATATAAAGTCGAATACTTCGGTCCAGCCATCGTCGGTCTGTTAACATAATCGAAAAACAAGATCAAAATCCAAGCGTACATTTTTACAGTTTTTGACGGTAAAAGTCGAAAATTTATTTGACAAACATTTATGTAAAAACCGTAAAATACTTACCCCGTCGTCACTGACGACACGTTTTCGTATTTTAATCCTTTGTGGCATTTTCTCTCTGATTCTGGCTCGACTCTCGTCATCACCTCTTTCATTTTCAAAATCTCTCCACGCTTCGAGCAACATTGCTCTGCTCTCTTTTTCACCGCTGGATCTAAGAGCTGCATTGCCACGTTCGAATATTCTTCTTGCTAAAACGACGCTATCGATTCCCTCCTCAACTACCGGATTTTCTAGTTCGAACTTTTGGTACGCAATCCAAACCTGAATAAACAAATGATAAAAAAATACATATTAATAGGGGAAAAAAAAAAAAAACATTCAAATTTAGGGAAATTTGTTCTTTTCTTTATTCAATCATCTAATTTGTAATGATCTGTTTCAATTAGATTTCTTCAAAATCCAGAAGGGAACATGAAGAAAATTTCCAACAGACTAAAATTGTAAGCAAAAAATGATGAAAAAATTAGTTGAAGTTGGCCTATGCTCAGAGAAAAGAAAATTGTTTTCGAAAAAGAAATGGAAACAGTATCGAGGGCCTGAAAATCAAGTTCAAAACTCACTTTAACATGGAGAGTGCGTTCCAGAAGTCTCTCAAACAAATTTCTCGCATTCTCCGGTTCTTCCTTGGCGATTTCAAAATCTATATAAGCTTTCCACAACAATTCAGGCATATCCAAACGCGGTTGTGAGACGGCTAATTCGTAAATGGCTCTGGCGCGATCAGTGTCTCCGAGGAGACTCTCTAATTCGGCGAATTTCATCCAAGTGGTACAATTCTCAGGTCCGAATTCAAGAAATTTTTCGTATAGTATTCGGCATCTGTCGAATTCACGCAATTGAATTTCCAGATCGATGTAGCCGCGAAATAATTTGTCACGTGGACAAACGCCTAAAGCCATGCCGAGTATTTTTCTCGCTGTCGTAAGATTTTTCTGTCTTATTTCAAATTTAGCGTAAAGCAACCACATCTTCGAGAATGTAAATTGTTTGTGAGGTATCAGTTCTAGAAGACATATTTTATAAACTTCACGACATCTTTCGATGTCTTCGGTGACGAGTTCTTCGAAAAGTGCATAATTTATCCAGAGATAAATGTATCTACGCCAGTATTGTTTTTCTTTCGTAGGTGGAATATTGGCAATGGCTCGCTCATAAGTTTCCCGTATGTTTTCAACGTTGCCCTCGGATTCTACTAATTTAAGATAATCGAACCAGGCGTCGTAGTTCGATGGATTGTCTTGTATTTCCTGTTCGTACTGGCGTTTTCGTTTGCTAACGATAACGTCTTCGATGCCAGAACGATCGCCATACTTTTTCTCGTGTATGGTGTAAGCTTTGTAGATTTCCTGAGTTCGATCTTTCGGTATATGATCGAGAGCATATTTGTAAATAACTCGGGCACGATCGTGTTCCCTTTGTCCTTCTTCAAACCTAGCGAAAGCGATGAACAATTTTTCGTCCAAGCTCTCGTCGCCGTAGAAAGTAACTGCGCGTTCGTAAACTTGACGAGCTCCATTGATGAAACCATGAGCTTCTTCGAAACGTGCATACTTTATCCAGTGTTTCACGTCCGGATGTACCATTACGAAACGTTCGTAAATCTGTCGAGCTCTCTGAATCTCTTTGTATCGCAGCTCGAAATTAATGTAAGTTTGCCAAGCCTGCTCCGCCGGTTCCCATTCCATCCAACGCTCGAAAACTTGACGAGCCCCTGCAATGTTTTCCAACATCTCTTCCATGTAAGTATATTTGTACCAAAATTGATTGGCTCTTGGCAATATCGTTACCGCTCGATCCCACAAATTTCTCGCATGATTTATCTGACGATTTCTCATCTCCATCTCCGTATACTTCAGCCATAGCGCTATGTTTCGGTGATCGCAGTCCAAGGCTCTCTCATAAATGGACCTCGCTCGAGCTATTTGCTTCTGACTCTCTTCCCATTGAGCATACTTAATCCAATTTGATAATACCATACGATTTTTTCTTATGTTATCCTCAAACGTTTTTCTCTTTCTGTGCTGATAATCCGCCAACTCGTGCGGATCAGAAATTTTTTGCTTCGGCGGAGGTGGCAAAATTTCTAAATCTCTTTCCTTCGCTTCTCTCAGCAGTTGCTCGGCTGTTATTTGGATTTCAGCCGGAGCTTTGTTCTTAACCTGGTGATGGAACAACGGAAATCGTTTTTTGAATTCGTTCTTCATCTTTGTTCTTTCAAACAATTGATTTATTATTTAAATAATCAAATGAAATAAAATATATTCGAAATTGTAGACAACATAACCTTCAAAAAAATTGAAAACAAGATACAGGAATTCGGTCTTAATTGTTTACAAAGGGGTTATAAGCCGAGAAACATTTAAAAGTTATAAACATACGCTGTTTTTGGAACAGCGTTTGATAAAATAATAATATTAAGCTTTTACCTTTGCTACTTTTGGCATTTTTTGTGGTTTCTCCATGATTATAATGTTTTGTATGAAACTTCACTCCCGAAATGTGTCTGGATTTTTCTCAAGAAAATTAAGTTTTTCTTTTCTACAAAACAGTTTCGTATAAACGTTTATTCTCTTTAATCTCTTTGCGGTTAGGAAGTTGTCGTCACTCGTCTCGTCACTCAATTGGCGCCACAATCGGAGCTGATGTATAATGCCCGTTTCACACGATGCTTGTTTTCGTGCTGGATTTTCGTATTTTTTCTAATTCCAATAGTTTTATGTCGATGTTTGGGCTAATCGAACTTAGCCCCCCCCCCCCCCCTACTTTGAATTTCTCAAATTTTTTCAATACGAATCGTTTACGGTCTTTCGACAGTGTTTTTTGATCAATTAAAACGTTTGCTTGATAATATTAGTGTTAAAAATCGAAAATGAAAAATTCATCAAAGTTAGCCCGAACTTTTTTTTATTCTTATGCTAGAAACCTAGCAAACAAAACGTACGTTTCTGACTTATATCATGCAGTATAGAGAAAATACGGCGTACTGTCACCGTACCGTACGTTGTTTGGCTATCTGCGCAGAGAATGCAGAGATCTGATCTGGGAAGGTTTCAAATTAGCCTACCTTACCATCCGCCGACGAGATAGGAATTTGTCATTTTGCCCCCGTAGTGGCCGAATCGAAAAGGTGTGTATTCCCACATGGTAGTATCTTGTACCTAATCGTAAGCTGGCTATTCGGGCGAGAAAGTCTGAAGACAATTTTCTTCACATCCAATCATTGATTTACCATTTAAAGATGCCTCGCAATATTTTCTCTTCGCCCTTACAGAATTCATTTACAGTGGTACATGCTCATCAGATCAGTGGATCTCTTGGACTATGAAAATCGGCGTAGCCGCGCACAAACCGCCGTCAGTCTTTCCCTGCTCATTTCTTTGTCATAATTGCAATAAAAATAGTGACTCTGCAACACGTGATAACAAGCTAATTATTTCTCTGAAACTCTCTTTCCCAAATGAATGACTGAGCACGTTCCAGTCGACTTATTTCTATAAGTTATTATTATTTATTCTATAATTTTTTATACAATATTATAATTATAGTTATAACAATAATTATTATTAATAATACCGATGATTAATTTGATCGATTAATAAATGAAATTAATGACGAAAATTCCAAAAACTACGCAGTCTTAAGATTCTATTTTAAACACAGATACAAATAGTATATTACATACCTAGGCCAGAAAAATAAGTAAAGTCTCAGATCACATGTAATTGTTGGCCGAGGCGAAGCCGAGGCTGACAAACATGTGGTCTGAGGCTTTACTTTTTTCTGGCCGAGGTGTGTATACTATTTTTCTGCCCGACGTTGCCGGAATGTGGCAAATTCGTTTAGCGCAGCGGCCCGAAAGTTGCCACTTTCCGGCCGGAGGGCAGAAAAATGCATTTTATTCATAAAAAATGTAAGATTGTACGAAAACTAGATCAAATAAAGAGGAATAAAGTACTAATGTAAATTAATAAAAATTCAGGCGGTGAATGCTTACGAACTATCACCAGAATCAATCGGATTTATATAAATACCGGCGAAAAGAATTTGCGTACGGGTCACATCACAGATTATAAACAGGAACGGGTGGTTTGCAGTGAAGTTTACATGTTCATCAGTATTCGGTATGAGATTTGCAGTAGGTCTCTTCGCTACATTCTCGTTAACGTTGAGCTCGGTGTAGACGTGGACTATTCCGGCTGCATTATTGTCTTCATCGGAATCATAAAAATCACGGAGATCTGTTTGATTTCGTTCGAATTTGTTCTCAGACCAAAATGAGGTTTCGAATCGTGGAAGCGATACTTGACATTTCGCCACCCACCGAACACCCGTCAAATACTTCTTTAATTCCGATGATGCAAGCGCATCGTTTGCTAATTTGTCATTCAATTCACGAAGACTGCCAGTAGTGTTCATCGAATTGAACTTTAATGGCAGCAAAATAAACATTGAGATCTCTCCACCCTCGTAAGGTAATTGTAATATTTGGACTCCGAGCTGCTTCGATTCGACTAAAGAGAAAAAACAATTGATTTAGTTCAACCGTTATAAAATTTGTTTCATTTTATGAACGGACAATTGAGTCATTTTTCATTGACTTTTATTACAACCGAAATAATCAAGGTTTTTCCTGATACAAACTATTCAAGAACGCGTAATTTTTTCCAAGTTCCTGATTGAATTTAATTGATATGACAAAATTTCAAACGTTCCAAATGAAGGAGAGAGGCTATCGGGGCACTAAATCTAACGGTGCGGGGCAAAGAACGAAGTAGGGCCGGTTTGTAGGGAATGATTTATCCAGAGACGAATTTTCCTGTTGTCGAACAAATATGACAAAAATCTTTTTGACATATTATATTCTTACCGCGTGTGCTAAGCTACATCAAGCTAAATTATATGTCTGAAAATAACGTGAATAGAAGATCAGGTAATTCATTAAGATAAACAATTTCTCCTATGCTAAGTTTTCAATGACAAAAGATTTTCTTGTATATATTGTAATCGAACTCATGACAATTGACGTGATCATCAAGAATTTTTTCAATCTCAATTATTGAACCGACATAATGTATATAAACGTAATATATCTTACCGTAATGGAAATTCCCCGTGAAATCCATGAAAGTTGTGTCCGTGGTTTCAGATCCATAAAAAGGGTGAGTTCTGATATTTATTGTTCTGAAAGGCGTTGCCCAACGTCCTTGAAAATAAATATAAGTAATAAGTAGAAAATTACTATCGGCAAGGTCTACATCTGTTGAAGAAACGTCCATTCGATCCTCTGTTTCGTTCTTGATCAAATCGTCCATGAGATCTAATGGATGATCACTAAAATCGATATTCTCAAGTTTGTTGCCGAGCAAATCCAGCATGCACTCGCGTAATTTATATCTCTTGTCGATCCACAAATGGGTTGCACAGTTATACTCGTAAGCCCCTGATTCATCTCCCTTAAAAAACAAAACGAAGTGTTATCAATTTGAGCATTGCCGGAGATGATTTTTTTAGATTATCGTTGAAAATTTGGACCTGTATAGTTTTTCAAATGATTATAACGAGAGTTCTCACCTTCTTTTTTCTCTCCTGATCTATCTTTTCACGGTTATAATAATGTCTTAGAAGATCAATTTTGGAGAACTCCGGCGATATGGAAAGTTTGTTTCCCAACGACAATTTCATATTGTTTCGTGAACCAAAGAAGAGCAGTGTCTCTGCCTCGTACTCAGCGTAAAGGCTACATAGAAAAATATCTCTGGGAATGTTAAACAATTCTGTTTCAATTGATTGGAAGGTTGATTCGAAGATGGCACGGGTCATCGCGTCGTTTATTATGTTCGGATTTGAATTTTTCGATATTGTATGATTATGGTCAGAGAAACAATAGGCCGCAGATGGCTCGTTGGTGGTAGCCGATGTGTTTGAAAGAATCAGGGGGTCAGCCGTAGATGAATCAGGCTTAGCTCTGGTGGTGGTACCGACCGGTTTTTTTGTAGTGGTCGAAAGCTCAGCCGTAGATGAGTCAGACATGGGAGGCGTGATGGTGGTTTCGACTGGTTTTTCTGGAGCGGTCGAAAGCTCAGCCGTAGATGTGTCAGATTTGGGAGGCGTGATGGTGGTTTCGACCGGTATTTCTGAAGCGGTCGAAGGCTCAGTCGTAGATGAGTCAGACTCATCAAAATATGTGGAGCCGATTTCAACCGGTATTTCTGAAGCGGTCGAATGCTCAGCCGTAGATGAGTCAGACTTGGGAGGCGTGATGGTGGTTTCGACTGGTTTTTCTGAAGCGGTCGAAGGCTCAGCAGTAGATGATTCAGACTTATTAGGAGGTGTGATGGCGATTTCGACCGATTTTTTTGAAGCGCTCGAAGGCTCAGCCATAGATGAGTCAGGCTTAGGAGGTCCGATGACGGTTCCAACTGAATTTTTTGGAGCGGTCGAAGGCTCAGTCGGCAATAAGTCAGGCTTGAGAGGTCCAATGGTTTCAATCGCCGGGTTTTTCCGACAATGGACAGTTTTGAACTTGAAAAGTTTATGTTTTTTCCGAATGAAACTCTTGGCATTGAAAACTGTGGAAATATTGTTCAGAATTAATTAATTCATGTTTGATTATTATTGTCAATATCCAAGAAATCTGTTTTCTGATTTTCCAAGATATTATTGTAATTTCGACGTACCAACATAAACGCTGAAGATGTAAAAAACGATTGATGTGTAAAGCTTCATATTTCCGCTTACGTGTGAGCGGTGTGGAAAAATAGAAACACCTGAAAACGTTTGTATTTGAGAGTGTGGATGAACTCGCGCAAACCTTTTCTTTAAATACTGGGCATCGAGCCGCTACCGAATCCTTTGATATACGAATGTAACGAAGAAATAAAATTGCAAACGTGGCCATACGAAGATAGGAAAAGAATGACAATCGTATTATAATATTTGTGAGCTTCTATCTATTGAAAGGCGATTGCTTTCGTACGAAACACGACGTTTTCGTATAATATTTCGAACATTTTACAACAGTTATCTCTGTTTACAAAGCCGTTACACGCGTCCAAAAAGGTGCTATAGTGATTATAAAAACACCGGTCAAAAGATCGAGGCCATGAGGATCATGCCATTTTTCGAAAAGTCACGTACTCTATTTATATAGAACGTTGATAATTTTTTCTTTCAATTCTTTGGTGTCGAGCATGCAAATTTGTTGAATTTTTCGGATTATCATTTTGTCGATCGCCCTGGTTATTCGCATAAGCCAATAATCTTTCAACATTTGTACGACATTGATAAAACAAGAAAAATTTGAAAATGAGCCAATAATGACGAGTCTTCGACTATTGCAATATTCAAGAACTCAATTTGGAAAGAACAAATCTCAAAGGTTATTGTTTAGGAACGATTGATTGTACTCGACGTTGATGTTTCAATCGATTATTGATTTCACGATAATATAATCAATTTATTTATTTATTTCCAGTGTACCGCGTCCTCCGATTACAATCCTCATTAAAATCTCCCCTCAACCTTCAAATATAAGACGGACCACATTATACATCTTTTATTGACTGCTTTGTACAATATTCGTAATAGCTATTTCTAAGGTAGCTTGTGTTCAATTTCACGATAATATATGATAATTGTATTTGATTCTCGAATTACCCTTAATGATGTTTTACCGTACAGGCATAAACAAATATGCAACTCAAGCAAACGAGAAATTAAATTTACATAAGAGTTTTGAAAACTTTCAATTTCATGACCTGGAAATGAAATGAATGTCACTGTTCCGAGTTGGCACAAAAAAAGTGATGTTTCATCAAAATTAAGGGGGTCAAAGCGATTCAGCTGAGTCAAATGACGGTTTACGATTTTTTTTTTTCTCACGAAGCCTCAAAATGATGTATATGAGGCATAAATGGATTCTCGAAATCGTATTGGCTCATATAATATATAGTTTGAGTGCATAATTATTCATTTTTATTCAAGTAATTATTATGTGAAATCAAATTTCAAAAAATATCTATCAACTTTCACACTCTCGCGATCTCTATAACTTTATTTTTTTAAACTCACAACTACCACTATCAATTCTCGTTCGCGATCTTTAGTACCTTTTTCAAACCAGATGTCACTGTGATGTAGAAAAGTCTGTCGTCACATCAAGAGAACACGGTCTCACATAAATCAGCAGAATTTTTCTACTTACAACTTGTGTCACTGGACAGCAATCGCGATGCCCTCAAAAAATGTGTGCGAAAGAGAAAAAATAAAAAGTATGCGAACTCGCAAGTACTTTGAAAACGTTATAATTGATTAAATATCGTGGAAACAATTTTTGGGAATTGCGAAAAAAAAAAACGTTCGAGCAGTTCTGCTTGGTGCAAAGACTCTAGTAGCGACTTGTCTTTCTCTGACACATGCAGTAGCGCTACTGCGACTCTAATTACTCGTAAGTCAAATCGTCAAACTCTTTTATAGAGGTAACAATGACACAAAAATCAACAATTATCTCTTCTTTATTCCAGAATTTACAGAACATCACGTTTTGCATATAGTTTATTATCGAATAAACGTGCTCTACGCGAAGCAGGCCATTGCATTGTTGAAAAACCTTTCTCCGAATAATAACAACTTTTGTTCGCCGTGAGTTTTTCAAGGTGAATCAGTTGATAGCAAATACCACAAATGTATTATCGAAAAACGTTTCGACAAATGAGATCTTATTGTTCATGGTCGCGCGTGAGTCTTCGAAAAAAAAAGAAAACATTGTTGAAAAATACAAGAATATTATAAAATGATGATCAAAGTGGAAAGTTACTGGAATGCGATAAAGGGGCGCTTTTCGATTTTCCAAATAGGTAGAAATTTTACTGGCATCGTCAAGGGTTAAACGAACCCGACCGGGCACCTAGAAGTAGTTTGAAATTTTTTTTTTAATTTTATTTTTCCATATTCTTGAAGATCGACTAATGTTAATCGAAAGTGGGTTGATCAAGCATTACACATACGCTGAATCATCATTTCACACTGAAAAGCCACGGCAACCTCTTGCCACGCAAGAAAAAAATTAAGTGTTTAAAAAAAACATAAAATAACTTCCGACTGATGCAATATGTCGTTGCGGAGTCAGGAGATACGTTTGATTGTTGTTAAAATTTTTTATCAAGCTATACGATTCCATCAGTCGGGAGTTATTTATGTTTTTTCATAACACACGCAAGAATGACTTCCTTTAAGGAATTTCTTGGCCCGAACCACCATCATTCTCTACAGTCTGCTGAAGATCACAGTAATTTTTATTACTTTTTATTTAAAAAATGAATGATGCAGCGTTCATTACTTTTTCTTTGAGATTATTTTACGCCCATTTCAATACAGTCACATGAGAATTCAGCTGACAGTGCGTAAAGAGCTCTAGAGAAATTTTCAACACAATTATCACGTTATAAATGGAATATTTGAGTCAAATGTTTTTTTTGTGGATTCCCGATGAAATACAAATAACTTTACAGTTTTTTTTTCATTAAAATACATCATTTTTGTCAATTATTATAGCCGAGTTCTTAATTTTTACGAATCTCATTCTTTGAATTCGTTCAGAAATGTTTTTTTTAAATACACTAAACACAAAAACTAAAGGGTCAAAAACAATTTCGACATTTTTTCGTGATCATTGACGGACTGTATTTAGGTAAAAGGTGGTCGTATTCGGAATTTAAAAAAAGCATTTTGAAGCTCCAAGAATCTAGTTTTCAGATCTTTTCGTCCCATATAGATCCCTCCCGAGAAATTGTCCGAAATCCAACGGATCTACTCATATAAATTAGGTCGTTGCAAAAAAATCGATATTTTTTTTTCAATTGGGTTTGATAGCTGTCAGTACTTGTAATAAAAGTAAATAAAAATCAAATTTCACCCTCCGAGTTAACCCCCCTCCCCCCATAATTAAAATCACAGGATCATATCCGGTAAAGTTACTAAACTGGTGCTGCGGTTGCTTGCTGCCTATGAAATAGCGAGCCTGTAGCCGGGTCGTGTGCGTTCGAATTATTTTACTTTTTTTTTTTTTTCATAAAAAAAAAAAAACTATTATCATGCATTAGAGTTAACGAATATCTCTGCTATATCGTTACCTGGCATTAAATTATTTCTGAATTGCACAATCCCGCAGCGGAGGTAAAGAAAAAATTTTTTTATTTTTTTTTTATTTTATGTATTAAGAATTTTTAATAATCAATATTGTCGGATATATAATACATAATATTAATTGAGACAGTATGGACACAACGTATAATTGGCGCAGTAAAAGGTGACAAATAATCCTCACCCCGTCAATCGTTTCTCTCATCTCTCCCTCTCGTGCTCGTATTCGTTACTATTCTCATATTAGTTTTGGTTTTTTTTTTCTTTTTTTTCATCTCCAAGGATAAATTTTCCTCGGAGAGGGGTAAGGGCGGCGGGGGGTTCACAGGAGGCCCGTGTTCAGTTTTCCGTTAACCGCAACTACGATTTTTCCCTCTCGGCTTATCTTATATATATTTTCAGAATAATATCCGAAAAAAAACAAATTAAAAATCAAAATACCGACGATTCGTCAGGATCACTGCGTTCAAGCCTTCCAAAATTTGCTTCTCGTCCTCCGGCCCGCGCGCGGCGCATTATACTATTTAGTCTAATCCCTGATATATAACATGAACCTTGTTCACGATCGTAAAAAAGGATCGTGAGGCGAAAATACATTATTAATTTCGGACTGCCACGACCAGAGAAAAAAAAAACAAAACAAAAAAAGAAAAGAAAACAAAACCAACGTACAGTCGTTACGTTTCTTTGTTCACTCGCAACATTTTTCTTCAAATTAAATTTCATAATTCAATTGAAAAAGTTTGTTTTTTTTTTCCTTAGCTCTCGTCTCTTCACGCGCCTCACGACGCGTTTATTATTTCTCCGAGAACATGGTTTTTTTTTCGCTTTTTTTTTTTTCATTTTTGTTTTCTATAGTTTCTTTCGCTCGTCGTTCTCCCTTTCTTTTCCCTCGCATTTACCTACTTTGTACAATCATGCTACACGATGTGCTATTTTTGTTTTTTTTTCTTTCTTTTTTCTCAATAAATATTCGATAAATATATCATTGTATTTTATATAATATAATATGTATATCACTATCATTAATATTTATAGTTTTGCCGTATTAATATTAATAATAATCGCCCTATTAATTATCGTTGTTAATGCTACTGCTACCGCTACTACTATTTTTTTATTATCTTTACGATTATTATTGTTGTTATTATTATTATTATGAATATGATTATTATTATTATTATTATTATTATTGTTATTATTATCGTCGTTTTGCCTCTTTTCCGTTGTTTTTGCTTTATTTTTTTTTTTTCCCCGTACCGCACTTACAGTTATTCGTTTATTTAAAAACTATTTAATTTTATATATTTTTTTTTTCATCGTTTCTCGCTCAATTCCTCACTACAATTCGCCTTACGTATTATTATTAATTATTATTATTTTTTTTCATTTTTTTTTCTTTTTGTTTCGTGTATAATATAAATTTATATTCGTTTACAAAGTCATCTAATCGTCTCGAACGCTAATATGGTTGTTTTTTTTTTTTTTTTTTTTTTTTTTTCAATTTAATAGCATCAAACTTCGATCTCTCGCTCGTATTTCGTAATAAAGCTCTACGCAACTGTATATTTATTAGTTAATTAGTTGAATCTTTCGTTTTCATTGTTTTCCACATAATTTTTTTTTTTTTTTTTTTTTTTTGTGAACTTATCATTGGTATGTTCTCGTCCACGCTATCAGTCAACTGCACGCGAGTATTTCAGTGTTACAAGGTCAAATGGAAAGGGGTGACCGGGGCCTCTAAAGTCGTCAAGGTCGTTTCAAATTTTGTTTGTTGTTGTTGTTGTTTTTTTCTTTGTTCGGGAATCTCAGGTCCGCGTTAGACGATCATTTCTAAAATAGTTTATCGTTCTTGAGCCCCTTGACGCAGAGCTACGTATTTATAATCTTTTTTGTTTCTTCTTCTTCTTCTTCTTCGTTTTGTAATTGCTTTCGCAAAAATCTTAAGGACGACTATTTCTCTTACGTATATAGAAAAAACACTCACTCGCGCTCTCCTATAAGAACGAGAAAATTCACGCTCCTCAAAAATCGCTCCCGATCAAAACGCGTGAATGGTCTTTTTTTAATTTTTTTTTCAGGAGTTTTTTTTTTATTTTTTCAATTTTCTTTTTGTTGTTGTTGTTTTTTTTTATTTTTTATTTTTTTTTATTAATAATGCACTTTCGGTTCAAGGCAGCACGAGACGCTGTACAAGGGGTTTCTCGTTACCCGATGGACTCTTTTTTTTTTTTTTTTTTTTTTTTTTTTCCTTAATTTCTTTTTCGCGAAAATTCAATCGTCACTTTCTCTCACATGCACGCACGTTTGTTTTCTCTTGCTTCCTTTTTTTTTCTGTTCCTATTTTCTCTTCCACTCTTCAGCGCTCGCGGCAAAATTATAAGGAGATGAGCGCAGCTTTGAAAAAACGTCCGGATTTTTACTCATTTTTTCTGATTATATCAATTCCTCTCTCTGCCCCCCTCCCCCATCCCCAGTCACTTTTTTTTCTTTCTTTATCTCGCATTCGTTCATTTATTTAGGCTGCAAAAATTCGTTCGATCCTACACGCTTTCCAATCTATAGTTTAGTTTTTTTTTTTTTCTTTTTCTTCTACTCACTAAACTTTCTAAGCTCTATTTCTTAATTATCGACGACAAACGAATCAATCTTTACATCCGTTTTTTATTCTTTTTTTTTTTTCTTATTCTTTTGTTTCGTTCTTTCTTTTCAATTCTCTAATTGCACAGATCTAATTGGCTGTCTCTCTCTCTCTCTCTCTCTCTCTCTTGACTCTTCACTTAAGTGCTACTGCTCTCTTCGTTCATACATAACATTCATTCTTTTATCTCGTATTCAATTTTTCTTATTTTCACATTCTCTCGCGTTCTCTCTGCCATTCCATTGTGATCACATTGCGCAACCCTACGCACGTAATTTCGAATGTCAAATGAAAAAAAAAAAAAAAAAAAAAAACATCGAGTTTATACGCGGGCGCGAAAGAGAATAAAATCACTCGACTTTTAAAACGTCCGAGGTTTTGGCATAATTATTGTTTTCCAAGACAGCCAAAATCTTTGCATTTTTGCAACGATGGATGAAAAAAAAAAGTGATAGCGTTAAAAGAGAAAAAATGACGGTACACTGTCCCGGGCCACCCTGTTACTTTGGTTTCTTTTCTCTTTATTCTTCATTTTGATAAAAAGAAAAAAAAAAAGAAAACAAAAACACATTTTTATTTTACTTCTTTATCGTTGTTGTCGCGTGACGAAGACTGACGAGTGCATTGACATGATTTCTATGTTCTTTTTAAATCGTTATTATCGAAGTTATCATTAATATTGTTTCGCTTATTATTTTCCGTAGAAAAAACATTTTTTGTTTACAATTACAGCTCCCTTTCTAATTATCTTCTATCTTAATGCAGTTTGTTTTTCTGTTTAATTGGCATCATTTTTTTTTTATATTCTTATCGCTCAACGCATCCTAATCCTAATTTTTATCTTCTTATCCTTCCTCTTGGCTATTTTCGTTCTTTTTTTTCGTTTATCAAATTATTGTATTATATATATATATATATATATATATATTTCTCAAAGCCTATATCCGATATTCGTTTTGAATTTTATTTATCGAATATTTCATCGAGCCCGCATTATATATGTTTACTAAATTTTATTATTAAATATAATTCAGCACTTTCGTTATAGATATTTACATTGTTTCATCTCTCCTCTCGTACGAGCTACAGCGAGTATATAGTTTTTCGTTTGTTTATTGTTTTATTCGTAATTTCAGTAGTTTCTGTGTCGGAGCTTCGTTTTTATCTTCTTCTTCTTCTTCTTCTTCTCAGTTTACTTATAACTTTTCCTTTTTTTTTTGTCTTCAACGTGTTATTTTATTCTGCAATTAAACGTAATAGTTGTAGCGATTTTTGTTTTTTTTCTTCTTCTTCTTCTTTATTAGTAGATTAGTTATTAGTAGTAAATGGCAATCAAGCCGTAGTAGTGTTTTTTCTTTTGCGTTACAATAAATAATGCCATTGAATTTCTGTAACACCAAAAATCATTCCTCAGATAGTATGAATTCGGTGAAAACGTTCTGTACCAAATCTATATAAATTGCCAAAAAAACATGTGTGTGTTCTTCATTTTTTTTTTTTTACGGAGTTTTCACAAATAATGCTTCTTTCGTCGATTAATTTTTTCTTCTTTTCCTTTGAACGTCGCTGCTTTTTTTTCTTTTTTTCGTAAAAAGAAACGGAATAATAATTTTTGATGCACGATCCATGAAATTCAATGAATTTTTCAAACTGTGTCAGGAAGACGATGTCGATTGGAAAAAAAAAAAAAAAAAAAAAAAAAAAAAAAAAAAAAAAAAAAATAGTCAAGTCGAACGAAGGCGATAGGCGATTACAATTTTTTGAACAAATAAAAAATTTCTTCATGAATATTCACAATTTTTATTTTTATCCAACTGCAAAATTGATCGTTCTTCGTTTCAGCTTCATAATTTATTAAAATTGAATGAAATACTCGATGAAAATCGACGTTCATGAATAAAAATGTTCGAATGATTTTGCAGAAGTATAAACAAAAGAAAACTCCATAAATTAGTTGTGACATAATAGTGAAAAAATAAACGAATAAAACGTGACTCAAATGATCGAGACTTTTGAATTATCGTTGGTAGACTAGTGTTTCAATGGTAATTTTAGTTTTAACAGATTTCCACGACGGTTGAAATTTCGAAACGATGAGAATTGTGATCGGGTGCTTGGAGAGTTATGATTAAAAGTATGGGAGCGTGGGAGCGTTCGTGTGAGCGAAAATTCCAATATTATAATTAATCAATATTTATACTAATAATAATAATAACAATATTGGCAATAATAATAATAATATTCTCGATGGTAATTAATGTAGTAGTAGTTGTAGTAGTAGCAGCAGAGAGGGTCATCATTTTCGTTGCATTTTATAAATATACATACATAATATGTATGTATGCATGTATAAAATTGTATTTTACTCTTGATTTTTCTAAACTTACATAATATCGCACGCTCGCGCCTCCGGCCGATTATTCGAAAACTAAAAAGCTGGATAACTAAAAGGATGAATTAGCGAGAGAATTTTTGTTTATCCGAAAAGTGTGGAATATAGAAAATTTTGAAACGGTAACAGCGGTATGTGAGAGAGGGTAGAGAATTGAAAAATAAAAATAACCAGATATAACGAATAACATCATTGAGAAAAATAAGAAACAATACAATTTCAACAAGTTCAACAATATAATTGCATTGAAATGATCAATGTCTTATTTTGATCAGCAAACAAAACGTGTGTGCGATAAAAATCAATCGTTCATTCGTTTTTATTAAACAAACTCAAGCTGTTTAAAGATTCAACGAAAACCATATACAGTATACTTATGTAATCAATATTTTGTTTTTCTTTTTTTTTTTTTTCTCGTTTTCTCCATCTTCGATCACAAATACAAATCTACATAACTTTTTTGTATACTCAAATAAAATACAGGCTATTATTCTGTGTTTTTTTTTCTCCTCTTTTTAAAATATTAATCAATCTTTATAAAACTCATCGCAGTACTAAGAAATAAATTAAAGTTAAAACAACATCGGGAGTGTGAGAGGAGGGTCTTGGGGAAGGTACGAGGATTCTTCTTTGTTCTTCCTAACTGTAGTGTGGACGATACAGTGTGTTTAGCTAACAGCCTTGGCGATTTATTATTATTATTAGGACGAGCACCCTTTTTTCAAGCTTAACTATATATATATATATATATATATGTATAATATATATATTTATATATATTTATAAAAAGAAAAAGATACAAACTCAAGCTTCTTGTCTCTACATTCATTGTGTATGTGTTCTTCTTTGCTCTGTCCTTGTAGCGAGTATTTATTTCTTCCAAGCACTTTTAGGAGGTTTTTTTTCTCTTATCTTTTCGTGTGCTTGAGATTGCAAGCGTTTCCTTTTTCACTTAAGAAGTTACGATACGGTAAAAAGTCGTTTTTTCTTACTTCGTTCATGCGTTTAGAAAAAAAAAAACCAGGACATAATTTATTTTTTCGAATAAATAATTATGTTAAATTTTTTGTTTATCATTAGCTGCCAATGAGGGCAATCGAACCGTTGTTTATTCGGTGGTTCTCCGGAGTACGTTGGTTTGTTTTTGTTCGTATTTTTTTTTTTTTTTTATTTTTATCACCTTTGGCTTCTCCTTCGTTTCGTATTTTCGATGTGTTTGTGTTTGTTTTTAGTTATCGTGATTTTCACGTTTAATACTAAATTCGAATTTGTTTTCTGTACTTTTTTTACCCCATTTTTATTCTTCATATCATTAATTCGTTTCTAGAATAGCAAAGAGAGAGCTGTCGTTGGCTAGTCCTCGCCGGTTGGTACCAGTGATCGGCACTAGTTCTGAGCATTTAGGCATACTTTATTTAGAAAAAAAAAAAAAAAAAAATTAATTATTATCATCGTTGCTACGTTCTGCTTTTCAGCGAATTCACTTGCGTCGAATTCGGAGCTCGCGACAAATTCGGAAACTTGGTCTTTAGTTTATTTTTCATTTCATCCAACCATCGCTCCGTCTCTCTCTCTCTTCCTCTACATTTTGATGCTTTCATTTTCTACACTGTTTTCCCACTTTTCTCGTACTATTATTTTTCTCCCCTCCCAAGGAGGTCATCTAATAACAAACGCTTAATAATAATCAAGGCAATAACTTGTTTTTTTTTTTTCCCCCTTTCTCTTATAGGCCTGTGCGTTCTCATGACCAACTCGTCGGTTCTCCATCCTTTCATTGTTTGCCATCGTTCTCTTCTTCCTCCTTCATCAACAGTTTTTTTCTTCGTTCTTTTTATTTATTTTTTTTTATTTTGATTTTTTGTTTTTTTAATAATTAATTTCGGGAGATCGAGGAATCTCTCGGAGAACTCTCGCTGGAAGACCTTTCTACGTATAAATAATGTGTGGTACAGGGAACGAGGACAGATGGAGGATGGGGGTGGGGGGGGGGGGGTGACTATTGTTAAGGGGCACGGAGACTTTTTTCTTAGAGAAAAGGGGGGCGGGGCGGGGGGTAGGAAAAGAAGGGAGGATTTTCTCACTCACGTGTCAGGCGTTTCGGACGAAACGCTTTTGAGCAGAACAAGGAAGATCGAGAATTATTTCTTCTCCATCTCTCTCTCTCTCTCTCTCTCTCTCTCTCTCTCTCTCTCTTTCTCTCTTTTTTTTTGTTCATTATTCCATTTTGTAGAAATTTCATTTGATTTTCTGTTTTTTTTTCCCTTCCTTCTTGTTCGGAACTAATTTTCCGTAGGCTCAGACGCCATTTGTAGTCAACCTATCAGCCTCCCTGTCAACTTACTCCTCGTATCTCGAAGTTTTTACGAAAATTTTCGTCTGTCGCACCTTTTTGGCAGGATGCCCCGGCAGATAAAAAGCCTGATGAGACATCGTACAGTTTCGACGAATATATACGTAACACGTAATTTGGTAGTACGAAATTTTCAATCTCCGCTGTCACGGAGGAGACTTTGGTCGACCACTCTTGTCCTGCATCACTTGTTGTTGCTGTTGGTGCTGTTGTTGGTGTTGTTGGTGCTGTTGTTGTTGCTGTTGTTGCTGTTGTTGTTGTTGCTGCTGCTGCTGTTGCTGCTGCTGTTGTTGATGATGGTGCGATGTAGGATCCTGCGAAACCCCGAGATCGTTACTCATCATACTCCCGGACCCGCCTTTGTCCACGACGCTGCTCGTGTGCACGGGATGGAAGTATCGTTCTGAAAGTAGTAAACTGATTTTTAATTCTACGCGATGATCTTTCAGCAGAATCGGCCTATTGCAATATATTCACTTCGACACGGATTGAGGAGAACGAAATTATGAGCAGAGACCGAACCTCAGTGTTCAGGAATGAGCGAAGCTACGTCGGTAGTAGCGATTCAGTGGGAGAAGGGGGGGGGGGTGGCGCTCCGCCGAGGATGTCGCCACTTACCGAGCCATGCAAATTTCGGGAGCAATTATCACGGGAGCGACGTGACGCATGCGCGCGGCACGTCGTCATCGATAATACTTATCGATTATCTCAGTCTTGATCCGGTCGTAACGTGCGATAGAGCCCTTCGTGCCTTTCAAAACTTCCTTTCGCAAAAGTCTGCGCAATTAATCATTAATCGGGCCAAATATTACGTTCAATAAATTCGGGACAATTCAAGTTACATTTCGACGTATTTTTCGGGACGTTTTAAATAAGGATTCCTCAGATTATTCGGGATTCATTTTCGGGCACTCACGAGCACGTTTCGGCTTTCTTTCGGCATCGTCGAACGTGTGTTCGACGACGACCGGGTCCACTCACACTTCTCATTACTCTCGGGTTATATTGTCGGGCCATTATTCACCTCGGGAGAATTATTCATTGTTCAATATCAACATTTTCTACGACTAATAAAAATACATTGTTTTTCTATCGCTTTTAATCCCGCTCTCTTCGCGTCATTTTATTTTCCCCACCAACACCAGATCCTCACGCAACATTTTGGTCCTTCGAGCCGGATCTGGTGGGTGGCGCGTGGTTTTTGTGGGTGGAAAAAGTGAAAAGGTGTTTCGGGACTCATCGGGAATTGGTGCTACGCATTTTCATCGGCGAAAAAACTTTTCTATCATCGGGCATCGGCGCATCGCGCGGGCTCACGTGGCTCGACCACACGGCGGCCATATTGGACTCTCTCCTCGCGCACCGGCGTCTCTCGGCGTATTTCACGGGCTCTCAACCGCTTCTCAATTCTCGCAGCGAAAAAATTGGTGAGTTCTTCAGACATTCATACATCGAGTTCGGGCTCAAGTGCGGGATTGAGAACGTTCAGTGCGCGAGTACATTCAACCAACAGTATCGACTTTTTCTAGCATATTTATTGACATTTTTTATCGATTTTCTCGGGAGTTTTCGGTGAGTTCTCGAGTTTTTCGGTGTATTCTCACGGGTTCAGCGGTGCGCGGTCATAATTCTCGGGACATTTCATCGATATTATCGATTTTTTCGGAACTTTTCGTTGCGTTTTCGGAATTTTTTGGTGCATTTTCGGGAACGTTCGAGGCGCTCATTCAGGAGCGTCATCAGTGCATACCGCTTGGAACATTTTCGGGTTTTTTCTTTCGGTCTCAACGCAGTGTGAACGTTTTCGGATTCGGCGGGCATCCTTACACCATGTCAGACACCAAGCCGGTAAACCGGGGTAGTGGCTCACTGGGGCTCAAGACAGCCACTCAACACGCGCGAATCAATCTTCTTCGGGTACTTCTCGAGCGGGTCAATTCGGCGGGCGCGGGAGATTACTCGCTCTCACAATTAGACGGGATGCGGGCTCATGCAGCAGACCTCTGGGCAAAATTCAATTCATCACATGATCTCATTTCTGAGGTCTGTACTGAAGAGTTCCTCACCAGTCAGTACGTCACGGAGGACGCTTACTCGCTGGCTTGTAGCCTATATCAAGAGGCTACATCACGGGTCGACAAACTTCGGGATGAAATACAACCTCCTCAATGGGCTACGGGCGGATCACATTCATTATGGAGTCGGGAACGGTTGCCAAAAATCACACTCCCATCGTTCTCGGGAGCTCGTTCAGAGTGGGTTTCATTTCGGGACATGTTTAACTCGCTAGTTCGGGACAACACGGACATCACGGACGTGGAGAAGATGCATTACCTACGGGCATCGGTTACGGGAGAGGCGGCGAAGTTAATCACCAGTTTTGCCATCGAGGCAGACTCGTTTTCGACCGCCTGGGAGACGTTATTCGATCGATACGAGAACGAAAGGTTTTTGATATCGTCTCACTTGGAAAAACTCTTTTGCTGTGACGTCATCGCGGCACGTTCACCTCGGGATCTGAACGGGCTACTTCACACCATTACCGAAGCCTACAACGCATTAACGGTCTTGGGGGCACCTATCGAACATTGGGATTGGGTTCTCGTTTTTCTCATCGCAAGACGTCTCGATTCCGAGACGCGGGAAGCTTGGGAAATTGAGGCAGGGCAAGTAGTACAACCACCTTCTTTCACACAGATTCGGGCATTCATTACACATCGGGCACGTGCTCTGGAAGGTGCATCGGTGGGCGAGCTACAACGCTCAACAAAGAGTAACGGGTGATACAATCAATCGTCACCTGATCAACGGGTCAGTCTCTTTGACGGAACGATTTCTTCGGGAATTGCGGGTTTCGGCAGTTCGAGAGCTTATTCATCGGAGCTGAAGGAGATTTCTTCGGGTCGGGACAGTTCGACGGACTGTACTTCACGTGGGCTAACCATCAAAACGCTATAGCAATCTCACGCTGGTGGCGCGGGCCACACTGGTTAGAAATCTCATCCTACCTTCGGCGTATTCACTGCATCGGGACGGTCAACTCAGCGACGCTCATCGAGCGACCAGGTTCTATATTCATGTTCTCAACAACACTCTCATCAGGTCTTGACTTCATCTCACGGGCATACGGCGCTCACACAGTTGTTGAGAACCGGGGCTTTAACTCTCCAGGCGCTTACAAACCTGGTCAGGACGAGACACGGGATACTCCATACATCTACCTCCACTGGGGGACCTGGGGATACCACGGCTTCGAGGAGGGAAGCCAACCGGGAGCATACTTCTCACTGGGGCTTCGAACAACTTCACGCGGGCATCCTCCGGGTGGTAGAGAGACGGAAGCCTTCAGCCTTACAACCTGGAGGCAAATACTCCGCCGTTCTCCACCAGGATCATCAATCGACAGCACTGCTGCCGATGGCGGGGGGAATGTTCAGGAATGAGCGAAGCTACGTCGGTAGTAGCGATTCAGTGGGAGAAGGGGGGGGGGTGGCGCTCCGCCGAGGATGTCGCCACTTACCGAGCCATGCAAATTTCGGGAGCAATTATCACGGGAGCGACGTGACGCATGCGCGCGGCACGTCGTCATCGATAATACTTATCGATTATCTCAGTCTTGATCCGGTCGTAACGTGCGATAGAGCCCTTCGTGCCTTTCAAAACTTCCTTTCGCAAAAGTCTGCGCAATTAATCATTAATCGGGCCAAATATTACGTTCAATAAATTCGGGACAATTCAAGTTACATTTCGACGTATTTTTCGGGACGTTTTAAATAAGGATTCCTCAGATTATTCGGGATTCATTTTCGGGCACTCACGAGCACGTTTCGGCTTTCTTTCGGCATCGTCGAACGTGTGTTCGACGACGACCGGGTCCACTCACACTTCTCATTACTCTCGGGTTATATTGTCGGGCCATTATTCACCTCGGGAGAATTATTCATTGTTCAATATCAACATTTTCTACGACTAATAAAAATACATTGTTTTTCTATCGCTTTTAATCCCGCTCTCTTCGCGTCATTTTATTTTCCCCACCAACACCAGATCCTCACGCAACACTCAGCTTTTGAAAAATTTCGAAAACAACGACATAGGCAGTTCGATTAATGGATATTTTGGTGAAAATTCGAATAGAAATCGAACGAGGATCCGGCGGAGTCTCGACTCGAGTGGATAAGTACCAACGATTCGGTTAGTGAAAGAATGAAGAAATAATGCAAACGCTTTATTTTTTGGTTTGTCGATATTTGAAGTTTCGAACAAACGGAGGCACTTTGAAGACAAAAAAATGTTGAAAAAGAGCCTGATTGATTCGTTTACTTCTGCGGTTTCAATGATCGGTATTTAAAAAAAGTGATTGAATTGTTGAATCGATAAAAAAAACACTCACCCTCGTCCATCGACGATGGTGGTTCGCCAGGTGCACCCGTTATTATAGGTGCAATCATATTGTAATCATCCTCGAGATTGATGAACGGCGCTGTGTTCCAACGTGGCGGAACGTTCGATACCGTTCTTTGCGTTGCTACCGGCCTCGTAACCGAGACCGGTGAGGAGAAGAGCGAAAGATTCGTCGGAGAAATGACACCCGACATCGAACTGATCGTTGGATAGGTGAATATTTGCTGGATAAAAGAAGAAAACGAGAAAACATGAAGGCTCATTATGGTACGGGACTCCTCGAAGTGTATGATAGCCATTCAAATTTCGATTTTATTAAAAATCAAAGACAGATAACATCATAAATAACTCTTTTTCTTGATCAGAGAATCTTCATGATCAGCTCCCTTTTTCTGGACTCGAATACGGTCTTCAATCGGTAATTATAACTTATCAATATACGTTTGAAAATTGAAAAATAAATTTTGTTGAAATATTAAAAAATTTCGTTGCACCTATTCGACAAAATGTTTTTGTTTCAGGCAACGAAAATTTTGAATATTCCCAAAAATATTGTTTCTTCATACCGAAACGAGACTTCGTCGTGATGATAAAATATTTGGTCGAAAGTATTGAGCAAAATTTAAATTTCAATAAAATATTTTGTTGAACGTGTACATAAAAATAATGAAAGGTTTTAACAAAATTTTGTTTTGCAGTGAACGAAGGGAGCAAAGAGGCTTACTTGGCCAGGCTGCGAATGAAAATGAGCAAAAGTATATTCTCTGCTGGTGTGGGGAGCAGCGACGAGTATTCTAGTAGGACTTTTGCGTCCTCCTTGATCGACGGAACTTTGGCAACCGGAGCTAACAAGACCAACGGCTGCGGCTGCAGCGGCCATTTGTTGCTGTTGGTGTTGTTGTTGTTGTTGCTGCTGCTGTTGTTGTTGCTGCTGCTGTTGCTGCTGTTCCTGACTTCCCGGAGGACCAAGATCGGATGGATCGGTTGGTGAGGTCGATGAGGTCGGCGGTGAAGCGGAACTCGTCGCTGTCAATTCACCGGTCGATCTTATTATCGCTACAGGCCTTGCCATTGGCGCTGGTGGCGGTGGTGGTAACATCGAACTCGGATAATACTGTGAGAACTTTTGCACCCCAGCACGTTGTCCGGCGAGTTGTGCCTGCAAAATCGCATACCACCGATCAACTATCGACCCGCGTGCGCCCGATCCATCCACCCCGGGCAACGCTCGAAAACAAACAGAAAATCATTTACATTTTTCTTCATCGCGAATATCTAACGTCTCTTCAGCAATGGAGATCTTTTTCTCTCTCTTTTTTTCTTTCTTTTCTTCTCAACTCAATACAACCTTCTTCAACGTTCTCTTCATAGAGCCAATAACGAAGATACTTTTCATTAATTTTACTTTTCAAGCTTCGTTGTCTCTCTACTTTTGTAGCCTAGGGTGATTGGAAAACGGGGGTTGTGCAGGTCGGACATTGCCGCGTTGAGTGTCGCGCCTGCCTCCACTATTATATCACCCAAGAAATTTTTCTTTTTTTTTCTATATTTATCACTACGGGCAACTAATTTAGATTTGTAAGCTAAGTGCCAAGTTGAACCCGATAAAACGAAGTAATTTGAGGAATTTGAAAAGAAAATTGTACGAAATTTCATATATTTGGTAACTCCGTTACGATTGATGTAGCGATTCATCCAATTTTTTCAACTCTTACTTCATCGCTTTGAAGCTTATCTCGAGAATCACCAAAGTCCAAAAATTTCTTCGTTCGTTGAACAGTCCAATGATCGATTTCAGTAAAATATTTAATTTATTTACGAATGCAATGAGAATTAAGGAGTTTCGGTACAGGCGATACAATGTTGCCATGCTAAACCATGTTAAAAACATAAAAAATTTCAAAAAGTTAAGAATTTTATAAAATTTAGTGAACATATTCTTTAGTGCCAAATTTGACGATACAAATTTTTTCAGAATTTTCTTCTACACAGTTATCGCGAGTAATTGAAGACTAAAGTTCACGTGTATAAGCATAGCGTTTCCATATATATAGGTATACACTTCGGGCATAAGAAATCTGTTTTAATGCATAATTACTCGACAACTGAGTAAAAGAAAATTTTGGAAAAATTTGTGTTTTTGTACTTGATGTTGAAAAACATTATCACCAAATTTGATTAATTTCTTAACATTTTGCCTTTTGTACCGAAACTCCTTAATGGTTTCAAAAAAATATTTTGCTACAGAAGATTTGAAAAATTGACAAGCTGTAAAAGTGTCGTTCGTAAGAATCAGATTTTTCTCAAATTTGTCATGATCATTTATGACATTTTCAGGCAAACTTGAACGAATCAAGTTCCTAATGAATCGAAAATTCAATTGAGATGAAATACTGGCAATCGTAGCGGTTGATCCAGTGTAAAGAAAGGACGAAAATGTGAGAAGTGACTTTTCTAGAAAGCGAGACTACTAAAAATGGGTGATATATATAGATATAGAGTGGTGGGTAGATAGCGCGACACTGAGCGCGGGTCTTACGAGGCCCGTAAGCTACCTGGGGTAGTTGCTGAGTGTTCTCGGCCTCCTGGCAAACGAAAGTAACGAAATCGGAGAGTGTGTCGTGACCGTTCTCCGGATACTTGACAACACCGGCGGACGCAGGATGTTCGGGTTGGTAATAAGCGAGTCCTGACATACTTTGTCCTGAGCCACTGGCAAGGCCCTCGTGAGGTGAATGAAGACCTGAAATCAGCGATTATGATAATAATTAAACTTCAATATATATATTCGTGCCAATGATATCCAACTATTTTTACCACCCTTTACCACCCTCCTCCACCATAAACATCATCGACAGATTAAATATGTATAAAGTAAAATTTTTATGAAAACATAAAATGAGAAGTAATACCGAAACTATATTTCATAACAGATTCGAAAACAAAACGATTATCGATTTCAAGAAAATCCTTTGCACCTGTCGAGGAAGAGAGAAAAAAATATTTCTAAAGAAAGTCGTTGGACTTCCAAGTTGCGATAAATCGATTAACAGTGATCCTACAACAACAACAACGATAAAAAAAAAAAAAAAGTCAGAATCATCATTGACGTAGAAATGTGTCAAAAAATTGATCATTAAAAATAAACATGAAGACGAGAGTTTAGAATTGTTTATTGATTGTTAAGAGGGTGGTTGAGAGGGTTAGGGTGGTAGCAGCGTTACGTCGATTTTTGGTGAAATCGATATAGTGAGGAAAGACAGATGTAGAGATTACATTAAAGAACGTGAGATACTAGAGATTTAGTAACGGAGTTGAGAATGTTATTCATTTACATTTGATTTATGTTCTTTTCATATACATATATATTTCAATAGTTAAGGCACTTTCCAAGCGTGAGGCTCTGGCTGGCTGAAAGTTATATCGTATATATTTATATACATTTATTATATATATATGTATGCGAACAGTGACATCCATATATATATAAATTAACATATATTTGGTGCAACAACAAACATCAAACAGCAAGGTAAACAACGATTAAACAACACATCAAGAAACATCAATGATAACGACAACATCAACACCAACCATGATCATTTATCTGTTCATATATTTATATATGTATACGTTAGTATATTTGAGTGTATGTATAGTTAATAACAACACCAACATCGCAACGAAAATATATATATATATATACACGTATAAATTTATACGAATATATATTGACATTTTCTTCGAGTGTTTCTTATGTGCATACATTCTATATAAATTTATATATGTACATCGAAACAATAGAAAAGTGAAGTAATAACACAATTATTCAAAATATCATTCGGAGCATGAACCGTTGAACTGCAGGGTTCTGTCTTTCATTTTTTTTTTTTTTTTTTTTTTTTTTTTTTTTTTTTTTTTTTCATTTTAAATTCTCATTTCAAAACAAATATATCAATCGTAATCCACATCCAGCATACGACATACCCAGAGCATTGGCTGTGTACAGTGAGAGTGAGATAGATGGGATTTGTTTTTTAATAAGATCATACTGATAATAATAGTAATAAAATGGATTGGTGTGCACAGTGTGTGTGTACGTGTGTGTGTTGGCTTGTCGTCGGAAATTTCAAATCGTTATTACGTCTTTTGATTTATTTGGTAGTTAAATAATAAGGAATTAGACAGTTTCTGAAGTTTGTTGCTCTTGTTATTTTTACTGTTTATTTTTTGACTAATGAAGAAAGAATCGAAATAAAATTTTTTGAGCTCGATAGTCTTATCATTATCATATATGTTGTTGACTGTTTCATTGGAAAATGACGTTTAATCGTTTTCAGTTTCGTTCATGTGAATACTCCAAAATTCTTTATTCAAACAAAAATGTCTATTCCGAGGACAAGCTATTATAAATGATTCAAAATTCAATAATATAACATCGAGGGGGATCATTGTGCCTTGTTGGGTCGAATGAAAAAGCCTTTTAACAAATTGATTTTTGTTATCGTTGATAATGAAAAAAAAACGCGATTACGAATCACTGTTTTTTTTTTTTCTTCTAAGCTTCTGTGCCGTTTGCAGCTTCATCGACTTCCAAATAACCGGTCCAATTTTTCTTACGTAAATTTACACTCCACGAAAGACTTTTTTCCTTTGCCCAACAAGGTAGGATTTTCCTTGCCGATAAATGCAGTTGTTCAAGGCTTTTTAAGAATAAGTATTAACATATAATAAATAAGTATACAGGTGTATAGTATGCGGTGAGGTTAAACAAGTGGGGGGTTTACGACACCAAGACGCAGGTTTAATCCTAGAATCCCACAACGGATAAATCATCAACGAACCCACGAAAATGTATTATTTTTTTATCGAAACAATTTCGTTCAATCATCCCTTTGGATTTGGAGACATTTTATTACGAAATATTGAGAAAAATCCAGTTACATCGTATACCGATCGATTCTTCATGAAAATACGAATATAATAGTGCATAATTAAACCTCGTTTCAAGCCGAAGAAAAGATTTAAAAAAATTAATTTCATTCTATACATATTTCGCCATGAAATATTGGAAAAAAGCAACTTTATTGTACACCAATCTCTTCGTTATAAAAAAATGAAAAGAATGCAATATAATTGAAGCTTCTCACCAATTGCCAGCATCATTTTACACCAAAGTTAACATTAATCCAATTATTTTTGTTTTACAGATTTTTTTTTTTTACACTATTTTCTTCGTAAAAAAAAAAGCACGAAACAGTATACGACCGAGCCAATGACATGTTTAGGGTTATTTTTTATCCCATTGTGGTTGGGTTTACGTTGAAAAAAAATCTATTGCGAGGTTCTAAGGTTGCGGGGGTTGGGCTGACAGGGTGGGGGTTAGTCGGGCAGACAGACAGACAGACAGACAGACAAACGAACAGACAGACAGATATAATTATTGATGTAATTATCATTTATATGTGTATATATATATAAATATATATATATATATATATAAATATATATGTAGATAGCCAGACGAACGGACAGATAGAGACACATTACAGTGACACCAAGTAAAACAGTGACAGCGAAAAAGTAAGACAGAGAAAAATAGAGAGAGAGAGAGAGAGAGACAGCTAGCTTACCGGGCGCAGGGCAGGTGGGAGAGAGCTAATATGCTGCAGTTAGCAAGGTTTATTTATTTTTTCATATTAATATATATCCATGTATATATAGATATACGTATTTTATATATATAAATTTCATTCAATTTATATATACATAGATGCAGCCCGTCCGTCTGTCTGTATGTGTCCTCAACCCCCAGGAAATTTTTTTTCGTCATTCCTAATAGGGCTGGTTCATTTATTATTATTATTTTTTTTCGTTTTATTATTTTCATAAATTTAATAATTATAATACTAATTAAAAAACGCTTAATTTAATCGTATCACGTATTTCATTGGGCTTGGTAATTCACTCTGTTATTTTTTTGTTTTTTTTTTGTTGACAATATTGTGTGAGAGCCGATGGTGGATTTCGGTGGACAGACTAGCCAGACGGACAGGCAATTGATCGAATAGATTGAGGAATAAAAAAGAGTTTTTTTTTTTTTATAAAAATAATATTACGTTTATCGATTGTACGGTGATCGAAAACGTAATTTAGGGCTCGAGAAAAACGACGACGATATCCGACACTCGTTATTATCAGTGATTCGGTAATATACAAATATTTTTTTTTACGATTATTTCGTTAAATGTCATGGGGTTGAAATAGCTCTTTTCGTTCGATGACTTGTTTTCATTTTTGACGCAGCAACGAATTATCTGATATCTCATTTCCGTTAGAAAAAAAAAAAAAAAAAAACAAATTCGTACTTTTTCTCGTAATCAGCTTTTACCGGCTTCATTTTGATCTCGTGAATCATCGTTGTTACGGTTTCAACCTCAAAATCTTCTTCCGTCCGCTTCTATTACATACGTACACGCGCTTTTTCCATAGCTGCGAGATAACGAGAAAAAATTATTTAAAAAAAAATTAAAAATCAGTTTCCGGAAGTTAAAATACTTTCATCGATATATATTCGGTGCGAAGTAAAATTTATACCGGTTACTTTCATCTATTTTCTTATCGAAGCTCGTTCCATCGTGGTGAAAACTTTTGAAATTGTTCATCTTTCGATACGAACAGCTTTTCAAATGATCACGCTTTTTTATTTTTCAATTTTTCTGCCAAACGTTTTTTACAACGTCCGAAAGAGTCCATTTAAAAAAAAAAAAATGTTCAATACGAAGAGTCTCGAGAGAAATCGCTCGTTTGTTTTCTCGTATAAACGAAACGTTTTGGGATTTGTCACGTGTATAATTATAAGATATAATAATACATTTACGTATGGTTATATATATATCGCGTTTAACAATCGTGCACACAGCTGCAGGCGGCTAGTTAGGCACACTTAATGCAACATCGATATATCATATATAATATATAATTATATATGTATGTATATAGAAACATTGAAATATGTGTTAAGTTATTACTTCGTGATATAAAAGTTCGAAGTTGATAGAGGGACGTTGGTTGGTGGCGATTGCGTTGACGATGACGGTTTCGGGCTTGATTTAATTCGTCATTTCGGTATACGAACAACGTCAGGCGTCAACTCCTGGTGATCGAGATTTACGTTAGCCACTAAGAATTTTTTTTATCTATTTGGCTATTTTACATATTAAGGATATATTCAACGAGATTTTTCGCTCTGACGATCATTATTTTTTTTAATCGTCGATGCGATTTTAGTCTATTTATTTATATTCTGAGACTTTGTTGCTAACTCGCAGTCTGAGCAATATTGTCTAAACTTTTTGAGCCGAACGTCTCGTTCGGAGGATTTTTCATTGATCGATCAAAAAATAAATTCGTTAAAAATGATTGTTTTTCAAATAAAAAAATATCGAAAAAATCGTGCGAAAAAAATTACCAAAAAGTTTGACTTAAAATCATTGAATTTTGATTTTATTTTTATTTCGATGAGATTTTAATTTTCTTCATTTTCAAACGATTCCGCAAAGTTTTGAGATTTCGATTTAATAAAATGACGAGCACGAACGTTCCTTCCATCGAATTTATACGAATAAATAATTAAAAAGTATTTTTCACTGTGTATTTGTGGTGTATATTAAAAACGTTATAAGGCTGTTTGTTCCCGAAATCTTTTAAGTTTTATCCTGAAATAACGAATCGTTGAGTATCAGAATAAAAGTAGTCGCAGCCGAATGAATTTCAGTAACGAAAAGTCGCAGTCTCGAAACTCTCGAAAGACGAATGTCAAAAGTGTGACGAGATTGAATTTTGACACACACACGTGATTTTCGTATACATCCTGAAGAATTATTTTTACAAAAAAAATTTTGGATTCGTTGGCCTCTTCGTGTTGAATGGTGAAAAATATAAACTATGCTTTTCAGCTCTTTTCAAATAACGAATATATATCGTACGTTGCAATCGTGATAAATATAACATTTATATTATAATTAATTTTTATATAAAAAAATAGATAGAGAGAAGAGACGTGACGTGAGACAAGCGACCGCTATAACGTTCCAGGGCAATGCCAATAATATATATATAAGTGATGTGGACCAATTTATAGATATATATATACATATATATATTTATATATATGTATAGAGAATGTAGAGAAATAGAGAGATAAAGAGATAGAGATAGAGAGAGAGAGAGAGAGAGATAGAGAGTGCAGCACAACTACCAATAGTTTACCATATCAAGAGCCATGACGAGCGCGCGCGAATATAAAACGATTTGTTTATTGTTTTATGTTTGTTTTTTTCTGCTTCTTCTTCTTCTATTTTTTATCTATTAAATTCAATGCAACGATCGATTATTGTATCTCTGTTATTCATCAAATGACCAAATCCGTGCTGGCGCGTTCTCGATACATGTATAAATATATATATATATCAATTGTACGTATAATACACATATATAGATTAAGACGAAATTAGAGAAAAGTGCTGCTAAGGGGACAAACATACATCTGAGGTATTCTACGTGAATAAGGAATACTTTTTTTTTTAATTTGTATATTGTTTCTTTTACTGGTCAGACGATTCGAGAAAAACGTTGACAAATAACTAATTACAATAATCCATCGACGTGAGACGAATTTTCGAATCGCCCGATCGATATTTATGTGCTTTTCTATTTTTTTTTCAACTTTCAAACTATTTCATGTTCCGGGTCAAATATGCTGAATCGCGCGTTTAAAAGTCAAAGTGACGACAATTTTTTTTCTTTGCTTTCAAATTGGAAAAAAAAAAAAAAAAAAATGGTTTTTGGTGTTTTTTTTACGGTTACAGAGTTGGTAAATTATTTTATTCATGAAATATTTCAATTCGATAATGTTGTGACAAACTTTGAATCGATTTGGGAACAAAAAATTCAACCAAAACGTCCTGTTTCGTGCGGATCTCATATACGATCGACATTTAGATCGTTGTAAAGTGACGATCCGATGAGTGAAAATTTATTGAATCGTGCCCGCCAACTCCTCGCATTCTCAACGAAAATGTATTGTGGCACGAAAAAAAAAAAAAAAAAAAAAAAAATGAAGAACCGAATTTCATTGGACTCTTCGATGTGAGATCAGATTTTCAGTGTCTCGATGAATTTCATTTAAAAAATCAGCTGACCACAATGGGAATAACGATGAAATTACGAAATTTAATTTTTTTTCTGATTCTTTTAGACAGAGATATAAAATGTTAAAAAAAAAAATGAGATTCATTGAACCAATAACAAAATAAATATTCCAGTAAATTAATTCCATGTCATCGATTCTGTTTTCGTATTGCAAGAAAAAAAAACAAAAAATAGTACAATTTTCATGTCGTAAGACATTGGATCAGGTGATGGGAAAAAAAATGAAATAAAAAAAAATATTTTCTAATAAAGTCAGAAGAAAGCAGGCAATTTCGTTCCACAATACATAAACGTGAAATTTGAATAAAATTACGTATATTGATTGCACGTAAAATAAAACATAAAAACATTTAATTACGTCGCAATAATGAAGGTTTATGTGTGTGTGTGTGTCTGTGTATTTGTGTGTGTAATTATAGTCATTGACTTTTAGTGAGCGCGCTCGAACGTGGAGTAATATATACATATATATAACAATGACGACGCACAAATAAAAGTACGTACGTATATCGATATATATATATATATATATGTAGGATAGATAGATAGAACATCATAACCAATCACAAAGTACCTTTTGGTCGAGTTTAGCGAGCTTCTCTCTACGCTCGGGCTCAGACTGAAACAGAGATCACGCGTAATATCGCATATTAGTGATTCTCAACAGTCGTCTCTTGAATCATCGTCGTTGTCGTTGCGTCCAATTAATTCGTTTCTTTTTTTTCTTTCTTCTTTTCTTTCTTTCTTTTTCATTGACGAGTGAAAGTTTTTTTTTCTCTCTTTTACCGGTAAAAAATAATTTTCACGCTCCCGATATGATAGATTTGGAAAAAAAAAAAAAAAAAAAAAAACGTATCTTCGAGTCGAAAAACGTTGTATTTTCTTGCTTCCATAATTTTTTTGTTGTTGTTGTTTCTCTCATTATGATCTTAAATATTGCTGGCCTGTCATATATATATATATAACGCGGGACTCTCCGATTCACAGCCCTTTTCTTCCTTCACCTCGTCTCACTCGTCTATTACTATTAGTTTTATCAATTTTAATTTCACTTTCTCAATGACTCATTCACAGTCTGCTTCTATTTATCTAATTCGATGAAATATTCTGATCGTAGTTTCGTTAGTCACACGATCACCGCTCGATGAGCCCCGATTGGGTCGGTCTCACACTCCTTTTTTTTGTGTTTTTTTTCTGTTTTTTTTTTTTTTTTTCGTTTTTCAACGATAGAAAAAAAAAGATGATTGAAATAAAGCTCGACCACGAAACGAAAGATCGAAGTTTCATTCTTTTATCTCATATGATGCACACAATTTTTTTAGTTTTTCGTCGTTCCGCTGACCACTGACGTTATTACCATTGTTAACGTTAATACACAAGTATTATTATGAAATAATAATTGGACTCTAAAAAAAAAAAAAAAAAACTGTTTAGTCAAGATAATGATTAGTTGAAGCATGTTAATATGAGAGAGTTGCATGAGGGATCACGAAAAAAGTAGAAAAAAAAAAAAAACAAAAACAAAAAGATCGTTGAATTTCAGACGTTATCAGGGTCTCGTTTGTAACGAAAATTTCAATTGTTCATTCGGCATTGTAATTTCACATCGCAGAACAAGAAAATTCGTATTGACACGAGGTTAATAACGAATATCGTGAGTTCTAACGATTTATAATTATAATACATTTCGAACGGGGATTATCATTAAAACGAAATATTATTTATTCCTTAATATAATTAATTATAATAAATTGTTTTTATTGTTGCTGGTGATTATTATGTTTTTGAGGTTTTTTTTTATCGATAAGAGAACATACCCGTTTGCGAGTGGGGTGAATCCATTCCACGATGTCCATCCTCAGGCCTGAGGACGGGGGAGAAGGTCGGGGCGCTCGAGACCGAGACCGTCGGTGCTTTTTCAGTCTTGTCGTTTCGTATGAGCTGGTGCACCGGCGGTGGACCTTTAATCAAGAGCCCAAATTACTTCGCGTCTCATTTTCAGAACAAATTCACTATTTCTTGTTGTTTTTTTTTTAACATATTTTGAGCTCTCGCAATTGCGGACGAAATTCTTATCGAATTATTTAAAGCTCAATAATTTACTGAATTATTGTCGAATTCCAAAGTTTTTTTCGTCACATGCTTCTTCGACTTGAGAAAAACTCATTGAATATCTCGTTGAAAAGAAATATTTGGATCACAGCGATATTCCTGGATCTCATTGATCGTCCACAGATTTCCATGATTCACGAAACGATCGATTTGTCATTAAAAATAGTGCGACGAATCCCAAAATCATTTGATTTTTCAATGACCACACATATTTTTTTTCATTTTTTTTTCTTCTCATATTTGATGGATATATGTAGGAAGATTTTGAAACTTACTGAAGCTAGCCGCGGGCTGAGCGTGATCTGCGGCCGAGGCTGCGGATGGTGGGGTGTAGCTACTGCAGTAGTACGGCGGGTGCTCTATTTTGATCGCGTTTATTTGAGGCTGCATGTCGCTGAGGTCATGCAGTATGGACGCTGAAAACGAAACGCATATGAAAACACACGTACACTTATGTCTTGTGTCCATAAGTATATTCAATATTTCGCCAAATAATCCGAATACATGTTGCAATAAAAATAATAATCATCGTGTTAAGGAGTTTCGGTACAGGCGATACAATGTTGCCATCCTAAACCATGTTAAAAACACAAAAAATTGTCAAAAAGTTAAGAATTTTATAAAATTTTGTGAACATATTCTTTAGTGCCAAATTTGACAATACAAATTTTTTCAGATTTTTCTTCTACACAGTTATCGCGAGTAATTGAAGACTAAAGTTTACGTGTATAAGCATAGCGTTTCCATATATATATAGGTATACACTTCGGGCACAAGAAATCTGTTTTAATGCATAATTACTCGATAACTAAGTAGAAGAAAATTTTGAAAAAATTTGTATTTTCGTGCTTGATGTTGAAGAACATTATCACCAAATTTCATTAATTTCTTAACATTTTGCCTTTTGTACCGAAACTCCTTAATATCAGCTAATGATAAGAGCCTTTTTGTTTGCATATTGCGAGTTCAGTATCGAATATTTCGAGCCACCTTCTCGTAATAATAATAATAATAATAATAATAATAATAATAATAATATTAGTATAATAGAAATAATAATGACGAGTGAGCAGTAATTGTGTTTTGATGATGTTGAATAATTAAACAGAAAAAGTGAAATATTGATATTTCATTTTTCTTGAATAATTCTGTCGATTCGGATATCAAGAGGTGATTCGAAAATTGAGTATTTTTTGTGGTCGACGCACAAGTTTTGTTGTTCGTGAAAAGTTAGAATCGGAAGGTTTGAAAATCGAGAGAAAAGGCTGATTCAAAAGTTTCTGAACGTTTTTGAGCAGGGAATTAAAGATGATATTCATATGAAAGTTATCGCAAAGGGAGCTTGGATCGGAAATAATAATTTTTGAAGCGTTGAAGAAAAACGGTAGCTGGATCTATTCGATATCTAATAGGGAATTCGAGTCTGGTTTCACGCGGGCTCGATAATTCTCAGGACGTTCGATCGTGATCGGTCGAGTTTTGGGAAGGTGCGAGTGTACGCGGATGTATCCTCGATAAATGGATGAATAAATAGATATAGGAAGAGGCTGAAAAATGCAAAAATGTTAGTAACTCGTGGGAAAAGAAGAAAAGATAAAAAAAAGGACACGAGGAGAGAGGGTGGAGGGCTCTCGTGAATGAAGATATTCAAACGGCGTTTTCGAAGTTGGACTAGTTCGATCGGTCGAACGAACTCGCCAACGCCGACGAGCGAGCAGCTATCAACCGAATCGTACGTGTGTGAGTCTATCTTCGTTTCTAGGACCAGAATGAGACGAGGTTTCAGCGACAGAGAGAATGACAAAGGTAGAATGTGTACGTGAAGTGAATACGCTCGGAATATATATCGAGAGGTTTGGACGCGCGACGCGAAGAACCTCCGCGCGCGTTCGGATTCTTTTCTCCTGGGAACCCGATCAATTTAGTTCACTTTTATATACCAACGTTTTTTCATCCCCACACACGACCATAAAAATAGATACGAGTACGCGAAATTTTTTTCTTTTCTTTTTTCTCTACCGCATCTCCTCTTTTATCTCCAACTTCATTTTTCTTCTGTCTAATCTCACCTGTCGATTATACTCTCAAAAACGCTGTTTAAAAAAAAAAAATTTTTTTATGGAAATTCATATTTGACTCGATTCCTTTGGAAGCTCGATGAGAAAAGTCATTTTAATTTATCAAGTCTTCGCCGAGATTAAGAGTCTCTTTTAGTAGGCTAAAAAATAGCGTGTCGTAATTTTAGTGTCCGTTGGGACGAGAATTGCTTCGGAAAGATATAAATTTGATAAGGAAGAGCTTGGTGCATTTGTGGGCTTGAAATCTGGAGTTTTCAACGCGGTCGCGCGCGAATGTCCGAGAAGATATACACGGAGAAGATGAGATTTCTTCATTCTCGAGTTCGCAGTGCGGGCGATGGTCGACAAAGTTTTTTCGCGAGGCTGTTGGCGATATTTCGCGATCCCGGTCCAGGACGAGTGAACTTGGTGGAAAAAAAAACGAAGAGAAAAAAAGGGGTGAGACAGAGAATGAAAAAAGACAATGAAAAAAAGGGGAGGGGGGGGGGGGAAACGAAGAAGAAAAAACAAAATCGCTGTCTCTGCACGAGTCGCATAAATGACTGTGGGCGATAGAGCACAGCGTGAAGCATTGTTGAAAGAGTCCGATGGGAAAAAAAAAGCTTCCCACACGCTCCAGGGACGCAAAAATTCACCCGCTCTCGTTGAAAACGAGATGTTTTTATCCCCCTTATTCTCATATATGTATATAATCTCTCTCTCTCTCTCTCTCTTATTCTCTTCGCTGTAGCATTTGGTTTGGGAGGCTCGCGGTGTCGTCCCAATTCTCTCGTCACGTCGTATCGCTCTCTCACTTTATTTTTTTTCCACTCTTTTCGCAGGTGATTTTTTGAAAAAAATTCTGCCTGATTTTCGTCACACTGTATGCCCTACCGAATGAATTTTTTCGAGCTCCCCCTTGCGCCAGAGGGTTCGCCCCCCTGAGTTTTGTTTCCGCGAAAAAAAAAAAAAGAATGCAGGAATGATGTTCTGAAAATTTTAGCCTTTTTCGGGATAAAAACCAGCGCCGCAACGGCCATTGGGAATGTCCTATCGCGAGCAAATGCTTGAGCGATAAATCGAGATGGATTGTCTTTTGAATTGAAGAATTTTTCAACAGGAGGCGAGATGAAAAAGAGTAAAAATACGTAATCCATAAGAAGAGTTGTTGAAGATCTTGAATTATTTCAATTCCGCATGTGTACCGAAAAACTTTCGGAAGAATGAATACTTTTTTCTTTGTTTTTCTCCTTTCTTCGTGGATGTTGAGTCAGATTTTACTGACAGTTGGTCGAGCTTAACGAAATATAAAAAAATGCATAAATAATCTTGTGAATTACGACTCTCCTTTTTCATCGTTTTTTCGCCGAGCTGCATCAGCCCATGAGAATCTCGTAGAAGAGAAAGAGTCGAAGAAAAAGTAAGAAAAATCGAGGGAATGAGAGAGAGAGAGAGAGAGAGAGAGAGAGAGAGATGGACGATGGAGGTTGTCTGTGATAGTCTTCGGGCAAAAGAAACTCGGGTTTTCCAAGCACGATCTTGATTTCGCTGCGCGTACATCTACGCCCTCCTTCCGGCCTCCTCTTCGTCCAAGTAGTTTCAGCTTTTTTTTTTATTTTATCTTTTTCTCCGTTTCTACGTCTCTTTTTTGTCCTTTCCGTCTCAACTTCTCTTTCTTCTTTATTCGGTACTTCGACAGGGGGAATTCGTGCAATCGGGCCTCTCACATCCGTCCTGAGAAAAATTATTGGTCACGCTTTTCCTCTGCTCTCTCTCTCTCACTCGCTTTTTTTCTCCTGTTTTCTCTTCATCTCTTTCGTCTTTTCCTCATTCTCACGAAGAAATGATGGCTATAGCAAAAGGGAGGGAGAGAGAGAGAGAGAGAAAGCCCGATGAAGATATTGAATAGAAAAAGATAGAAAGAGCGAGAACGTTGCGTTGCGATTCCGCAAAACGCTGCTGCTGCAGTTTCCGTTTCGTGGCTAGAATCGCATAGGGTCGAAGAACAAGAGGAAAAGAGATAGAGCTAAAAGCAAAGCCGATGCTCGAAGGAAGCTGGTGCATCGCGCTCTAGCCCACGCGAGCTTTGAGGCAGTGTGAGGCCGTGAGCATTGTTCGGCTTCTATTAATACGCCCGGGTTGCATACTAATCTACTGCTGCTACTGCTGCTGCTGCTGCTGCTGCCTCTCCCGCTGTGGTGTGTACTACTGGCTTAGGATGAACCAAGAGAGAGAGAGAGAGAGAGAGGGAGGGGAAAAGAGAGAAGGGAAAAGACGCGAGTTGCATGGGAAGAGGCAAATAAAGGAGAGCGGGAAAGCTTTTGGTGATCTCGCGCGCTTGCATTTTGTCGACGGTATGCGTGTATATATGTGTGTGTGTTTAGACCTATACATTTATGAGGTACGACGATGTAGTAGGAGAAGGGTTGTTGGCGAACCAACTTTTCACATGGCCTACTGCTCCGATTCGCATTCGAGGAGAGAAACAAAAAAAAAGCGAAATTTTTCAAGGCTGATTGATATACGGATGCTTATGAAATGAAATTTGACTTTTGGATGCGATTACGTTATCGCGCAGTTTAACCCCCGATTTTAGTTGTTGGATTTATTGGCCGTAGACAACGTTGAACGAATAAAAAGTTCGGAGCTCGAGTATTCTTAGACATTTGCTACAAATTAGCAAATGATTTTCTTCTTTTGATTCTACGAATCAGTAATTATTCGTTTTCAAATAATTAAATCCGTTCGGACGATCATCGTTCGTGGAAACACCCGGAAAACGCTTCGAGTTCGGGCGAACAGCTGGAAATAAATATTTAACAAGTTTCCTAAAAGCTCGATCAAATATACTCAAGCTTTGAAAATTATCATTCTCCAGTAGATTGAAAAAAAAATAAATAAAAATAAAAACAACAAATTGCAACTAATTCATTGACAAAGCGACTAAAATTCATGAGGATCGATGCGTTACGAGGAATGATGAATGAAAACTAAAAAAAAGGATTTGATCAGCATTCAATTAGTCACTCGGATAAATCATGGATTTTGACTAATAATTTATAGGCAATTAGACGTATGAAAAGTATGAATCGTTACGAAAAATATGATCGACTCAACTGTACGATAAAGAAATTAAAATCAATCACAAGTCATCGTGTGTGTATATATGAAATAATAAGTATGTAAAATCAACGCATAATAACTCGAATATTGTGTCCTTAATATAATAAAATAAAAAGGATGCTTTCAAAAGGTATTTTCGGAAGCGAATTTTCAATTACCTTTCGAAAGCATCCTCGGTGTGGTGTTCTGAACAATTGAGATGTCTAGAGAGATAGAGAGTAGACGGGTAAATGTTCGGAGACGTTCCATTTCGTCGGAGTTAGAAAGAGAAAGAGATACATAGAGAAACAAAAAAAAAATAGAAGATAAACAAACAAAAACAGGTAAAATTCTGTCGTAATCGCGTTATCACGAGTAGCGTATATGAACAGTGCAAGTAAATATTGCCAAAAATTTTTTCATTCAACTTTGCAATTCGTCTCTTTCGTCCTCCCCCCTCCCACCATTCTTCTTTTTTTCCCAATCGAAACGTAAACATTTGTTTTCAACAAACAAATACAAAATTATAATTTTTTTTTTTTTCAAAAAGGTTGCTTTTCTTTTGTTTCTTATCATTCAAGCATATTGGTTTCTTTTTTGTCTTTTATTCACGTCGTACCTTTTGAAAGCATCCAGAGCTCCTTCGAGCTGAAGACACCGGTCGCGAGGATCGTGTCGTTGCAGACGACACCATTATAAAGTTCGTGGTATCCTGTACCTGGGAACAAACCCAATCGATAATATTTCTTCTTATATTTTTTAAAATCTTTTATCTTCTTTATCGCATTATTTTTTTGTTTTTATATATATGATGATTAATTAGTTCGATTCGCTTTGACCGGAAACGTATTGAAAATTGACTCGTGAACAGCTCCGGCTGTTTTTATACTTTCGGGTTCTGTACTCAAGCTCGACTTCGACTCTCTCTCTCTTGGTCGAATCTTATCGTATTCATTTTTTCCTTCATTTCTTTGGAGCCTTCGAACATTTTAAGGGAGTTCATCTGGTAATCGAATTAACAAACAGATATTGATTAAAAAATTTGAATACAGTTATCAATATCAACTAGATCACCTGTCAAAATTTCAGGTCCTTAGAATACTTTGTTTCAGAGAAATTAATAAAAACAGATTTCCCAATTTAACACGGTTCCTTATGCGTTTCTATGTGGTTTTCCCGTCTGTAAACATGAAATTCGCAAGCATTGACAAACAGTTTCGTACGAAATTTTTATAAATGCTTAAAAAAATATCTAAAAAATCTTTTTACCACTTCACAAAATCCATTCGATACTTATGAGGTTCGGAATAAATTAATTTGTCTCGAAGAAGAAGGTTAAACTTTGGAGGTTAAACACACTAAACATACTGAGCCGACTACGCTAGTCGTGACAGTTTTGGGTTTTGACTTGCTCGTTACCAGATGAACTCCCTTAATTTACTTACGATCAATTTTCATTGAGACTACATTTGGAAGTGTTGAAATTCATCGGAATAAAGATCTTGATGAAGAATTTGCAGTCGGCCAGAGAGATCAGCATCCAAACGTCAAACTCTCCTCCGTATAGTACAAATTCAAAATTTCTCATCGATTCAAATTCAAAGCTAGGTTTAATCATTTTTTGGATATTTACTAAAATTCCCAAAAAAAGAAATGAAAATTCGAAGCAATGTCAAGTTCAGACATCGATCGAAACGATCGAGTGGCCGAGAGATTCTTGAGTACAGACACAGAAATGACTGAAACAGTTCAATGAGAGACAGACACTGAGATCCGAGTCTTCGTATCGAAATCTCAGGCGTTCTTTCATAGTTCATGAAATCGTTTTAATATTGATGATTTGAAAAAAAAAAAAAAAAATAAATAAGTAAAAAAAATAAAAGCTCTTTCAAAATATTTTTAAAACGGCATAAAACTCAAATCTTAATGAAACATTTAGTTCAATGTTAAACAAACAAACGAAACCTTTTCGTCGCCGTTCCTCCTCCTTGTTCGCGTTGCAGATCCCATTTAGAACTTCTGAAAGCACAAGAGCAAGATTTTCTTCGTTAATGCGGACACTCCCAAGAAGCAAAAAGCTTTATTTCGCCAGAAATATATATATAAAACTGGATGAAAGATACATATGTGGGTGTAACCGACACCGGAAGTACGCTACGCTGGAGTAAGAGACGCCGTGACAAACTTTCTATCGGATTTTCTCCCCAAACGAGATAGTCGTATGTGTGTGTGTCTGTGTGTTACTGCGTCTGAGCTTGAATGTGTATGCGGTGAGCATAACGAAGAAATACCAGACACATCTTTCGAGAAAGGAAAAGAGGGAAAATGTTTTTACACCAAATGTATATATATATATATATATATATATTTCTATATATATTAGTCACGTGTATATATATGTATATAGAGAATATTACTAAATAGCGAAGGCGCGACGAAGCGTTGTGCGAAGAACGATTTTAACCCCCGACCTTTTTACACTCCCTTCGCTTATATATTTATATATATATACACGTTAAATTCTTGTATAGTAATGCATATATGAAAGCTTCGTTGTGGCTCGCCAATTTGAAAAGTTTCAACGACGTAGGGCCGGAGCTACGTAGTCGGCACGCTGCTTTTGCTGTCCCTCTTTCCTCGGAGGAAACGAAATCGTCCTGTTTCCGTACCCTCAACCCTTGAGCTTTCTCCCCCTCTTCCCCCCTCTCTCTCTCTCTCTTTCTGTTTCTCATGATTTTGGAAACTTGCGCCGAGGTCAAGTGGCAATGGGCCTGAAAACTTTCGGTTCTTGCCTATTAAGCTCTGTTCCGAATGTTTCCTATCTGGAGTATTAATGATAAATGTAAATTCTCAAAACGAGACTCGGTTGTCCTGGTACCACAACCAGTTTTTTCTTCCTCCCACTGATACTCGAAATTTTGCGTCAACGAATCGAAAAACTTTTTCTCCACCTACTCGAGGGCTCCGAGGACCGGAAAAGTCAGATTTTTTGCAAGGATTCTACCAAGCAATATCGAGCCTTTCCCGTTTTTTTTTTTCTATTTTTTAGATTCAAGCCTCTGCTATGACTTCTGACTGTGAAAAAAAAAAAGATCGATACGCTTAAAAAAATGAGGATACACGTGAATTAACACGCGAAACGACGATAGCGCGAAAGTCAATCAAGATGAGCGAGGGACACGTTTTGCTGTGTGTAGAGTCTGCTACAAAATGTCCGTCGCCTATTTATTTATAGAGTCGAGCAAGAGCGCGTGGACACTCGTATATATATATATACAAAATACACGTAAGCGACACAAACGAATAATAGTTTGTTCGTGTTTCGTCGATGTCTGTACGAGGAGCATATACAAATATATAAACTCGTATACATACACAAAAGTCACCTTTTCTCAAGCTCCGATGCAGTCTGCTGCGCCGGCTTAGAGCTTCTTAAATCTCAAGACCCGAGCGAGAAGAGCTCGTGTACAAAGATATCCACGAGAGAATTTTCCGTCTCGGAAAATTGCGGAATTTCTTAAACGAGATACACACGAAATGCTTCTATAGACATCCTATAAACGTGTATATACAATTTATCTGTATATACGTGTGAATCTTGGTCGCTACACTTCAACTCCGAGAGACAAAGTGTGCACGAGATGTTATTCTCTCCCCCCCTCTTCCAACACTTTTATCTCTTTTCTCCCGTTGTATTTATAATATTTTCTGTTAGCTATTTCGTTCGGCATTGAATATTTCTATACGAGTATCACGCAAAAAATCTTCTATCCCGATCGTTATTCAGACGCGTTTGTATATGCGTGTGAGCTCGAATACCGCGTGGCTCGTCACGTAACTGTTGCTCGAGCTGCTGGTCGATTTAACGGATGAATTCTATAAAAAAAAAAAGTCTTTACGAATTGATCGTTGGTCTTCTCGAAGTGACGTTTCGAGTTATTATTTTTTTTTTTTGTTCATCTGACGTTGGTAAATTGACGGTTGGGATCGATGTAAAAATATCCCATGATTTTTGGATGTTGACAGAAGGATGCGGATTCTGTTCGGGTGTTGGTGGAATGGGAGCTCGAAGGGAAGAGATGTCTCGCGTAATGGGGAATCGGGGGATTGCGGAAAATCTGATTTAGCCATAAAATCATTTGTTTCGTAATTTTTTTCATTGAATCGTAGTGAAAACGATAATGATCAATCGATTGGATTGAAAATTTTCGAGATATTTGTAAAGATGGTGAGAAGTAATGTACAAAGAGAATGTAAAAGGCAGGGGCTGAGTAGGATTTTTGATAACTGTGAAGCTCCTTAAAACGTCAAGCTGGTCAAACTGATCTCGAGAGAGCGTGCGAGTAGCGTGAAATATAGTTGGAGAACAGCTGTGCTTTTGGTTCTGTCTAAAGCTAAAATGAAGGAACGAGCAGTAAAGTGTCTCTTCGCGCGTGTATCAATATGCGTGTGTCTCTTTTGTATGCGTGTGGCGAGAAGTACACTCTAGAATTCTCGAGAGAGAAAGAGAGAGTTTCTCCGTCGTTATCCACTCGAAAAATGAGGGAGTATAGGACGAGGTGAGTCGAGAAGAAGAGGATAGAAAATCGGAGAGTCAAGCTTTTGCCTACGTGATAGAATCACCTCGAGTCTCTGCGGATTCACCCCGAGAGCTAAATATCGCGCGAGGTTGTTGCGTAAGTTAAGACGACGATGCCGTTTTCTCTTCTGCTAGGGGAACTCTATGCGCGACTTCGTAAGTGAGTCTCTCCCTCTCTCTCTCTCTCTCTCTCTCTCTCTCTCTCTCTATCGCCTCTGCCTCTTTAGCCTCTTTTTACGTGTGTTGCCTGCTCGTGGTACGTACGAGGACAGGTGCTTCTCTAAATTCACGGACCATTTTAACGCTCGTTCGAGATGCCCGATTCCTCGATTCGCCATTCGCTCAAGGAGGAAGCTTTCGGTTCGTGTTTATCACGAATTCAAAGTAAGTTTGTGAGGAAATGCAGAGAGTACGGAAATAGGTGTGTTTTTCCTGGTAGCATCAATTTTATATATAAAAACAAACGAAGAAAAAAGAAAGAAAAGACGATTTCCAAATATCACGGATAGATGTCGTGCGCGGATACGAAGTTGAAAGTAGTGTGATGAAATTCATTTTTTTCTACTCGAAATTATCGCGGTAAGATGATCGTTAAACATTTGTTCATTAAATAGAAACTTTATTTATACAGAAAATCGCATGTCGCAATTTGAAAATCATTCATCCGAAATGTTCAATCGATCAAACGAGGCTGCTCCTCAAATCGTGCGAATTGAAGCTCCGCATTGTGAGAGAATCGTTTAAAATTCATGGGCACAAAAAATGAATTCATAAATATTTTAAGGAGTTTCGGTACAAAAGGCAAAATGTTGAGAAATTAATGAAATTCGGTGATAGTGTTCTTCAACATCAAGTACGAAAAGACAAATTTTTTCAAAATTTTCTTCTACTCAGTTATCGAGTAATAATGCATTAAAGCAGATTTCTTATGCCCGAAGTGTATACCTATATATATGGAAACGCTATGCTTATACACGTGAACTTCAGTCTTCAATTACTCGATAACTGGGTAGAAGAAAAATCTGAAAAAATTTGTATTGTCAAATTTGGCACTAAAGAATATGTTCACCAAATTTCATAATATTCTTAACTTTTTGAAATTTTTTGTGTGTTTTTAACATGGTTTAGCATGGCAACATTGTATCGCCTGTACCGAAACTCCTTAATGGCATAAATTCGAATATTTTGAGTCGCTTTATGAAACGAGTAGATCGTCGGTTTCGTACGAAATGTTAGAATTTTCTTAGTTTTTATTCTCATTTGACTTTATCACGTGAAAATACGGTGAATAAATAATAGCTTGTTGTTTAATTTGAGGCTGTTAATATAGAGATAGAGAGTATAGGGATTATTGATGCTCTCGATAATACTTATGCTCGCCGAAGGAACATCATGAAAATTCTTCGGCGCCTCTCAAAATATACATCGCGTCACAATAATCTAAACCCCCAGTCTCTGCGTTGAGTCCCGTCGGACAGGCGAGAAAAGTTGTGTATGGAAAACTCTGTGCATGTGTGTGTGTGTGTGTGTGTGTGTTGAGCTTGCGTGTGTGTTACGTCACATTCAAGGTCTGGTAATAAAAATGAGCTGCTTTTTCCAACGAGTAGCCAGTCAGGCATCGGATGTGCAAAAATTCGTTTTTTCTTCTGGTTCAATGATACGATGTTAAGAAAGTTAGAATCTGTAAAAAAACATTGGTCTTGAGAAAAAATTCACGAAAGATAAGGAGAAATGATAAGAGACCGAAAACAGGGAAAAAAAGGCTTTTATTTTTGCCTTGTTTTTCAAATATTCAAATATTTCATTAACGAGCAGGATTAAAAGCTTCTTCTCGAAGTTCGAATTCTTCACTCGAATATAATCGGCAATATTGCAACAATTTCACGATTGTTTCCGAAGACAAATTTTCATTCGTGAATTTATCCGGTTGGATCAGCTCGAAATTTCCTTCAATCAATGGGCTATTCAGGCTTGATGAATTTGGAGAACATTCTTAGACACCGCGAGTATATTATCATTTTGAAATTGGAACGAATTTGAGCTTGTAACTCGGAAAGTGAATAATTTTTTTTTTTCCACCGTTGAGAAATAAAATCTCTCGATTCGATATCATTGAGAAGCAAGTTTCTCAAAGCACGAAGACGTGGATCACGCATTTTGTTGAATTTCTGGTACTTCAGGTCGCTTCGATCTTCCGATTGGTGAGAATATCTTGGCAGTTTGATGTCGTACAGTCAGATGACGAAAAAACAAGCAAGAGGCTAAGGCGATACGAAATTTAGTTCTCGTTCGAAAGTAATCTCACGATGATTTTCATTTTGTACGTACGATGAATCGATGGAACGAAACGAGAGTTCGATCGAAGTGTCCAAAATGAACCGTTGATCACTGACAGATGCCAGTCGGCTTTGACAGACGATTGAAGGGTTGAAGCACAAACGAGTAAAGTTACGAAAGTTCGGGAAAGATGTGGAAGAAAAAAGAATAACGAAGAGATCGAATAAGCAGCAAAAAATTTCACGTGTCGAGTTTCGCTGTGATTTTGCACGTCAATTTTTAAGTTAGAAAGGGAAGGAACCGATCACCCGTAAAGTATAAGCAGCCTGGAGAGATGGAAGAGAAAAATAAAAAAGCGAAGAGAGAGAGAGAGAGAGAGGAAGAGAGATGGGAAAGAATGAGAGTGAATGCCTAACCTACCCCATGTCTTGGCATCATCACCGTTTTTTTTCTTCTCTTTCCTATCTGCCTGCCAGAGGAATCAGTGGTATAGCGGAGGTATAGTGCGGTAGGCCCAGCCAATTTTTGCGTCAAGAAAGCAGCAGCGAACATCGAGGAAGTCGGTCTCGCATGTTCGGCTGATGGTAAACAGTAGAAATGAGGCTGCCAAACGAGCATTTGAGCGTTACTATGAGACATTTTCGTAGCGTAACTTCATTGATGAGATCAAACGATGGAAAATAGGCATTTTGCTTTTGGACGATCTTACAATTTCTTCGCGATTTTATATCCGTAATTGGAAAAAAAAACATTTTTTCTGGAACACAATACTTTTTCAGTAGTACGATCGAAAGTGAGATGACAATGTCCGGACAACAGCTGCACTTGTTGCATTGTTTCGTTGCAATTGTACAAAAAGATTGAATCTTGAAAGAGATCTTCGATGTTGGTACAGAGTCAATGATCAGCATTGAAGCATATCAATATAAAAGGATGATCAAACTGGATGAAAACTTATCAAAAGTTGACTGATCTCAATTCGTTCTTTAGCAGTATCACGGTAAATGGAACTCGAATATCATCATCAGTTTTTGGTGAAAAGCCAATCAGTGAGGGATTTTTGACCTCAATTTGGCGAGGTTAATCGTTCGATCAACGATGCCAGTGAAAATAATGGAATAAAGAGCGATGATAGGAGCAATTAAGGAAACGCGATAAAGTTACTTTCTTCGTATAGGATGAAAGAATTTAGTAGGAACGATACCGAAAAAAATTGGCTAAATAAACTTGAATAAAATGGCTGTTGGGGAAAAATTGGTCTTTACAGGTTTACAAAGAGTCGGATTTATCCAGATAACGTCTGCGAGTTTTATAAAGAGTTTATTGAATGGTAGAATAACTGTTAAAAGTCCTCGTGGCGGTTGGTATTCTATGCATACATATGGGAGGTCGAAGCGTCAAGGTGACATTTATATGGGGTCAGGTTGAAAAGCTTCAGCATAGAGGAAAATTGGCAAGAGGCACTAAGAAACTTTGAATCGAAGCCCGAGAGTGGAAAGCGAGTCGTGTGTGACGCTCAAAGAATCTCGGTTGCTGCTGTGCGGGAGAGCAGTGGAGAGCGTTGAATGAATGCTTGGGAGAGAGAGAGAGAGAGAGAGAGAGAGAAAGAGGGAGAGGGATGTGGGAATGAATGAGATTGCATGTGTATGTGCATGTATATTTCATCGGTTCTCGTTGGCATCGTCACGTGCTCGACCCATCTACCTTAAGGGATATACATGGAGTTGAATATCACAACAACGAAAAGTTCGTACAATCAAGAATCGAGTGAAGATTGTTACGATCTTGGAAGGTGGAAGTGATCGATTAGCAGCTGATTGGGAATCAATGATAAAATGTATTTATTCTGTGATTCTCATATCGCCAGGCTCAATATTGTATTATTTTATTATCGCTGATTCTAAGGACAAAATAATAATCGTTCGGTTGATTAAGGAGTTTCGGTACAGGCGATACAATGTTGCCATCCTAAAACATGTTAAAAACACAAAAAATTGTTAAAAAGTTAAGAATTTTATAAAATTTTGTGAACATATTCTTTAGTGCCAAATTTGACGATACAAATTTTTTCAGATTTTTCTTCTACACAGTTATCGCGAGTAACTGAAGACTAAAGTTCACGTGTATAAGCATAGCGTTTCCATATATATAGGTATACACTTTGGGCATAAGAAATCTGCTTTAATGCATAATTATTCGATAACTGATGAGTAGAAGAAAATTTTGAAAAAATTTGTCTTTTCGTACTTGATGTTGAACAACATTATCACAAAATTTCATTAATTTAACATTTTGCCTTTTGTACCGAAACTCCTTAATTGAGCCTCGAAAAAATATGATGAATCTGAAGACAAGCGTGATTTGTGTTCTTGTAGCAGTGATTGATTTTACTTCCATTTTCATAACTACTTACCATGACTCGTGATGAAGTTTGCGAGGTAGAGATCGAGTTCCCGGACGGAGACGTTGATGTGATAGGGATTCACGCATAGGCCGGGCTGGGCACATTCCGCAGTCTTCTCCAGTCGTTCCCCATCGGTTGATTCCAGCGGAATCGCCTTGAAGAGGATTACCATGACGAGATCCAATCTCCAGACCTTTTGAATCAATGAATCAAATATCTTAGCTATAATATAACTTACTTCGAAAGACTTATTTTGATTTTGAAATGCTTATTTTACTCATTTTTCATGAAAAACTTTGCATCCGTAGAATAATGAGAAAAAATTTGCTCGAACGTTTCACGATAAATGATCACGAACCTTATCAGCTTGTCGGAGACAGTCGATCCTACGCATTTTTCCTTTTTGATCAGGATTGCTCAGTACACACATTGCTGGTCTTTTTCCTGTTATACTCAGAACAAAATCTTCCCGATATTCCTGAGTTATGTCCTTTCTTAATTTGCCGAGAAGCCGCGAGGCCCATTTCTGTTTAACCTCCAGCTTTTCGTTCTGCAACAAATAATTACTTCGTCATTAATTTTCGTCCGGTCGTATGAATTCATTAGATTTACATCGTTTCCAAATCATTCGACTTTTCCCAAAATCTTCAATAAATCTTTACTTTTTACTGTATAATTAAGAGAATAAATATGTTTTTTTTATCGATTCTCCAAAAACAAACAAAAAATATTAGTTTCTTCACGACGAATCCCCGTCGATTCGAAATTCATTTTTTCTTTTAATTCAGCGAGTTGAATACAACAAATTTTAGATGCTTCGAGGGGAGTTGTAAGTATGATGAACCAATTGAACACCTTTCCAAACGATTTCGACCGAATCTTCTATAGATTTTGGATTCTCGTGATTCGATTGCCGAGAATGTGAAACAAAAGGTAGAAAATGTGTGGCGATATCATTATTACGCGAAGGACAGAAAGAAAAAGAGGAGAGAGAGAGAGAGGGGAAAAGAGAGCGACGGAAAATCTCGGTCCGTCGAACTCTATCTCCTCGTGGTTATAAACGTCGTGTTTTGTTGAACATATGCTGATCACGCCAACAGCCCTCTCTATCTCTCTTTCTCTGTCATTCTCTTCGTTGTGGTAAAACACGTGTGGAATAGCAAAGCACAAGTGCATTTCATCCTTCTTTAGGTTCGCGATTTTCTCTCTTTCTCTTTGGTCTCGAGCCCCTGAGAAATGCATTGAAAGTCGAAAGAATTCCGCTGCAACAAAAGTCAGCTCGAGGTGGAGTATATAAAAGCGTGATGTGCACCCGGACCTCGCTCGCGATCTATCCTCTCTTCATGAGCATAGGTCCTATCGCGTCTTCGCGTTCTTTCCTCGAGCTAATACCGAGGGTCGTTCGCACCGAGTGAATCGACGAAGAGAAACAGAAAAATAGAGAGAAAGAGAGAGAAAAAGAGACTCACTTATGTTTCATCGCGCGTATTAAAGTCCACGGACGCGACCGCGCACACGATATCAAGTGCACCGAGTCGCGTGAGAGTGTTGAAAAAAATTCGAGCGTTCACTCGATCGAGCTTCACTCGATACAATAATTGGCCAACCCTAAGCGATTCCTTCATCATTTCACCTCTTCAATTGTGAATTTACGTTTTGACGTAATTCCCCTCCGATTTTGGCTCAATTCGCCATGACAACGAACCTTACGCCGCGATCACTTACGCCTTCATTCCATTCGTGTACATGATTCGATGAAGTCACCCATAATCTCTGATCAAAACGTTTTTTTTTTTACTGAGTCTCTTCATTGAATGATCCAGCAATTCCGCAGGTTTGAGTCGCTCAAGATGAAGGTCACATACGTATGAAATCGAATCGCGATTAGGTGTCTGCGTCCGAAGTTTCGTTTCCGAATCCCATCCATTGTATTTTCTTCGAAACCCCTTTAAATCTGTCTCGATAGTAATTCATAAAGTTTTCTGCAAAAAACGTCTTCTAAAAAGGAGACTCGCATTAAAGATATTTGTCAAATTTTTGCTTAGATTTTAAGTGGCCTATCACTGTATTCTTTGATTGCAGGTGATTGCACTTCGGAACACTTGTCTATGGAATGTTTCTCTTTAGTTTTTTTTTTCCAACGCTCCTAGGCGCGGCGTGATTCGATTAGTTAGCACGCATCGTAAATCTTCATGGTACTAACTAAGAGAGTACAGAAAAGCAAGAGAGAGAGAGAGGGGGGGGGGGGGAAGAGGCAAAGAGAAAGGAGACAAGTAGAAAGAGGGAGAAAGGGGTTGTTTCTGGGTACATTTGCGATAGGTGGTACGTGAAACTTGTAAAGACGATGTATATATACGTCGAAACAGAGAGGTCGAGAGAGAGAGAGAGAGAGAGAAAGAGAAATAGAGGGAGAGGAAAGTACAACGGCAATCCGGAAACGACGCGGTGTGTTCCGCTTTCACGCCCGAAAACCAGGCGCCCGGCTGGCTGGCTCGCTTGCCTAGCTGGTTCGCTGGTTTGGCCCCAAACAGCGCAGAGGCTTGTTAAGGGCCATAACGGCCGGGGTAAAGGCAACGCTCGTGTACCACTCTCTCCCTCCCTCTCTCTCTTTCTCTATCCTCTTCTCCTCTCCCGGAGAAGGATAACGGGCATGAGTAAGTTGGCTCGTCCGTGTTTCGTGGAGGCTGCTTCGTGCTCTTGTCGTCTCTCCAAGATATTGCACTATGCATACGAACATCATGTGGACCGAAGATACGAAGATGCTGGCTTTCAACAACATTCTCTCGTCGGGTCGAGAAAAAAAAATATATCAAACTTTCTAGTCGCATTTGAACAAGCATGATTTCGATTTAAAACACACACACACACACACACACTCGAACAGTTATTTCGTGAGGACAGCTTCGACCTGACAATCATTCCGAAATGGTCAAAGTTACTCCTTGACGTAAAAATCCTCATCGTTCCTATCGAATCCGACAAACAAGCATTGTCCGGGAAACATTCGTTCATTTTCTAACAAAAAATTCATCGAATCAGACCCGATAAAACGAGGAATGAAATCGTACGAAGATTTTTCAATTGGACCAAGAATGTTTCAACTGCTATCGCACCGCGTCTCAAATTCCCCATAGCCATGATCGAATATGTCTGAGATTGGAACAAAAGGTATAACGGAGAAGTCTGGCAATATAGAGACGTAAAATTAAGTGCAAAAGATGAGTGTTGGTAATGAAGACGAGAGAAGAGAAGAAACTGAAAAAAAGAAGAAGAAAAAGAAGAATAAAGGTTTGTACAGCGAAATATATACGGTTGATGATTATTGGAACGCGGAAGACGAGCAACGGAGTTTCTCTCGCGGACGCGCGAGGGTCTATTTCCGTTTTACTTGACGCTCGCTCTTCTCTCGCTCTCGCAACGCCTCTCTACTTTTTTTTCTCTCATTCTGCCAGTAGAGAAGCCCCTTCGCGGCGCAACGGGGGGAATGCGCCTCGGTAAATCATCCACAAAAAATATGTATCTACATAACGGAAATAAAAATAAATATAAAATGAAGAAAAAAAAAAAAAGAAAAAGTCTGTGCAGGAGGACGAGAAAAAATAAAGGATACAAATGAGAGTGTGCCAGACTTCAGGTACCAAAAGATCGACAGAAAAACATAGAGGGAGAGAGAGGGAGGGAGGAGTGGGGGTGAGTGAGAAACGGTGGCGTCCGAAAAGAAGTATGAGAGGAGGATTCGAATATTTCCCGATTGGGTATACCTCTGTAGAAGTGGCCAAGTAGACGGAGATGTTTTACTTACATACCCGGTACACGTGTATATAAATAAAAAGAGCAGAGCCACCGAGAGGGATCTACAAAAAGGAGAGGAAACGATGGAGATATTACGTACTGATTATTATAGAGTGCAGCGGAGCTTCTTTTTTTAGTGCATGCACCTATTGTACTGTGGATGCAGAGACTAGAAAACACTGAAAACAAAAAAAAAAGTCGATGAAGAGATTAGTGGACAGTTCGTAATATAGCAACGATCAGTCTCCACTCTCGTGTGTGTATATATATATATACGTTTTGTATAGCCACACTGTTGCTGACACTAACGCTAACGCAAAACCTGAAAGCAACAGCTGCCGCCAATTTATTTTAGATTTTAGTTAGTCCTCGCTCGGTGGGCTTCTCTCTCTCTCTCTCTCTCTGTTTTTCCTCTCACTTTCGATGTGCGTATGTGCGCTGGGAGGAACGAGAATACAGAGTCGTCTTCGTCGACCAGAAACGATATGCGGGGGTTAGATACACTCGTCTATTCGCTTGGGCCCTTGGCGTTAGCCTCCGAGGATCATGGGACAGGTACAAAATCGATAGACTCAATAAATGCCGATTTTTTGTTTTTCAATTCTCAATTTTAATAGTCGAATCAATGATAATCATGATCGTTTCTTCGCTTGGGAGAATAAATAAGAAAAAATCGTCAACCGCGATTGCCAATAAGAATTTTCAGTATTCCAAAATTGAAACTTTTTTTCCTTCAAACAAAATGAAAAATAAAATATTATTCGAATAATCCGACGATGAAGCTTCTCTGTAAAAGCCTTGAACAAGTGTTGTTCCTGCGGCAAATAAAATGAATACCTAAGCCATTAAGGAGCAGAGAATGAATTATTTTCGCAGCATAAAACGTCGGAATATGCGAAAAGTCGAAATTTGACTTTTTAATTAAGCTTTAAACGTACACTCGAGCAATATGATCTTCGGTACGATACGGCAAGTATCCTGTTAATGATAATAATATACAGATCTAAATTTCTACGTATATATATATATACATATTAACATGATGGTTGCGAGGCTCGTATGAGAGTGCACGCGGAGAATATACGCGAGAAGATTTTAGTACGAAGGAGGAATGGCATTTTATTTAAATACGTGGTACGTGAGATGGCTGCTTATGGGATACGCGGATCGACTGTTAATAGTCGAAAGGGCGTATGCCACATAGTTTAACATGTTAAATTATCCTGTGCTTACTTTTAGTAGTCGATATACATATGTATCCGGACAACTACGCTACGTAATAGCTGCACGGTAATTTCGTATATATATATATATATATATATATATATATAATATGAATATATGTATACAAAAATGTATGTATATAGAAGGAGAGAAAGGAAACGAATAACAAAAATACATAGTAGAGCAGAGGTATAAGGTTGTTGGAGAAGTTTTGAACGAGCCCCGAGTCGGACAACTGCGGTTGTACGAAAATCGTGTTGTAGCATTCATATATATATATATTATTAAGTATTAGATATGTAAGTATGTGTATATACGTTGGGATAACTGCAAGGGTCTGGAACCCCCTTTTTCAGAGGGCTAGAAAGAGCCACGACGTAATTTCGGTGGGTTTCTCTCGCGTTTCTCTAAACGACGAGGCTATTTGTCCGCCAAGAGAGAGAGAGAGAGAGAGAGAGAGAGAGAGAGAGGGAGCAGGGAAGAGAGTAAGCGAGATGGGAAGATGAGGAGAGGGTTAGGGGCGAGGAGATGGGATAGAGCACGTGCTCCTCTCTAGTGTCTCGAAAGTTTTGCACGTTGGTAGAGATACGAGAATGAGCTTAAAACAAGGACGGTACTATCTGAGAGAGAGCCTGCTTCCAGACCAAGAGAGAAAACACGAGAGGATAATGGGAGGAAAAATCGAGTGACTTTTGTGCGCGAGAGACTCTCAAATGGCGCCAAAGCCCTTCGTAGTCTTTTCTCTCTCGATCTCGATCTCTCTTACACTCTTACTCTCTCGTTTTTTTTTTTTTTTTTTTACTTTCATAGCATTCTTAGCAAAGCGCTTTAATATTTAGATTCAATTAGGAATGAACCAACGGGACTTGCATCAAACTGCTGCTATGTACTTGTCGCTCGCCTATGAATTACCCTTCGGCTTATATCTTATCGATATACCTGCTTAAGGAGTTTCGGTACAGCCGATACAATGTTGCCATCCTAAACCATGTTAAAAACACAAAAAATTGTCAAAAAATTAAGAATTTTATAAAATTTTGTGAACATATTATTTAGTGCCAAATTTGACAATACAAATTTTTTCAGATTTTTCTTCTACACAGGAATCGAGTAATTGAAGACAAAACTTCACGTGTACAAGCATAGCGTTTCCATATATATAGGTATACACTTCGAGCATAAGAAATCTGCTTTAATGCATTATTACTCGATAACTACACTCCCGCTCAAAAGTTTGGATACACCAGTCGATTTTTTTTGCCGCACTAAAAGTTTAATAGCTCGGTCAAAAATAGTGATAATCCAATTTAATAAACGGTGTTTTGTAGAGGACAGATTCAGCTTCAATTTTATTTTTGCAAATATTTTTTAAGATTTTTTTTCGACCCAGTACGCACTTTTTTACATGGCCGTTTTTCGTCTATTTTTTGACCATCGGGAATCGCGTGCATAGCTTATTGAATTTTTTTTTGCCCTTTTTATTTATGACAAACATAAAGAGGGTAGCAAGAGCTCTATTTTTGTTTTTTTAAAAAGTTTCGCACGATTTTTTTTTACAAAGTTATTCTATTTTTGGCTAAAAAAGACAAATTTTAGAAAATGTAACGTAGCTCAAAAATTATGGGGTTTGAAGGAGAATGTTAGTGCGGCAAAAAAAATCGACTGGTGTATCCAAACTTTTGAGCGGGAGTGTAAGTAGAAAAAAATTTTGAAAAAATTTGGATTTTCGTACTTGATGTTAAAGAACATTATCATCAAATTTCATGAATTTCTCAACATTTTGCCTTTTGTACCGAAACTACTTAAGATTGTAATGATTGACTTTGAAAAAAAAAAAAAACGATTTACTGACAACTGGAGAACGGGATTGATAACCGATTATTGTTCTCTTTACTTGAATCGAGCTGCTTGAGGCGAAATACGATGATCTCTGTGAAATAAATATTCGAAGAACCGTTTTTTTCCTCTAATTTAATATTATATATCATCGTTCTGTCGCTGTCTAAAGATTTTGTAACATTTTAGTACAACTGTTTCGATGAGTCGTCGAAAAATTATAAAATTACAACTCGTTGTTTTGTTGGTTCCGAATTGTACAAATTCGAATATACGATTTGTCTCATCTAATTTTGGATTCATTTGCTATTCACATGGGAAAGCTCAGGAGCTTCAAAATGATTGTCAATAATGGTGCGATAAGAGAGATCTTTAATGCACCGTTGAAAACATTTTTTTTTTTTGAACTAAATAAAATATATTCAGCCTAATAAATTAATTGCTTGTATATTATCCAGCAATTCATTATTGGTATATGGTAAATGTGTGTTTCGACACAAATATTATGTTTTCATGAAAGCTAATATCAAATCATTGGAAACAATGGATCTTTGATAGACCCGGTTGCACGATTACTACGAACAATCAGTCGATTTAATTCAGTTAAACAAATAGATAATTGGATAAAGCTTTTGACTAAATAGTTCAATAAATTGAACTATTTAATCGATCTCTATAACCGTTTCTACTGACACGGGTTAGTTACTATTATTTCTATTATTTCGATCGAAAGACCAATTATTTCGTTTAATTGTTATATTTTTGTATCAAAGAGAAACACACTGGATGTGATAAATGTAAATTACTTGTTTCCAACGCGTTAGGATTTTCTGATAAAAAAATATTACAAATTTCTCGTAAATAATTTCAATTCGTGTTGTTTAAAAATCAAATATTTCCAACCAGAAATATTAATTATCGGCAATCAAAATTTTTGGTTTGTGCTTCATAGAAAAAAACTGTATTTGATTTCAAAGATCTCGATTACAACGACCAATCAATGGCTACGAAGAAAACGACTTACTAAACGCAACCTCTAATTTTATTAAATCGAAATGAATATAGCTTTAGTCTCCAGTTAATTCGATTTCAAATCATTCGAATTAATCGAGTAGACAAAATTTTTTTTTTCAACGGTGCGACGGCTCTCTGACGTTGAAACATCAATAGACACGACAACTAAATCGTTCTTGAATCGCGTAAGAAAAATTCGTCAATAAACTCGATAAATCGATCGCTCTTCCATTGAGCAAGAGAAAAAAAAAGTGAATCATAAGATTCCTCGCGTTCATAACAACCATGAATCGAGCACGTTTTTTTTTTCACATTTCAAATAAAACCCGCCGAGTCGAGGATTTAAAGAAAAATGTCAACAACTAGTAACATTAAGTGTGTGATAGTCAGGATTTATCGAGAATTAAACGATACTCGTATAGTGCTGAGAAATAAAGGGGAATTGGTTTCAATATGAAAACCGTACACATAGCAGACGACACGTTTGGTCGATCAGCTTGGTACAGTTTTGGCGAGAGTTCATAGAACATATCGTCGAAGCGTATGTGGATTGTGTTTGCGTATGTGTGTGTGTGTGTGTATAGGATCGTAGTACGCTTTATAGAAGAAGAGCAAACGTCTCGAGAGTGTCTTAGGGATCAGAGCCAGAGAGGGAAAGCCGACCACGTGGCAAAAGAAGCACAAGAGAGAAAATCGTACAAGCCAATTTGAAGCGTATACTGGCTTCTTCACCTTCTTGGCTTTCTTGCAACGAAATTTTTCGGATACGTATACGACAACGTGCTTACCACGTGGTCTCTCGTGTTGCACACGCGAGTTCCCTTATCACTAAGAATATCGACGAAAATAACTCGACGAAGAAATCCAGAAATCAGTTACTCTTAGGTAACAAAAAAAAAAAACAAAAGAAAAACACAAATCTGGGCATTCGAGCATGGTAAAAGAAGAAATGAATGTTTTCGTTTCGAAGAACAGAAAGTGCATTTTCTCTGCAGTGATAATATCTCAAATCCTCTCTCTCTCTCTCGATCTTTTTTCTCCATTTCTTCGTCTCATCCATCGCTTTTTTTACCTCTCGATATTATACCGAAGGAGTACATCTCACCGATTCGTTCTCGTCTTAATTTGAAAATGGCTTCGGCTGCCAACCGAGATAAATACTCTCTGCTGGATACATATATATATATGACAGCAGCAGCATCTTTTCTCGCTTTCTCTCTCTCTCTCTCTCTCTCTCTCTCCTCATTTTGTCTCATCCTTCAAATTCTCCACCACCTTTTATTTCACTCTTACGCCCTCTCAAGTTTTTCGTCATTTTCGTGTACGCTGCTGTTTTTTTTATTTATTTTTTTTTTTTTTTAAACTCCAATCCAGCTCGTCTCTTTCCGCAGAGGAGTCCGACTTAAGGACGGGCGAATCTTTTTCGTCGCTAGTCCAAGGCGGACTTTTGCCCGCATATATTTTATCCGTATACCTACAAATAAACGTAGACATAGGACGTATCTATACGTGCGCGAGATGTACGAATTCATAGGTATATAGATATCGTCCCGATACTTTGGATTTTCTATATATTTTGCTACTGCTGTGGATAAAAATGTCTTTGGGTAACCCCGGAATTCTCTCCTTTTCGTTGAGAACGAAGAAGAAGTATAAGGAGGAGGCGACGCCACTTCGGAGGCCATTTCTTTTCCTCCCTCTTACATTCTCCGTTCTTCCTTCCTTCCTTTCTATCTTCTTGTCTTCAGTTCGGATTGGTGAGGGTTTGAAGAAGTACGAGTGAAGAAATGGAGGAATGAGAGAGAGAGAGAGAGATGAGAAATAACGTGTGGGACAGGAGAGTAGATGGAGAGATTGTGAAAACAGGAAAGGCTACAAAGAAGATGAGAGAGAAGGAGGGTAAAGGCTCTGAGATAGAAGAGAGGAGAACAGGGAGAGGAGGTTAAATCGAGGCCAACCCCGTAAGTATACGGCGCGTTATCTATAGCCATAGAAAAAGGGCCAAGGAATTGAGACTTCTACCAAACGAATACAAACGTTCGGTATTCCTCGTTTCACAGACACTTAAAATGATAAATACACGTGAAAAACATACTCGCATATGTGAAAATGGCATTGGTGGACCGATTTTATACTCTCTCGCTCTCTCTCTCTCTCTCCTCCTCTTTCCCTCTCTTTCTCTCTTCTCGTATGCATGTGTTCGTAGTATACATAGTTTTATGTAACGTACACATAAAACACGTTTATATATGTATGTGTTTATCTATACGTATATCGACACACAGGCATGTGTTACCAGTCTATATAGTTCTGTTCGTGTATGTTTATATATATATATATATAAATATATATACATATATGTACACGTCGAGTGAACGCTATGCGCCTATCGATTCGGTTTTTCGGGTGCAGGCCTCGTTTCGGCTAGTCCTCTTCCTCTCCCTCTCCCTCCTCCTCGTCCTCGTCCTCTCTGAGCCCATTATTTCCCTCTTTATTCAACGAGATTATGCGCTACTTTGTCCAGAGTTATTTACCGATTAATCTGCCATTTTTTATTGCCTCTTTTGTGTTATTCTTTTTTCGAGAGAGAGAGAGAGAGAGAGAGAGAGAGAGAGAGTTTAACTCGGCGATAGGGCTTTTTGGTGTTACGAGTACTCGCTCCTTGCGGGCGCAGTGGCGATTACAATTATTTTTTGTTTTCCTATGTCGACTTTTTTTCTCTACCTTTTATAACAGTTTTTTCGCACTTGGATCATCCAGTTTGAGAAAAAAAAAAGCTGCAGCTTAATATTCAGATGGATTGACATCTCTCAGTTATCAGGTGAAATTTAGAGAAAAATATTGATGATTGAATTGGCAAATGCGAGTTTCCAAATCAACGGATTCTCGTCAGTTTTTCATCGGTTATTATCAGTCTCTTTAGAACATAATCGAAATCTCGAGATGAGCAAAAGAAATATGTTCTTTAATCGATGCATGATTTTATGAAATGATTATTTATATAAAATGGAGAAAAAAAAATGAGAAGACAAAACTGTTTTGAATGATCGTCGATAATTATTGAAAATTCGTCTGGCTTCGACGTGACGATTTAAAAAAAAAAAAATTTTTAATGAATAGGCGCGAGATGAGCGTACGCAGGCGTGAATAGATGGAAAATGAGAATGAGAAAACGTACGTTGTCAATGTTAAATTTAGGAGAATGTTAGAAACGATGTTCCCCAGTCTCCTATATTGGATCGTTACCCATTTCAAGTAGGATATGAAAGAGGCTGAGGCGGTAGAGAAAGATGGAAAGAGGCGGAGGCGTAGAGAGAACACGAGAGATCAGAGACGCTTGGAGCTTTTACATAGATAGATATCGAAGCGAGCATACGAGACACGAGGACTCGGGAGCAGGGCGCAGAGCTTGCAAACGACCAAGGGAGACAGATAGAAAATAAGGGAAGGTATGGGCAAGACCGGATAGACTGGGAATATATTTATTAATTTGGCAACGGTCCCGAGAGGCCTTCGTTCTGGTACTGCTGCTTGTGGCCCCCTTACGGTACTACGTTATGACGCGAACAAAGCGACTTCACCGATTTCTTTATAGGCAATTCCGGGCTCTGCATAGAGTGTTGTAAATATTGCCCTCTCTCTCTCTCTCTCTCTCTCTCTCTCTCTTTCTTTTTTCCTTCCTTTCGGAACCGATTTTTCCCTCGTCGCCCTCGTACGCGGTTGATGCTTTGGGGAGAAGAGAGAGAGAGAGAGAAAACCTCAGGATACATGGAATAGGGATAGCAGCGAGGGTTACCAAAGCATTATAAACGTATAATGCTGTATATATACGAAAAAAGGAAAGTCTGAGAATAATCGTCCGAATATGCATCCAGTATATCTGTACAAACAGATATTTGTAGCTATTTTTTTTTCTCTCTCTCTCTCTCTCTCTGCATCTTTCTTCTTACTTTCTAACGTTTCTTATACTCCCTTTTTCCAGCCTTTTCACGGTTCATTCCGCCTCTTTGAATCTCTCTCTCTCTCTCTCTCCCTCCCTCTCTCTCTCTCTGCATCGTCGCGGATGCCGATTATTATTTTCTTTTCTTTCCTTTTTGTTTTGTTGCTGCTGCTGCTGCTGCTGCTGCTTTCCTTCTTCGCGCGAACTTGAAGCTCTTTTATGACTCGTTTCCGTTAAAACTGAAAGAGTATTGCGGATATCCAGGAGAGCCCTCTTTGTCGGAAAGAATCTCCAACTTTTTACACCCCCCGTTCACGTGGTGTCTCGTTGAAAATATATATACCGTACAAGAATATATATTTCAAGATAGATATTTTTCGCAGTAGGAAAATAGAAGGATAGTGAAATCGAGAGAGAGAGAGAGAGAGAGGGAGAGAGAAACTTATAGCTAGCATATTCCAATCTACATAAATTCTAGTTCGTGTATGATTTACAACGATCTCTTATGCTCAGAAGAAAGAGTAAAAGGATCTGTATATACGCTGGACTTTATGCGTCTTTATTTCTCCAAAAAATGTTCTCTCTTATCTTCGACCATCTATCAGTGTTCGTATGGCGCCAGAGGTTTCCACCGATGTTGCGTGCCACTGAAAAATGCTAGAACGAAGCAAAAAGAACGAGCGTTATAAAATCTTTGTAATCTTATACAGATCCAGATTTCTTACGATTTCTGATCAACGAATCCGCAGCTATTTCACCACCAAATAAACAACCGATAAAAATACTTCATCAAGAATTATGTAAATTCGATCGATTGTGCCGGCATCCGCTAGGCTTCGAAGGCCGAATATCCAACAATTTGGTGCAAGCAAAGCTCATTGTGCACCAACGTTTGAAGCTTTGAGAAATTGTGCCGAAAAAAAACCGATGAATCATCGTCACACGTCGCTCCGAACGATCCTGTCATAGGATCGCGCTCAAAGTTACTAAACTTTCGTTACAACCGAGATTAACCGAGAATGTAATTTTTTATTAAAGAACGATCTGTTACAAAATCCGCGTTGATTCAAATTTGTGTATGAAAGCCTGGCAATATTTGGACTCTCGAGTAACAATTCTGCTGATCGAAACAAAATCCACAGCCAGAAAGATCCTGAAACGGACAACTGTTAGCGAGTTTGGGTTTATAAAAAAAAAATGGAGAAATAAGTTGAAGATTCTTTACAGTTACGGCGAGAAGTCAACGCGAGCAAAATAGTGAGTAACAACTATTAATATGCATATATACGTGTGTCTGTGTGTGTGTGTGTGTGTGTACAAAAAATAGAATGCCGAGGTTGATGCTGATGTTGCTGGCGTTGCATACGTGTAGTAATATGTGTATACGTCTGTGTAGTATATCTGGGTACAGCAAAAGAGCAGAGAGAGAGAGAGAGTACCAAAAGCGACAGATAGAAGCACTGCAACGTCGCGCGCGGTCGTGTATTATCCTCTATAGCATCGAATTCTCCTGTGTGTATATATATATATACACATGAATAGATATATGCGTATAGAGCTTGCAAGAGGAGTGCTTGTACATACAGAGAGAAACGCGACAGGGTTTCTCTCGAAAATGATTCGCCTCGGGACTCTCTTCCGCAGTTTCTCTCTCCCATTTTCTCATTTTTTTTCCTCCTTTCCTGCCATCCTTACGTTTCGTGCATTTCTCTCTCTCTCTCTCTTTTCCTTCTTCTTCTTGCTTCATTTTTCTTTCTCGCTTCTGCTGCGAGGACGAAGGACGAAAGACGACGGAGAATGAGAAGTCTAACGATTTTACATAATATAACACAGATTGAAACCGCCCCCGGGGACCCAAGACGCGACCAATGGAGGGAGAAAGAGAGAGAGAGAGCATCACTCGATTCGCTTCAGACAGACGAAGAACTGCGAATGAATTATATATCTTTCCCGAATGGAAAGCACTTCGACTCTTTTTCTTACTACCAATCTTGCGCTTCTTCTCAATCCGTAAAATCAAGAAATTTCGTATACGTGTGTGTCTCCCTCTGTGCTGCGTGTGTGTGGGTGTACGTCAAGTTTGTTTTTTTAATTTTTTCCTCAAGACTTCCAGTTCTCGTGACTGCGTATGATTAGAAAAAGGGTACCGAGAACGAATGGCTATCGTCCTCTCCGCTTTCGCACTTTGTCATTCTCATTCTACATTATATTTATATAATTTTAGAGAAAAGTATAATCATTTATTGATTCCCAGCAGATTCTTCTTCTGCTTTTTCTTCGTCATTTTCATTCTAAATTATTTTTATATAATTGTAGAGAAAAGTATCGATATTTCGGCTTAAAATTCCTAGCGATAAGTTTATTCGAAACTAGTATTCGACACCGAATCGCGTTTCGCCATCAGACTCAAAACTAATTCGAGATCATAGAAACCGTAACTGATTCATTTTCGTCACTCCAGCATCATTGGCTTTCTGTACTCGTAGAAATCCTGTCAAAAAACGAAAAAAAAAAAAAAAAATGATTACCCACGAAACCCATAAGAATACCATCGAGATGAGGTGTCAGTAGCAATATCTAGCGCATCGTTCACATTCTCCAAATTATCATACACGATGGATAATATTTGTGGATATGTGTATAGAGGAGATAGGAGCTTGTTGAGGTAGGCAGACATTGATGTGATGGCTCACGGCTGAGCTCGTTAGATGAATGGGGCCGACGATGTACATATTACGAGGATGTATCACGAGGGACAGAGACCAAGAGGAAGAGAGTGAAAGAGAGAAAGAGAGAGAGCGAGAGAGAGAGACAGAGAGGAGGTTCGCTAGTTTGCATAAATTTAGGAAATACAGGGTGGAAAATCGATATCCGCATAGAGATTATAGATGGTGGTTGGTAGGCGCCGCGTAGCCGCAGCCTCCGTCGCGACGGCGTGTATGCTCGCTGCATGTTCATATATATACATATATACACATATATCTACACTTTCCTACATATATATACATATATAAATGAAAATATATATGTGTATATCAGTATGTATATATATAGATGGGTATATAAGTGTCTGGGTTTTCGTCTCTGACGTACACACCGACATAATATACGTGTATAAACACACATACCCATATATATATATATATCTACAAATATATCCTTTGGTCCATCCACCGTACTCCTTATGCACACAGATATACACGATCTTTTTCGTGTGTTCAGTTACCTCAATGTTTCTTGTCAGTATTGGCGCGATTTCATACTGCACTCTTGTATGGGTGGCTGCTCCGAAAATGGTATGTATGCGAGTGCGAGGATGCAGAGGAAGAAGAGTGTTGGTAAGAGGCGTTGGGAAACTAGCTCCGTGGTTGCACACAAGAAAAAGGCCGAAACGTTACATGTGCGAGAGACGAAAAGAGAGTCTTCCTCGGCTCCTAACTTTCCTACTCTTTTTGTCCCCGCTGCTGAGGAAAAATAGTCGCTGGAGTTTTGCTCATACTGTGCATGGACGTTTCGAGACTATTTTTTTTTCTCTTTCCAGAATATCTCGACGGAATTTAGAGAGCTCATGGCTGAAGGTTTGTCCGTGTGAAGGTAAAGGGCAAAGAACATCTTCTTTCTCTCTCTCTCTCTCTCTCTCTCGCTGTAGTCGGAGGTAAACGGCATTTTTTTACTCGGGTATATGGACGCTGGGTGCGTGTCGATGTGTACCTGTTACAAGATACGGTATTTTGTCGTACTCTGAAATCTCGTACTGGAGCATTAAGGACAGCGGAGCTCGTAACTGCTGCTCCGTATTGTTTCGAGTATTCTCTTTCCCTGCTTTTTCGTTCCTTTTTTTTTTTGTTTCTTTTTTTTTTTCATTGTTCTTCTGGCTACCGCGGACACATTCTCGTAACTTCGGCTTAAACTCCCTACCAACAATTTGCGTTTTATACGCCTCGCTAAGTTTTAGGAGGCTAATAAGAGACGGTCAAATGAGAGAATGAGGAAAAACGAGGGGGAGGAGGAGGAGAGATCCGGGGGGTAAATTGTGTTCGCACACAGTATCGCGTGTTTGTTCCTCCAGGCTCGATGTAGCGAAACACTCGTTGGCAGCTCTCTTTTCCACTTGCTCTCTCTCTCCCTCACTCTCTTTCTATATCAAGAGCCAACTATGAACATGATCAGGTTCGAATAAAAAGCTGAGCGAGAGGGGGGGGGGGGGGGGGGGATGACCGAATCTTTGTTGTCTGCTCGAAGCTCCTACGTTTTTTAGCCTCTTTTTTTTTTTCTTTATTCTTCTAATTGCGAAGCGATCGAATACGATTGGCTCGATGCAGTTGTTCGGGGAAAAAAAATTAGGGAGGTAATCGATAATCACTGGTCTATATACCAATATATATACACGTTCCATCAACATAATCTATACGTCCGTCCCTAAAGTGAGTACAGACTCGTGTACTATGCGGCGAGATCGGTCGAAAAGAAGGTTAAAAAAAAAAAAAAAGAAAAAAGTACGGTAACAAACAGAAGAAAAAAGCTTCGTTCCGTTGCCGTGGCATCAGACGGGACTGAGCTTTCATACCTCCCGAGCGTGTGTTTTACCGAAAATTTCTATCTAACGATCCGATATATTGCGATCTTCCTGCACTCTGCCTCGACGAATTTCTCCTCTATACATACATATATATATACGTACAGATATCCATCTGTACATACTTGCATTCACGTATACAGCCTCGTAACACACACTCACACTCATCTATAGATATATGTGTGTGTGTGTGTGTGTGTGTGTGGGTGTGTGTATGAACTTCAGCACGTGCATTTGGCCGTGCAATGCACGTCTGTCCGTTTTGGTTTTCGTTCGCGTTTGGTCGCTCGGCCCGGCGTCTATATTCGCTAAATACCGCACCATCGCAGGGATTAAAATATTGATCGGAGAATGAATCTGGTAGGTGGGAGATGGGGAAAGAGAGAGAGAGAGAGAGAGAAAGAGAGAAGCTCCGATGTCGAGAACGGAAGAGAAAGAGAGAGAGAGAGAGAGTGAGAGCGGTAGAGATAGTTGCAAAGTACATGAGAACCGAGTGAGAGAGCGAATTGCGGTAGAGCAGAAAATGTGGCGTTGAGTGCGCGTTGCAACGATAAAAAAAAAAAAACGAAAACAAAACAAAACAATCAAAAAAGGAATAACGGAAATATGAGAGAAGAAAAAAGGAATAAATCAAAATGCTCGTAGAGGATAGTGGGGAAATATATTTTTGGGACGTTTGTCAGTTGGATGGATGTGTTGAAATATTATATTTTTTTTTTCTCTTTTTTCAATTTATTACTCAAGCTTCCTCGTAATTAATGGAAGGACTTTCATTTCGATAGAATATATGTGAATAATATTTTCTGCGTGCGAATATTCAAGATCAAAGGACTGAAAACGAAATTTCGGTGGAGTATTAAAATATTTTGTTGCATTCGACAATTTTTTTTTGTTCAGGCAAAAAAGTTTCGAATATTACAACAAAAAGCTTCTTTATACCGAAACGAAACTTTGTTGAGTGCTTCGAAATATTTTGTTGGACGTATTCAACAAAATATTTTAAGGTTTCGACCAATTAATTTCGTTTTCAAAGATACGTGCGACGATTCTCTATAGCTTCCCGGTCTATTTTTTCACTCCCAGTCTCAACTTTTCATCGAATATTTTCAAACCAAAAGTTTATTCGTTGACTCAAGAACTCTGGAAAAAACGATCAACGCGATTGAAAATGAAAGAAAAAAAAAAAAAAAAAAGATTGATTCAGTCGTAAACTCGATTCTTCCCTGCAAGTCGAAGCTTCCGCTGGTGGAAGCTCCACATTAATTACCGCTGCCCATCATCGCTCTTTCGACCTTTCATACTTTTTTATCCAACTTTTATTCTCTGCATTATCCAGTTGTCGAATTCATACAACCCATTTCATCGAAAATTCGAGGTCCAAATTGCTCCACCGGGGGATTCGTCGACACACATGATTATTCCTCGTTTCAATTCAAATTCGAGATTATTTTTTTTTTTTTATTGCGTTTAACGATACAAATGGATTGGGAGCTTTGAAAAAAATGGTAAAAAATAAATAAATTTCATTAATCCGATCGACGTTGTGTTCGACATCGTAATTACGATCGAAACGATCGATCCTGGATAACTTTAAAGTCGTACGAATGCACACGTGCTGGGAAATCGGATGAGAAAGTTTATAGAGTACGAGCGTCCAAGGGTTAATAAGCTCGTTTAATTGAGTCTTTCGGTAGGTGCCACTAAATTTGGGGGAAAAGACGAAGGGGGGCGAGGAGAAGGAGAGAGGGGCGGTGAGGGGGGGGGGGGGGGCGTAAGAAGCTTTTCCGATATCCACAAGTATTTACGGACTAACCGAGCCGGATTTAAATGAGGATGAGAGCTACTGCCGCGTGGTTCTCTCTGGTAAAATGCGCGCGCGAGATCGAATAGAACGTCACGAGGTCGTTTAGCGCCCGAAATAGTTTGGAAGCTCCTTATTTTCTCTTCTCGTTTCTTCGTCACGCGGCGTCTCGTTTCTCTCTTCATTCGTGCGTTTTTTGTTTTCCTCTCTCTCTCTCTCTCTCTCTCTTCTCTCTATATATTTTTGTTTCTTCTTTTATTTAGCTCGAACTTGTTTCTTTTTCCTGTTTTTTGTCTCCCTTGCGCTTAGGGGCACACACGTTCGAGCGTAAAATCGTTGGACACACATTATTTCGAGAACGATTGCGCTCGTCTAGGGCGAATCGCACGGGCTAACATTCGTGATGAAAAAAAAAAAGATTTTTTTTTTTTATTTTTCAAATTTCTTCTTGCACCTGCGTTACAAAAATCTGGGCTGAGATTTTGGCCAATCGAAATCGAACACAGAAATGATATATAAGTAAACGAATTTTCATTTCACACACGCACATCGAACCTTTTGTGAAAAGTTACTTTGATAAATACGTATATATATATATATATATCTATAAAAATAGAGATTCAAACTTCCTCATCGCCTACACGTTTTCGTGTCTTTTGGGAACTGGGGACTTTGGTTCCTTGTTTTTTTGTTTTTAATTTTTTTTTTTGTGTTTTCCTCGCGCACGTGGCGAACGACACTTGACAGTGTTTGGGCACCTCGAAAAAAAATCACAGGCCATACAAAATATAAATAATATATGTTGGTAGAAATGTGGGGCTAATTAAAATTTCAAGGTCGTTACAAAGTTCCCGCCCATTGACCAATAGAGGTCGTACGAAAATAAATGATTCAAGGAGAAATATATATGAGCGAAATACGAGATGCGCTCGTCGAGGATCAAGCTCTCTCTCTCTCTGGTCGAAAATGAGACCCGAATGCTGACAGTTTATTTTCTCACTCTCGATGCAACTCATCATTTTTTTTTTTTTTTTTTTTTTTCATAATCAACGAGGCTTTTTAAAAATTTTCATTACATCATCGATAGGATCATTGGAATCAATCGTTCGATTCTTCTTCTTGGCACTTGCCAATATCGCTTCGCAAATCGTCCAACTCACCTGTAGTTCCTCCTTACACTGACGTTCCTCTTCCAGACTCATTCGTTTCTCGTGCTTCTTGTAGTAACGCCTCTTGGCCGCTTGTAGATTGAACCACGTGTACGAGAAAGACTTTACGAATGGTAGGAGGGCCTCAATGAACGGATGGAACTCATCCTGAAAAACAGCCAATAAAATGCAAGAATTTCGTTACAAGAATATCAAACTTTCGGCTCTTTGAATTTTTTCTTAATTCTTAGACTGAGAAAAAAAAATTTGAAATTGTGGCGAACAAATTAAATTTGTTGATTCTACAAAACTTTTGTTGATTCAACGATATTTTTGTCGTGGTGAAAAATTAAGTATTTGAATGAACCAAATTTTGTTGAACCAACAGAAAATTTGTCGAACCAACAAAAAATTTGTTGAATTTACGAATTCATTTTTCTCAGTGTATCGATTTAGGAAACGATTTTATCGACTCTCCAGTATTTTTCTAATCGAAATTGTAACGAAGATTCATTTTTCGATCAATCATTCGATAATCAACGACAATTTTTCCCGAAATTGATCTGAATTTCGCAGAAAAGAAATTGAAAAAAAAAAAAAAAAAATTGGAAAAAAGACGTTGAAAATTTGTCGAAAAATTGAATTTTTTCGATCCGACCAATGAATGTTAAAAGATTTTCTTGTTATTCGTGGACGAAGCACGTTTTTTCCCAATCGATTGTGTAAGCACCAACGGAAATTTGGTAAATATTATCGGCCCGAGACACGAAATATTAGCGCGTAACCTCAGAATGTCTGATCAAGTAAGGGCATTTCTACTGGTCGTTGTAGAACGTTTCTCATACAGACGAGTACATTTGCCTGTGTGAATATCGAGGTGTATATTCGACACAAGCGTCTTTTATATACATATAAGAACGTGGATACGCGCGAATTCACACAATACTCCGATGGTATGGGAAGGATAAGTAGCGGTTAGTGGTTGCGGTCGTTGTTGGTCAGACACGAATGCGGAAATCGAACGACGCTTTCGAACGGTCTAGTCTCGTACGTTAAGGAGAAACACCAACGCCTCTCCCATTACACTTGCGCTATCACCTACCAGTGGTTTGTTAATCTCGTGAACCTCGATGACGAGGAATCACGCTTGAAAAATATCGACTCGAGAGTTCGTCGGGGTAGAAAAAAATGTTTTAATCTCTTTTTCGGAATTTATATTATTGCTGGAACTGATGAAAATGATTTTTAATTGTTTATTTTATGTCGAGATTGTTGAAAAATTTTGGAACTTTGAATAATAACGATTTTTCGGGTGGAAGAAAGCTCCGGACGCTTCGAACACCTGGAAATTATCACTCTTCATAGGTTAAACTTCATTCGTCGATGTCGAAGAGGAACTCTCGTTGTAGAATAAACTTTAATACGATTATTATTGATACTGTTATCGTTACTTTTATTCTCATCGTTGGAACGTTCGAAAAAAAATTTGTGACGTAATTGGAAACGGTGTATTTGCCAGGATACTGGAGCCTCTCTTCCACACGAGAGAGGCTGCAATAAACAAGTGCAGAACTGCGAAAGTTTCGTCTTTTTCACCAAAATACTCGTTTTTCGATTTGTGATGAAAGATATTTTTCGAGTTTCCGAGAAAAACGGTTGTGACGATTACGCCGATTATAGATTTTTATGAAAATTTTGTTGGAATTGAAACTACGAGAGATGTCAGACTCATGAATTTCTGCCAAGTTCCTTGTTACTACTGTTTCAAATCGAAACAATAAATATTTCATATTCGATGAAAGACTTCAAGATGAAATCATCGAATTTTGGACTCAATGGACCGTCGTTATCGTAGGTATTTTGGGTTGGAACATTTGGAAAAAGTCTTGCACTCGTGTCATGCGCTCGAGGAGAGCAAGTAGTAATGGCCATTGCGTGGTCAGACAGACAGGTGCAAAAATGAACTTTCGTAGAAAAAAAAGAGACTCGAATAATTAATGATCATCGGATTCATTCGAAGGATCAATACTCGAAGGTCTGAAGGAGTGAAACGTTATTCGGAAAAAAAAGTAAATTCATCGTGAACCGCTGTAAATTCTCAGAAATCTATTATCATTTGACCTGCTTCTTTCTCGAGACTTTGTCTCGAACGAATCTAAAATATTTCGTGAACGAATCGTCGTCTCAGGATCGTCAGTGTAAAACGCTTTTCCGAATATCGAATTTTCTAAATTCCTTTTCATCGATCTCCCAACGAACTGTGATTTCTCGTTCAGCATCAAATTTATTTACGTTTGATCGAATTATTATAAAAATATTGGCAAGCTCGAATCGATCAATTAATATTCATCAAATTTGATCGATAAACAAAGTTTTTTGGTTGCTTTTACGACTGGAACTTTTTTAATATTGGAAAGAAAAAAAAAAACAGAAAAGAAACAAACCATCGAGTATTCGCAAGCACTGCGGCCGCTGTGGCACACTACCGTCTCTCTATCCCTGTGCTCGTCCGCCGGCTGTCAGAAACACTGATTCTCGCAATAACCGTAACGTAAATCGCAGCAGTACTCCTCCAGCACCTCCGGTACGCAGGTTGATCGCGGCCTCATCTGCTCAGATTTCTCGTTCTTCGAAAATATCGCACCGAAATTCGTCGCTCGAGTCTTATTTATTGCGATGGCGATTATTTAAATGATACAAAACTCGAGTATAACAAGAATATTAATCCAGTATTGAGCTTAGTCGTTTGAGCGAATTACAAGAAGAAGAAGAAGAAGAAGAAGAAGAAGAAGAAGAAAAAACAAAACGCACGTTTTATAAAACTTGAAATATATTATTGACACTTCACAGGGAATCTCACGTGGCCGAAACACTAGTCGCGAACTTAGATCCTTCCACGATAAATTCCATCACAGCACCGCGCGAAAATCCCGAAATTATTATCTCTTTTATCTCGTATACGAGTCGATCTAAAAAGAAAAATGAAAGATATAAAATACGACTTTGTAGACGAACGAGTTTTTCGATGGAGTAGAATTTTCTTTTTAGTTTTTCTTTTTCACTCGAAATATTTGCACTTTCTTTTTATCCTCAAACTTTCAATTCGTTTTATTTTCATTTGGTGAACAAGATCGATAGAGGGGATCAAGAGAATTGTGAACTCGATGAAGAGAGTGTGAAAAAACAACGAAAAAAAAAAAAAACGCAAGAAAATAAAAGGAACGACGAAAAGCGCACACGCGTGTGTTACGTTCGCGAAAGAGATCCGCGAAGAGAGCGTTAGAATGTTCTCTGCTATCTATTTCAGCGCGTGTGTTCTATTTTGATGAGTAGTGCAGAAGAGAATGGCGACAGAGAGTGACGCTCGAAGAAGCTCACAAGTTTTCTTCGACTTTACCTCTCTCTCTCTCTCTCTCTCTCTCTCTCTCTCCCTCTGTCTTTCTATCCCACTTTTATCTCCGATTTCTTCGACGCACGCGTCCCTCCGGACTTGCAAAATAAAAGAACCTTTGATTTTGATCGACGGGACTCCAATCGTTCGGAATTCAATCAGAATTTAATTTCAGTATGGATTACGATAAAAATTTGCTCGCAAATTACGGTTCAACTCGAATGAAAATTGAAGCAAAAATCGTATCGATAAATATCGTGTACGGAATGATCGGAGCACCTGCTGCGCATTTACTGGTCGGTTAATCCGACTCCGCGGTGGTAGATTTGAGCTTATCGGTAGCCGGCGGTAGAAGCGCGGGCTTAAACCACTTTGTCCTCGTAAATATATTCAAATGGGACAACAGAGAGTGTTGGGGCGAGTGAGAGAGAGAAAGAGAGAGAGAGAAATGTACAAAGAGGGCGCTAAGTATATACGCGAAGGGAAACGTATTTGATATGTTTCTGAGATTGGTGAGAGAGAGAGAGAGAAAAAGTAGGAAGATACGAGAACGAAGAAGATAAGAGAGAAAAAGCTTCACTGAATCGTAGAGAAGAATTTAAAATTTGAAAAATTGATAAAACCGATGAAAAAAACCTTTTCGAAAACTTTGTGAATCATTAGGAAGCGTTATTCGTCGAGAGTTTGGAGCGAATTTGAAGGAGGGTGAAAGAAGACTCGATCGCACACGCGCTTTATAATTATCTCCTTCGCGACGAAAAGAGAAAAAAAGAGCAGCAGCAGCAGCAGCAACGATATAAGCCCGACGATTAAAATCGAAAATCTCGCGATGTGCTTGCGCTTCGATCAGGCGACGGTGGCTGCTCTCCGTCCGGTTTTTCGACGCTGACGACAGAGGCGACAGGGTTACGGAGAGACGGAGACGACGTCGGTCGTCGCGACGACACTGAGACGCCGGGTGGAGAATCGAGCCGCGCTATGCGCCCTCATCCTACATCGAGCTTCAGAGGAAAAGAGAAAGAGAGAGAGAGAGAGAGAGAGAGAGGAGAGAAAGAGAGCGAGAGAGGGACGCGCGCCGACTGAACGACGGAGGCACCGCTATGCTGCGGCCAGGTACGGCACCCCAAACCCAGTTATTAATAGACACCCCGCGAAGCGTGCCCGCGAGACGCCTCTATACATATATATACACACGAAGACTCGCGTTATAAACTTACGAGTATTATTTTCGCCTGATGTTACAATCGGTCTTTTAATCGATCAAAACTTGGAGTAAATCGTTGCTCGAGGTGTTGGCAAATTTCGTAGCAATCATTTCTTTAATCCGGACGAATACGAGGTCTAATTAATCCAGGATTTGGTACGCTTTTGCTTAATCAGAATCGAAGAATTTTCTTATCGATAGCATTCGTTGTTTGAGATTTTACACCTTGTTGGCGGCCGAAAAAAAAGCGTGTTTTTGTCATTTTTTATTTTCGGGAAAAATAGTTGGAGGTTTCGAACCTTTTTTTTTCTCGCAGTAATAAATATATCTTTGAGTATGTTTCATAATTTTATTTTTTTCTATTGAAAAAAAAAAAATGCGAAATCAAAAAAACCAAATAAATTTAGTTTTTGTAGCGCATTATCTAGTCCTCGATCGAAGGATTTGATAAAACATTGATTATTGAAAAAAGAAAAAAAATTCTAGTCGATCGAAATCAAAGGGCTGAATTTCGGTGAAAAAATTACTCCGTTTTCCTTGATATAAAAAAAGAGTTTGTATCGAAAAGAAAAAATCCTTCGATCAAGGACTGCCTTTTGAAAAAACAAAAAATGTATGTAAAATATCAAGTAAATCGGTCAACTCGTTTTTAAGGAGTTTCGGTACAGGCGACACAATGTTGCCATGCTAAACCATGTTAGATACATTAAAAATTTCAAAAAGTTAAGAGTTTTATAAAATTTGGTGAACATATTCTTCAGTGCCAAATTTGACAATACAAATTTTTTCAGATTTTTCTTCTACACAGTTATCGCGAGTAATTGAAGACTAAAGTTCACGTGTATAAGCATAGCGTTTCCATATATATATAGGTATACATTCCGGACACAAGAAATCTGCTTCAATGCGTAATTACTCGATAACTAAGTAGAAGAAAATTTTGAAAAAAATTTGTGTTTTCGTACTTGATGTTGAATAACATTATCACCAAATTTGATCAATTTCTTAATATTCTGACTTCTGTACCGAAATACCTTAAGATATCGTGGTCATCGATTCTAAAAAAGTCGTTTCGAGAAAAACGCGTATGAAGTTTGAAGTCAGGTTTATATACAAATAGTTATAATACTCGACCGTAACTCCCCCGATTTTGAACGCATCAATTTGTAATTTTCAGAGAATATTCTTGAAAGATTATACTGATATAAGAATCCATCGAAAACGAGAAATCGATTTTTTTTCAAAAATTTCAATCAGCTCTAATCCCTCGATCGTTCATAAGAATTTTTCAAAATCGCTCATTATTTTCGACAGCATGAATCGATCTAATTCAATATTTTCTTGCAAAGTTAAGCTCGGACGACGAAGCGAAGATGATTAGGCAAAATTCATCGTCATCCGGAGATATTATCCGGGTGTACCCTTCGTAAAGGGACGATGAAAGAGTTTTTTTTTATACAGCTAATTCAGACTAGCTTCAGAGGACCCGTTCAGTTCTTTTTCAAAGATTTCAAAACTTTCGGGACGAGTGAGAAAAATAATAATCGAAGAAAATCACAGTTATTCACGAGTCAATAAAACTGGAATGAAAAATCGCACCAACTGATGCAGAAATTCCAAAATTTTGGAATGCTCCAAGCCGGACTAGAAACCAGACGTTTTTATATTGAATTTAGAAATATACGTTTCTGAACGATCGCGTTTAAATTCTCATGGAACACCCTTCGAAAGATATACGAAAAATATTGAAGGCACGTTTCTAATATGAAAGAAAAATGCGATGGAGGCTATTTTCTATTGAAAAATGGTAAAAATCATCGTTCCCACAAAAGCAGGATAAAATATAGATACTATTGCTCTTTTTTTTCTCTCGTTTTTTCTTATGCAAAAACAACACTACGACGAGATACGTTGCGTGAGTGCTTCCGGTTAGCGGTGATGGTCGGTGGAAGGTGGAAGAACGAGATTACGAGCTGGGAAGTATAAGAGAAACGAGCTTTCCGATGGCCACGAGACTTTGGCTAACTGCGCTTGGATTTTGCGCCCTGATGCTCCCTCTCTCACTCTCTCTCCGTATATATCCTACGTACGACAACTACTACGACTACGTGTCTAGAGCTAGCCGCGTGGCTCCCCATGCGCCTTGTTTTGTGCTATCGGTGCAATGGGGTAAGCAAGAAGAGCAGAGAATGAGAGAGAGAGAGAGAGAGAGGGGGGGGGGGAGGAGAGAGGGTAAAGGACGCAGACTGGTTGGCTATTCGAGAAGATAGAATGGAGTATAGAGATAGTATAGGGAACAAGGGATGAAAGAAGAAAAAGGAGGATGGAGAAAAAGAAAAAGAGAAAGAGGGGGAGAGAGAGGGAGAGAGAGAGAGGCGACCACGCGGCTGATGCTGTGCTCTGAGGGCGATCGATAGCCAAACTCCTCTCCGTCTGGCGCGGGACATATAGACGGGAGTCGAGCATATAGACACGGTGAAGGAAGAGAATCCTATAGACGTGTAAATTTTCCCGTATCCTGTAGCATAAACAACGGTAATGGAGCAAGGTATGAAAATTAGCTTGTCATTTGCAAAAAAGGGTCCATGAGACCCGTGCGTGTGGAAGCTTGAACTCGGAGGACATTTCTCTTGGATTTCGTTCCTGGGGGAGCTAAGTGTGCGAAAAACTCGATGCGACCAGACCGTCGAAAGAACAGCAGCGATAACGACGGTTGAAAGAGTGAAAATAAATTTTGAACAAAAATAAAATCGAAAACAAACAACGGAATAATCATGAGAATTTAGCGGGACGAAAATAAAATGGAAAGAGAAAAAATAATAATGCGGATTTCGAAAGAAAACGAGCGTCGCACCCGCCGGCAAGTTGGTAAAAGCAAACAGAAGAGACGCAGAATCACCGGTTAATGACCGGATCTAAGTTAGCCGGAGATGACGAGACGAGAACAGAGTTCCGTAAGACTTCCTCCGCAAACGGATATAGATAAAGAGAGAAAAAATAGGAAAGTATCGAGATGAGGAGAGACGAAGGAAAGGAAAACGAGATTTTAGCGATGCTGTAGAAGGGCACGATGAACCTGCCTTGTTTCTTTTTTTTTTTTTTAACGTCACTTTTGTGTACACGTTTTTCAAACAACTCTCTCATCCTACCGGGATACCGAGTATCAAAAGGACACCCTCGAATGCCAGTTGGCAAAATGTGACGTAGAGAGAGAGAGAGAAGATATAAAAAGACAGAATAACTACGTTGGATATTTAACGACGTGACAACCGCTCGACGAAACGAGCCGTCAAATGAGGGCTGCTCGCCACCCGAGAGACCCTCGCCCGAGGCTTCTACCGACGATTCGAATTTTACGAACGCAACCGCGTGTAACACACCGTAATCAACGAACCGCATCGTTCTCGTATCATACGATAACGCTTCGCACACCTAATTACGCTTATGACGTTAATTCCAATAATTGTACGTCATTTAAAACATCATTTCAACATTTTTCACCTAATAATCTCGACGCAAGACGTTTTTTTACAGAATTTTTTTTTTTTCATCTCATTTTTCATTTCATCTTTTAGGATTTACATGCTTGTGTCAATGACGCAGAGTCAACTGTGCTTTCGATCTATTTTGACATCACCCGTTGGAATATCTACTGTTTTTTTTTTGTTTTGTTTCTCGAGTCACTACGCTCGTACGTGTCAACCCATTTTTCATGAAAGTTTGCAGGCTTTAAGTCTTTCGAAAAGATCTTTTTTCAATCGTAAGCGTTATGAAAGCAGGCAGAGAGTATCAAAGCTGATTATCGTTACAGTTGATAGAAAAACAATAAACGAAAATTCTTTTTTCATGAAATTTTCACTTTGCTCGATAAATAACATTCGGATTAAAAGTCTCTTCGCGTTATTATATTGCACGATCATGGTAATTCCTCAGCAGTGGCCCTCCAGCAAGCGTCTAAAAGCTGCCAGTTCGAGAGTCAACTTATTCAGGAGCTTTTATCTCGTCGGTGCAACGCCCGTTCCACGAAATTCCAGGTAAATATTTGAGAAACAGGAATGTATATGTCGTTTAGCTTTTTCAGTTCTTCAGAAAAAAAAATTTTTTAAAAAGAGGCGATCATCGGGTCGAATCCAAGATTCTTACCTGAATTTTTTATACGATGCAGATAAACATTTTACCCGGCTAATGTCAAAATTTGGACTAGATTCACCATCTAGTTATCTCGCAATAAAAAAAATCGATCGGAAGTGCCGTGAACACGGTTTTTCTCTCCCAAAATCCAAGATTAATCGTTAAAAAACCTTGATTCTGATCAATTGGACGATAAGAATTTGTTAAAAAATCGAAAAATCATACCTCATCGGGTTGTCGACATAATAATATTACAAAAAAGTTTCAATTTCCGGTTGAATACAGTGAGAACCGCGACGTTGACAAATTCCGTTGCTTACAATTCCAATATGAAGAAATACTACATTATCGTTGACGATCCAATTTTTGTGTTAGTTTTCCCGTATTATTGTCCTATAAAATACTCTCATGTATCAGTAATGATGTTTATTAAAATCGATAATACGAGTATATTCAACATCGGTAAACGTAAATCAGAACAGCTGTGTGTAAGATGAATTTGTGCTCTTCTTTGATTACGAACCAATAGTCGATCATCCTTAATCTCGATATTGGTTATGACGACGAAAAAAGATGAAGAGGACTAAAAGGAAAGAGAGCGAAGGGGAGAGTCGTACGAACAAGAGACGAACAGGGTCGCGTGACGTTTGGCCATCATTCGAAAAAGCTCTCGCGGTTGGTTCACACGCGCCCTGCCGAGTCGACCACGGATTTAGATACGAAATAATGTTCTCTCTCTCTCTCTATAAAATGTACAAGAGTTACCGAAATACGCTTGTTTCTTTTTTTTTGTTTCTTTTTCCTTTCAGACCCGTTCGTCTTCTCCGTTCGACCGATGAATCTGAATCGCCGCAGTAATCAAGAACGTTTCAAAATTCCGATTCGTCATACCGTTTTTCTCCGAAAACTTCGATCTAAAATTTATTTTCTAATCATCATTGCTGAGTCGAGCTCGCGTTCGTTTCTGCATCGCAGGACTCGATGCGCATCTCCTTCCATGGATAAAATAACTGAATTACTGTCGCAGTTGTCAAATATATCTCGTGAAACAATATTCAAATGTCTCAAGGTAGAGTCTGGCCAGAGTCACGTTCAAAAGATCCGATTCTCTCGTTTAAATTCGGGAAACTTGGATACGCTGTGAGAAAACAAAATTTATTGGAACAACAAAATCTCCCATTTTGTTATCTATTTTTTGTTGTATGCGTTCAACGAAATATTTCGACTACGAATCAACAATTTGATCGCAATTGCTGCATCGGACAGGAGCCAACGCATGAATTTTCGGAAAAAAAAAAAAAAAAAAAAAAAAAAAGATCTACATATCCGAAACTAAGCGGTCAAAATTATTGTAATTTTTTGAAGAACTTCGTCACACGTATCTTCGTGTATGACGATAAAAAAAAAAAAGAATTTTTAGGAAAGTTTCGGAGCGATTGAGCGGAGTGTGAAATTTTCGTGAGTCGCCTGCAACGTAAAACTGTTCAATTTCTGAATTCCAATATCTCGAATATGGAACGGTCAATCGTTTTGAAATTTTTCACCTTATTACATAACGTTGTTGTAAATAAGTTGTCAAAATTTGAAAAAGTTTTATATAAAAATGTTACGGTTAGAGAAATAAAATGAGAAAATTGAATTTTCAGTGAGATGATCAATCGATCGAGATAAAATGGACTTATTTATTGCAATTGTTATTATTAAAAACTGACCTGTCCTACGGAAGGGGCCTGCAGGTAAGTCGAGACATCCGGTTCCACCATGCAGCTCCTCAGGGTATCCGGGATGAACATGAGTAGCTGGGACTTGGGCGGTTCAGGCTGATGCCGGCTTTGCACACGAGTTTATTACGCGAGTTTCTTTGTTTTTTTTTTTTCGCGGTTGCAGGGAACGTTGTTTCTAGTTCCGTCGGTATATATTTTCGAGTATTGATAAAACGAGAAGGAATAAGGTTTGCGCTTGAGTTTTGCGACAGCGCGTGTGAAAAATAACGGGCAAAAGTTTGAAAAATAAAAATTTGATTAAAAATGATTGAAAAGTGGAAAGAAAAGAAAAAGCGCGAACGCGCGAGACCGCGCGCCGCTTGTTTCGTCCGTGTATTTTAGCTAATGTTCACGCGCCTGTTTCCTGTCTGTGTGTGTGTGTGTGTATTTTAGTGTTTTAACCACAGCACGTAACGGCCCTTAAAACCGTTTTATTCTCACCGTTGCTGCTGCTGCTGCTGTTGGTACTCGGAAATTCGCCGTGACGAGATTCCCAAATTTCTTTTAAATAATAATAAAAGCCACGAAAGTTTAATAATTCGTGAAACTTCCTTTCTTCGTATTCGTTTTTTTTATTGTTGTTGTTGTTTTTATGTAGTAAGCTCCGGAGCTCGAGCCTTTTTGTGATTATGGCGCACAACGCTCGGGCTCTTGGCGCTGTTATTATTTTTTCTCGTGTTTTATTCTCCTCCTCCTGCTCCTCCACCGCCGCTTCGAACTTCGATTCCCCGATCTCGTTGTCGTAACACTGTCGATTTAAATCTGATAAACTCAGGCTCTTTGTTTTATTATCGCTCGAATCAACGTTGTTATTATTATTATTATTATTTATTTGTTGTTTAGAGCCGTCGTCGGGGTCAACAAAATTGCCACACTCGGAACAACGACTCTCGACAATTGTTTCGTTGATGTTTACGTTTTTTTTCGTAGGTGATTTCACACCGCGCCCAAGTACACGCATCCTACCTAATCACACTTAGTCACTCTTGTTATTAGCCCCAGATTACGGATTTTTATGTTCCTTCTCTTAACCCTCGTACCTCCCTGCTTTCCGACTATCGTTTTTTTTCTCCCTTTGTCGGCTTATTTTTATTTTCCGCTCAGTCGTCAAAATATAAATCCGATGAAACGATTTTTCTTTATTATGTTATTCGTACATATATTAATATAAATGTTTACATGTGTATTTATTATTTTGGAGAGATATCGTATTGGAACGATATCCTTCGAGAGTACGACGACGACGAAACGTATATATTACGAGGAAACACGCCTGTCGTTATTATTCTCCGCTGCTCCCGCTTCTCTGATTCACAACGAGACGCGCGCTCTCTTCTCGCTCGCTCACCGTTGCAGTTCGTGAGACGCCAGGTCCCAGACTACGCCGACTGGCGGTCAGTCGAGAGTATCAGCCGTTTTGCGGCGTCGCGGCGTCGGCGTAAAGTCGAACGAAACGAGCGCAAGCTCGAGCTTTTATACAAGAGAAAATTCTACGTTTATATGTGTCTATGTCAATACGGTTATATATATATATATATATCGAGGTGTACATATGTTTCCACGTGCATGTGCGCGGGGCGAATGTATTTTGTATAAATGCTCGTCGAAACTCTCTCCGTTCCAGGCTCAACAGACCAAGTCCGGGGCTCATACGAGCACTCAAATTTTGTTATCAAGTCATGAGATCAATTGATGTGTGTATTCGATCGTTTTATTTTTTTTTTCAACGTTTCATAGAATTTTGGTGGAAAAAAATATTTTTTCATCGCCGATTAGCTCGATCCTGTCGAATAATACAGTTTTCAATTTTGATCCTCTATGTACGGAATATTCGAGAGTCCGCGGAACCAAATCGCATCGAAATTGAATGGCCTTTTCGTCGAATTTTTGTTGAATTAAACAACGGGAAATATGAAATGAGGAGGAATTTTCGATAATGTTTTTCATTTCAAATACGCTGCTGGATAAAATCCACGATATGATTTTCATGTGTACAAAAATATTTTTCAGTCAGCCGAATGAAAGAAAAATTAACGATTTTTTAAGAAAAAGGACTGTTGTAAGTATGCAACGAAAGATTTTTCGTAGACTTTATTAATATCCAAATATTTTCAGGCTTCATTCTCCAGGGTCTTAACAGACTCCTCACCCCTCAAAGTCTCAACAAATGTGATGCATTTTTTTGAAGAGTTATTCGATCAATTAAATCGGTTTAAAAAAAAAATGGATGATCGTTTTGGTGGTTTCTTTGAAATATTATAGTTTGCCATTGCACTAAGAGTGTGTATCAACGCCCGAGCTTCGCGGGAGTCTTCGCTAAATAAGTTGAAAATATAATGAGCTCTTATCTTTAGTTGCGTAGTGCGCATACGAACTTTGGAGGGTAATAAAGGAAGTCTCGTTGGTAATATGACATTAGAGCTTGTGATACAAGTTTTAATACTCTGTTATACGGGCGGTGTGATATCAGTTCTATACCAGCGCCAGAACTGCTGAATTTTCGGCTTTTGAAACTGTCATATGAAGACCTCGTTCTCATTGAAGTCGACACACACACTCACGAATTATTTTCAATCGCTTTTGAGACACGAAAATGTTAATTTTCAAGTAAAAATACACGAAAAACCGACAAAATTCGAAAAGTTAACGATTTCAGTGTCATCGAAATAAATATCATGCGATGCACGGTTTCTTCAGTAAAAAATGCTTTTTTTTTTCGAACTATTTGACTACCGGAAAATTTTTAATGTTTAAACATTCAATTCTCAAATAAATCGTTGCTGATTGATGGTAATCGAAAAAAAATACTACGCGAACTGAAAATCCTTGTGTATCGCCCCGTTCCATTGCATTCGGGGACACAGATGGCGCTGAATGGGAGAGAAATAAAAAAAATGTTAGGTTATTCCCGAGGACGTGACGGCTTGACGGATTCCACAGGCGAGATAGGAGATCGGTGAAGATTCTCTCGACGTTGTATACGCGAGCATTGTCCTGATGCGATTTAAAGAGAGCGCCGGTACTCGCGCATACAGATATAATGTTACGTTTATATGTGTTAACACACGCGTATCCATTAAGCCTGTATTGCTGTTTAGTTTTACCCTTACCTATTCGCATAAATATCGTTCGCAATCCTGAAGTCTGTTCGTCGCGTGGAGGAAGCACCGCTCTGCATAACGATCGAGATAAATCGTTGCACTCCCTCCTGCTGCGAGTTATACTAACTTCTTGTGCGCGAATAAATACGAACATTACGGTTTACAAAAATTTTCAATGAATTCTATACGTAAATGTCAAAAAAAAACGTTCCTCATTTGACATTTAACACAAATTGGGTCAATAATAAATACTTTTACTATGAATTTAACGAGAAATATGTGTGGCGATTTAGTTTTTTAATCGTTGATTGGAATTCCATGAAATTTTTCGTTTACCCAGAGTTTTAAGCCCGAAATTTTTGCACATAAAACTTTTTTATACTGTTGCATCGTCTTTGTGAATTAATATGACAAAAAAACGATAATAAAAGTTTCGACAATATTTTTAGATTTTTTGAGCGAGCTACAAAGTTTTATCGCTTTTCCTGATGAATCCGACCGTGATGGAGTGAACGTTAATTTAAACGATTCACTTCGAAAAACAAAAAGGAATTTCCTGTTTTTTGTTTTCAATTTTGTGAAATGGAGTTGAAATTCACTGAATTTTTTAATTTTTCATTTTTCGAATTCATCGGATTTTGAGTTAGTTGAAAAAATTGTTTTCGTACTTTCATGTCTGCTTCATTCGTTGACAAATACTATTATTTGAAAAAAAAAAATAAATTAAAACCAATACAACGAATTCTTTTGAGAGTTACAAGAACCCAAAGTTTTACGGGTCTCGTGGACCCATAGCAATAATAGAAACTAAAAATCTTTCTAGCAGTGACGAATTGCGAGAGGAACAATCAGAAACATATTTTCGTTAACTTCTCTTATCTTTATTCAACGAGTTTTCATTTGGCAGTTATAGAAAAGAAAATAAAAATATATTAGATCATACAAGATGGTGAAAATGAATGTTATCAATTAATGTACACATACGCAGGTATGAACTCGCCTAGAAAAAGTCTCGTTCTCTTCAGACATTTAACACTAATAGTCATACGTATAATGTTAAATATGAAAAGATTATTTTTTTCGTGATATATAATTGTATGGATTATTTCAATGTATATTAAATATTTAAATGAATAAGAAGAAAATAATTGACCATTAATTGAATTGCAATCGTTTGACTCGACTCGTGTGTATCAGTAACATGTGATTCTCATGGTGTTAAAAGCTTCGTTACGAGTTTTCTTTTCTGTTTTGTTTCTTATTTTTTTCTTTCCTCTTCTGTTAATACAGCTCGGGTATGGTTGGGTTAAGATGAGAAGGAAATTTGACGTTAATAAAAAATGCGTTTCACGGTGCACAATAGTGCCTGAACGCAATAGAGTTAAAATTCTTAAAAAAAAAGCTCTGTCGATTAAAAATTTTGCGATGTTTCAGGGGCACGAGCGTTCAAATTGCATTGCTTTTCCTTTTATCTCCATGCTCTTAATCCAGAAACGTAAAACAGTTCGTTTTTTTGATTCATAAATCTCCACCGATCGTATATTTTTCTTTCAATTTATATTTTGTTACTACGATCGGTCTGTCGGATTTAACGATGAGCTTTTACATCCAATTCGTTCTGACCTCTCCCCGATTCCTGTGTTTTTTTTTTTTGTTGATGTTGGGTTACTGCAACAAGGAATCATCGACGATAGTTTCAAGTTGAGGATAACAGCGGTTTCTCCGTTAATTCCATCGATCAAATCGATTACTCGTTCCTCTCTCGATCAAAGTGCTTCAGGTTTTATTTTACCATATCGAGCTATCTAGTTTTTATTGTAAATTCGTGTTAACGCCGTGTCTTCTAAAACTGCAAAAGAAATTATACGATTTTATTATTTCATCAAACTGTTGATTGTCGAGCTTGACAAATGCGCACGCAATGAAATTTCCAAGGTTTTAAGGCTTGCGAATACATTTTCTGTAAAAAAATTCTGTGACAAACCATGATCATGACCAGGACTATCTTTCTTGTGAACTTGAGAAAAAAATTGCGTTTAATTTTATCAGGCAAGTAGTCGTGAAAAAAAATACTATTTTTGTCATAAAATATATCTCTGTGAAGAAAACGATAAACTATCAATGACGTAGTAGTTCAATCATTGAAAAACAAATAAATACGATTTTCAGACCACTCCAACTTACCCTTTTCAAAAATTCTTCCGCGCAAATACGGGCTCTGGCGTTCATGGACAATTTCATTTCGCTGATCTCTCTGTCGATTTCCTCCATGAAGTGAATAACAAAATCAACTATTTTGTGCTTGTACATTTGTTCGACGTGTATATTAGTTATGAGGAAGCTTATGTCATAGCCTTTGATGGGTATGCGTCTCAGAATCATGAAGTTTTCAGCTCTCATCATCATGAATCTTGTGAATTTGTGTGTGAGTATTTTTTCCAAATCGTCGACTTGTTTAACAGCTATGCTTATTCGCATGCTGTTTATACTCGATTCGATAAGTACTTTTTCCTTATCGTTGCGGCTTATGACAACGGGTGTTAGTAAAAGTTCTTTGCTCATGCGAACTTCGATCTCGGGCTTGTTGTGTTTTTCTACTATTTGGGATTCGAAATTTTCCAAACACAATGCAGCAGTGAGGGTGTGCCTCACTGCTGTCAGATAAGGCTTGAGAGTTCCGGACTGTAAATGAGGAAACAATGAGATTCGTTCGGTATTTGGTGACAAAAGATTATAATAATTATATTCCGAGATAAGGTATGACTTTTTTTCAAGGAATAACTTGCAAAATTGACAATATTTTTCAATAACCTATTTTCGCGATTTACCGGCTTGAAATCACGTACTCACCATTTTAATACGATCAGTTTTATAGAATACGATTCTCTTATAGTTCACAATTCAATATCCGGTTGGATTTTCAAAATTTAAAAAAAAAAACACAAATTTGCGAGCTACGATTTCTTTTTTCACGTTCGACACTCTTGCACACGTGAAATATGACACATTTTATACCTGCCTTGGCCGAAGCGGGTGCCGGGTAAACCAGTGGCCAGGCTAGTCCCACGGACGAGAGTCGGGAGACTAGCCTAACAGTTTGAAGAAGAAGAGAGATGAGTCGCCGTCTTCGAGATCTAATCGCGCTCAACTATTTCGAAATAGTCGACATTCACGAGCGCCTAGAAGTGGCTGAACAAGACGAATGAACCAATAAAAGTACAAATTAAAAAAAAGAGAATGTTGGTGGAAAATTAATTAAAAATAAAATCAAAAACTTATTTTGTATTGTAAACAACGGAACAGTCTGATTTTTGAATAAAGAAATATCATCGTGCTATTTCTATCGTGCACTTACAGCGCTGAAAGTGGACGTACCAATTGGAACGTACCCATAGTAATTTTACGAGCGGTCAAGATCTCAGCTCGCGAGAGTTACAGTCATCCTATCGAAAAAAAATGGAATTCAGGAGAATATTTTTATAACTATTGGTCAGAAAGTATCTTATCTGTAATAAAAATGAACGTTTCATTGCAGTGATTCAATTTTAATGAATATACAATACAAATTGGGTATCAAAATGTTTACAAAAAATTTTGATTATTGTAATAACGAGGCACAAAATAAATTCGTATAACAAATGTTTTCTCTGCTACATCATTCGGTATAAAGATAGAGAAATACAGTGTTCCTATAGTGGTAAAAAAAGTCGTTGTTTTGGCATATCGTATACGATAATATAGAATGGTTTTTAAACTTACTTTTCTTTATGTTTTTACTTTTTTGACTATTATTGCTATTTCTATTGACTATTATTGTTTTATTAATATATAACCTCTTCCAAAAATTTTCAAAAGTTAGCAGAGAGTTTTTAAAATTGTAAACCACATGGAAGTATGTCCAATTTTTTTAAAAATGTATTTCAGTTATTAATTTTTTCATACGATTGAAAACTTCTAAATCATTTTGTATTATGATTTTCCTAATAATTTGATGAACTATTTTAAATATCAGTTTATTACTTCTGGGTCATCTTGAAATGCAATAGTGAAAGAACTCTTTGCTGTATTTTCATCTTCCACCATCGAAGGGGCACTAAATGAAGGCTTTTTTCACCCTGGTTTTGTGGCTTCAATGGCCGATTCTTAAATGACTATTGACTAATTTTGTATACTGAAATATAAATCGTTGAAAAAATCTATCGAAATCTATTGATCACAATTTGTTGGGCCCTAAATAATCCAGAATCAACTGGATAAAAAACGCTTGAATAAGTTAATAAAATAATCGTTTAGAGGTGAGAAAAAAAGTGCTAAAAAATTATTGTTAAACGTAACGAAACAATAGACAACACAAAAGGCACGTTATTTAAAAATGCTAAAGAGTTATTTGCTAGAGCTACAATCTAATTCGTCTAAATACGAAAGAAAAAAAAATATATAATCTACATTGTAATATCACAATAAAACGAAATGGCTCTTCTGTTTCAATGGAAAAGATTATAGAGAGTAAGCATCATACTTGACGATATTATCGTTTCTTGAACGTCTATAAATTTATGGAGAAGTGACAACCATCGTAATCTTGAAGGCCTGCAAATATAAAAGACTTTGATTATTTTTCCATTGCAAGTTTTTTTTTCAATTTTGATTCTTCAGTCGTATCAAAATAAAATGAATCTAGAATAAAAAATCCAGATCGTTGTGCCAAAATTTCGAGTCACAACGTATACTGTCATTTGATTTTGTTCAATAGTGATCGGGCACTTATTGTTTCGAGATTACAGAGCTTTTTTTACGTGTATATCCTAACAGATTGACTACAGACGCTATTGCCTAAGGCTTTGATTCGTTGCACCGAAAGATTGAAACGAGCTTTCAATCGATTAAATTTCCTGATTGGGTTCGTGGCAGTAATCGTAAATAGGGATTTCCGGAGGTTCTTCAACGACGAGACGAGGCATGCAGCTGCGTGTTATAGCGACGACGCAGAGGGTGACGGCGAAAGCAGCTGCGACGTGCCAGGAAAAAGCCAAAGCGATCCTTTCCACGTGTCCAGTACGATTTTGATACATTCGCATCATGAGCGCGATCCATCCGCCTTGGATCAATGTCGTGCATCCTCTGAGCAGCTTGAGTTCTGGCCAGACGAGTTCAAGAGCGACAGCGAGAGCTGTTGTCCAAACAACGGCCGCAAGAATAATATTAACGGAAGCACTGCCTTCTACGCTGGCCCACACAAACAGAAAACCTTCGACAAAGAAACTCTGCGCTAAGGCAAGATTGGTCAATCCGCTGGTGACGTTGCGAGGAAAATAAAAATTCAGTACGTCGACCAAGCCGGAGAAAGCAAAGAATAAATAAATCGTTGCGTGCACAACTTTCGGTGATACTATCCCATCATCCGCTAAACCACCTGTCATCGTACCAGCGAGACCTATCGCCGTCGCTATCAATTTTAGACTTCCTTCGATCGGATGACTCGTCAATAAATTCTCGCAACTTATTTTTAATCTTTCAAATTTGCCTGTTTTTTCTTCGCTCCTACGCTTTGGATTAACCCAAAATTTCGCGTACTCGTAACACCACTTCAGACCGAACATGTAGAATATACTACCGGTCAATACATAGGGAATGTTATTCTCGCTAGCAGACATTTTTGGATCAGTTTTTTTTTTATTATTACGTTATCGTTTTTTCTTTCCTGTTTCGTTGAAACGTTATGTCGCAATGCTACTTGCAAAATTTCTAAATTATTTGATGCTGGGTTTTTTGAGGTTATGTTTCGAGTTTCGACGAAGCACTGGTATATTTCGATGGTTTAATAATTGGCACACAGGTTTGATTTTTTTTACTCGTTTAATGTTCTAGACTATCACAGCACATGAAAGAAGTCCATATTTTTCTTGTTTTTAACTCTTATTGTGGATCATTTTACGTAGAAATAAAAAAAAAACTATCGCGAGATTCGTTCTGTCTCCGAATTTGGCACATTCGTGATGAAGACTGGTAAAGATCTCTCTCGGTAAAAACGAACGAACTACACATGTATATCCCGGCAAAGAACTCAGACGTCTGAGTTCTTTGTTGATCCCGGCTACATTTAAAAATCTGCTGCCAGCGCTGTGAGTCCGGAGCCGTATTCGGAGTACCTGCAGCGGGCTTGGACGTCACAACTTGTTTTTGTTGACGGATGGCTAGACGTGCGTTTTGCTCCAATATCTTCAGCGCATCTCAATCTAGGCAATCTAGGGCACGGTGCGGTTGTCGTTGAGTCAGTAACCGTGTACCGAAGACGAAACATGAGGATCCCTATATTTTTAACCACCACGTTAGCGTAGAGATCTTTTTTATCAACTGCTTAACCAACCGCGTTACCAATGACGGAATCTTTGACGTACGCTACAACACTGAAGTGACCCGTTTGTCGCCAAGGCAATGTTATTTCCTGCATCATGTAGAGTGCAAAGAACTGTACGCTTTCTTCGGAACATATATTATAGATATTATTAACATAACCTCAATCTTCGATTTTACTTCGAATTTTTAATTTTTTATGAATTATCAATCGAAGTAAAATGAATAATTTCAATAAATAAACGATTCATGTTATTACTGGCGCATTTACGAAAACAAACACATAAGTGTTTCTTTGAATTTTTTTTCAAAACGATCATGATATAACGATGATGATCAAACAAATACTGATCCTGAGAGTCATTGTACGCAATGATGCTCTTATTTGCGTTGATACGAAGATCCACTATCGTTTTCACTCTGACGTGAAGAGACAGAAAGAGGAAAAGAGAAAGAGAGAGAGAGAGAGAGAGATAGAGAGAGAGAGAGAGAAAGAGACGAAGAGAGCTCTTTCATGTACAGCTCAATTATCGTTATGTAAATTGACTCAGTTTTGTGGTGGCTCTGAGCGTTTCTCGCTATACTAAGCCAGCGATCCGAGAGAGCGCAAGAGAAAAGTTTCTCTCTCTCTCTTTCTCCTCCCTCCTTTCTCTCCACCTCCCTGTCTTTGATTTTGAATATTTGTAGCGTGTATATATTCGAGCTTCCGAAATGAAATGAAATTTTCTATTTCACAACATCGGCCCGCGATTCAAGGCTGTCAAATTTTACAAAGGCTATTTATAGCAAATGAGAAAATTTTAACCTTTCAAAATATTGCTATACAAAATAGGTAAGAATAGAAACAATAATAACAATTCCGATTTGACCCAAGAATTTCCAGCTGCATTATGCTAACCAAGTGCCATCTGTCGAGAGCGCCTCAAAACACCATTCCATTTATGATCCCATTTATTCAGTTTCGTTCGTGATGATCCCCCGAATCAAAACACTTATTCCATACACCGAAATGTATTAATATATTTACGCTGCTATGAATTCTTCCCCAGTCCAATAAAAATGCGTGCATCATTATTCAGTTACTCGTTCCTCTTCGTTCGTTCCCTCTTCATTTATACCAGGACAAAAAAAAATATCATTTGATAAAATAACCTAAAAAAAAAAAAAAATAACGGTTGATTGTGTCCTCTTCGCCAAGGAATTTGATCGATTTTCGATTACACCATTGAACCGGTATCTTCCAACGTATCAATCTACATAAACAATAAATACAGGCTCACAAGAAATCATATTCGAGGGAAACAACAATTTCGATTCAATTTTAAGCACACACGTTGTTATAATATGAAAGAAATTGTAAAAAAAAATCAGTTTTCAACGTCAAAAAATACAAAAAGAAAAATGCACACAAAACGTCGTTATTATGGAATTTTTATTTAGCTGTACGTGAATATACAGATAAATCAGTCTCGTTTATGCATCTATCGTAAATTTATGACACATACAGTTTACATACCGAATCTGTTGTACTAGCAAGTTTATTCACAGTATTCGATCTCTCGTTCCATCAATACATGCGTTAAGCCCATTCTAGAAGATAATCCGGATAATACAAGAGGCCTCTGTATAATCGTATATAGATACTTACGTTTCTATGGACGTGTGTATATACACATATATATATTGATAGACGATAAATCGGTGAACGATTGAAAATGTGTACAATACTCGAATATGTGGTAAACGATATTACACTTGGTATATTGGTAGACATTTCTTTGTTGGCCGGGATCCTCGAAAAAAAATGGTAAAATATGATTGTTTCGGATCTGCTTGACATGAAACTTATCATGACTTGTTTTTTCGTCGATAAAAAGGATGAATGAGAAAGTGAATAATGAAAGAAATATCTATTTGGTTCAACTAAGATCTATTTGAATCAAATAATTTATTATTTTCTTTGTCCCATGACCTGATAGAACTCGGTATTAAACTTTAAGAAAGTATTTTCATTGATTTGAATATTTTGATATTTAAGATGAATGAAAAATGAAAAAGTTTTTACAAATTTAACGAGCATGCTGTTGAACTGAAAAAATCATTTGTAACATTGTTTACACTTGATGTTATTATTATTTAATAATATTTTCATGGTCGAAGCGATAAGCTTTGACGTGGCTACCCGAATAAATGCACTCGAATAGCATTATTTATTCGATTCAGATACAGCTTTATAGTTGAGGCAAATAAAAATTATTTTGATTCAAATTTGAAGAAAAAAAAATCGAATAAAATGATCCTAGTAGATTGAAATAGATCTTTTCTGCCCTCCGGCCGGAAAGTGGCTACTTTCCGGAAGTTGCCTCGGCTTTGCCTCGGCCGACAATTACATGTGATCTGAGACATTACTTATTTTCCTGCCCTAGGTGTGTAATATACTATTTATTTTTAGAGTGGAAGAAAAAAACAAAAATAATGCATCTATGAATTGGCGTATGACAAAATTCAGTATACGAAGGAAACGAAGAGAGAGAGAGAGAGAGGAGAACTCATAGGAATAGAATAATCACAAAGTTTTTTTTCTTTTTTTTTTCAAAACTTATGTGAAAATTGACAATTCGTAGGGTTCCTGCGGGAGAAATAAGAGGAAAAAACGAGAGAATAAGGGATGAAGGAAAAAAAAAAAAATTTGTGGATTCTCTTTCTCCGGATTGTATATATTTGTATATATGTGAGAGAGCAGAATTCACTAAAAGGAGTTGTCGAGGAGAGCCATCAGCAGCGAGGCTTTTTCTCCATCTTTATTTCGCGAAAATTTTACCGCCGTTACGAAAGAATAAGAGAGAGAGATTGAGAAAGAATGGTAAAACAAGGAGGAGTCTCGGCTGTAGGAAAGACGAGGAAAAAGAAAAAACGAGTGCGATGAAGAAAAGCAAAGGGCGAGTTATACGGAAATGCGAGAAAGAGAAAGAGAGAGAGAGAGAGAGAAAGAGCGCTGTATCGCGCTTTCGTGCTCTCGCGAGTGGGAGGAAGGCGAGGGCGGTGGAAAGGGTGGCTGCACAATTCATATTTGTCCGTAGGCTGCAGTAACGCGCGGCGCGGAATTGCACCTTTAATCAAGATTTCTACCAATTTGCGAGCGCCGACGGCGCGAAGACAAAGCCTATTGTTGCCGTAACTGGTTGGGGCTTCAAGTGTTCCAACGCAACGGCGAGTGAGCGAGTTGCCCAGATATATATACATATACGTCTATATAGTTGAAAACCAGAGAGGGAAAGAGCAAGAGCTTCGAGTATAACGGGTGTACTCCGAAATACAATCAGGAAAAGGTTGGGCTTTTTATTAGGAGAATTGATGATTTAAATCACCAGGAATTTACGTCTTGGGACAATTCAACCGTCCAAACGGTCATAAGTACAACGTGGGTCCATGAGACCCACGGGGAACTATCAACAGTTTGAAATCTTGAGTTTATTTCGTTTCAAATATACTTTGGAGTTAAAAACTACGAAGAATTATTTCGATTTGTTTTTTTTCAAATACTGGCAATTCGTTAAAAAGTTAAAAAGACAAATTTTAATGTAAAAAAATATGCAGTTGTGCCTAAAAAGTTTTGTTTTCTTTTTTTTTTTTCACTGTCTCGGAACTCGCAGTGTTTTCGATCTTCAAAAGTTTCCGATTGGATCTCAATATCTGCGGCACTTGTGGGTTGGGCAGCTTTTGGTAGACTCGAAGAAGGGATGCAAAGTAAAGTAATTTTTGGGAATTTTCGAGCTCAAGCATATTCGAAGGATTTTGTCACACCCGTTATTTTATAAAAAAAAAAAAATGTATATAGACGAGAGCCTCTTATACTCATGCAAACAGACGTGAGATATAGAGAATATATACAGATAGAGAAAAGGACAAAGACAGAGAGAGCGAAAAAGAGGGAGAAAGAGAGAGAGAGAGAGAGAGAGAGAGAGAGAGAGAAAAGAGTAGCAGAAGGGAAAGGCTTACGCTCTGGGGACATGCACAGTGGATCTTTTACTCTTTTCCGTCTCTTTCTCACCTCTCCGTCATACTATTTCGTTTCCTCCATCCTCGCAATCGTTCTGCTCCTCCACACAAGCCACTATACCATTTGCTTCCGGCGGTGAACGTCGACGAGGCAAGAGAGCATAGCGCAAGGCACAACAGAGATCCCGGAGAAAATCGCAAAGAGGACAGAGAGAAGACAACAGTATAAACTCCCATACACGTTCATCAATTTTCCTGTCTTTTTCAAAATCAAAACAATTGTTTTATGAATGACAAGGGTTTTCGTTAATGCTGCTGACTAATTTTTGTCACCGCTATAAAATAATCAAATATTCTACATTTTCTTGAAACCTTAAAGCACTCAACAAGACTGGAAACCAAACCAAACAGAAGCATGTTCAATTCGAACAGAACTTAAAATGCCACATTTTTTTTTCGATCATATATGCCTACATTGGAAGTTTCCTACTCCAAAAACTCTGCGCTCTCTAAGTTAGGCTCTTTGCACTCTGAAGAGAGTCAAGTTGAATTCACCATAAGACCTGTTACACCGGTTTACCACAAAAACCGTTCGGTTGCAAGAATTATTTATTTTCTTACACCGAACTTAGTTGTTTCAAAATGAATTTTGTTATTTTCAATTTTATGTTGTATCAGAACGCAACACAAATGTTTCATTTAACGAAGCTAATATTTCGTACGACATAATATTACGTTTGACGTTTTTCACGAAGCTATTCGGTTGATTCGACTACTTTATTTTCTCAGTGTGCTTCGCACTGAGAAAAATGAATTCGTAAATTCAACAAATTTTCTGTTGGTTCACCAAATTTAATTTGTTCGCCACAATTTCAAATTTTTTTTCTCAGTGTGCGCTATCGGTGAATAAAAGCACATGGACATGATACACACGATCGTTGTCAGGTCAAAAAACGAATCGGTACAATCGATACTCCACTGTCACATCCCTTTTTCGTACATTTCTCTCCCCCCCCCCCTCCCCCTCCCCCCTCTTTCTCTCTTGCTGTCTCTATATATGCACAGGTCTCTGTTACACTCGTGCCTACATTGCCAATTCGAAAGCTCTCGTAGTTCTGTTTGTGTTTGCTAATTGTGAATTGTCTACTTCTTCTCGCTCAACTGAGAGAGCTACACCGCTACGATTTTGGGTAGCTCTCGTTGGCACGAGACTGAGATAAGAAAGGGATGAGAGAATATGTACACGAGATTAATAGCTAGGTGGAGAGTTATACAGAGTTAAAGGAATGAGGATCGTCAAAGTTGGACGTACATGTACGTTGACGAACTTTAACACTTGTATCCACTGAAATATATGAGTCAATGATTGTGAATCAAATCACCAATTTTCTGCTACTATATTTGAAAAACTCGAGGCGAATTAGAGGAAGAAAAAGATCCAAAAGGTACCGAGGAAACCCTGGAACCAAACAGGAAATAACAACCACCTCTGACCCTTTGGATTCTTGACGCAAGCGCGAGAGACAGCCCGAGGGTTCAGAGGGTCATTCGGCAATGAGAGTCACCCTTGTTAACAACGAACTATGTATATATATATATATAAATATATATAATAAAAAAAAGTAAGCCTCATATCGAGCTTCTGGGATGGCGCAGAGGGAAGAACTAGTTGAAGCTTTTTAGGGGTGTATCCTGTCGTGTCCAACCCAGAATTCTTCGAAATTTCAATCTCAATTGGGTCATCGGATATGGCGATAAAATTTTTATGGAAATGTTTTTAATCCTCTGAGCAATTCGCAGCTTTTATGCTAATACTCATTGCGTTCTTAGTTTTCTCGAAAAATTTCATCGAGTTTACCGTTTCTTTTATATCAGAATCAAGCCTTCGCTTTTTGTTTGTTTGTTTTGTTTACAAACTCTTGGCCTTTTATTCACTCCAGTACTAAAAACTAACTCGTATTAGCAGATCGGCAGGTGCGCACACATATGTACATTTTACCTTTTCTTTTATGGGATTCCGGTGGAGAGAAGAAAAGACTTGAAGTTTGTTGCGCGACCCTATGCGCGCCCTCAACTCGCCGGGGGCGACGCAAACGCCTCCGGGCCCCAGCGCGCGAACCACTCGAGTTTACCTCACTAGTCACTGCTCACACAAGTACCAGAGGCCGCCAAGAGGCACCCGCGAGCGAAAGGGTACCAATTTTTTTTTATATATGTATCTTTACTCCCCGTCTTACTTTCTAACCTTTTTTTACCCCCTCACCCCACTTTTTTTTTAGTTTCTTCGTGTATAAAAGTCCACTGAGATATGAGAAAGGGCACATTGCTAACAATGTCCGGAGGAGACACGACAATCGGTTAATAAAAAGGGTCACCGCGCTCTCTTTGGCTAGCCTACATCTTGTAGTCGAATTACTATTCAATTTGAATATCATTGAAAAACAATCGTCGTCGATCATCAGGTCAAATCCAAGATTCTTACCTGAATTTTTTGTATGATTTCGATGAACATTTTACCCGGCTATTGTCAAAATTTGGACTAGATTCACCATCTAGTTATCTCGCAATAAAAAAAATCGATCGGAAGTGCCGTGAACACGGTTTTTCTCTCCCAAAATCCAAGATTAATCGTTAAAAAACCTTGATTCTGATCAATTGGACGATAAGAATTTGTTAAAAAATCGAAAAATCATACCTCATCGGGTTGTCGACATATTAATATTACAAAAAAGTTTCAATTTCCGGTTGAATACAGTGAGAACCGCGACGTTGGCAAATTCCCTTGCTTACAATTCCAATATGAAGAAATACTACAGAATCGTTGACGATATAATTTTTGTTTTAGTTTTCCCGAATTATTGTCCTATAAAATACTCTCATGCATCAGTAATGATGTTTATTAAAATCGATAACACGAGTATATTCAACATCGATAAACGTAAATCAGAACAGCCGTGTGTAAGATGAATTTGGGCTCTTCTTTGACTCCAAAGTAATAGTCGATCATCCTTAAGACACTTTTGCTACAGACTTTTCTCAATAAGTTCCTTTCGAATTCTTCTTCAATCTGTTCACAAGACCGAATTTATTCGAGAAAGTTCAGATTTTGAACGATCGAATTACGACTGGTGTTCTAACGTTTTACATTCTATCAAGCATATAATTTACCCTTAATGATTTTATTCCAATTTCAGATGTATCCATCGACACTAACGGTGACAGATCTCATTCTTTTGTATGTACTCTCTCAGTTTCGAGTGTTTTACCCAACAGTGTTGTAAATACGTACGCCTGCCACATGGCGCAATTCACCGCCGCTGCACGTGCTCCGACGCTAAACTTGTCGTTCAGCAAACTATAGATCGCCCTCGTGTGTGTCTCGAGTGGTAAGCAAAGCAAACACATGAAAATTTTACTGATTTTCGTCTCGAACACTAATGACCATCATTAAACACAATCTGCTGTAATAAACCCGGCCAGGTTTCATTTTTCTTGATTTTTTTTCACAAAATTCATTTGATACGACTTCAAATTGGACGGAATATTGATCGAAGAAGTAAATTCGTAGATGTTACTTCTCCGGCGAAATAGAAATTCATTTCCCAAGGAATCAACCGTTGTGTTAAATCTTTGCCAAGAGATAAAAGATCAAAATACGTTTCTGTTCCCCAATTCGATCGAAAGAAGGCGACAAAAATTTTAATTTAGCGCTTCATCTCTCGGCTCACACTTTATCACGAACTCAATCTCGTAGAATGTTAAAAAAAAAAAGCATTTTTATTATCCAATATTTGAACAAGAGTTCTAAGCCGTTGCTAAATTGTAAACGAATTTAATAGTATCATTCGCGTGAAAGATGAGAATTCTTGCAATTATTTTCATCATTACAATTGATCATTGACATAATAACCGAAAATAAGAACTCTGCTCTCTATAGTTACGAATAGTATTTCGCGACGAATAGTCAAGGGTTAAATCATCTCAAAACAGAAAAAGCTTAAAAACTGCTTAAAGGTGTGCAGGTGCAGGCGATTTTGTCGAATTTATTTTCAAACATCCAACTTCTTTCGTACAACATTTACAAATCGGCCACGTTACAAGGCAAGAAAAATAGTACAATGTTTTTGAAATACTCGTTAACAATTTGCGTCGTTTTCCTAATTGCTCATGCCTTTGCATAAAAAATTTAAAAAATTAAAAAAAAAAAAAAAAAAACAAAGTTTCCAACGTCGAGGCAGTCTTTCACAGTGTAAAGTGACCATTAATCGTGGCCTTTTTAGATTAGCGGTGTATTAAGGAACTACAACCATGTTAACGTTTGTTTTTCCGTCTTTATCAGCCTTTACAGACAGTTAGACAGTAGTGTCAAGCAAGCTTTGAATTTAGAGGCTCTCGTTCCCGTCAATCGTGCTCGCGTCTTGCTCGTAACCTTCGACTATGTGTCTGACTCTCTCGTTGGTAGGGTAGGCCACCCTTACAATACACCCCTATTCTCTTTAGTTAGCCCGAGATGATGGTGTTAGTGCAAAGAGCCTCCAAAGCTTCTGCTATTCGTCGTTCGCCAAGAGACGAGGGTGCGTCTCGTATTCTCTCATTGGTTCGGAGCGAATTCACGTACACCACGATCCTCATTCGGAGCATTCCTATTCGTGGGTTTTCAACGAGCCGCCCCTCTTCCTGATTTTACCCTCGAACGCGCATTCTCTCCAGAGTTTTTGGATGTAGAAATCTGCAGATTCAGCCCCTACCGTTGACGAGAGAAGGGGGGCTCACGGGCAATAGAGAAATGAGAAAGAGAGAGTGAGAACAGAATTTCTATCGCACTCTGCAAATCTCTGAAACCTTCCGTACATTTCACCGTCACCACCATCTGACATTCTCTTTTTGCCAACGTTTTTTTTTTTCTTCCTTTTTTTGGCTCTTCATTGGAAGGAAAGGTCGTAAGGATTTTCATTCCCTTTTTTTTTTCTCGCGGAATATTGGGTGTGATAGGGTGTGTGAAAGACAAGTGTCGGGCGATAATGATGATTAATGTCAAATGATTCTATCGAGGTTCCCGAGGGCTCTCGAGGGTAAGAATAATTTTACTTGATCGTTGATTTTATTCCTTTTAAAACAAATATTGCCTCTCTTCTTCTCACGGTCTCGTTGCCTCATCTCCTCACCCTGAACTAGCCATTTTTATTATTCAGTTTATACTTTTGATCATACAAGTCCATTCGATTATTCATTGCTGTTCTTTAAGTTTGTTCTTAATTCGAAAGTTATTTGCTATCGATGAAGGCATCGATCGGAGTTTCGTTGTTGTCTTCCTCATCCGAGTTTCTCGGTATTCCTTTTCACGTTACGTTCGAACGAGCCAAAACGCTTCGATTCCCAATCGATCTTCTTTCATTTTAATAAATTCTTCATCTTGGATATCTTGGTCAAGAGATCCAGTCCTGTTTTCCGTATCCAAAAAATCTCAACCGATCTCGTTGACGAGCCCATATCGGTTTTATTATTTTCCGGACTCGGAAGCAAGTTGATACAGTGTAATTCTGTCTTTTTTTCTTCTTTTTTTTTCAGCCAAGGTGCAATGACTAACTAGGGTAAATATCGCACACGTAATGTACACGTAATAGCTGAGGGAAGAAGTCAAGAGTGTACATCAAGATGCGGGAACACTTTGTGAAAGGATTCTGTGGCATTGGGAGAACAAGAGGGATTAAAGAGAGAGAGAGAGAGAGAGAGAGAGAGAGAGAGAGCAACGGAATTAGGAAAACGGACAGCGAAGAAGGATAGTGAAAAGCGGAGAGAATGACAGTTGACAAAAAGTGAGAGGAGAGTTGAAAATGAGATAGAAAAAGGAATGACTGGCCAAGAGATGAAGAGAGAGAGAGAGAGATTTTACAAGATAGAAGCAGAGGAAGAGATATAAAGAAAGAGAAAGAAGTAGAGATAAAAGCAACAACCTATAGGTGGTTGTGTGCGATATAGTTCGAATGTGGGCGTGAAATACAGATTGCCAAAGCGGAGTGAAAACAGGCTCCTCCTACCAGTGATTCGGTGAGTTAACCGTTGAAACGAGGATCCGCCTATGAGCATGCAACACAGAGAAACACGCAGGCCGATTATCGTTCCCTCGTTCTTTCGTGGGGTACGCGAGGGTTTGAGCCAGTGGCGAGAGAAACCGGCATAGTACAAACCGCACAGCATCGGCAACAGGCCGAAACGAAAAGCCGCGGTTGCCGCCGGCGCTCAAATTTCACGGGAAGCCTCGCTACTAACGTTCAACGAAAAAACAATCAAATAAAAAGATAACTCTCTTTTATCCCTCCGTCTGAATTCAAAATTTCTCTTCGTGTTTCATCATCGGTTCGTGATTGTGGAAGTTAATAAAATACACAGTGATCAACGAGATTAAAAAAAAAAAATGAAAAAAACGGAGTTTTTAATCAAACGTTTATGAATCGTGAGATGAAACAGGCGTTGAGATTCGTTAAACAAAAGTTGACACTTTTGTGTTTAAAGTAACATCGACAAATGTTTCAATGCTACCGGACAGTTCTGAAGCATTCAACTTCGATCAATGTTTTAATCTCGAACTGCGTGATTTTGACGAGGTATGAAAAATCATTAAAAATGTACGTCAACAAAATCGGATATTCGAATCGTTCGTTTGGAGAACGAAACGAGCTGATGCGGCTCTTCTCGCTATCCGGTACCGACGAGAGTCGTCGTTTCAATAAAATATAACAACAACAGTACGTGCGATAAGAGAGAGAGAGAGAGAGAGAGAGAGAGAGAGAGAACATTTTTCACGTGCAAGCGGATTACGGAAAGAAACATTTTTACATTTTAATTTTTCAAGACAAACAACGTACAAAACTCTTTTTTCAAGCTGATTGTCTGATTACTCGGGCGGTCAGTGATTAATCACGCGTTTTTCTCGTTGATTCTTGGCGCTTTTCTTTCTCTCGTATTCACCACCAAACTGGTACGTGCGATAAGACAAAATTCTGATCTTTAACGAGAAGTGATAAAGAAAAGAAAAAAAAAGAATAAGAAAATATACAAGCGAAATGAAACGTCCAGTTGTTTGGGCTCGCTCGTTTCATCGGTCAGATCGTGACAGGACTTAGAGCGATCCTGGGAGGTCTCTTTAGTAACCGTTTTTTTTTCTTTTTTTTCTTCAAAGTATCGCGTGAATAATCAAGATAAAAAAGTGTGTTTTATTCGTCAGTGATGAAAGATAAAGCGCGAAAAAAAACCATAAACGTGATTGTTCATTGAATTTTGAGTTCCGAACGTGACGACCAAAATATCGCAGGGACGTGAACGGAGTTGAGAATTTTTATAGCCAATACAGTAAGTATAAATTAATATTTGTTTTTTTCAATCATCATCGATGTTTCATTATCAACGATATTTTTTAATTTACATGCATATGAAAAAAAAAAACTTGTTACGAACGAGGGGGGATAAACGTAGCGAAAAATCTAATAAAAGCTACATTTTCCCAGTTTATAACGAGCGAGTGAACCAGAGGGAAAGACAGGGACAGCCAAAGGGATGAATATGAGGGTCTCTGATTTAATGGAATGATTGGCTTGGCACAATTAGCCAGATTTTATAAATGGATCCGTCGGGGCTAAAGAGGGATGCAATTCGCGGATTACACCACTCCATATACACGAGACATTTAACCCTCTATATCTATATATCTCTCTCTCTCTCTCTCTGAGTTCTCTTCTTCATCCCCTCGTGAATGTGGGCTCGTTTTTTAAATGGATTAAAAACGCGAGAGGTACTACGTTTTTGCCGTAATTCACTGCTGCAATTCCAAGCGGATCTCCGCTGTTTTCTCTCTTCATTTTATTCTACGTTTCAATTCTCGAATATTTAAGTACCGAATTACATTACGTGTTCAATATAAAAGTGCTTATTTGTCAAAGAAATGAGTCAGCTGAAAGCATCGTTTCTACAAGTCATATCGAATCGTTCGAGCAATTCGATATTTATTCGATTGACATACGTTATCTCCCAATTATCAAAAAAAAAATTTTATCAACACTTCCGAACACCTTTGCGTACGAAAAATAAATTTTTCAATGTTTTTGGTACTCATTCTCAACGCTCGTTAATAATTATCACCTAAAAATGAAGAATCCGAAAAAGATTCGAATGTGTCAAAAATTTCAAAATTTCAAGTCATCCGCGAGAACAATAATAAAAGTTTTTTTGTTTTCATAAGATATTTCAATCCCGAATGGACATACCAAAACTTCGACGAAGCTCTTAAGAAACGTGGAATAAAAATCTGCAATAAATTTCCAAGACTCTTAACCGTCGCAAGCTAACGGACACACGCCTTCGACATTCACCTTTCATAGAAACACATTCACACGTAAATACACCGAGCCCACAGCCCAACACGATTACACACACACACACACACACGCATGTATTTCAATAAAAATAACAATTCAAGTCCTTTATCCGTTGGATGGGGTGGCGATAAATTAGCGAACAATTAATGGAATTCACTTAATATCGGTGTTTTATAAACACGCTAGAGAGCCAAAGACCTTTGCCTTGTTTTTATTGGAGGGAAAGGGGTGGGGGGGGGGGGGGGTTGCTGAAGCCACTTATTACGCAAAGGGGGCTACGAGCTCTCGTCGCTCGCTTCCATTATTTTAAAGATTCGAGTACTCGCTCGAAAACTCGAGTTCTTTTACGTTTAGCTGGTATAAAGTAATATACACACGCGTTTTTATATACCCATATATCTCCCCATATTTTCGTTGGTGTATTATGCTCACACTGTACACACAATATTTTCTCGTCCCCTTCGACTCTTACGCACATTCTGTTGTGCTAAACTTTCGTACACACCCTATTACCGTACGCGTATACGTTGAAAAATTAAATCGCTTAATTATTAAACAATAAAAATTAGCTCTTGTGTGTTCTCGAAAGCGAAACTTTGCTCCCCTGCGCCGCCAAAGAAAAAGATTACATCAATAGTCGATCGAATACAATAACCACGACGAAGCTTTTTACGTACGATATCATACTGGAAAGCTTGGGAACAACGTTTCTGAAAAAAATAAATCATTCAAATTTTTCTCTTTACACGCACAGTGACAATCAAATCCTCTTCATTGCTCAGTACGTGGTATATTTATTTTTCACTAGATTCGTCGGTATCAGAAATTTCGGTTACGAGAGCCTGTTATCTGCAGTGCATTTGACAAGTTATCATTTTTGTATCGAACATTCTCTCATTTTTCGAATTCATTTCTATCGACTAGATTTATGATTTTCTAGAGTCTTTTCAAATAACTTTGAAAATAGAATCGTTTACTGAGAATACGAATGATATATATTTTTGAATCAAATCTCTAAAATGTTCGTTGATTAATGAGCCACGAGAATCTCTGTTTAAGAGAGATATTTCAACAAGTTATTTACAATTAAAAAGCACAACAGTGATTCGAAACATTGGAACGGTATTGTATGAAAGCTCTGTGCATGCTCGCAATAAATTAAATGGTGCTTTTCCATGGGCCAAGTCTAGCCGAAATTTGGAACATGTGCTAAAGACTTTGAGAGTGAGAAAGACGTTCGAGTGCTCAACGTACCATAATACACGGAGCCTCAAAAACTTACGCACGTGTATACATATACGTGTAGAAGTTCACGTAAAACCTTGGGAGGGTTGAAAAAGGGCGGTAAGAGTCCAGGCCAAGAGCCTCAAAAAGGGGGGTCTTGTAGTGTGTTCGCGTTACAAAAAAAAAGGGTCTGCTTCTGCGCTCCGATTCTAGGTACACGATCCGCATGTCTATCGACACGCACACAGGCGCATATTTAATAAACTGGATAAGAAGTGCAGCCTCTACAATCATTTATTCTTGCTCTCACTATATTTTTTCTCTCTTGGATGTACTATAGAAGAACTGCAAACACACTCAGAGACCGGGCTTGTGCTTCGTCTACTGTGGATACATCTTTTTATTACGTGCATATGTATAAGGTTTATGTGCAACGGAGGGCTTTTGAGGGGGGACCGAGAATATGACCTCAACGATTAAGGAGTTTCGGTACAGGCGATACTATGTTGCCATGCTAAACCATGTTAAAAACACAAAAAATTGTCAAAAATTTAAGAATTTTATAAAATTTGGTCAACATATTCTTTAGTACCAAATTTGACAATACAAATTTTTTCAGATTTTTCTTCTACACAGTTATCGCGAGTAATTGAAGACTAAAGTTCACGTGTATAAGCATAGCGTTTCCATATATATAGGTATACACTTCGGGCATAAGAAATCTGCTTTAATGCATAATTGCTCGATAACTAAATAGAAGAAAATTTTGAAAAAATTTGTCTTTTCGTACTTGATGTTGAACAACATTATCACCAAATTTCATTAATTTCTCAACATTTTGCCTTTTGTACCGAAACCATCCTTAATATGCAAATGAATAAAAAATAATTTTTGCTAAAAAATGATGAATCGATTTGCTAAAAATGATTATTTCGTGTAATCACGAAAATAAACGTCAAAATAATCGGATTCGTTGTTTTCAAAGATTCTTGTAGTTTTTTGTTTTCCTCCTAATTACAGTTCTTCAATACAAAAAATTGATTTAAAAAAAGGAGCTATTGAATGAGCTGTTGAAATTATCCGTTTGCGAGGTTGGAAAAAAATTAATCAACACGACGTTGTGCGTTTTGATCGCACCGAGAGAGAGAGAGAGAGAGAGCTTTCCCAAATCAGAAGATACACGAACAATCTTGTAGATGTGTGCTCGAGGATGTTTTGTATACATTTATAACGTGACAAGACTATTTTCTCCACACACGTTTTTATTCTCTTGCGGAAGATTCGAAACTGCGGGGGAACAGAGCATTCACGTTGTCGCTTTCACTAAAGAAAATCCCTCCAATTTCTATCACGAATAATCGGAGACAGCTGGTATGGATCCAAGCTCACCGATACACTGTACGTTACAATAGAAATTTTGTTGGGGTATTAGGTTAGCTCGATGCGGAATCAAGTAGCGTAATAATGCTCGCATCCGGAACATTATTATAGAGATGCACTCGTATAATTTTGAGTCCAGTAGATCAAGGTCAAGGCACTAATTCCTCATGAGGTCGAAGTTTTCATCGCTGGAATTGGGCATCAGGATTGTCCAATTTTTTTAAAATTTAGATACAGGAACAGAAACAGGAATTTTATAAAGAGAAAAATAATGTCAAACGAGTGGGTAAGACGAAGATATTTGTTGTAATTTTATTTCCAACGTTTTCGATAACAAATTTTTTTGAATGATTTTGATAGAATTAAAAAACAAGGAGAACATTTTTTACGCTGGATTTAGTAGAATCTGGAAGTGTGAGAGATCGTTAAAGAAATGAGAGACTTTGAAGCGACTGCGTGGCAGTAAAATCCAAAGGGTCGAAGGTCTGCCCGAGCGATATTTATCTCGAGCTGGTTGGTCGTCGTTGTCGAGAGACGTTTTTCCGAGCCCTCGCAGGCGAGAAATATACGAGCCCTCGTATAATACTTTCGTATTTCTCAGTTGTTGGAATAAGTTAACGCTTTGAGTTTCGCGTGCAAGCTTCTCATTCGCGTCGATAAGGGAAAGAGAACAGTGACACTCGTTACGTCGAAAATCACACGCTCAACTCCATGAGCTCGGTTCTGACCAACGAAATATTTCAATGTTGTTGCTAAACAATTGGCTCTGCTTCCTGTTCCCAAATTGGATTACACTTTTTTTTGTGATATTCTGGCATAAGCTTCAACGAACTCTTTTTATTCGCATAAAAATAATATTTTTTCCAATTGCGTCAAATTAGAAAATATTTTACGACAAAAAATTCATCCGGACTCTCACTCATCGATCATCAATCGAATCATTTTTATAACGTAATTGAGATCTACGAATCAGTGCTCAAACCTTGGTACATATTTTTCAAGTAACTCGATTAAATTTGATTGTCGATCAGCGAAGATTCGATCCAAAACTTTTCGTTCTCCTCGAACATAAGCAATTGTCATTTGATCGAATTATCAAACGAGACCCAAACGATATTATCGTAGGAAAATAGTGCCACGTTTAAAGTCAGTATATATCAAAGACTCAATCGACATAATCGGAATTGTAACGTGCACTTTAACGTGGTATGTTCACGCATAACGGAGCCAGTGATCGTAAAGGGGTGACTTACGTGGCTATAAATTACGGCAAAGTTATGACAAACAAATTACTTGGCACCGCGCAAAGGTTCCCCGACTTCAACCCCCTCGGACGATGTGTTACGCTTCGCGCGTCCACCTTCACCCACCACTATCGAATATCGTATATATCTCTCTACAAATTAGCCAACCGCTCACAAACACCTCGGCTAACTGCTGTTGCTCAGGCTTTCGTATAGACTCAATGCTCGAACGAACGCCATCTTCGTGGGGTCCCGTGCAGCGACTCCGAAATGTCGTAATTTATTTATTTACTTTTTTTTTTTTCAACGTAATAAAAAGAAGAAAGAAACTGGCATTTCCCTCGACGTTCTATTCGCTAATTGGATCAGAATGTCACATTTATGGCCGATGTCGAGCATGACCGATTGTGCGTTTAAATTTTTTCTCTGTTTAGGAATTCCGAGTGCTTTTAAATGATTTTTTTTTAACAGCACACATTTTTTAACGGTTCCATGACGTTTTTCACATTTATACATCTGATTAATCGTTTTCGGACTCTCCGGCTGAGCCCTCAGTAATTTCAATCAAGGAGTTAATAGAGTTTGAACGCTATAAGAAAAAAGGTTATTTTTGGAAATTTTTTCTGAGCATGCTGTTAAAAATAAAATATTGAAATAAAACTCGTTGGGGATGATGAATCTAGTCTTTGTTTACATACAAAAATTTTTTAAAATTGATTTTACTACATTTTTATGTGCAAAAACTGCGCTTGAACAAAGCGCCTCGAAAAGTAGGAGGCAAACGGTCTGCGTCATATCTCAGGAACGGCTTGTCTGAAACCAAAAAAACAAAGTCTGTTGGATTAAGTATAACGTCAGTTGGTAATGACGCTCGGATATTAATTTCCATCGATAAATAACAAGATGGCGGATAAAAACAGAAAAAAAATTTAAAAACACGTTTTTTTTTTGTACAAAAAAGATATTAAAAATCAAAATTTTAACTTCGTAAAGCCTTAATTCCTAAGAATATATATGTAGAATACGTGATTTAAATTTCATAAGGATCGGTCAAGTAGTTTTTGATATCTCGTGGAGACGAATTTCAAAAATGGTGTTTCGAGAAAAACGTTTTCAGAGTTTTTTTTTAAATAAAAAATCATGAAAAATGCTTACCTACGATTAATCCGCAATGCCTGTACCATAGGACGCTCCTTCCTCTGCATAAAAATGCTCCAATTCTTCTAATCCGATTTCTCAAAAGTGTCAAACTCTAATTGGCCCTTAACGATACATCATTGCTACATTCATAAACGTCAAAGACAATAAAGTAATATGATCACTTGAATAAAAAAAAATATATTCATAAATTACGTGTCGAGAGCGCATGTTTAAATGCTTGAAAAGTATGAAGAAGCCACAAAATGGCGGAGTGCCGATCCTGTGCGGATGTTACTATTTTTTTATATCGATCCACCGAATAAAAAAAAAAAATAAGCAAATAGTATTGGGTTGTTTTCGATTTTTGAATTATTATTCGCCAAGAAATAATGTCGGTGTTAACAGAATCGTTGATATTTCACTCGCTTCATGGCTATATACAAACAAAAAATCGATCATTTTAATGATTCGAATTTTTCTCACCGGCGAGTTTTACTCGTGCGAAATTGCATCATCTTCGATTAATCTATATCAGGTCAGTATACATTACTGCGAGTCTTTCGAACGCGTGTTTAAAGCGCGTTGGATGAATGATTGAAAAAACAGCTACAAACGGCACGAATTCGCAGTATGAAAACGTCGAGTCGAAAGTTAAAAAGTCACTCGCTGCTTATTAATTAATGCGAGACATGACAACGGGTACTAAAAATGACGAACTTGACCCGACCAAAGAATAAACGACGAGTTGGCACAGTTGATGAGAAATATGATTATCGTTAGTGTTTTGCATTATCGAACGCGCGAGCTAGTTGATTGAGAAATCATAGAAGAGGCGTACGGAATAAATCGAACAAGAAACTTTGCGCTCGATACTGACGATATCGGAACGTGGGAAAACTTTCAACAATCGTATTCATTTTTCATTCTAAACTTATGATTTTCTTTTTTCTTTCTTTTATTAGAATCGTGCATAAATTCTGAGCTGCGTAACGTGTTACGAAAACGAAATCCAACGACCGATGATTTGAATACACGATCGAAATTTTCACGATTTCGACTCTTTTGTATTCGTTTTATTAAAATTCGCGATAAACTTGAAAATATTATTCTTTCTCCGGATAATCGAACGTAGTACAAAGGAAAAAAAAATAACAAGAAAATGAAATGAAGCTTCCCGAGAAGCCTGAGCAAATGCTCGCGGTGAAGTTGCGGGGGAGGCGAATGATTCTCCTGTACAATGCGAAAGGTGCGATATATCCGGTCGTAAGATTTCAGTGATAAAGGAACACGCCTGACTTCTTATATATACGTATAAATTCGTGGTGAGAAACAAAAGGTCGTCATCAAAGCGATTTAGCACGTTAATTTACGAGGATCTTGTGCCTTCTCCGTTAGCAGTTGGTACACACACACATACACAGTAACACAATGTATGCAAATCTGCTAGGGGTGCTTAATGAAATAGACATGTGGGATGAATTAGGACGATGCATATACATATACGAGAAGGAAGCGCGCCTCTGGCAAAATCCTACTTTACTGCTGGTTTTATAAATATACACAAAATGTGTATGAATATCTATAGCGTTAAGAGGAACGGAAGACTCGCGCGCGGCTAAGGAGGGAAAAGGAGGTTTTAAAGAATATAGAGCAGGTGCAGGCGAAACGAATTATACCCAAAAATGCATACACATATATCGTGGGGCGCACCAGCGATATATATACATACATTTGTCGTACTCCTTAAAGTGACTGATCGTAAAACATTATTTCACTTCCGGGATCTCACGAACGGTGAACCCCCGTGGTTAAAGACCCTCTAAAAAAAGCCGAGTGACACGTGCCTCGACCTTTCAATTTTTTATACACATTTTCATTTACCTTTTATCGTTATTTCAATATCGATCAAGCTTATTCCGGGGAGAGAGTCAATGTGGAGTCATTAAACGTAGAGTACTCTTCAAAATGGATTCATCAACGGATAGATAACTCTTTACGTTGATTTTTATTGGGCGAAATACAAGCAATAGGCAGTTTTTCGATTGCAGCTTAAGGGGTTTCGGAAGCTCAAAAAAAGCGTGTTGTTACTAATTTTTTTTCTGATATATCCATTCACAAAGTACTCGTCAAATGTGTATTTTTTATGTGTCAAATTCTTTGAATGAAATATCTCGTTTGATATATTAGAAAAAAATGAGTAAAAATATGCTTTTTTTAAGCTTTCGAAATCCATCTGACCCCTTAACTCGTTATCATCGATTATCGTTTTTTTCCATCATTTCATTTCGAGTAACATCGAGATTTTCAAATCATTTTCTCGCCCCAAATTATAGTCGTTTCAAACGATTTTTTTTTTTTAACAACAGAAAAAATATATCAAATGAGAATTTTTAGCATTTCGCAAACTTGGGCATTCATTGGTATAATTATTTTGAAAAATGTGTTTGATTCTTTTACTCAATGAATTTCAAACCATCAAAAAAGTCCTTAAACGACATACGATAACATCTCGAAGGGTCGTTTCGTCGGATCGGAGAAGCGTGAGAAATTTTTCGCTGACTTCCGTTTTTATAAATACATTAAGGTTGAATTACCTGATTTTTACGATTAAACAAGCGAGATAGGGTGTCGCGTGCAAGTGACGTTACTCCGGGAGAGGCGCCGGGTCTATCAGAAAAAATTTAACACTTCATCATACTCGTAACACGCATCGTGCCACTGTTTATTGTATATTCATATATGTATATTATTATGTGTATAATACGCAAGCATATTAGCTCTACCGGTGTGACGTTTAGTCAGACTCGAGCGAGGAGTCAGGGAGAGAAAACTGTAGGCAACCTTGTGTGGTCACGCTACGGGAATTATGATGTATTACACGGTTGCCCTTTCAAGTCTCGGATCACCCTGTGAGTCTGTTACACCGTGACTAATAAGCAGAAGTAACGCTAACTCTCGACCTGCACATATTATTACGAAATCGTTTGTAATAATGCCATAATTATCATAGCCATTGGTTCATTTAAGTATTATCTTAATATAGTTAAACGTTTGGTTATTTAAGGAGTTTCGGTACAGGCGATACAATGTTGCCATGCTAAACTATGTTAAAAACACAAAAAATTGTCAAAAAGTTAAGAATTTTATAAAATTTGGTCAACATATTCTTTAGTGCCAAATTTGACAATACAAATTTTTTCAGATTTTTCTTCTACACAGTTATCGAGTAATTGAAGACTAAAGTTCACGTGTACAAGCATATAGCGTTTCCATATATATAGGTATACACTTCGAGCATAAGAAATCTGCTTTAATGCATAATTATTCGATAACTAAGTAGAAGAAAATTTTGCAAAAATTTGTGTTTTCGTACTTGGTGTTGAAGAACATTATCACCAAATTTGATTAATTTCTTAACATTTTTCCTTCTGTACCGAAACTCCTTAAACAGTATAGGAATAAGGAAAAGGAGAATGGATAGGTTGGGAGTCTTATAGACAGACGGGTGTGGTGCTTCGCTGACGCGAGAGCCCTCGGTCCGTAGCCCTCTAGTTGATTTTTGCCGCACCAGAAATCGTGCCGAGAGATATAACGATGTCCTGCTATAATGGATATTAATTCACTGAAAAACTTGCATTTCTTTCATATATTGTGATAATCATTGAAGTATACTTAGATAACTTGATGTCTGATTTAAAGTCATGAAAATGTGGTTTCTGACTATTTCGAGAGTCACTGATTGTGAATCATGATCTTCGGGGTATGGCAGTTCGAACCGGAATTTAAAAACTACTCACTGAGAAAAGAAATCTGCCAAAGTTAGAGTTCGGAAACCTTGTTGCTGAGAAAAATCATTAAAAATATAAACTCAAAAGTGTTCTTATGGAAATCGAAACAGTTCTGGGGATGTTTGGGAATAAAATTGTGCTAAATAATTTTTTTAGGTTGAATTAATGATTTAACGTTATCAATTTTACCATTAATTTAGCAAAAATGTAGAAGGTTTTTAGGAACATTTAAATTGCACCATCGAAAAGAGGGACCTCGAAAATAGTCGACAAGGTAGTTTACGAATTTTTTCATCGACGTTTTCATAGTGAATAATCCCCTAGAAAAAGATACACCCAAAACGTGACTTAGTGACGTTAATGGGTTACTAGCAAATTTCGTTTTTCAGTGCAGGATCAAATTCATTCCGTCCTTCATTCGTGGATCATGAACTTATTTTTATATTGGTCGACGTTACATAATATTCTATTATTTAACTTTATATAAAATAATTAGAAAAATATGCAAAGGCTCATAATAATCATTGAGATAAAAGATTTTTTTTCTTCTAATTCACAAGTTCGTTAATTTTATTTTCCACATGCGAAGCATATATCCAGGATTATGAAAGAAACATTTTACAATCAGAATGGCTAATGACTCGTCTTCACTTTACGCCAGCATATTTCATACAGCTACTTCCATTTGACTGCATATAAGAGAATTAAAAAAAATCCGGTCAATTTCGAGTTGTGCAACGCGCGGTTAGTTTGTTTTCCTACCCCATGGGTCCTTATCTCTCAATTAATGTAATTAACCGAGCGTTATAAATTAGCTCGAACATGCACTGGAAATCGTCGGGCTAACGAAATTCACCACCTGTATTCTGATCGCTCAATGATTTCTCTAACAAGCATTCCAAAATTACGCATACACGCCGCTGATATATCTTTTTTTATTTTTTATTTTTTTACGAGGATTGTTTAGAATTGGAAATTTCGTTGAACGGAAGTCGCATTTTAATCTTTTCACTTTTCGCTGGATTTTTCACACCTTTCAGCAATTAATTGCAAAACGCTCGAGCTCCTACGTGACTAAATGTGAAGTTCGGCAAACATTCCGGAGTTTAGTGCGCGTGGCTTGTGTCTCTCACGAGGTACCGGAAGTTAATGCTTATTCACCGGTGAACCGTTGTAATATAACAAGATCGAAAAAGATCGCGTCGCTCTTCAGGTCTCTCCTGCACCATTTATATACGTCAAAATTAAATTCCATGAATAAACATCTCGGAACGAATAATAGCTATTTCAATTCGAAGTAACAGACACCTTTTTTTATGCTAATGATACGCACTAATACCCAAAAATATTTATAGGAGAACGTTTGAGTGAATAACTTTGCGATGTTTCATTGTTTGCTATTTTCTTTTGGGCTCTCCGAACGGCCTCGCTGCTGTTGCATTGACTCTACGCGTGAATCGTTACGAGAGCGATGTACTTCAATGAACGACCAATTAAAACAAAGATTTATTAATGATATTGAAGCGATCGAAAGTTCTAAGAGAATTCTCATCGTGACATTTGGCACAATTATAAAAAATTAAAAATTTCAAATTTACTGATTCAACTGATCGTCCGGAAAGTAAATCCCGATTTTTTGGTCACAAAATTGATTGTTACGATTATGAGCAATGGTTATATCATGACGAAACGTATTTTCAACGATTCTTTCAGCCAATTGACTCAGCTGTAATGAGCGTCGATATTAAAAATGAATATTAAAAATTGTTTGCATGATTTAGGCTAATAATGATCGGTGCACACACACGTTGCAATAGTTTTGTGTTAGGTTACGAGTCGATGCAGCAGGGGACAGAACAGGAAGTAATGGAAATTATAATATGAGTATATGAACGTACTGATAGTTGGAGCGAATGAGAATGGTGAATATAAGGTATATATGTCTGTATACATATATACATATATATATATATATATATATATATATATAGATAGAGGGTCGTCAGAGACGCGTCAGGGGGATAAACAGGCCGTGAAATTACCTTTTAAATATTAGATTATGATTAAATGTGTACTCAGCTATCTCTTCCATAGCCCGACTAAATGTTGAGCCACGTATATACACGAAGAGCACCCTGTACACGAGGTTCACTCTCTCTTCAACCCTCCTATTCGTCCGCTCTTTCGAGGCTTCTCTCGCATAAAAAGCGTGTACGATTATGATGCCAAAATAGGGGCTGCAATGAAAACGATAGCGTTGCAATTTAGATTTAGTGAGCACAGTATGTATGTATGTATGGGTTTCGTAAGGGTTAGACTGTTATGCTCCCACACCCTTGTAGCGCTTTTGCTCGTTCATTCTATGCAACGCCCAGGAGCCACGATGTCAATCACGCTTCCTTCAACATCAGATAACATTGGGCTGGCAGGGGTACGAGGCTGCTGACAAAACTACATACCACAGTGCCTCGAACAAGACTACTTTTCTGTTTTTTAATTTTTTTTTCATTTTACATTATTTTCCGTTAAGCTTCACGAGATACGAATAGCTGAACGTAAATTGTACGGCGGTGTAGTAACATGGAAGATTAATTGGCGAAACGTGAAAAGGGAAGAAGTAAATTGCCTCAAATCGCATCTTATTCTGGACGAATGACATTCCATTAAAGATGAAGATTCGAATGGTAGAGAAGAGACAGTCGAATAACTGTAAACTTATAAAAATGATCTAATTTCATCAAAGTGAAAGATATTCGAAAGGGAATGATCGAATACGTTGCAAAAAGTTATTCCACTACCTGCAATTCGCTATACCCCGGCGGATCATAACGACCGAAGTTTTCGGTCTTTTTAGATACGTCTAATTTGCCGAATAAAGAATCCATTCGCGCCGTCTCAAAATTAGTCAGTTTGATCGGAGTTTTCATTTGACAGCCAGATTTTGGTCAGTTGATAAAAAAAAAAAAACATTATAAAAAAGACTCAATCGAGTCTTCTTTTCGGTCCCTATGATCCGTCAGGATAAAAGAAGGAAAAAGACTGCTAAATCAAGTGGTGGGCGCAGATCGTTAATTCGTTAGTATTCCGTTTAATATAAAAAATGTTACAGAATATAAACTAAAATAGAATAACATAGCTCCATCAGGGCAGGTACTTAAAAGTGATCGTAAAGGTGCGGAACTGACAGGAGCAGGTGGTTGTATCCGGCCGGTGTCCGTAACAGCGTTTGCGTATCTTTTACTATATATCCGTATAAACTACATATTATCCGCGAGCTGAAGCGCGTCAAGTACGGAGATCGCTGCACCCGCGCAGATGTATAAATATTTATGAAATGAGGTATGCAAGATGTATGTATATATATATATATATATAGATACAAACATTGAGAAAGGATAAACAGAACAATAGATCGCTCTCAACTTTATGCATCATGCTGGCAACTTTACGCCTTTATTTGTGTTAGCAATCGATATGCATATATGTAGTTGGGGAGCACTCGATGCCCACTGGGCAGTGTCCACCCCCGCGTCCGGTGCAATGCTTTACTACACGATTATATACATGTATACAGGTAAATACATAAATGCGAAGCTCGTAGGCTGCCCGCACTCTTGAACTTCGTCTCATCTGCGCTTTCATGCTGTGCGCACATTGCTCATTTGCTAAGATCGATATTCCAGGATTACGATAACCGAAAGATCCCCTCGGCTATATCAGAAATAAAACGCTTTTTTCCCCTCATTTCTTTCGCTTTCGACGCAACGTCCGAAAGTCTTTCACCGAATTCTTCAAGAATCTTTCTTTATCGAGACCGCAATGATCACCAATTTTGCCAAGTTACTGATGTTGCCTCCTGATCAACCGAAATGCAGTCGAAAAATGAATAGCAGAGTTTATCCGACCAGCTTTCGACAGTTTCCTCCAGCCCTCGTACAAATGCGATGCAACAGTCACTGGGTGCAAGACCTCGAAGCAGGGCTCTCACGAGAACAGGGAGGTTACTGAAGAGGAATAACAGAGGGGTACATAAAAAAGGGAAAGATAAATACATTTTTTTGGATAGGAATACTTGCTGCGGTTGCAAAAATATACACACGAATTGGGGATCATTTTTTGAGGAATAGGACAATCTAAAAATATAGCAAAATACATGAAAAGAACGTTGGTTATCCCTTTAACGGCCACACCCATTTCTGAACGACTTAAAATTATTCCCTCTGGTAGTATAGCTGAAAAAGGGTAGACCATGAATGTTCAACCATAATTTTATCGATAAGGGCCTGGGAAATAGTGTTTTCGAACTGTAGAAAATTTCCTGCATGGACGGTTTTACACTCTTAGTTCGAACTATTATTCCAATTCAATCACGAATCTTCAAAGCCTAGTGTGTCTAGTCAAGCTTCGTTCATCCAATTCCATCAGAAAATATTTCGAGAATGTCCATTTTCTTACTTTTTTGATCGAAAACGGACAGCAGATGCCAAGCATCGTATATTTTCACGGCTACATTATCGCTGTTTTGAAATAATTCATATGTTTACGTTTGAATTTCAAGCTATCCTGACACCTGGAGCTCTATCTAGCATGGATTGATAGCACTGCAAACTAATTCGTCCGCTATAACGTCTTCATGTTTTTACAGGCGGGGTGAAAGTAGACGTAGCAAATTTGCTAATGGCAGCTAAAGGGTTATAATCGATTTTTTTTTGATATTCATTCGGTTACGATAACAGTGATTATTTGTTATTTCGAAGGAAATTATAGTGAGAGAAATGCTGCTCATTAGAAGATTTTTTTCCAATTCTGAGCATTGATTCGATGGGACTAAAGAAAAAGTTAAAATATTCTGGGATGCGAATGCTCGCCTGTTCTTTTTGGATAATGAAAAATATTTTTTTAATTTTTTTGTTTTTCTTTTCTTGCTTTTGGTAATAATCTCTCACATTTTGAACGGTGATTACAATTTTAAGTACACGCAAGGGATAAAAAAAAAAATGTTGAAGGGCTATAAAATGAGAGGGGTTACAGTGAAATCATCTCATAGAGATCAACGCCAGAAACTTAGATCTGTGCAAGGAGAATTCAAAGTCGAAAATCTCTCGGGAAAGAGATATATACAGGATGTTATACAGCGAGGGTGGTAAACGAGAGGAAGAACGAAGTAAAAGCAACCCCCTTTGGTTCTCGAAGTTGTATATACGAGGGTGCCGGGACCACAATACAAGCAATATAACACACTCCCGTTTCTCCTTTCTCTTGCTCTCCCTCATTGGCGATTTGCCGTGATCGTGGCTTTCCTGATGTGCCCTGCCTGTTGAAACGAGAGAGTAAGAGAGAGATAATACGAACACCCTAAACAGGAGCGCACGCAACGGGATTTTCGCGTGGTTTATCCCCATCATTCGAGGGTGAACGACGACGTCCACCTTCCTACTCGGTTGCTTTCTCTCCTCCCCTCTAACATCTCTTACCTTAATCGACGAACGATGATTTGGTCTTAAATAAACTTCTCACCTACCACTCGAGAATGAGGATTACTGCTGCTTTTCCCTTCGCCATTTGCCCTCATATATTTTCGCCAACGTATATATAGTAACATCCTGACACGTACAAGGGGATTTTTGTATATATATATTCAGGCTCATACAGACGTTGTCGCATTATCGTATAAAATATCCTCGAGTGGTCACTTTTGATTGAGTTTTCGGCTCCCCACTTATTCTTCACGAGTTTCGCAGGCCCGTACAACTTTTATCCCCCTTTGTAAACGGAACTCTTCATTTCTTTAAATTGTGTACAAATAATCTTTTATTGAATATCGTCTTGACCCTCGGATCGTTCGGTCATACGAAAAACGATAAGCTAATGCGTTTAAAGTTTACTTTGGAAAGATCCTGAGTTGGGAGTTTTTTGCGCAAAATTTTATTCTTTGATCCATCGCTGCTCTACGATTTTTCTTATTAATTCATTCGATTTTTCAAAAATATCTTTTCATACGGTTGAACGATTGATTCAAATGATCCGCTTTCGTGTCATTTTTTATCTTTTTTTTTCTTTTTTTTTCTTCTAATTATATGAACAATACAAATGTTTCCGTGAAGTAGAAAAAATGGTTTGTCAGCAGATCTCAAAACATCGAAAATCACATCAGGATAAATTGTTCGAATGCTTAAAACTTCAAACTTAATTCATAAGTTGCAAATAATTGTTGCTCTCCTCAACAAAACTGCGAGAGATTGCTTCGCAAATCGGATAAGATCATTTCTTCCGTGATGTGAATTAAAAGTACGGTGCAATTAGAGGGTGAGAAAGAAAAAGACGACGTGATGGATTCAAGGTGAGATTCGAGAAGGAGGGTGACGAGGAAACGTTATTCTTAACCATCTCGTCTTACTTAATTGTATACCTGAACGCTGCTGCTGCTGTGTAGAGCGGAAACTCTCGTGACAGCTATATGCTGTACTCGAAGCTTCCGGCCACGTGGCTCTGAATCTTAGTCAGTCTCGACTCAAATTCCATGATATTTAACTCCATATCACGTCATCCAGCTGATCAGTTGTATAAATAAAGAAATCATATCATAAAAGCGGACAGGAAATGATGGTTTTACGTGAAAATTTACCAAAAAAAAGAAATAAATAAATTACTAAGGAACAAAACCTTATAAACATTTTACCGAAGAGATTCCACAAAAAATATTGTCTAAAAACCTACTTTTACATAGCAAAACGCGTTAATCGCTTCCAAAATTCAATTTCAAGCAAAATTAGCTCCAAAATTTCATCAGCTCTTTGAGTAACAAAAAAATAGCAACAATTCGTCATCGCTGTCGAACTTTTTATTATTACCAAAAAATAATAATAATTCGTATTCAAAGGAGTGAGCGGTTGAAGCAAAAGTCTGTCCAAATTATGATGATTCTTTCAACATTATTCCTAAGAACGTAGGCACGCGCCCCGCGGAGAATGCGAATGAAATCCACGAAGGGGCCAGCTGCTCCGATCGGTCTCGCGCCCGCTGTCGCGATGTAGTTGGTCTCGGATATCGCGCTGTGGGGGTGGAGGCGAGGCAATGGTCCCCTTTGCGAACGTCAACGCGTTCCTGACACCGGCCCCTCATCCCTTCCCATTCTCTTTCTTTCTCTCTGTCTATTATTATGTATATACAATATTGCTAGACCTATATCTCTGTTCTACCAGGGCCTTTTTATGTCAAGCATAAATGCTGGGCATTGGCCCGCTGAAAGAGCATGAGGTTAATACAACGCGGGGGCTCTCTCTTGTCCATGTCGCGGCGGTACATATGTGAACGTTTAACGCGAGATCGAGAGCTCGTTCTATATATGCAAGTTCATAGTCGAGCACTGCAAGCAGGTCAGAATATATAGCGATGATTTATGCCTTTTTTTAAATGATTAAAAACCCATCGGAGATTCATTTTGTTCTTCTTATGAATATTCATCGACGTTTCCTGACGAGTTGCTTCGTTTCGGTCTTGAAAATAACCTTTTCCCGTGTCAGTATAGTACATATTTGTTTTTAACGATTACATCGCGACGATTGACTCGCGTATTGTACGTATCAGTTTAGAATTTACGTGCAATAAAGCAAGGTTTTAAAAAAATATGAATTTTCCGAACGAGAACCGAGAACTTTATTTTTTGATCCATTTTTTTCTTATCTTTTTCTTTTTTAAATCGGGATTAAATATTCCGCGAAGGTGTGTGTACTAGGTGGGGAAGAGAAAATGTTTTGGGTAAAGAGGGTGAGCTAAAACGGAGAGCCCGACGAACCGATTTGTCGTCGTGGCGATACTTAATGCGTAATATACCGTTTAATCTCGTATGAAAAGGTGCGAGGGAGGAAACCCACTACGAAAGCGACCGCGCGAAGTCGTTCGCTCGGAGACGGTAGAATAAAGACGCGAGCGCGCGCTTGTATACGAGCGAGGCTATATTCTCGTCGACGTCGACGTCGACGACTTCGCGGTCGGGAGTGGCTCCTGGGAGACCCTCGCATTGAGCCGTCCAAGCCACTCACCAAATTCTCCTCCCTCTCTCTCTCTCTCTTTTCCATCGTCTAAGTTGAGAGAATCGTCTAAGTAGAAGGAGACACCGAAGGAGGAGAAAATCCCCCGGAGGCTGACAGACGGGGGCGTCATATGCCAGCCAACGTATGTTCGACCATTTTCTTACAACACTTTATCGGAAAGTGCACTCGACGTTCGATCGGCAAAACGACAGGCATAGATAAACGATTTCATTCTCATTCGGCTGAAAGGATTCTTTTCGAAAAGTCGACAGTGGTTGTTGGTATAATTTTTCTTTTTCTACATTAGAATATTTATTCCGGACATCGATATTCTGGAAAGTTACTCGAACAAATATGATGAGAAAGAAGTTTCAAAAATGTATCAATTGATTTTTCAGCGATCCGAAAGCTTTTTTTTTCGTTATTTCATGCGCAAAACATACGTTATTCTTAATAGAATAAAAAAGTTCAATAAAATCACGATTAAAATGAGATTTATGATAAAGAAATACTTATCGTTACGTCGCTGAGATTCACCCTCCGATGTTCTGATCGAGTGCTGCCTAATAATTCTGAAGATTTTCTTTCTCCGCTCGCCGTAAGCAAACATCTTGAGAATTTTATGATAGCTGCTTTTATTGCGGGAGCGATGAGGGCGATCGATTATTGACTATATAAGTAAGTTTGCGGGCGCAGCAATAAAAATTCATGGAGTAATATTACTTACGAAAAGTATTAAACACACATACACGTCTGACATTCGGCTGATTTTGATTTACTTACATTTTTCAATAGATCGCGCGAGGCCTGCTAAGTTTATCGAAATCATTGATTGCTGTAATGATTTTCGAGAACGTTGAACCTCGTGAGTAACAAAACGAGATTTAGTATTTCATTCGTGAAAAATTATTTGTTTTAAAAAGGTTAAATATACCGAGTCGACACCAAGCGTTTGGTCATACACCAAAAAAACTAGAATATTTATAATTTGAATCCACGTAAAATTAATGTGCAGCCTGAGTTGTGTATTTATCGAACAATATTGTGAGGTGATTGAGACTCAAACGCCAGACGTTATCGCGAATCGTTCAATGCCTTTCGATGTATTCTCAATTTATGCTGGAACACGTACATTTGATAATGGGGTTTCTCTGCGACTGTAGTCGCGAAAAATGAAAACGATTATTTCAAGAAGTATTACGCGATGGCGTGACTCTTTTTTTCGATCAAATGAGAATATAAAGCTTCGGAAATCGCGTGGATTTCTTCACTGTCGAACAGCTGAAGATTAAAAAGAGAAAAAAAAAACAAAACGAATGAAATATTCAATTTCTACGAGTCGTTATTTTTTATTTTCACCTTTTTCGGATGAACGCTGAGCATAAGTTTTCTTTTAAGATACACGAAGCACGCGATATATATATACATGATATCAATGACGATGGCTCGATTTCCATCGGTCTATCGCGATCGATTGAGCGTTTCTCCTGATTTTGTTTCGTCTTCATGCTCCTGCTTTCTTTTTTCTCTCTCTCTCTCTCTCTCATCTCGAATCCGCCTCCTTGATGAAACGAGCCGATTTTATTTTACAATAAAGCTCTCGGAAGCAAACCTCTTTGGATTAGAGAAGCAGGGGGGAGGGGAGGCGGAGGTTTCGTGTCGGCTGCGAGGAAGTCGAGAAAATAATAAGGAGGTGGAGTAGTAGGATGAAGAAAGGTCTCGAAGGCAGCCGGCACGCGCCACTCCAACAGTCTCCCACTTCTTCATACGTCTTGGTCGACTATTCATTCCTTGACGATGATTCTTCTTCCTGGGAGAGCCTGAAAGCGAAGCTCACCTCTACAGCTCCATAAGAAAGAGTTTTATAGACATATGTGTACATTATACACCCTCGTTGGGTATTACTATTAATGTCTTCATGCATACATATATATACCTGCAGAAAAGTGTGTGTATGTGCGTACAGGTATAGTTCTATAGAGTAATACTAGAAAGACGTGCATAAGGAGAACAAAGAAAGAGAGAGAGAGAGAGGTTCTCGTAACAGCACACACGAGGTGGTACCACGCCCGATGACGACGACGACGACGACGGAGACGACGGCAGCAACGACGAGTATATCGGATGATGCAAATGGCACGCGAGACTTCCGGCTGCGGCGCTGGCAACGCTTGCCCATATCGTAGTCCGTGTATATAGACCGAACATACTGGCAGACAAAAGGGCACTATCAGCATCATTTTAAACGTTGATCCGGGTAGGTCATGCCCCCTTATTTCTCAGCAGTCAACATATAGGACTGTACGGTATAGGTAGACCGAGGGTTGGAGTAGAGGGGTATCGAGTTTGTCGGGCTATTCTCTCTCGTTCTCTTTCAAGAACTCGGGAGAGGAGCCAAGCGAGCAAACGCGCCCGGGAATCGAGGTCTCCCGAGGGGTTTTCGTCAATGGAAGCGGAAACGGTGGACGAGAGGGAGAGAATATGAGGGAGAGAGAGATAGAGAGAGACAGCGGGAGCGAGAATCAGAGTGAGAACGTGATGCAAGAAGAGGGTGAGGAAAAAGCCAGCAGCCACAGGATCTCACAAGGATCAGGACCAGCGATAGACGACGACGACGACGTCAATGTCGTCGTGAACACTGTTCGCAGCCCTGCTTTGTCCCCCCTCCCCCTGCTCAATTGTCTCTATGAACCCATCAGCCGAAAGGCGTGGTCATTCATACACACACGACCATCACCACAGCACACAATGAGAAAACACGCCAGTTTAGCGCGGGCTTTATATCGTTTCTTAGTCTTTTCGGATCTTCCATATAGCCAGCCCTTAATTGTAGGAGCACTGACTGGTTGATGGTCAATATTTTTATCAACGTATGACATCGATAATCTTGCTTTAACCGTTTTTTCATTTGATTTTTTTTCGTGCAAATTAAAATGTTTATTTTAATTGTTAAAAGTTTTGCTTTTACTGATTCACGAAATAGATCGGATTGAGCTATTGGAAATAAAACGAATGATTAGATTTTCCATTATCATGTAGAAACTTTATGTAATTACAAACAGAGTCTAAATAAAAATCATTTTTTTAAAAGTGATTCACACTTTCGATGTCACGTGTCCTGAGATGAAGAGAACGCAGAAGCGGTTATCCTAATAAAAATGAAATAATATAGGACGCGTGCGACGTGTGCAATTTACGAAAAACGAAAAGCTTAAACAATGCTCAGCAGCAGCGACATTGACCATTGTTTTCCTGACTTTTTATGCTCTCGTCATCATTATTTCGACGACGATATACCCAGAGATATATATCCACGGTGGTTTCGTGTTACCTTCATTTTTTATAGACTGGCATTGTGTCCGCTCACCACTACCGAGGCTATCAATTGTAATGAACTACGTATGACGTCAAACGTGTTCTTCCCTATGAAGCGAAATGCACGTGTCGTATTACACCGCTTATGAAGTAAAGACCTTTTAACGGACCATTAAACAGCTCGTCATAAAAATAAGAAACATATTCAATCGAAACCAAACAATTTTCATTATTTCATCAATTTTCTTTTTTCGGGCCAACATCCTTTCTCGTCAGTTATTTCTTCTCGTAGCCTTTATCGATTTAAATGGTTATTCTATTCAGTGACTGCGGATTTCTCGAACATTAATCGAAAAGGAAGAAAAAACTAAATTTCGATCATTATTATTATTATTATTGGGCAGTCTATTTAATTGTCAAAAAGCAAAAGTACAGCTTGATACGTATGGAAAGCTTCTGAAAGGTCACCAAAAAAGTATGCAGGTTTTAAGGTGCAAGGTTCTCGTCGATAGGGTTTCCCATGACTCCCGGGTGTTCCTGAATCGCGTTGTTTAAGAACTGTTATGGGAATGAAGCTCAGGGTAGATTTCCAGTTATAAAGCTACGAGAGGGGAGGCCTCTGGTCCCAGAGAGCGAGAAAAAACAGTTGAGTGATAACGAGGTACCTCATGCGGTGTTCCGTGTTCCTTCTCACCGTGCCTCCACGTTTCATCAATGGTACATATGTACTCCCTGCAGTGGACCGCACAGCTGTGAACCCCCCGTGAGTCTCTTACGTTCCTCGATTAAACAATTGTGCTGTTTTTTTTTTTTTTTTTGCTCAAAGTACTCAACATTCTTGAGTCAATCATTTATGAGCAATAAGAATAGTTTTGGATTCAACGATCTTCTTCGTGATTCCTGGAATAATGTTGAATTTGTTGAAATTAATCTTTATTCAGAATATCCATGATTCTACCCCCAAGTCGATCACTCATCCAAATTTTATAAAAACAATGATAATTATAAATTAATCGGCTTAAAACAGAAAGAATGAGCATGTCCAATAATTCAGTTTCCGTCTTACGTCGATGGTTATAAATACTTTCAATTAACGGAAGATTCGATTGTATACCAATGAGAAAAATAGCGCGTTTCTCGATTACATCTTAAAATTAATATTCCTGAATAAGCCTAAAGAAGAGAGGAGGACAAGTTCGGGGCAAAACAAGTGACACAACCCTATCTCCCGATTACATAAGCCGAAATTTTCGAAGCAATTTCAGATGGGCTTAAAAGCTAACCGGCTGCGCCGACGCGTTTATTGCGAGGGTAGTTTCGCGGTCGAGTTATTAGGGATCACAACTATCACGTTCTACATGTATATATATATATATATATATATATATATATATACGTGCATGACTATGAACGTTGAAGAAGGGTGGAAGGGTGTTGAACGTATTGTGTCTCCTGTCATCCTCAGCCTCGGTCTTACTTAAATCCACGCAATGCTAATTATACGTCAACGCGGTTTTCGTTCTCGTGGGCGACACTCTTCGCTCGCCTTCCTCCGCCACACCGCGAGTACGACTGTCATGGAAGGAACAATAGTGAAAACGCCGTACGACTGTAAGAGCTTTACGGAACAGCAACCCTTCTTTCTCTCGGTGCTTCAAACTATACAGACCTTTTCATATCTACCTTGTCTTGCCGCTTTAACTTCTTCGTCAAGCGCCCTTGGTAATTCAAATCATTTTTCTTATTTCTTGTTTGAGAAAAACTCTTTAAAACAGCCTGACGATGCTCATCGTCGCATTCGTGCACACATTTATAGATAAGGTTCAGCGATCGTAAAACACTCGGATGTTAGATAAATGGCGATCGTTCATTTATTCGGGCCAAGGCTCATGTCCTTGGAATAATATTAATGAGAAAATACTGGAAACACGACCTTTCGTGGTCGGTGAAGAAAAAGCGAGGATCAGATGGTTTGAGTAAATGTGGAAGGCGGTCAGAACAGAATGAGAATAGCTCAGTTTGTATATTTCTTCGTTTCTTGTTAGGGAGCAACATTGATGATCAATCATTGAAATCAACGCTGCTAAAAATGATAGTTTTAGTAGCCTCTTATGCTTGGGTGTTGAAAGCCTGGCAAACTTTTGCTTCTAACGCTCCTTTCCTAGCTTGGAAACATTGGCTTTCCGCAAAAAAGCATATAAAAACTTATTCCGGCGTATCTCTACGAAGAAAATTAACAATGGAGATTCACACCGTTGCGCAAATGTACATTGTATTTGCTCATACGGTATCTGGTGGTTGGTTGGTGCTTTTTCTTATCGGATCGGTTGCAAACTAAAAGTGGTTAGTGCCTTGTGCTTACTTGGCTGCTCTTCGTGCCAAGGGAAGAGCGATTGAAGCTAAAAGTTCATGAGGGAAAAGGATCTAGACGGTGTATATACACCATAAAACCGGTCTCACTTCTCCTCGAGCTTCACCCTCGTTTCTCTAAATGCAGAATACGTACAAGGTATACGAGCTCGTTCAAGAGGGAATGTTCGAGTGATTGATGGACTGGTAGCACGCGAAGATTTTCAACTATCCATTGAGCATATAAATATATATTTGGCTCGTACTACTTACTTGTGAATCTATATATAGTACGTTGTACAATCACCTTGGTAAACGGACCCCTTTTAAATACTTCTGTCCATTAGATTCTTGTTGATTTTTACGATTTTTAACTTTGCACGAAGATATAAAAATCTTGTTGAATAAAAAATTGAGTAGGTTTTGATCGCGTTAAATCATTTGCAATAGATTATTTCTGGCGAATGTTTTTTATTTCATTATTGGATATTCGCTTCTAGCTAGAGAAGCACAGAGTTGTTCTTCCATCATTATATATATTTTATTCTTTTCTTTACTTTTACGTGAATCACGAGTGACGAGAGCTGAGAGTGCCCGAAGTGTTTACATGACAATTATCGGATGAAAATCGGTCGACCTTACGAATCAAATTGAGAGGTAAGAAATTAAAGGAGGTGCGAAGAAACGAACGATCTCGAGGTCTAGAAGATAATTAACGATCTCGAATACGCGACGAGTAAATTTACCAAGCCATTTCAAGCTTTCCATCGAAGCCTAGCTGCCAATCTGTACGCTTATATTATTCTTCGGCTCTTCGAAGTTTTCCTTAAGTTCCTGCGAACCTTCGGTGGTAGGATCTGTGCGGAATAATCAATGGTGCCCGCTCGTCGACGGAAGGGTAGAGCTGCTTTCGCTAATAGTTTGGCTGAGAAATCTTGATTGGATTCATTCGACCGTACGGTAACTACATCGGTAAACTTTGCACATTTAGTGTTACGGCGTACGTTCATTTATCTGTTTCCCTCTCACTCTCCCTCTCTTTGTTTCTTTTTCTTTCATTCTCTTTATCATCGACGACCAGACTGATTAACGTTATAATCAAGGCTCCAAACTCTGAGCAAATTCACCTACGAATTTCTTAGGATCGAAAATACGAAATTCGATCGAAATCACCAGCAATCTTCGAAAGTAGTTTCTCGTCATTGATGGTTTGTTTGAAATTATTTATTCAATAGACCTTCGACGTCGTTCACCTTTTATTCCGAGAAAAAAATTACTTTTGCCAATTTTTACAAGAACTAGTACGATATTAGATTTTTTGAACTCGTTGAAAAACTCTGATGATTCTTCCATTGTAAAAAAGAAATCTAGCCACTCGTTACATAAGCATGTCTGAGCATTGGCGACTCGGCTATAGCGATCGGTCTCGAAAGATCTGTAACGACCGGTACACGTCGTATTACGTTCTGGACTATCGAATCGAGTCGAATTAAGAAAGCAAAATGGTCCCTCATGCAACGGATTTATTTAAGTGTGGTAGTAGTAGCCGCGCGCCATGCTTTTTATCGTGGGATTGAAATAAATTGATGCGAAATTGGCCCGCAGTAGAAGAGAGAGAGGATCAAGCCGTGTTGGAAGTTAATGTTAGAGTGGGAAGAAAAAAAGGGAGGGTTAGAGAATGATGGAGACAAGATACTGATTGACTCGAGCGATCGTTAAATGGGCACTAGCCTATAACAATGTGACCTCTGTTTTCGAGCTCAAGTTACATCTCCCTCTTTTTAGCTGATAATCCAGTGAGCTGAAACCTTAGAAAGAGAGAGATGATCGGAAGAGAAAAGGGAGAGGGACAGTGGAAGGGGCCAAAAGAGAAAAAGACCAACAGGAATTCGCGACCAGCCACCAATTTTGCTCTCTTCGACATTACTCTCTTCAACGCAGTACTGTATTTTTCATGTCCCTTGTCAATTTCCAAGTTGGCTGGATCGTCGACTCCCGCATTTCTAGTAGCATATGGATGGATAACTAGAACGTGCTGGCTGCAGTCGACCAATCATGCTAGACGTCGTGAGGTTTCAATAGTTTTTTTTTTCTCTTTTTTATTTCAAAAGAGAAAGGGCATCGAAAAATAGTTTTGTTAAAAATGGTCCCTCGTGTGTGCTCACTTTGGGGGTTCGTCCCCACAGATGAGAGGATCTCTATGTGCCTGCCCAAAGGAAGAGCGATAAGTCCCCAGCAGCCCTACATAATCGCATATATGTAGTTTAGTATGTATCTGAACTTGTGTGGATGTTTTATTCTCCATACGTATGGTCGTTCCATAGTGGTATAAATCTATAGATATAGATTAATGTATAAGTACTATACGTCTCTTTGTCGCGCCGGCATTTCGTCGACAGTTGCGCGAGTGCACTGTAATGGCGCATATTCATGTGAACACATACGTTCTCCACGCACCAGGTCGTCCCTACTGGTATATCGCTAGGGTCACAGGGTGCTAGGGGCGTTTACAGGAGTTCACGTTGAGGTCGGGCGTGCGCGTTTCCCTGCTCTTATACCAGGACTCGTAGCTAAACGCGGTGCTCCTCGCTCGCGCACTGTCTTGTTTCGCACCACAGGGAGGAGAACTCACTCGTTGTTGTCTACCTCGACTTTTCGTCGTTCTTCTCTCTTTCTCTCTCTCTCTCTCTCTCTCTCTCTTTGTTTCGCTTTCTCTGCCTCCACTGATTGTTAGTAGGGCTGGCTTTAGTCTCCCCTCTGTCCCAAGGCTTCGCGTATATACAATCGAAAGTTACTATACCAAGAACGAGGGGCGGAGCTACGTGGAGTGGTCGAGCAAGAGCAGCCAGTTTATTACAGTATGGTACCCGTAACAAGAGGCAGAAAAATCACAGCTTCATGCGGTTCTTCGACGCATTTCCTGCCTCCATTGCAAATAACACTCGAAACATGATATTTCATCACTGCGTTAACATTTTTTATTACATCATTGTATTTTGTAACGTTTATGCGTGTAGAAGCTAGATTACATGATTCATGGTGATATAATCGAAATGAACTGATCAACATAATGCATTCGGAGCTAGATTGAAAAATGATCATTTAAATGCGACAATAACGGTTGATATTAAATTCAACAATCAATTGCTATCTCTCAGAACTCTTTTCCGATGAGTTTGTTCGTTTTTTTTTCGCCGCTTGAATAAATCATAAAGGTCAAGTAGCCTAAAGGCGAGTACGGAATGAAGTTCCTTCTATTCAGTTCTCACGGCCATTTTGCTCCGTTTTACATAGTGCCTCTCTACACACAGTACTGCAATTTCGACCGCCGTCATTCCAAGTCCAAACATAACGCCATTCCGTGGAGCAAACATTTCTGTTTCTGCAATGACGTAAGACTCTACCATTGCTAGCGTATATGCTTCATAGAGAGTACCAGGCGGAAGACGAAGAGATAAAGGGAAAGCATAGTAAGCTTGCGAGAACGTAGGCCAGTGGGGAAATAGCGAGAGCGAGAGAGAGAGAGAAAGAGGGTCTTCGACTTTGCGTGCTGACCATTTCACATCTCATTCAGCGAAACGTTTCTGGCTTTGCGTACTTCTCATACCCTCGAAGCTTCAAGCGGAGTGTAGACGGTAGTGCTTTTCTGTAAGTCAAGCAGAACGTGGCCCCCTTTACCTCGTGTTGTTGATTTAAACGCACACGTACACGTACATAACCTTCACAGAAACGCCGGTATGAAATGGCGAACTCGTACTTGAAACTCGACACGACTTGTACATACACCAGCGTAATAATGTACCTCGACTTCTCTCAATACAGGCGCATGCACACGAGTGTGTATATGTTTTAACGGGTAAACACTTGTCCCGACGCTGTTCACTCTCGCAAACCTTGAAAAAAATCATTATTGGGCAGTGAAAAACAACGAAGTGTAAAGAAAAAAAAAAAAAAAAAACTCCAAAAGCTTGATGGCCATCATTTTGCGACTGGAAAAACACTGCTCTGCCCCTCTGTTGGATGGCTTGAAATTCTTATCACATACTTTTAATAATCCATATTCATTACTTATTCCAACAAAAAAAAAAAAACTCAAATTCATACGGACATTCTGATTATTTTCAGAGGACTTATGATGCAGCCGTTCTCATCGAGCAACACGATGGCCTGCACGGACACTCCGACGAGTCTTCCGACGGCAGAGCGTCCGCGTCAAACATCAACAACCCCGACACCTACCGCATGCCGGAATCTTAATTTCTCAATAGCCAAGATAATGGAACCTGACAAACGGCTGAGTGATGTTTCCTCGCAGCCTGGTTTACCCAGTGGACAAGGCAGCGCAATAGTCAATGTTTCCAGTAGCAGTGTGACGACCGGAAGTTCAAGAATACTTCAACAACCATCGCCCACCAGTGGTATATCATCGTTGACGTACTCAGCTCATTTGGAATCAGCCTTCAAGAAATATGTTCCAACTCTCAGGCATCAGAGTCTGCTTCAACACTATCCACTTCTATATTATCATCCAGGCCCGCTTTTGCGAGGTTTTCCTGGCAGCCATGGAGCTGCTGCTGCAGCAGCAGCCGCTGCTGTTGTTGCCGGCGGTACACCCACAACGCAGCTTCACAATTCACCACCTCCGAGTGTCCTTCAAGAATCATCGAGGTTAGGCTTGAACGGCAGCGAAGATTCTTCACCCGAAGCTCATCATCACAATAATAATCATCATCATCATCATCATCATCATCATCACCACCACAGTAGCCATAACAGAGCAACGTCGGCTGGAAATTCCAGTGATTCTCCTTCGGCGGGACCTGCGCGAAAAAAGAGTCCATCACCGCGTGATTCTAGTCGTGAATCAAGTGCGAATTCATCCACCAAACAGAAAACATTCACCTGTCCCGATTGCGGCAAAGTCTTCAACGCTCATTACAATCTCACGAGACATATGCCAGTCCACACGGGGGCAAGACCTTTCGTGTGCAAGATCTGCGGCAAGGGTTTTCGTCAAGCAAGCACTCTCTGTAGGCACAAAATCATTCACACCGCCGATAAACCGCACAAATGTCAGACCTGCGGCAAAGCTTTTAACCGTAGCTCAACACTGAATACACACACGCGCATACACGCCAATTACAAACCTTTCGTTTGTGAATTTTGCGGTAAGGGCTTTCATCAAAAGGGCAATTACAAGAATCACAAGCTTACTCACAGCGGTGAAAAAGCTTACAAATGTAACATATGCAACAAGGCGTTTCATCAGATCTACAATCTGACCTTTCACATGCATACGCACAATGACAAAAAACCATTTTCTTGCAAGATATGCGGCAAGGGATTTTGTCGAAATTTCGATCTTAAGAAACACATGAGAAAGTTACACGATGCTGGCTCGCCCGTTCATGCTGGACTCGGTGGATCGACGGCCTCCGGGCACGTAGAAAATTCTTCGTTTTCCTCGATTCATCATGGGCCAAGTACCGGACATGCCTTTGTCAGTCCTTTTTTACTTCCGCCACCCAGTTCAACGGCGAGTTACCTTAGCAAGATGTTGTGACAAAACGAGAGCGTTCATCATTACGCTAGAAACAAGAGTCATCATCAATTCCCGATGTTGCTTGGAACACACTGTTATAACAGCGATGTCGGACAGCACATGACGCAACCCATGAAGTGAAAAACCCCTCGTGGGCATTCATGTCAGAGTTTCTCAATGCAGAAAACCAAAGATCGTACATTTAGTTGAATAAATTGTAGAACGAAGAATAAAACGAAAGGAAAAAACTCCAAAAACACATTTGCATTGAAAAAAAAAAAACGAAGAACACAGAGAGAGAGAGTGGTATATTGTATCTCGCACCTCATTGCAGACTGCGATTTTCCTGTGTATGTACATTATGACACCAGAGAAAAACCAGAACACATAAACCTTGTTGTCCTATCGTTTGTTATCGATTTTTCCAACGCTCTCAGGCGTTAGGCAATACATATTGCGTGCAAGCAGAGATATTTCGAACAACGAAACGAGGGGATTCGCAGATAATTGGTTGAAACAATAACAAATAAATAAAAATAAAATACTTCGATAAAAATGGTTGATAATACAACTTTACGAAGAACATGCGAATGTAGAGGCAAACAATAGAAAGCATGGTCAGCCAGGCATAAACCTGAGTAGAAATAAACCATTGGTTCGAACGGACATTTTCAGGGAATCATGTGCAAATGCAAATTCGCGAAATAGAAATCCTCGTCTGTTTTATCGTACATAACTATATACATATAAATATGTATATACATATGATACGACGACGTACAAATACAGTATGTTGAATCTCTTTTAGTTGGACGCGCAATATGGGCTCGCGTTTGCAGCCCAGTATACGCTAAAAGTAAACCCGGCGTTTGCGCTGATGGGGAGTTGAATCAACACAAGCTGGTTCGTCGCCTACGAGCTCATCTTTCTCCCTTTCTCTCACCTACTCTCTTTGGATGTTATACATGTATGTTTACGTGTCTGATGCGATGAGGACGGAGGAACGCTCACGTCTCGTTGGAGGAATACGCGTGTGCATACAAGCATCATCCCCGTGGGCGATATTGTGTAACCGATTACCGATTGGTTTACTAGACGATCGAAAATCCCCGTATAACGCTCGAGGTCCAACCACTGTCGAGACATTTGGAGGTAAATAGGATGGCTACATTACACATAAATTCGTTGGCAAAGCTTGAAAATCGAGACCAATATTCCATCAATCTCTATTTACCGTATATCTGTGTGTTTGTATAATTGGCAGTTTTTAGAATTCGAATGAATCATTAAAAGCGAATTCAGACAGTAGACGATTTCGTAGCTTGGATCATTTTCAAAAATAATGCTGTGTGGCAAGCTTACTTCTTCATTTCTCGAATCGAAATTTTACTATTTTTTTTTTTTTTAGATGTTTTTCCCATGAAAGAATGACGTCTCCGGTGTCACGAGTTTTCGTATCCGTCGCATCAGTTGTTTTACCTTTTATTTTTTTCAAGTGCAACGACAAAAAGATTTTTTCGATATTACAAACTTATTCCACCGTTGATCAAAAGTTCGTTGCATACTTTAAAATAATGTTCAATAACCAAGCGAATAAGATTGAAAAATAGAATATATCGTGACTTCATGTTTCTTTAATTATACCAGAGAAACGCTCACTATCATTAGCATAATTAAACGTTGCTCATAGCAATAAATGTTCGAAGGCTAGAATTTTCGATCGATGTCAAGCTTAGAGCTATATATTCATATTCCTGGGTTTCAGAAAATCACCGACTGAAATTCAACGATGAATGGTTGAAAATCCTCAAGACTGCCATTGTATTGAACAAAAGTCCCGGGTGATGTCCTTTGATATTTACATGTAGCTGGCATTTTTCGATGGTGTGTCGATACATAGCATATGTATGTATATACATATATATATATAAATATAAATATAAATATATCGTTCTCTCGCTCTACGTAACTTGTTTGTAAATATTTGTAAATATATATCGTGTGTCTTGCGTGTGTATAAAGCGAATACACTTTTCGACGTGATATATACAACGAGCGAGATATATTATTAATTATACACGATTACATTTTCACTGTGCGCACGGATAGATTCCATATCAGTGAATAATTATATATATATATACATGGATCGTATAGATATATGAATAAATCAATAAAAATATATGAATATAGGTATAAATATAAATATTATATGTTTATAAATTTAGGGAAAAAAAAAGAATGTATAAATCGGTGTGATAGTAGATTTAAGAGAGCCGTCTATTAGATAGCTAATAAAATGTTGCCCACACTTTCTCACTCTAAATCCACGCTAGACTCGCTCTTGCTTCTTCAATTTTTTTCGTTTAAATCTTTTTATTTCCAATTCTTCAACGAGTCTTGAGTCATTTTAAGGAACGCTTTCTTATCGATCGTATCTAATTAGTCACAAATTTATGTCGAAATTATCTACGTCAACATTTTGAAAAGAAAATCGCGGAGATTTTTATATTTTTTGCAATGAAACATTGTTTGTTTATTATGATTATTGCAATTTTTGTACATTTCAATGAACCTAGCGGTGTATAACGACGAATCCGTACTATTGATTTTCAATTACGAGACAAATTTATCTTTCCTAAAGTGCATTAATTTGCGATACAAAACACGATTGTTTTTTTGTTACCATAGTAAGAAATGAAAACCTGTCAATCCTTAACGTTATTCAATGATACTTTTCTTCGTTATATTTTCTTTATCCACGACGAAATTATTTCCGCTAAATAATTGCGACAAAAAATGAAACTTTATTCTGTTCACGCCGTTTCGTATTATCCTGAAAAAAATTAGAGGCGAGTCGCAATATCGAGAGAGAGAGAGAGAGAGAGGGAGAAATATGTTTTGTGAAAATGGAAAGAAAACAAAACGAATGGGATTCCACGAATGTCGAGAATTTAGACAGTTCGTAATCTTTAGGGCAAGCAAGCCTGTGAAAAAAAAAGTAAATACATGAAGCACTGCGAGAATAAAAAAAAAAAAAAATAAAAAACGATATATGTTTATTAAATTAATATATGTAGATATTTGATATAGAATAGAAAAAAAAACGCGAACAGCATAACGTATGCGTTTAAATGCATATTTTTCCTGTTTCTGTCTGTCTCTCTGCCCTCTCTCCTCCCTCTCTCTCTCTCTCTCTCTCTCTTTCTCTATCCCTATCTGTTATCCACTTTTTCGCTCACGTCCAGCCCAACTAAGACACATTCTCTTGTAAATAATAGATAACCATATGATCCACGCAATAAATTCATCGATACGAATTAAAAATCTGCGTTTTCGTTGTTCGTTATCCACTTATTTATTTTTTCCATTTCCCTAATCCAGTCCAAAAATTTCTTCAAGTTATTCGACTGTTTCCTCACATAGAACAATATCATCAAACTTTCAGTTTTGAAATTGAAATTTTCACAAAAATAACTCTGTAATAAAAATAAAAAAGTATTTTTATGCGAATTTTGAAGGTAGATCGAAATTCTTCAAATTCTTTCGTTCGCGACGATATTTGGCTCGAATGATGATAGAAAAATGATAAGAAAAAGAATTTTTCAGATTTTCGTACGAAACAATTTGCTTGAGCACATCCGCAGTGCCTCGGTATATGTGGATGCTGACGAAGTCGATATCTTGTTCGTGTAACAATTTGCAATTTTTGCCCGATTCGATCTTCCAGGTTTCTCGTGGCTTCTTTTTTATTTCGCATCGAGAGATCGGGTGGTCCCTATAGAAAAAGAATATTATCGTGGTGTGTAGTTACCGTAAGGGGAGAGGCTACGAGATTTCATCTCTCGTCGATGCTGCAGTGCCATCTACATGCATGATACATCTAGGAAAGAAAAGAGGCCGAGTGCATTGCGTCTGTGTGGATAGCACTAGGGTTCAAATTCACGTGAATATCAGCGAACGTAAATATAGACATAGATATACGACGAAACACTTCATCGAGCCATTAGTCTCGATGGAATCTTTGCGTTTATCTCGTGGAAACGAGCGAGATTAATCACACATCCGCGAGACAGCGAGAGCAACGAGGACGAAATAGACCAGAGCTATTCCAATGGTTCTTGTGAGGGAGAGCGAGAGAGAGAGAGAGAGAGAGAGAGAGAGAATATAGAGAAAGCTGAGCGAGAGGGAAAAACGTGCTTTTGGTTTGATCAATGCCTCAGATATCAGAGAGACACGAGCCATTCTGACGTGTATCGGTACGAAATCTGCGGATCACACTGAGTCTCTTGTCGTTCCACTCTCTGCCGGTGATGTGCTCTGTTGCTGTCCCTCTCTGTCTCTTTCTTCTCTTTCACTCTCTCTCTCGCTCTTTTGCTTATGCTGTACCTTTAGAGCACACAGCATCCACTCGACAGGGGTGAAATGGACGCGTTAAGGCAGATTAAACCGAGAAGGGTTGTCGCAGATATGTACTCGACGAAAAATTGGGTTGCGCTTGATAGCGTTTCAGGGGTATCAGTCTTTACATGCATGTTTTCGGTTTTTGTTTTTTCAACTAACCACAGTGAATAAAAATTAAATTTCAATCAAATATTTTCTGCTGCGATATCGATCCAATGAGACCCTAATTATTCTCGTACAATCGGTCATTCGATTAACTGATCTAATCTAGTTTATTTACCAATTAAAATTAACCCGTAGCCACTCGATTTCGTGAGGACACTTGTACGAAAATGTTGGGTACAACACAGCAGGGGTTGTATACAAACAAGTTATTAAGAAAATTTTAATGGGAAAGATTTCATCTTCGTCGAAGTGTGAATATCTGTACGGGTTTAGGTTTGAAACTGATGAGACGGTGCGAGGGCAACAATTAGGGGAGGATTATTGACACCTGGTCAGAAGGTGTCCCGCTGTTTTTCGAGTCGTTGCCTCCGCTACTTTTCCTTCAGGCCCCTTGGCCTCTTCGGCATTCAGGTAAAATATATATATATATATAATACAAATAAAACTTTTTCGTATTTTTGTACCAACAACTCTTGTTCAACGTCGTAATCATTCATCCGAAATTCCGGTATTTGTAAAATCTTCTCGTACACGGTTCAGCCCTCATACATGTATGGGAATTGTTAAGCCCAAGACATTTAAGAACCATGAAATCGTTTCGTAATCCAAAACTCGAAATATTTCAGGTTTTATTGAGAATAACCGAGAATTTTGTGCTTCTCCACTTTTTTTTTTCTCCCTTCGCTACGACACTCTCGTCACAATTCCTACGTTAAATATACATTATGAAACAGTAATATTTTTTTCCAGCTTTTAATCCAGCACTTTCCTCCGGTAAAAAAGCAGTTTTTCCAGTGCCCGCCAACGATTTTGTTTTTGCCTCGAACATATATATGTAAAATCGAATATTTACACATTTACACATAACGACTATTTTTCTCCAACACTAAATGTCAAATTGCGAATATTTTTTTTTACCTGATATACCCGGCACCCAGGAATAATGACAGCTGAGTTTTTTCTGCGTAACAAAAACGTTGATGAGAGAACGTAAACGAATTTTTTTTTACCGACGACGTGCTATGATACAATACGGAGGGTGAAATTGAGACAACGAAAGGCGATTGCTCTGCGGGGGATCCAATGTGTCGTTTGTATTTTCTATCCATACGCTCGAACGGTGCTATAAACGCGCTCGCATCGATGCTCGTTGATCCGAAACTCTCTCTCCCTCAATATTTCGTACAGTTAATAACTCCGTGGGTCCACTTCCCCGAAAGATAATTGGTTAAAACCCGTAACTGATGAGCGAGATTTTCGCAACTGTATGCGAGTTATTATCTACCGAGCTTTATATGCTTCTCGTGTTAGAGAGAGAGAAAGCGAAGCGATAATACGAAAGGGCACTGTGATGCTTTATGGGTGATGTATACGGTTCAACACCTCTTCATTACCCTCTTCAGGGCTCGACGGAGTTCTCATGCCTATATATGTATATCACATAATACGTACATTGTACTATCGGCTCTCCGGTGTCCTGGCTCTATTATTGTTCACGAACGCTATTCTCCTTCGATCTCCATCACCCCCGCATCGCTCTTCGCTCATTCTCTCCTTCTCTCATTGTTAGCCTCGATCGAGACGATTGAACTGAAAAAAGGAAAAAGAAAAAAAAAAAAACATTCTTCTCGAGGTGAAAGAACATTCTTGCGAATATTTTTCACGGATGAATTAATCGGAAAGTGATATTTTGACGACCAATTACGATATATGATTATACTTGTGTAAAAATGAACATTTATTGAAAACTAGAAATAAGATTCAGTCATTATGGAATCCGGACAAGTTTTTTAATCCACTGAAAAACGGAAAATTAATACCTATGGATGTACCGAACATCATTTTGAAGAGAATTGTGATATTATGAAGCATCCAGCAAAATTTTAGATCCGAAAACGAAACGTGTAGTCGAAATGATCAAATTCGTTTGAATCTTCGAATTAATTCTAGTTGCTTATTTTCATTCAATATTCTTGATGTCGAAGACTTCGATAACAGTTCTGTGAACCCAAATTTTCATGGGAAAACTCAGAGAACTCACGTAATCGAGAACTTTTTTATTACTTCTTATCAACGATCGATCGGGAATCAATATTTTTTTCTCAATTTGCCAAAAATCTTATGGAAATACGAAGAAAATGATGTAAAAGCTCAGAGGCAAAAGAAGCAAGGTGAAAAATATCTTGATAGTTGGGATGAAGGCCCATAGACACGGCAGCGTCTTGACGCCGAGTATTAAGAAGAACAAAAATGTTGAAAAGCAAGTGACGCTGCTATATGCTCGAGACAAGACCTTTATTCATTACTTTCAAGTTTCAAATCGACGTCACCTAAAATCGCATTCATCGATCGAAAATCTAATGTGATTTCACCGATTTAATATATAATTTTTTCCTTTCAAATGTTGCAGTACAAAATACCGATTATGATGTATCCCCCCCCCCCCCCTAAACAAGAAACTTCATTGATTCATCGGAGCACTTACATATCGACAATGAAGAAGTTTTCGTGAACGTGTATACAATCACACACAAACACACACACACACACTTTACTGAAGCGTGGCTTAACTCACCCTTTCCAACTAAGGGTCATTGTGTGTCGGCGTTGGCAATTATCTATGGACCAACGCCTTCGAGGTGAAACTGCATGCTTTCTTCTGAGAAAGGCACGATTGTTCGGATACATCGCTAATAAACACGAGGGCACAACAAAAGTTACGGAGAGCGTTAAATCCAGGGGCATAACGCCTCGCTTGACGGTTTGCTTTTCAACGGTCAACATATATATAATAAAGAGCTAAAATGTGAAGAGTTTGCATTTTTTGTTGCCACTTTTCGCGTGTTCGTCAACTTATATTTGAAGAAAGTCACACGACAGGGTCGAATAACGCGATTACATTCGCGCAGCAGCAGCAGCAGCAGCAAAGGAGAACAGAATGAGTTCGATCAGGCGATGAGAGTCGATCCACGAGAGATGGGCAGAAAATTTTTCACTCTGCCCGGCGCCGCCGCCTCTTCTGCTCTACTGCGTTGGTCCTCGAACTGCGAATCTTCGTTTTTCCCTGTTAGCTCTACACACTACTTGCATGCTTACATGTAAATGTAACGTGTCTCATTCCAGATTCAATATCTCATTTTTCTTGGAGGATTCATTTTGTTACAATTGAAAGGGCAAAACGATATTTCGGACTTGCGCTCCGAATCCATAAGCTTCCTTTGGATAAAGAAATCTTTATCTCCTTCATCGAATTAATGTTTATTTACCATGCGAAAGAAACCGCGCGTAAAAATGATCATTTGCTATGAGTTTGCTACTTTAAAGTTCATTTTTATAGTATTTTTTATTTCATCATTGTGACTGGGATTTGTTTTTGTTCGGAAGCCATTCAAAGCTAAGAATACAAGTGTGCAAATACTGAATCATATTTAGTGAAAATTGTTCGAAGTTTCGAAATAAAATTTTCACACGAAATGCCTTATGCATATACGACCTGCTCGCTCACTTCCCTTTCGGTTATATATCGAATAATGGCGGCAACCTTTCATGCGGCGAAAGTGACGCCCTATGATCTGCCTGAAGTACGTTATTAGCTCCTCTACTACACTGAAATTTCTATGGGGTTCGGATCTTCCGGTGCTGAGAGTTTCCGACCCGGGCGTTCACTCATGAAAAATTTGGCGGAATATCTTCGATTGAAAATAAATATTAACCTTCCGCTTCGATTAATATTTTCACTGTTATTATATTAAAAAAAAAAAAAAAAAAAAAAAAAAAAAAAAAAAAAAAAAAAACGTTTAAGCAGCAAGAAAAAAAACGAAACGATGAAAGTATTTTTTGTTTTTATTTTCAAGTCTCTTCTCTTCTAACAAGTAAAAACGTTGTGGACTTCTTGATCAGAGCTTTCAATCAGATTCGATTGAATACCAAAAGTATTTTTTTTTTTTTTTTTCAACTATTTATTCCTCCGATGCAACAAATTCAATGGATTCCGTGACGTTATCGCAATTGACATATTTTGCAACGACTGATTCGCATATTTTGAACATGTATAGAAAGCTCGTAGATGGTAAGGCAGTAACAAAAAGTGGTTGGATGAAGAAAAAAAAAAGAAAAAAAAAAACATACCTACGCTCTTGAAGGTTCGAGATGCTTCGGAGAAGGTTCGCTGAGAGATGAAGTAACGAGATGAGACGAACGGGATAGGAATGATGCGATATATAACGCCCCGAAGAGCTGATATTATATTATAATGACGCTCTCTTGGAGTCTCGTCGTCTCGTTGCAGTCGCAGAGTCATCATTGAATTTTTTTCAAGGGTTTCCTCTCGTCGCATTTCACCTTGGATTGCGTTCGCCGAAGTACATCAGAAAGGAGGTTTCGATAACCTCTCTGCGAAAGGCAGACGTACAGATATACCTATAAACATGCACATAGTTCCAGGTTGATTCTCTTTTTCTTTTTCCAACCTTCCACACGTTATTCTCCTCATTATATTCGGGCGAGGAACAGCATCCAATATGGTATCCATCTTTCCTCTCGAGCCTCCCTGATACTGTCTCGATATTTTTTATTTTCCTTGGCTTCTGCTCCTAAAGAACTTAGACACCGGAAACAACTCGATACGTTGAGTATGAAAACAAACTCATTGAATTCGTTACAACATTTTTGATGACTTTCCATCATCGATTCTTCCACATGATGCATTTACAAATGATGAATTCCTAATTCATCGAACGTTCATTTTTATGGCACAAGACGATGACAATGACGAGAGAGACGAATTAATTGAACCGAAAATCTTTGAAAGCATGCTACGTCGCTTCATTGACAGAATATGTGCAAATGCTTTGACTGTCTGTGTCAGAAGACTGGGAATCGAGAGAGGGATCTATCAAATGTTCTGATAGGCTGTATCGTCCGAGAGAATGAGGGACGAGCGATTGAATGGATTTTCGACGCCTCGAGGGGCTGTTCCGGTGAACAATGGAAGCGAATCTGCCAGTTAGGATCGTGTACCACTCCAGGAGAATTCCTCGAGCATTATCCAGAAATGTAAAGTCCATCTATTCACTCTCATTCTTTATCTCTAACACTTCAATTATGTATTTCTCAAATATTTATGATCACTGCTCACTGATATTTAGTATTCACGATTCGTGAAAATTGAATGCTGAATGAAAATAAAATTTAAGAGTTTCCAGAAAGAAGAGAGTGGAAAGTGCAGTATAAAATTCTTAATCCATAAACGAAGTTATGAAGCTTGAACAAAAGTGGAAAGATCTAGAAGATTGAAAGGTTCCGTGTTAATGAAATGCCCAGGCGTATAGAAGGTTGGGAAAAACGTTTCATTTTTTTTTTTTCTTAATAGAGACGCGAATGTGAAAAGAGTCTGTACGGAAGGTATCAGTGAACTCTTTTTCGCGCGTAAAGAAGTGAGATTTATGAGAGGTTGGTCAACGCGTGTGAATCTCTACTTTGAGGGAACATATAATTCCTGGTAAAAGCGAAAGCTGCCCGGTATTTTGCCTTTGCAATGACCAAAGCGCAGAACAGAAAGCAAGACAAAGAGAAGAACGGAGGTAGGAGAGAGAAAGTAGTCGTAAGAGAAGGAGAGATAGACGGATAATGGAGATAGAGAGAGAGAGGGAGAGAGGAAGGAAGGGTAGTGCAATGTGTAGAGGTTGGAACATTTCGGAATCTGTTTAATCTTGGGCTACGCGTCGAGTAAGTGAAAGCTATCTCCTGTGAATGTGAAATCAAACAAAGCGACAAACAAACCGGTTCACGTCGGGGGAGTCCAAGTTTCGCAAACGTCGTCTCTGTTAGGTAGAGGGAGAGGAATGAAGCTGTCCGTAATGGTGGTGGTAGGTAACGTTGAGAGGGCGGCGATATACCAGTGATGGAACAAGAGTGAAAGATAGAGAGTTTGCCTCAGCATATCGATAGCTAAACATCAAAAGGGCTCACGCTGGACAATCCGAAAATAACAGAGATGAGTATTACGCCTTTTTATCAGTTGACAACTGCCACATCCATTGCCACCGCGGTGATTCCTATGGCACAGATTCAAAAGGACCTATCTCAGGCTTTTGACATTGCGTGGAGGATTATTAGATGGGCCCTTTTGATTTTAGAGGTGAATATGTGTTCCTTTGGTTAGAAGTGATGAAAAGAGTATAGAAGGGTGAGCGTGTGAGAGTGCTGTATAATGCGAGAGAGAGAGAGACAGAGGAAGGGAGTGGGAATGAGAAGAAGTCAAGCCTGTAACGTAAAAGCACAGGATGGTGTTAGCGGAGACCTTTGATGTTCGGTGCGGTACACCGCGCACAAAACCCGGGCGTCGTGACATCGGATCCTCATCACTGGCTATGTGCAATACCTGCGTGTCACACTCCAAGTGTTTATATGAGCTTTGAGAGTTATTCTACGCGCTCGTCTATCTTTATACCACTCTTTCCTTCTCTCTCTCTCTCTCTCCACTTTTTCACCCCTTGGCTCTCTTTCTTTCTGATCGTCTTGAAAGTGCGACAGGGGAATCAAGTTTGCGAGTAATTCTATAAAAATACTTTCACCGCTAATTCAACCCTCCGCGCGTTTTTGTCAGTCACCCACTGTTCTTGGGTAATTACCGAAACTTTCCTGCTTCATCGTACGTAATATATACACTGAGGAAAAAAAGTTATTAGAACAACAAAATCTCTCATTACAAAGTGCCAAATATATGATCATCATAATATCATCAATCATTGAACGAACGCATTATTATTGATTGATCAAACTGCACGTTCATTCTGACCAAGAAGCGCGCAATTCAATTAACAAAACTCTTCCAATAACATCAATTTCTATTGAATCAACAATTTTTTTTTTCTTAGTGTATTTTTTTCATTTCCCTGCCACTTTGGCCTCTAATTTCTTCCAGCGTGCTTGAGAAGAGAAAAAAAAATCAGCAAAGTAAAAAATGCAAGAGTCAAGGCAGTGGCCGATTTGGCGAGCAATGCTTCGTACAAATCGATGTACTCGCAAAATGATATTTTCCACTGCCTTCATAATGCGCGTTAGGATCCAGAGCCACGGCTTACGCACCAAGTTAATTTCCGTTCAACTATGAGAGTTTCCAGTTCTATTGGTATTTTTCCGTCTCGTGGCAAATGCCCTTACGAAAAGGCGTAACTTTCTTCGTTTCGAGTGCTGTTCCTCGACGATTGTACCCTTATTGCTTTAACACTGTGGATTTAATGTTGAATCCACGCTGGTTTAGCGACTCAATTTTGTCAAGAAACGTAAATCTCAATAAATTTTACATTACGATGACCCGATGATTATTTATATCAAATCATGTTAACTTTTATCCAAAACTTTTTTTCATAACAAGTGAATCTGAACCTCGGAATTATAATTGTCCTTTCAAGGATTTATATATAAACTTCTTTAGTTATAGTCTTAAGTCCTTTGCTTACATTCCAGGATACCTAAAGTAATCGTCATTATTCATGGGTTTTCGGTTACACAAAGAAACCGATGCGCGGGTGTCATACGAGCCCACAGCCAGGCGTTTAATATCGCGCAGTTTGGCGGCTTCATTGAACTCGCAAACTGTAACGAAAAGAAACTATTATTACCGTTTTTAGATCTCTCGTTCGAGCGAACATCCTCCTACGAGAGAAAGAAAAGGTATTCGAAGGTAAGAACAAACTATATGGCGTAGCGCACACTCTGAACTAATTTATTAAGTTGTTATACTGAAACGTTAAGAAAGTTCTACTGCCGCAATGCTGCCAACCTGATTTTCTCTGCCCTCTTTTGCTCTGTCCAATTGCCACACCAATGGCTCGTGCGGCCATGTCTCAAGTTTTCATGAAATAATTCGTTATATCTCATGACATACGTGGTAAATCGGGTCCATTTTTTTCTCACGTTATTGTAATGTATAGGTCAATACTTGATCGAATTTGCGTTGAGCCGGCACCGTTTTTACTACATGATATTGAATCATTTCTCCCATGAAAATAGTAACCGCCGTAAGACTCTGTGCAATTCGAAGGTAACTTTACGATTTTTTATCTCAGAAAGTAGATGGTCAATCTTGTTCAAATTTTGCAGGTACACGCGGTATATGTTCAAGAAAATGCTATTCAAATTTCAAAGACTTGCGATCTTTTTGAGATTCTAGCAAAACTTCCTTCATAGAAAAAGAAGAAAGAAACAGCGGGTAAGAAAAAGAACACGTGGCAAGATTCGGTGAAGAAAAAAAACGTAGAAAAATGAATGTGTAACATCCTCACGCTTCGAAGGTCAAAATGCAAAAAAAGATAAAAAGGTTATGAGACCGCACAAGAATCGGTAATGACCGCGGTTCGATTCTACTTTTCTTTTTCTCTTTATCCTCTACTATAGACCATTTTTGCGATCGCATCAGATTGGCTCAGTAAACACAGTTAAAAAAAAAAAGTATGGCAAAATATTTCAAACTATTTGGCTCTCGTCTTTGTACACTAGTGTGAGCTCATTCTCTTCATATTTGGGCTGCTTTGTAGAATCAATTCACTTCATATCGAAGACGTTTTGGCATGCAAAAATGGAATTACTATCTTATTTTTATTATCGACCAAGTTAATCAATTTCATAAAAAAAAAAAAACATTGTTTTTACAGAATAAACAACTTGATGAGTTAATTATTTATCATTGAAGAAGACTAAAGACATTATTTAAATTTGCCTCAATAACGATTCGATCAGTCATTTATATCTGTATTTATCACTCAATATTAATCAGTTGCTGTAAATATCTAGTTTCTATTCAGATTTTGATATGGAAACGAAAATGTCCGTGAAACGTTGCTCTTTTTTTCACCGTGAAAAAAGAGATTATGCCAAAAAAAAATGTATATTGTGAAAGCTCGGATTCACTGCTACGATGACGTTGAACCTGAAATGACATATACATTACAGGAGCCTTCATGTCAAAAAGAAAAAAAATTCCAAATATTTATTTACTTGCATTTGAATAGTCATAGAAAGAGCAATGAGAAAGGATTGAGTAAAACTCCTCAAGTTTTGTGTGTGGAATAAAAAGCAGCAGGGGTAGCAGGTTTTAGCATCAATTAAAGAAGAAGCACGAGTTGGTAATTCGTCTCAAGAAATATATTAGGTATCGTTCGTATAAGCAGAAAGGACGAGGAAAAAAGGAAAATAAATAATAAAAGATGAAGAGCGAGACCATTAGAGGCAGTAAGCTAGAAGGTCTCGGAGGTTCTCGCGCCTCTAAAACTTGTACTCTTCGTTCGGAAGAAGAAGAAGAAAAAAAAAGGTAAAAGAGATGCCGCTCTCGCACTCTCTCGTCGAAATATCCCGTCGAGTTTCCTCAGCTTTTCCTCTTCTCTCTCTCTCTCTCTTTCTCTCTTTTTCTCGCCAGGATTAAAGGAACCGCGCTCACTCGCGTAAAGAACAGCAGCACGCAACAATAACTCCGCGATAGACGACGACTAAACTTGCCGCCAATAGTATTGCTTCACTAATAGGTAACTACGCGTACATGTTCATTCATACTTAGCTACTGTAATATTACTGGTGGAAGAAAACTTTCCGATGAGGAAGAGAGAGAGAGAGAGAGCAGAGAGAGAAGAAAACCTTGGCGAGGGTACCTCTCTAGTGACGAGGAGCCTGTGCTCATCGACAATGGAACCAGAATTCGGGACTTTCTGCTGAGTAAAATGGACCGAGAAGAGAAGAGAGACAGACATTACTACCAATAAATTGGGCCACGGTTCATTTCACTAATTCCCATAATAATCTAATAGATTACTATTATCCGTTTAGTTCGGTTCGTTTGCTCTCCAGCCTCTAGAAGCACTAAGGTACTTTTATTTCCTGAATCACTCTGTACTTTACTATACGTGTGTACGAAAAAAAAAAAAAAATGTATGCACCTACATGGATCCACCTATACATTTAATAGAACATAATAAAAGAAAAAAAGCTAGCCGTAAATGAATGAACATTCATAAGTGCCTCTTGCGCTCTTTTAGCGAAGTCTCGTTACAGACTTCCGGTTTATTTCTTCTTTCCCTCCCCCCCCCCACCCCCCATCGTTGTTCGAATACAAAAGAAAATATGAAGACACTCGAGTCAATTCAAAATCACGGTGGCTACTCGAAGAAATGTTTCTAGGAATACTGCGCGATAACTCGCGAGCCGATTTCGATTCTTTACACTAACCAATGGGAATGAAAAGATCCTGGAAATGCCTCAGTTGAAAAAAACTAGCTTACCTAATATTTTTATTTCGTAATATGTTCGAAAAGGTCTTCGACCAAACAGTTTAGGGACGCAATGAAAAAGAAGGGAGGCAAATAACAAAAAAAAAAAAAAAACGTAATCCCCAAAATTGGGGTGCACTTTAATTTAATAGAGGGTGAAGATCGTTGATTTGTGGACGAGACGAAGAATTGAGAGAGCAGCGCATATTGCTCTGCACGATTCGCGATTCATGTTTATATGTATATATAAAAGGGCGTGCAAATACGCTTGAAGTAAAGACCGCGAACGCATGAGAATAGGCGTTGATCGGTATTTAGTGGAGTCTGTGACTGACGTGTACAATGAGGTGATATGGAATTCGCACAGTTGATCTGCGCTACTACTTCGCATACGTGTACCGGGTGTCCCATTGTAATCTGCGTTTCCACACAACATTTTTTTCTAAACAAGAATCAAATTGCTTGAGACACCAATGAAAATGTTTTTTCTCCATGAAAAATATCTGGCCTTTGGTATTCAATGAAGTGTGGAGAAATTCTTTTAAAGCAGGAATAGATTTGTTTCGATGATATTGGACAACCCGAATAGTTGAAAGATTTTTCTTCTGCCCCAGAAACTTTCTCGATATTGAATCACGAGTATGAATATACGATTCATGAATTTTCCTCGACCGGGTAAACCTTCGAGTGTTTCTTTTGTTTCTGAGTAACCGACGTCGTCGATGCTCCGCCCCTCGCGTTATATGTTTCGTTGATTTTTAAGCGAAGGGACGATACCGAGGACCGGCGGCGCGCGGATGATGATGAACAAAAATATTTTCATTCCCCGGAAGAATAAAGAATTGTCCTGATCGTTCTGTACCTCGAGTTGTCTGGATGTACGGATAGAGGGTGGATATGAATTGTACATCGTAATGAAAGCTCACGTATTGTCTTGTGGAAGGATAAAAAGAAAGGGAAAAAAAAACAAAAAAAAAAACGGGATGTTCGGCTAAAAGCCCGGTAAAATCTCGAGAAACCGCGATTAATAATAGAACGCGCTGTTTTTAAATGTTTTGAATAAAAATGAGGATGAGGTTTTTGGTCGTACAGCAGGTTAACGCGACTGTGGCAGGAGGGTGCAACGAAAAGAGAGCTTAAAAGTACGTTCCTAAAAGATCATTGTATGTTTATAGATATATTAGTGAATAGTCCGTGTATATACGAGGGGGGATGACTCGTCACTAGAGTTCAGGCGCGAGATACGGGGGTGTATTTATATATCTGCGTATGTCGTTGCTGCGTGAAACGCTTAGCGAGATTGCAGCCGACAATACAACAATAGAAAACGTACGTGACACGCCCGCGATCAACCCGACGCGCGTGTTGCCCCGAGTTCAGCCCCGCGTGCAAAACACACCGCACCAGTGTATATACACACTGAAAATCTCGCCAATTCTAACAGGGGCGGTTACCGTCACACCCCCGTTGCAAATCGTCCACACTGGACAACGCCGATTTTTATATCCTTCGCTCACAACAATTCACTTCGATCCACTCTCTCTCTATGCCTCATAAGTTTGAAGGTGAATTGTCTGATATACGAAAGTTCTTTGACACAGTTTGTTCTCGGCGAAATTAAGTCGTGCGAAAAACTTGATTAAGAAACATTTAATTCGTATTATTTTGAAGATGACAAATACTGAGAACTCTTGAGAAACTCTTAGAACGATGACGAAGCTCCTATTGATTTGAAAACCTAATAACTTATTGTTCTGTAGGAGAATTCGTAACCTCAACTCAAGTGGAGCAGGGAAACACTTACATGACACAAAACTAAACTAATTTCTATTGAATTTCGATATAAAAAATGTCGAAATTTCCTTGATTGGGGAAATATATTTTGTTATTAAATCAAAAACTTTTTTTTGGATCGTTCATGGGAAATGAGCTCGCGTAATCAGAAATTTATTTTACAAGAGAGTTCCGATAACTCCAGCTCCAGCCTGACGAATGTATCAAAAAATATAAATAACAATTTCCAAATTTGTCTCACTTTATAAAGCAGATTTTCGTTTTTTTTTTTCATGCCTGCGCAAGAATATACGAAATGTTACTTCCTTAGATGTGCCTCAAGTTGCGCAAAAAGGACGAGCCTTTTTTTTCATCACATGTACCGCGAACACGCAATGAATTGTGGATGAAAGAAAAGGTGTACCGAAATCGTACAGTGCCTCTCGTTTTTATCTCTCGATAAATCCCCGTGTGTACCCAAGCACAGGGACATGATCGTCGAGCGACAAAGTAGCGGATGCACAATGGATCATATACATGCGAGTACATCGTTCTCGTGTTAGTTGTAAATACACATACGTGTATGTATAATACGATGCTTCCTATATTGTGTGCTTTAGCTCTTTGGAGCACTAAATACACGGCAGCACGTAGTACATAATACACGGGCTCTTGAGTTTGTACTGAAGATTTCGTATGCCATGTGTCTGGCGGTTTATTATAAGTTTCGTTGATGGATACTGCGGGCTCCAAATGGACAATCAACGGTTATATATTGAAAATCTTCGTTCCATCCTCTTGAGATCGAACAAGATCGTTCTTTTCTTTCTTTCTTATTCCATGTCCTTTTATTATGCCTCTTGTTTGAATCATTTGCTATCCACGTGGATGTAATAATGTTAATGTGAAGCACACCGACTCACAACGATGATAAGGTAATTACAGTACCAATAATAATAAAAATAATAATAATAAGAACGAAGCGAATGTTTTAATCGAGGATATTCGGATGGATACTCGAGATTATTAACAATATAACGCAGCCTGGTGAAAAATAATTGCAAACATCATTTTTTGATGGAAAGTCCTTGAAACGAATATTGAAGAGTCTATGCCAATCGTAAAAAATCACCCACATATTGACAGATACGTCAGATTTTGTGCAACATGCAAGAGATTCAAACAATAACGATGACATCGTTCGATTAAAAATTTCATCCGATGGACACTGATAATTGATACAATATTTTCCTGTTACAAAAGTGACAGGTGTCGAAACGCTTTTTTTAACGATCGTTTTTTCTTTCATTCCGGTATTTTTTTTTTTTTTTTTTTTTTTTCCATTGAATAATACCTTGGCTGATATAAAGAAGAAGAAAAAAAACGAAGAGAAAATCTTCGGAAGCCATAAGACCTAGTCCAACGTCACTGGGTGAATTTTATAGAGAAAAATACACATGCGCATGTCTATACTTTAGTGTGCATGTGGAAAATGGAAGAGTCTATAAATGGCTAAGCTGAAAGGGCTTAGAAGTGCCGAATCTTGCTACTGGAGTAAAAGTTATAGAACGTGAAGCAAAGAAGCGACCTTTCCCCATAGCACAGACTTCATTCAACGTGTACACTTTAGAGGTATTAAGGACGAACAAGCAACACGTGTATTTTTTTCTTTTTTGCTTACATGAAATATCTTCATAGATTTGAAGAATTCATGGACTTTATCCGGTCCTCCACTTTGAACTAGTGATCAGCAGTCATCGATGGCTTCATTTTTATTCATAAATGTAAGCAATTTCTTCTTTTTCACTGTATATTTTTTATTGTGATTTCTATCCAATCTTAGAACAATATTGAATTCTGGCGAATGATTCCAACTCGTGTTACAATATTTTTCTAACTTGTTTCTCTCCCATGTACACGTTTTAATTTAGCAAGTTACAAAAAGCATTGGAATATTTCGTGTATATGATAAAATATATATTTGTATTTTCGAAAAGTGGATCTCTAAGATACCGCAATACTTTTTGATACGCCCTGTAACATAGCAGTAGCTCAGGCTTATAGTGTACGCGCTAAACGTACATTGACGCATGAGCGACGGGGCAGAGAGAAAGATTTCCGCGCTCAACCCCCGGGTGATTCTGAATGACGATGACGAAGTCCGACAGCCTCACCAAACACGTGGTTGAAAACGTCTGCTCACGTTTTATGCCAGACTTGCTTCGTTCCCCGTATGCCCATGGGATATCCCTGATCTCCTTCTCTCTCTCTCTCTCTCTCTCTCTCGCTGCTTTCCTTTTCTGATGCTCACTAGTTTTATACCTATTCTACGTACAATTATATAAGGCTGTAAAGATCATGGAAGGCAATGTTCCGAGACAGGAAGTTCATCCGTTTCTATAAGTTTGCCTAATTCTTATATAAAACAAGTAACACAATTCGATCTGTTGGCTTTTGTGTTGATGTATCGATTCAATAACAGTGGGAAAAAAAAAGCAAAAACATTTGAACATCCGAAAATCAGCGGGGTAAATGTCCCGAGCACTTCCTGACATCACGAGTAGATAGAAGGCTCACGTTACCCTTTCGCGATTAGCACCGTCGTTTTTTAACGATTATCAAATTGAGTTGGACGATTGTCATCGAGCATGTAAACATAATAAAAATGCTCATGAACCCCAAAGAATAGGAATGCTGCATTATTTTTTCACGGGAGAATAAAAACTGCGTGTACGAGTTCGATACAGCGTGCAAACGCGATTCTATTCGTAAAAGAATTTGGTATCCATGAGGATTCTAGGGATCGGGGTAAGAGCGTCGGAGGACATAACGGATGTGAGGCATTCCACGCCAAATTGGCCACTTCTTGACCTTTGTTGTTTTTAGTTTGATGATTGTTTTTTTCTCTTCCCAAGCGTACCGAAAGAAACTAACTCAATGTTTCATTCAGTTCACTTTCATTTGGAAATATTCTTAAAAATTAGGAAATATGAATTCGACATGTTTTTTTTTTTTTTTTTTTCGATTTTAAACATAAAATCGTTTTTTCTGCAACGTTGTCTCCTTCGATTTTCTTCAATTTTTTTCATGAAAAGTAATTATTTTTTTGACGAATTTCAAGTGTAGTGCGATCATGGGAAAATCATTTTTCCTATGTGTTTTTATATGATTTTATTGAATAAAAGAGCAAAAAAAATCAGCAAAATAAAAAATGCAAAGGTCAAACGATGGCCGATTTGGCTCGGAATGTCCCATGTATACTTTCATTTATGAGAAAAAAATTGGAGAAGCGTTTTCTCAGGCGAAAGAATAAATTGAGAAGCTCATTACATCGAGCCCTCAAGAACTCTTTGCTACTCATACCAGGCTCTATTTCCAATAGTTCATAGCTCAGCCTGACGGGTAGTGGTAGTGCTAGAAACGCGGAAACAACAAAACACATATAAAGCAGAAGAAAAAGCAGAAAAAAGTACGTGAAAGGGTGATGCGCGTGTATGAATGTATACAGATTTATGTACGTTGGTTGAAATCGCGTTTGGGACTGGGAAAAGAAGATTTTTCATAGTGGGGTGCCATGACGCCAAGGACTCCTCGCTAATCTCCCTAATGCTGGTAATCCTTTGGCTTCACTTGGGTATTACCGCAAATGCAGTTATACTCGAATCTATATATATATGCTGGCTTTGAGCCACGAAAGCAAGCCTGATGTGATATTTTTTGATCAGAGCAACCGCCTTCTCTTCTAGCTGTTCTAGCCGTACATATAGCTGTCAATTCTTTTTCTCTGCGACTCTATGAAATGCTCTCGTAAACTTGTGACCCCGATTACGTTTTCGGATTTGTATTCATTCATCGGTGACCGCAACTACACAACCACCAAAGCTCCACTTCTATGGAAGGATACTACTCTATTTTCCAGTCTATCCTTCCTACTGGGTAATACGTTTTTCTATAACGCGTAATCCTGCTAGCCATGCGCACAAAACCACCCCCATAGAAATTATCCGAATTCGGTGATAGGACATTTCCTTTGTGTACATTTTCATATACTCATGCGGGTTGATACATTGTAACCTTTTTTTTGTCGAACAACATTTTTGACTCATTTGGAATTTGCTTCTTTTTAAACTGAGCTCTTTCCATTTGCTTAGCAAGATGTTCTATCATCTGGAAAAGACAATGTCGGAAAATATAAATTTCTTCAGCAATTATAAGCATCCGTACTAGTTGGTTGGTTGTAAAGATCCGTGGGAGCAACGATCGGCGTTCAAAAATGCCAGTAGTCCAAAATCCAGCAGTTCGTATTTGACCCCTACAAAAAGAGCATTTAAAAAAAATCTAAATCTACCCTGGAACTTTCGACAATAACTATATTTATAGGTATTTTCTTCGGGATCCTAGTCTTCGAATTGCTGTACATAGCGGAACCCAATAGATTTTTTTTAGATCAATTTACACGTAACGACCTATCCTTGACGATATTTGCCCCCTTTTCTGCGGACAAATCGAGTTCGAGGTTTAGGTTTTACACGAACATATGTCAATGTTTGCCTTTCGGCACGCGCAAACGAGTCACGCTTCCCTGGCTACGACCAAACGTTGCGTATGTGTTTTTGTATGTCTATATTTTTATGTATATGTATATACGTGCATGTCATCCAAAGTCCCCCTCGTGATTACGTGTATCATCCACTCTCGCGTATTTTCACGTTCAAATGACCGCGAATTGACACTGCGAACAATCTCATTGCAGGCTATACCGCTCGGGAAAAACCCTTTCGATCGCATCCCTTCCAGTCACGCCTACATGCGTGCAAGTTTTTAAGAGGCAAGAAGAGTAAATGAGACCAACGTCTCATTTCATTTAAATTAACCAAATTGTCAATATCACGAATAGATGACATTTTTTATAAACGCATCTCTAGCTTCTCAATGGCAAAACAGAAGTCATTATGAAAGTGGATACGATGAAATAACGAAGCATTCTTCAAAGACTGCTTCGACAGCAAAACATTATAAAAATTCGGAAAATAGCTTGCGCAAAATCTTGTTCACTCGACTAAAGATTATTTGGAAAAATTAAAGTCTTCAGAGTTCAGTCTCCGAGAATTTCTTGGAACGAAGTCAAAAACCACCGTCAAGAGGAAACTACATTCAAATTTTTCAGTGCTCTTTTCGTTGACATAAAATAGTAAAGTTTTGACTGGAATGTCGATACTTGCTTTTGGTTTTAAAATTTTGTTCACATAATTTTAAACACATAAACTGCAAAGGAACGCAAAAAAAGTGCTGTTTGAAGTGAACATTATAAATGGATCTCATTTGATTTCTTAATCAAAGTTCGGTAAAACGAAAGAAATTAATCTGAAGCCCGTCCACATGCACCAACTTCATTCGAAGCCATATCATCAAACCTGATGAATTGAGCAAAATTATCAAAGTCCCTATGTAGAGAGACGAGTATATATAACACTGCCCTCATTCGAAATCCGAGAATTCTATCAAATAGGATGGAATGTTCGATTTATATGACTAGGAAAATTGGGCGGAACGACGAGGGGCTGTGAATGCAGCACTGCCATTAATGAGGAACCCAACACCAGCGAAGCATGCAACTAACGAAGAGAAAGCAAAGCTCACACCAACGAAAATCTCGCATTTTCCATCGCGCACCCTTGTGTCCAAACTCAACACTTAGGTTCTCCATTTTCGGAGCATCCAATGGCCGTTTCACTCTCCTCTTACTTTGTTCCTCCGCCCGAAGCTATGTGCTGCAATCTTATGTACTTGGTATGTAACAGAATCACGGTATAGCTTCTCCAGATGTAGAGAGTACTCAATGTGTGCGTGTGTGTGTATATAGCTGGACTTCATCGTGACTTTAACGAGTTTATTTTACGGACGTCGCGAGCAACCTCTATTTTGACGTATGTTAGCTAACGACACCGCTACGACAAAGGATCTTTTCCCTTGGTGAAATTCTCGTTCAGATTCCACCAGTTTTACGGAATCCCTGGAGACTCGACCCAGGGACGTAGCTGCCTCCTGTTCGGCATTATTCTCTATAACCGTTTTTTAAAGGTCGAATAATCTATCGAGGCTTTTCTTAAAAAAATTCTCTTTTTTCTAGGTTACCCTTAAAAGTCTTTTAATCGATTGGTCCTAACGATGAATGGAGAATGCTCCGTACGAATAAAACCAAAGCTTTTCTCCGTCTTTCAATAGTAAAATGTTGACTCGTCCGAATCGTTCTCGATGCGGCAAAGGGAAACACTCATTCGGTTAATACCTATTGGGTAAGAGATTTCGAAGATCGAGGGTGTCCGTGGGTCCGAGAATTGTGTTACTTCCGTTTAAGCATTCTGTCTAAATTATACCTTTCAGTTTCTTTCCTTTTTATTTTTCTCTCTCTTATACCATTGATGTATTCTCAATGCGAAGTGAATCGCAATCGCACACCAAAGAAATCTTGCCACCCGTTCGTAAAGCGGAGTAGGGAGAATAGGCGGGATAAGGGGTAAGTGTAGACTCGGCGAAAAAAGCTGAAAGGATTTCGCACGGATTAAGATGCGATAACGAGAGAGCCGCCACGAAGACTACTGAAATTTGGCATGAATTTATCCGGCTCTCCGAGAAGCAAAGTAGTATTAGTCTAAAAGCGAATGTACCATGTTCGTATACAGATCTGTGCTGTGTCCAAAGGGATGATTTTTATACATAGATAGAACGACGATGTACTAGTTCGTATTTTGCGGCTCTCCTACCTCGTCCTAACTGCTTGTCTGATTTTCATCCTTCTTGCATGATGCCCTCCTCGCAGAAAAGTAATCGGTTTAATTCTTCACGAATCACTTTGAACCTTGTGCTCTCGCAACAAGAAGAATTCTATATGGGACTGTAATCGATCTCGAATAATGGATAACTTTCTCTGACGCCTGCTTCGATACATGCTGGAGAAGCTTGTATTCTGGAAAAATTACATCCAGATATATACGTCCAAAAAGCTTCACAAATAAGGTCACCCAACAGCATGGCGCGATAACAATGAAAATATCCATCATCACTCTATGAATTCCATTTCCATTTGTCCATCTTCATTTTCTTTTTCTCGCCCTTCGTCGTCATAATTTCGTGTAACAAAAGGTGTATACATATATATTATATAGCCAATCGAGAAAGACAATGAAGAGGGAGAGCGAAGAGCACGTATATGCGTTACTGCACAGCGATCCTGTTGAGCCAGACCCCTTTGTATTATACACAAGCCGAGGTTGATGCGATCCACGGTAGAGGGACTCGATTTATCGCTTGTATGTATGTTCGAGCCTCTCGCATCAGCACCAGAATCATGTCCCGTCACATCAGCCAAGTCTCTATTATTACGTTAACGGCTAATCATCCCTTGCCACGGGGGTGGATTATCGCTCAATCTCACAAAACCTTTAACCACCTCAACAGGATTTATTATATATCCTGGAAAATAACTGGACGTGCTTCCATTTGGGGTGAAATCGTTCGCACCCCGCGGATATGTAACGTATGAAAATTTTATTGCCCTTGATTATTAAATAGGGATAACATTCGGTAGGCAACAATTCCTCACATTTTAACAGCCAGAAATTTCTTGCGTCTGAAGTTGAACGACGAGATCTTTGCGACTGTGTATCTGTGAACGATTCAGTCATAATGAAATGCCAAGTTCTTAAGAAAACAAAAAAAAACTACACAGGGTTGATCGAACGATGCTTTTTGAATATTGCGTGTATATAAAAGTTACCGGAAAAGAACCGAGCGAATCTGAATGAGAAAGAAGACACAGAGGGAGAGAGAAAAAGCGAGATTGTTATACCTAAACAAATCGCGATTGTTTGCCGTGGCATCGTTTTACGCATGAGGCCGCTGGTTCTTTATATTCCTTTCTCAATTCAAGTTGATGCCACTTGAGCGAGCTGGAGTGTAAACGAATGCGAGAGCGCAAGCGAACTGCCGCATACAACCTTGCAGACAATCTGAGTGCGATAGAAGTAAGCCGCACGAGCTCACAGGAAGAGAAGAGGAATGAGAGGGGGTGGGGTTGGTCTCTCGTCGGTCACCCCCGGGGGGCTTTGATCCATGCCGATCCCCGGAACTACCCTCCTTCGGTATCTTTTCCTCCATGTCCTCCTCACCATTCTGTTATTTCTTCCATTTCGATATATATATATATATATATATATATATATATATATATATATACCCCCCGCCTGCATCCCACCCTCGCCCACTTCGATGCTCTACACTCTGCTAAAGCCACCCTAAAACTTATTAATCTTCCCGTATCCGTATATTTACCACTTCTGTACCTTAATAATTAACCAACAGTCTGATCCAAGAGAATGACGATGAGAGTAACTCAATTTTTAATTCGTATCAATCTGCGCTCTATAAAATAATTTTCCAGCTTATCGTTAAGGGGCTATTAGAGTTTGGACACTTTTGAGAAATCGGATTAGAAGAATTGGAGCATTTTGATGCAGAGAAAGAAGCGTCCTATGGACAGGCATTGCGGACTAATTGTAGGTAAGCATTTTTCATGATTTTTCATTTAAAAACACCATTTTTGAAATTTGTCTCCACGAGATACCAAAAACTACTTGACCGATCCTTATGAAATTAAAATCACATATTCTACATATATATTTTCAGGAATTAAGGCTTTACGAAGTTAACATTTTGATTTTTAATATCTTTTTTGTACAAAAAACAGTGAAAAAAACGTGTTTTTCAATTTTTTCTGTTTTTATCCGCCATCTTGTTATTTATCGATGAAAATTAATATCCAAGCGTCATTGCCCACCTGACGTTATACTTAATCCAACGGACTTTGTTTTTTTGGTTTCAGACAAGCCGTTCCTGAGATATGACGACGACCGTTTCTCTCCTACTTTTCAAGGCGCTTTGTTCAAGTCCAGTTTTTGCATATAAAAATGTAGTAGCATAAATTTTTTTTTTAATTGTATGCAAATAAAGACTAGATTTATCATCCCCAATAAGTATTATTTCAATATTTTTAACAGCATGCCCAGAAAAAATTCCCAAAAATAGCCTTTTTTCTTAGCGTTCAAACTCAAATACCTTCTCAAATGATAGCTGGATCGTTATGTTTTTGGTTCCGTATACGGAACCAAAAACTCTATAGAGTTTTTGAAAATCATCTCAACCGCGTTTGATAAACTCTCAGGTTTTTTCTAATAAAGAGAAGACCTAACTTTTGAGCAGCGTTTCAAATATATTCATTAAACTTTTCTATTTTCGTAGATGTACTCCAATATCCACTCGCATTTTATTAATCTATTTTATTTTTTTATCATTCGTTTTCACTTCGTTAAAAATCTCGTTATTAATGCGTCAATTCCCAGTGTGCCGTGGTACGCATCTGAACGACATGTGGCCTCTTCCGTTTACCTGCCATGTACAGTACGAGTTTATGATTCCATATACCGGACACTCGTTCGTACTAATTGCTGCATACTAGCTAGGTCGTGGCTTCGATCATACTTCTATTGTACGTGCCTGCATATACACAGATGAAAAAAAAAAATATTCTTCTTTTCGTATCTTGAAATTTAATTGGTCAATACCTACTTTCTCAATGTTTTGATTTTTCATTTTTTCACGCCCCTACCCCTCTCACGTAAACGAGATCTTTTTGTTCGAATGATAAAAATCTTTTGACGCGCCCGATGGATAGCAATAAAGGATAATGGTGTTATACAAATTGGCTGAAATTATCAAGGAATATATTCCGAAACACTAGATATAGATATAGAAATCCTATATATATATCTTTAGTTGAGAGAAGATTGCATAAAGAATATTTTTCAAAGGGTGAGAGATATGCGCCAAAATGGTGGTGTAACCCTGTACACCTTGGTTTTACCGCTTTCTCTATGTGCTTTGCTGCTTTTGAAAGCAATGCTGTTGCTCAAGAGACGACAATTAGATGTCGTCGGGCAAGTGGGAGCTCCCCGAGCAGCAGCCTGGATTGAAGCGACGAGCTCGCGGAGCAGCAGGCTCTATACGGGTCCTCCATATTCATGGAAGATCAGCGCGCGTTTAAGTCGAGGGAGAGAAACTGCCGGCGAGTTGATCAAAGGATCTCTCGCGACGGAGAGAGCTTCGATGTCCTCATAGCCCCCTCGGCCAGATTTCTCTGTATCTTCTCTTCCTCTTTCACTATTTCTCTTGGACCCCGCTAATGTCGAGAGTCCCGCACACCCATCGAGCTCTCTATATACACTCGGGCACAAACGGAAAACCACTCCACCGGAGCTTCGACGACTCGAAATCGAGTCCCGAGTTCAACTGTACTTTTCAAATAATGACCCCTGCGAACCCCATTCTCTTGCGGCATGACATATTGTATACGTTTGCATTTTTATGCATCAAACAACTTTCGCCCACCTTAACGATTCTTCACATTCTTTTCATCGATCTTTCGCGTATTAATGGTTATCGAACCTTTGTTTTCGTGTCAACAAAATGGCTTTTGACGTCAGAACCAATAGCGGTATTCTCCAAAAACATTTTTTTGTCAATTATTTAAATATTTATTGTAGAAATAATACAGGTCAGATTCGTCACAAATAGCTGTTGACGGGCGAAGAACTTTTTATAAACTGAGGAAACAACCATCATTTTTCTTCAAGCATTTTCTTTTTGGTTGCTCATAGGTAACGCTCGTGACTGACCATTCGATCGCCACTCTCGCAATCAAACGCACTTTCACTTCGAATTCATATTTCACATATTTGTTCATATTTTTTCTCAATGCTGTCAATAAGCCACCAAATTTCTGTTGTATTAACAATTTTATTTTATTCGTGTTATACAAAAGCAACTGTTTAGTATCAATATTTTTTTATGTCTCATCTTCAGAATCTCAGTCTCAAATAATGTTTTTCGCCATTTGCCATGATTTCATAAATGCCTTAAACAAACGAGCCTCCGTCCCAAGCTCCACTCCTCTCCAACAGACGAGAAACCCCCTATCCACTGTAACGATAATTTTCTCCTTCATTTGGTTCTCCAGTTTCAATCCTTCACAAGTTCTACACGGTTTCCTTAAAAAAAAAAAAAAAAAAATACAAAATCTGGTCTCTTTTTGGTTTCTTCCGAATGTTTTTGTCCAACGGAGTCCATGTGTGTCACTGTTCTGTTGTTTTCATCAACATACCTGTCATTGTTCTTACCACAGTATTTCTAGCACTTGGCGAAAACAAAGTACAAACCTATCACCATCTTTTTTGACTACAGTGTACAAATATGTGATAAACACTTGAGAATACTTAAAAAAAAAAGGGATCAGAAAAATGATCGACCAGTGTTTTTGTGCTGATCTCAATCGGGAATGCAAATTCAGTTTGCATGGATCAGTCAGTATCTTGCCTCCGTGAGTGCGAGAGAGATAGCTGGAAATTTGGAAAGTGAAATTCTTCGATACGGTTTGACCGATAACAAAAAGGCCCTGTCAGCGGATTTTTGCCATCGTCCTGCGTCCGCTGACAGAGCCATTTTGTAATCGGTCAAACCGTATCGAAGAATTTCAATTTCAAAAATTCGAAGTGAGGTTAAGTGACTGATCCATGCTCTTAACCGTTTTTCTTCTTTTTAGTGATAAAAAGTAATCGAACATCCGACACAGTTGTGTTAACTTTGGCTGTAACGTTCTTCGACTGCAAACTCTATCTCAGAGTAAACGAAGATAAATTTTTGTTGTGTAAACAAGTTCAGAGATATTCCAACCAGCCAAAGATCAGACCCAGTTGTTTTATGCACCGTTTCTATTTCATTAAGTCTTGAAATCGTTCTACATGAATTATAAATACGTTCACGAAGCTTTCCGTAAATGTTGCTTCGAAGCGAATGAGATGACGATAACGTTTCATCAAAACTCGTCTACTCGCTTTAGCCAGCCTTTCACTAGCTCCGTCAACTTGACGTCGCCAATTCGACAAAGTTTACGTATTTACTGTCAAAGAGCCCAGCCAAGAGACCACACATTTTATCATCCGAAAAACACTGGAATTTTCATCAAGAATTTTTTTCGCTCTCGCGTCTTTCTTTCAATGCTTGAATCATTGACTTTTTATGATAGAATAAAGTGCATCGCAGTTTCGACGTTTTCGAGTCTTTACCTGCAACGTTCTTTGGCGAATCAATGCAGACTTACCTCTGACTGTCCCACATTCTCGTTTGTCGATCGTCGAGAAATTTCCAGTATTATCATCCGAGATACGAAGCAGCAGGCTGAGCTCGACTCCTTCTTTCCGACCGTTCAACCAATCGCAAAAATACACAGAAAAGGATCATCAGAAGCAAGTAAACGACGACAAAATCCTCTACCGTATTCCAAAACCTGCTGCAAGTACTGCGAGTACCTGCTATGCGCTGGCAGCAGGTTTCGGAATACAGCGACACTAGCGCCCCGTAGCAACTGTATTTAAAAAATACTGTAACGTTTTTTTTTATCGCCGAAAGAGAGCGTGACCGTCTTATTCCCATTATTTGAGTCACACAATGATTTTCGAAATGAATTTGAAAAATTAAGTCTTCAGATCATTGTTTTAGTTAGATTTTTAAAAATATCTCGGCATTAAATTTACTTCGCTTTTCTCAGTGAGCTTCTTATCCAGCATAAATTCGGAATTTCGCCAAACGTCATTATTATGTATTTTCCGTCACCAATGAAGAACACTACGTTACCGACAATCCAACAAAGCTACTAGATGGAGCTCAAAGTTTTTAAATGTATAAAAAAAAGAAAAGAAAAAAAAAAGCCTCGATTTCTCGCGTGCCCCTGGAAGCTTGTGTGTTTCAGCACTGTGCGGGGAAGACGTCGACGACGTCGGAACGAATGACAACTAGTATAAATCGGCGTCGTTGCAATTAATCCTCCCGCTCGTAGAAACTACGCCATTGAAAAGTTGCTAATGTTGATTTTCCGTGTTCGAAGTACATGACATATAAACAAACTCGGTGAACTAAAAGAGTAAA